>JAQMRL010000027.1:2782902-3405801 GCA_035578175.1 Catonia carolina
TCTCTGTGTTGAACCGTCTCGTTGTTATCCGCATTAATCCAAGTTGTTTCCCGCAAAATGACTAACTTGTGTGTATTCTAGTATTGTGTGTACGTTATGTGTTGTGATCATTCAAGTTGCCAATTTATTCAAGCTGTTTTCATCATATTATAAGCCGTTCTCCGCTAAGCTGATTCTCACCACGTGCTGACGCCAGTGACCGCATGTCTTCGTATAAACTTTCCGCTGTATGTGTGTTCATATCAATAAAGTAAGTACATTTCAATGCTATATTCTCACTTGTTAGTTAATTTACTGTGTTCCAATCCATTTATTGTTCCTATCAAAACCTTCACCGTTATATGTTCAATTCATGACGTCGAATATGGATTCGGACTTAAGTGTCCAATTAGTAATTATCGATGGTGCTGAAAGTCTTTAGTTACATTCCGTTTACCGCTTTATACAGATGATGTTTTGTTGTCAGGTCGTGAATTTGGCAGCGGTGGAAGCGATGGATCGATGTCAATGTGCCAGACGACTCCATCGAGGCTCTGTAAGACGAGGTACAACACGACAGCCCCCATGTATGGCGTCTCACTCACATCCGGCCAACCGGTCACTATTGTACAAAAGTTTCCCGATCTTTTGCAACAAGTCGTCTACGAAGTTTGCGAGTGAGTTCATTTTATTATTTATTTTTCGTCTGTAGAGGGATAACCACCCACCAGGTTGGTCTAGAGCAGTGTGCGCCGCGGCGCCCAAAGGCACCACCAAACACTGTAAGCGGCGCCGTGTCTCAACCTACACAATATTTTCCTTTCGGTTTTACCTTCTTCTTATCTCCTTCTCTGGAAGGTGAATCAACCGCATAATGTACGTGATGATAATGCTCTGTACATTGTACAATGATTGTTGTAATATAATTATTACAAGTAGCAATCAGCTATTGTGTTAGTTTGTTGTTGTTGTTTAGGTTATCAGCCAAAAGGCTGGTTTGAACCTTTAGAGGTTTTGCTAAGTAAAACGAGGAGTCAGGTGGTTTACCATTGCCTTCCTCACCGAGTGGAAAAGTACACTTATCAACATGCCGGGCCCTCTGAAAAGCACATATTTTCCACTCTGCAAATGACACCTTCACTTCATTCACCACAGGGTCCAACTGTATAATGAAATTCATTACTTTCAGAGGAGATAACTCTGATTAGTGTCCTTTACACCTCTACATCTTCTGTTGTTAAATGATTCAGTCATTTAGTTGGCTGACCATGTGATAAGAAACAGAACTATTTATTTTAGCCCTGCAACTAACAGATTGAGTGTAAAAAATTTGACACTCCACCTGTCTGTTATGGGCAGCTTATGTGTTAGTTTTGCTTATGTGTTAGTTTACGATTATTTATTTAGAACAGCTGATTTCTGCATTTTATTAGTGCAGGCAAAATATTAAATTTATATAATTTTTTTAAATTTAAATTTAACTAATCAAAACCCACAATATTAAAAATTTTATTAACCATTAATTGACCAAAAGTAGTAACACAAAATTATTTTCCAAAATTTATTTCGTATTAAATTTTTATTTTATATTACATTAAGGTTCCAAAGATGTAATTTACAACCGTGTACAACAATGTAAATAAAGGTTGTCTTTAACTAAGAATCAAACAGAAAACATGAGTTTCATTTCCTGTGATAGGTTAATTAACTTAATCAGACATATATGTTAGCGGGATTATTTTAAAATGTTACAAAACCGCTATGTGTACTATGGGCAGTACTGCACAGTGGTTGGTTCAGAATAAGGGCGCAACCAGAAATGATCTACACATTAAGGGAGCCGCGGGTCTACAAAGTTTGAGAACCACTGGTCTAGAGGTAAAGTCGTCGCCAAAATCAGCTGTTTAACAGCTGATTTTCGGAGACGAAGGTTTTTGGTTCAAATCCTAGTAAAGGTAGTTGTTACTTTTATACGGATTTGAATGCTAGACAGTGGTTACTGGTGTACTTTGATGGTTGGGGTTCAATTAACCATACTCTCTCAGGAATGGTCGGCCTGAGATACACCTCATTTACACCATTTACATGTCGTACACATCATCTTCATCTGATTGGGTGATGGGGTTGCTTATTGTTCTCAATTGAACAGATTGCAACGTACACAAATTAGGAAGAAAAAAAAAAGAGGGACAACTTAATCCTGAATCCTGGTTGAGAGGGCTAAGAAGCCCTATGATGGCGACATCCTGTTAAGGAACACCTGGTCGCTTGGGGAACAATATAACAGAATAATTGCAACCTCAAGAAATTTAGGGGGAATTTTATAGTTTAAATAGGAAATAGGATTCTGGTTCTTGGGACATTGGAACTGGGACTTGAAAGGAGGTAATGTATTTTTAGAAGTTATTTGTGGAAAATTTAAATTAAGGGACAAGTGGGTTTAAGAGCGGCTCTTTTATTTTATTTTATATTTCAGTAGCCTTTTTCAGTTTTGTGGGAGTCCTATTATCTTGGGGGAGGGGAAGGCATGCATTGTACTGAATGTGGACTAAAGGTATAATTTAAGGTAGGGGTTAGTGTATGATTTCAGGGGAGACGGAAAGGGTAGAGTTTGGCATAATCACCGGCCTTTTTATTTTCTGAGTGTTTACTAATTTAAAATGGCGGCTCTTTTCACTGTAGTGGAGTGATTATGCATAGGAAGAGGGACAACTAACTATTGGTTGGTTAAAGCTTAGTATAATCAGTTGAGTCACCCATTGAGTTTGCCCCCTTGTTTGCAACGAGGGGTAAAGGGGGAAAGGGGGAACACCATCAGTGCTTCACTCAACAAACATAACAACTTACACTATACCCAGAGCATAGCCTATACAGTATATCGTGGAACCTTTTGTAGGTTAATTGTACGAATATAACTGTTTGTTACTATAAACAGAAATGTTAGTTTCTCAAAACGTGGACAGACTATTCATAGTGCTGAATGAAATCTATTATGCAATGTAATAAAATTCTGTGAAGTTGAAACTAAACGAAAGTGACTTTCAATGCCTCTTGAAAAAACCCATGAGTGAGTGGCTAACTACTGTGATGTTTCTCTTTCCACAATTCGAAAAATAAAGAAGGAAATTAAAGACGTGAAGAAGCTATTCTTCAACAGTTTTGTTGACACCTGGTAAAAAAAGGAAGCGGTTAGGTAGTCTAGTGAGACTGATAGTGAACACGCCGGTGACAGCGATAGTAAAGAAAGCGATTCATTCGTAGAAAATTTGTTCCAATGGAATAAGGAAGGTAGGTGATTATAGTAAATCAAACATTTCTAGTCGTGTAATTTTTTTTTTCATCCTGGAGACTCCAAAGGGAGTATAGGACATGTCAAAATAAAACTGATAAACTGAAAGTTTATCACCAATGATAAATTTATCACTTACCACCAAAAATTGTTTTTGCTACTGCTTACTTCAGTAGGCTTGTCACGAACCCTATTGAATTAAATATCACACACAATAAATAATTAAAAAATCAAACACAATGATAAATTCATTACTTAACAATAATTTTTACCTGCCACTGCTCAACTCAGCAGGCTTGTCATGAACCCCTTTGTATCAAATTGTACACAATATTTGTTTAATTAAAGTTAAAAACCAAAACTATTTAGAAAGGAATTCGTGCACACTGTAAAATATTTCATCAATCAAATATTGTTTTAGCTTTTTTTTAAAATGACTTAAATTGTCACAACTTTTTAAACCTTGAGGCAATTTATTGATGTATTTTCTACCTGCATAAGTTGGTTTTTGTTCAAACTATTTAGTGTTGTGATTAGCAACATAATAATCGATTCTGTTTCTTGTGTAGTGGTTGTGAACATCTAAATTCTGTAAAAAGGTATTTTTCTTTACGTACATTATCAGTTTAAAAATGTACAAAGAAGGAACTGTGAGCAATTGCAGCTGTTTAAATAGTGATCTGCATGAGGTAAGGTGGTTGACTCCCATCATACACCTAATAGCTTTTTTCTGTATTTTAAGAACTCTTTCCATGTTACACTGTGATGAATTACCCCATACTAATATAGCATACTTGATATGAGATAACATCGCCGGCCGCGTTGGCGATGTTGGTAACGTGCTCGCCTCTCATCACGCGGTCTTGGGTTCGAATCCCACTCGGGCATGGCATTTTTTCATACGTTACAAAAATTCATTTCATCCTTCACCGTCTGCATTAGCAGCAATTTGCAAAACAGTCGGACGTTAAACCAAAAAAAAAAAAAAAAAAAAAAAAGATATGAGATAAAATTAAACCATGATAAGCTGCTATAAGCAAATGTTTATCATTTAATCTGGCAATTTGTTTTAATGCAAATACCCCAGATGATATTTTACTACATATTTGATCGGTGTAATAATCCCACGATAGGGTCCTATCTAGTGACACTCCTAGAAACTTCACTGTTTTCACATGATCTAGGATATTATTTTGTATCAAGACATCCACTTCTCTGTTTTCCCTTACATTGTGTTTGTTTTTGAACTGTAAGAACTGATTAAGCTATAGGCAGTATTACAGGACAGATTTATTTCTAATGAAGAAAATTTTCTTGGATTAAACCACAGCTTATAAAATGTACGTAGAAACTGCACGGTAGTGAAATATATGAGTAGTGTCACACTGTTGAGGTTGGCTGCACTGTCATATTTTCACTTCCCTTCCTCACAGCCCACACACACATACGCGGCAGTCTCGTGACTTCACTATCTGTAACTGGATGGACCACTCTGTCTTTTCTTGTCTCGTCTGAAGATATACCGTATGTTGTTCTTTATAGTAAAAGCCATTTAACTATAGAGGACAGACTGACGGTGGCATCATTTCACTCAATGAATACTATTACGGCTAACATACGCAGTATTCATATAACACACTCTTTTTATAGTTTGCTTTAAGTTGAACTCTAACCTGTTTGTTTTCTAATATTATTGTATTGTCTAATTGTTCTGATTTTGTAGAAAAAAAATTTTTTTTTCAGTTATACCAATCTTTTTAATATTACGTTTGTCTTAAATATTTTTTTACCTATTCATTTCTTGGTGGACTTATTAGGAACGTTTTTGTTTTTTGTCTCATTTAAAATGTAATTTTCAGTATTTTAATACATTTCCACATTACCAACACTTTTTTTAAAAAAAAACAAAAAATGTAGTTTAAAAAAAACCATTTTTGACTCACTAAATGACCTTCAAAATTTGCAAACATGTTATTTTTATTAGAAAACTAGTTATAATATGCTTTTCACGGTTGATGAACTCTGCTGTTGCACACGTTTAGACCAATCAGAACTTTTGCCAGCGTTGCCAGATTGTACCTGACAAACATTTCGGGCGCATGCGTATAAGAGCCACAGCAATAGTTCACTCTCGTCTTGCATCTCACATACTGAACACATCGATTATAGAGCGCATTAACATGCAATACTAGCATATAATATAATCACCTGATTGTATGTTTATCTATTATATAAAAGGACAACCATGTCCTGGGTGATTCATTTATAGATCAACGCACAGCCGAAACTACTGACGCTACAGTCTTGAAATTTGGAAGTTAGCTTTCTTATGTTGTGTAAGTGCACTAAGAAAGGATTTTGCAAAATTTTGATTTTAAAGGGAAGAAATAGCAAAAATTCCCCCCCACTGATGCGAGGATGAGGGATCAACGCGAAGCGCTACGCTTATGAAGTGGCTGGTTCGCCGTCCGACACACATTTACCCCCTCCATAGCATATTCCGTAGCATCCAGTATGATACATTCTTATCGTACGTAAATAGCAGATCAATTACAAAACTGTAGCTATTTTCCCAGAAGTTAAATGACTTTAACAACGATTTTAATCTATGTTTTACTTTTGTCACTCCGGATGTTGTACTGTACGTAGTGTTTAATCTTTTGACCTAACACTGGATTTACATTTTAACTAGAATTAATTCCAGAATTTTTGTAATTGTTCAATTGTTGTTCTTTATACTTAATTCCAAAAAAAATTATATTTGTGATTTAAGTCATTAGTGAATTAAAATACAGAATCATAGCCTTAAAATTGCATGGGCGAAGCCACGATGGGATGCTATCTATTATATAAAAAGAGATGCCCTGATTTATAGATCATTTTAAGTTTTCTAAGCTGTTGCTAAGAAAGGATTTTGCAAAATTTTTATTTTAAATGGTAGAATTCGCAAAAATACCCTCCCATAAGAAATACAGAGAGTATACTTAAACAGCTGATTCTTTGTTTACGTTTGCGTGGGCGAAGAAGCCACGCGGGACCCGCTAGTAGGTTATAATTGATATTAAAAGATTTAAAAAATGGTTGACAAAATATTTAGCAGAGCTACAAGAGGAGCAAGTGTTAGCAAGTGATTGGCTAGCTATAAAGTGGGTAGGGGCCAATGCGTACGTAAAGAGAGCTCATCACCCTTCAACAAATAGTATAGTATTTGTATGTATTTTTCTTACAATGGTGTGGTGTAAGGAAAACAAAAACTAAATAAAATACAAAAAGGTTTCTACATCAGAGTAAAGGATTTATTAGAAAGTTAGTTAATTACATTCCAACAATAATTGATTTTTTCAGCCCATAACAGACAGGTGGAGTGTCAAATTATTTACACTCAATCTGTTCGTTGCAGGGCTAAAATAAATAGTTCTGTTTCTTATCATATTATGGTCAGCCAATTAAATGAGTGAATCATTTAATAAGAGAAGAGGTAGAGGTGTGTTAGGTGACACTAATCACAGTTATCTCCTCTGAAAGTAATGAATTTCATTATACAGTTGGATTGTGTGGTGAATAAAGTGAAGGTGTCATTTACAGAGTGGAAAATATGTGCTTTTCAGAGGGCCCGGCATGCTGATAAGCGTACTTTTCCACTCAGTGAGTTGTGGCAAAGGTAAACCACCTCATTCCTCGTTTTACTTGGTAAAACCTCTACAGGTTCAAAGCAGCCTTTCAGCTGTTGACCTAAACAACAACAAATAATTGATTTATGTGTTTGGGCTGGCCTTCGGGTGGGCCAGCCCATTAGTCAGCTGGTAGAAAGTAGAAAGTCGCTATTATATCTGTTAAGTAACACCGGTTGGGCAAGCGACTTTGTATGGTGACCAGTTGACAGCCATCCATGAACAAACTCTACTTAGGGTCTCTGTTCAAACTCATATTATGTCTAATCAACGTCAAAAAAAAAAAAAAAATACAGCAAAAAGCAGCGATTAAATTGGGTAGTTGTCAACAATGTACAGTTCCCAATAACAAATAAAAGCAATAACAATAAACCCAATAACAAAATAACAAAGGGGGTAGTCAACTCAAGAAGATGATTTTTTTAAATTTTGATGTTTTTTGCATTTATTTGAGATTTAACATTTTCGGAATGACAACATTTGTTTACTATGTTCATACTTTGACAAAAAGTTATAAAAACATGTGTTTAAAATAAAGATTAGTAGCAAGGCGAGTGAAATTATTCCTTCAACTTTAAGTTTTCCGGAAATGTGGTTTTCACATGATTGTACATTCTTGGGAATTAAATATTTTGGTTAGTGTTGGAGATATTTGGATGATGTTTTTTTTCAAATGTTTATAATTTCTTGCTCTATTATCTGTGGAATGATTATTACAAAAAAGTTAATAGGGATTTAGTTAAAAAAAATTTGTGAATACATAAAATAATATTTTTGAAAATATGGTTTTTTTCAATAAATTTCTTGTAATAAATATACGTACAAGCTCATATAACAGATAATAGACAGCAATTTTCTGTATTTTGTAGCATATAAATCATGTTGATAAATCTTTCTTGGTTCGTGAGATATTTGATTCCCTGTAAAAGCCTGCATTTCCAACCTCTCCCTTATATTAGGGGCTGTAATTAATTTTTTGGCTTGGTTCAAATGGTAGATGGGTACTACAGGGTGATTTTTTAGTCCTGTTACCCGATTGTTAATGTCTGGTAATATTTTTCTAAAAAAAATAAATTTTGTTTTGTGACACTAAGTTGGTAGCCCTACTCAACCAGTATGGATATGGCAGTGTGAGTTGATTCTCCTTGAGCTGTGTAAAATTGTGTGCCATTTCCGGTCGTGCTACGAACAGAATGTCTTTTATCCTAAAACAATCTCTTGTTTAAATCTGGAGGCTGAAGCTCTAGAACTAATCGTATGTGATACGGATACAATTTCAATTTTTTACCAGCTTTCTGAGCACTCGAACATGACAAATCAACATGCGAGGAAAGTTTTTGTAAACTTTTCCATGGAGAATTGAGCAATCTTGTTTTCACATTCTCTTAACGTCATCTGTCAAGAGAGTTGGTCGACCACTACGTTTTTTGCTGCAAACAATACCTGCCTCTAAAAATCAGTTAGTTAGCCTAGAAATTGACTAGAATAGAGTGGAGGAACACCAAAAAATTTAATTTGAAATGATTATTTTACACTCGCATACGATTTTGTAGCAAAATATTGTTCAAGAATGAAAACCCGTTGTTCTAGGGTAAAAGACATTCTGTTCGTAACACAACTGGAAACAGCACAACATTTTACGCAACTCAAGGAGAATCAACTCAAACTGTCGTATCTATACCGGTTGAGTAGGGCTACCAACTTTGTGTCACAAAACAAAATATCCCTTTCTTAGAAAAAAATTACCAGACATTAACAATAATTGGGTAACAGGACTAAAAAATCACCCTGTAGTAAATTACTCTTTCATTTAAAATAAATAATGTTAAATTATAGCGTGAAGTTTTGATTTTCATTTTCTGGGTTGACTACCCCCTTGAGAAAAGAAAAAAAAAGCGAAATGTGTTTGTTGATTATTTCCAGGTCGAATGAATGTGATGTAGTAAGAGGAGAATGCACCCAAACGTACGTACCGTATTTATTCCTAGTGATTCCTTTGGGTCCAGTCACATTGACAGGACAAGATTATATACTAGTAGAGAGTGGATGCGTGTGTAGACCCAAGTATGCAACGCCTTCTCAATCGACACAGCAACAACAGATGCCATCTTCATCTCCGTTCACGCAACCAATCGGCAACCCCGGTCCATTTTCATCACATTCGTCAGGGAAAAGTGGTGGAGATGTCTCGTCATCTACATCTTCATCGTCAAATCATCAAAATACAATCGTTGAATCTTTATCGACTTCATTGCCGTGATATTAAACTATCTAATAATGGATATTATATGGTAGAACCCTCATCATTCATCACGCAACCAATTATGGTTCAAGTGAAAGTCATGAAATTAACATGTTTGGCCTAGAGCAGTGTTTCCCAAACTTTTTTTTCTCGCGGCACACTACAAAAAAAATGGCCAATAGCCGCGGTGGCACACCTGCCATTACTTTATGCCATTACTTGATTTTATATCAAGTAATGGCATAAAGTAATGGCAGGTGTGCCACCGCGGCTATTAAGTACGTATAAGTACGTATAAGTACGTTTATACTTATATAATTGTTAACTTTTTGAGCAAAATACAGTAGGAGGCTAGTATAATACAACCAGTAGAAGTAGGAAAATATTAAACAAAATACTTGTTGCTTTCCATTATTCACATTCTTGGTTAATGTGACACATGGGCTTGGTGTTTTTTTGGCAGCTTAGGGAACCTTATTTTACGAATGACCCTCGTAATAAAAGCAGCCTTCTAAAAGTTAGCTGTTTCACACAAGACAGCATTATACAATTGTAGAGGTCTCTTTGGCCCGTTGAGAGCGGTCACACGCCAGTAGCTGACCTATCGCTAGAACAGCACTAACTGTACTTTTTTCCCAAAGACTCCCGACAAGAAGTACGTAATTGTGAATCAGCGTATGTCTATTGTGAGAAAATGAAAGTGATGAATTGTTAGGGTTCTACTGTAACGTGATTTAATTTATTTGAATAGCAATTTTCCAATTTTAATTATTAACGTAGCTTATTTTAATATTACTACTGTTATTAGGTAAGTTTAATTATTTAATTAATTGTTTTTATATGAATGCAGTTTATTATTTATTTTGTTCGTACAGGGTGACCAAGTTAAAACTGTTGCATTTTAATTGGAATAACATATGAGCATAATTGTTCCAAAATTGACACGTGTGAATTTCTTTCCGTTTCACAACTTGTGTCTTTCTCAATGTCATAAGGTCTACACTTGCACTGACCAGCTATCAAAACCCATCCCTCAAAGTTCAAAGTTAACAATGTGAAGCGTGAGCTATAAGAACATGGTATGTCACGGTATCCTGGGGTTTTTAGAGTAAACTTCAAAAAATTCTAAAAGATTTAATTTCTATCATATCTTAATGATTTTTTGCATCAAATTGATTAAAAAAATCAGAAAGTTTATTACTATTAATTTACATTGAAATTATTATACTAAATTTACGAGAGTTATCTAAATATACACCAAAAAATAATTATGAAAAAAGAAATTGTTATGTGCTATACACTACCTAGTTTTTGAGTTTTACAATCCTAAACACTACCAAAAAACAGTTTATATAAATTCTACAGAAAGGCAATAAAATAAACTACACATTAAAAATGTTTGAATACTAAAATTTAAAATATTTTACACATAATTAGCCTTTGTATGAAACAGTCACACTGGTAAGCACAATGCAACATTACAGTCAGGGCAGTACCAGGTTGTTTCTTTTCTTCCACCCTTTCCAGTTGCAGCTTTGATATTTTCACAGCAAACTTTACAGCAAAACACGGAAAACATAAAATGAAAAAGAAATTATAAATATTACTGTTGAATAACCGCACAAACAAAGCGATCTGGAAGTCAAAACATTACGGCATATACAACCGAACAATAATGATTACCAACATAATACAAAAAGAAAACAATTATTAAAAAGTAGAAAAATTGTCTTTTCTTCTTCTTCTTACAAACCAGGATTAGGCTTGCGCCTGTTCCGACGCATAACAGCAAAATTTAACTCAATTTCCTCTTCCTATGTATCTGTATTTACACCACATTTAAGTTATATATTTTATATATATTTTCCTGTTTTGTTACATTATGTCTTTATATGATTCTTACAACAATCACTCCCATCTCTTGCGTGGTCTCCCCACATCTCTCCTCCCTTCCGGTCTGTACTTTAAAACTTTGAGGGGTACCCTTTCATTTGACATTCTCTCTATGTGGTCTTTCCATTTCGATCTATATTCTTTCACCCTTTCATTCAGATTGTAGATATTCAGTTCTCTTCATATAGCCTCGTTCCTCAGTTGGTCTCTCCGGCTACAACCCTTCTTTCTTCTTAGAAACCTCATTTCCGCAGCCTGTATTTTACTCTCTTGTGGTCTTCTACTGACCCACGATTCGCTCCCATATAATAGTACTGGAAAACTCTTGGATACTAGAAAAATTGTATGATTTAGAAATATCAAATACAGAACAACTACAAACCTCATATAACTACAAAAAAATCAATACAAAGTACACATGTGCATCAACAAAAACATAACCTCGAACACAGCTCAATGTTTTTCTACATAGTTCACAAAATATTCGGTAGATTTCGCTGCAAGCGTAGAAAATTAAACTAAATAAAAAATATAGAATGAATTTGTGCAACCGAAGCCCGATATAACCACGTCTGAATCTTAGTACAGCATTTAATGTGGCGGCCTTGCGCTTCGGACAGCCGCGCGATTTGTGCTCACCCCGAGCTATACTCGGGCTTAGGCTTCAAAGTGTTAAAAGAAATCACTTTGTATACAAAATATAGAGAACATTTATGTTTTTATCCTTGTTTTTTCTTCTCTCTTTTTCCACTGCTACCAAACCGTGTGAAAATAGACCAAAAAGATTTAGTTTGGCTCTAGATTGTATAGTCCAGCCTCTGTTAGTTTGCTCCTAATGTAAACAAATAATGACGTCACTGAGCATGTGCATTGTATCAAAATGTGTACATGCTGATTAAAAAGTAACAACAAAATACTTTCAAAAATATTTAAATACAAAATACTTTCAAAAGTATTTTTATAAATGAAATTGTTAGGCTTACATAAAATCATGACTGATATTTTAAGTACTTTAAGTACTAATAACTTAAAACATAGTTAACTTAATAAGAATACAATATTCATAAAGTGGGTGGACTCTAGCGTGCACCCTGTAGTAGCTGGCTTTGGTTTGTTGACAGAAGGAGGAGCAAACTAACGACGGCCGAACAGTAGATAGTTTTATTGTGAACAAATTGACTTGCATGTCGACATAACTACGGTTAGTGAGAAAGGAATTATGAACAATCACTCTGCACATGCACACTACACGTTGACGCATAACAGCGGTTAATAACTGATACTTACTTGTTATTGCTATTCTTAATTTGTATTTTAAATTTAGCTACAGTAAGTGCAGCTCTATAGCTACTTTAACTGTAGGCGTATTAATGACAGTTACTAAAATAACAAAGGATGGTAAGAAGCACACGAGTGATATCTAAAGTAGAATTGCTCAAGCTAGAAAAACTTCTTTTTTTTTTATTCCTGATTTGTGTACGTTGCAATCTGTTCAAAAATGAAATGAAAAACAGCTTACCGACTACAAACATTAATTTACAGATTAGGAAACATTTCTTAAAACATTATGTTTGGAGTGTAGCATTATACGGGAGTGAAATGTGGGTGATACGGGCTGTAGAAAAGAAGAGGATAGAAGCTTTTGAAATGTGGTGTTATAGGAAAATGTTAAAAGATTAGGTGGGTGGACAAAATAAGTAATTTAGAGGTTCAAAAGAAGTATATGGGGAAGCATCTTACCAGAAGAAGGGACAGGCTAGTGGGGCATATCCTAAGACATCTACCAATAATGGAGGGTAACATTGAGGGAGTAAATTGTAGAGGGAGGCAAGGATTAGAATATATAAAGCAAATTACAAAGATGTAGGGTGTTACAGGTATGTAGATATGAAACGACTTGCGCAAGATAGAACAGCTTGGAGAACTGCATCAAACCAGTCGAGAGACTGATGACAAAAAAAAATTAATGACAACATTCAGGTTGAGCCGATGTCAACTGGACATCGCTTAAGTTATGTTACAATGAAAAGTGAAAATAGTTTGCAAAAGATCTGTTTTAACTTGTACACCCTGTACTATTATAATTGTAATGATAGTAATAGTAGAAACGTGTTGATTAAATCTAAAATCAGATGAAAGTACAGGGTGAGCATAAAGTCTTGCGCTGATTATAAAAATTTATGGCAGAATAACCATTTTACATAATAATTTAAATTAGATGCTGTTACATAGGTTAGTGTTACTAGTTTTTTTTAAGATTACTTACATTAGTAAACTTCAACGTGTGCTCCCTTGGTAGCTCGGAGAATGTCGAAGCGGTATTCCAGTTCCCGCCAGGTGTTTTGTAACATGTGTTCTATCACGGTACCCACAGCAGCTTGTATCCTAGCCTTCAGTTTGTTGACGTCACCAACTGGTGTGGCGAAGAGTCTGTCCTTGATATAGCCCCAGAAAAAAAGTCAAGGGGAGTAATGTCTGGAGAGCGGGGTGGCCAGGGTGTTGGACCATCCCTTCCAATCCACCGATCTAAGCCTTTTATGAAGAATTTTCACCACACTTGCTTACGGTATTTGAAGTTCACGTGATGCTGGACGAGTTGATTTAGATGGACTCTGTTGAAATGATTGCCGAACACGATCAACAGTTGCTTCACTCACACTAGGCCTGTCACTTCTAGGAAGATCTCCAACGCTGCCTGTTTCTTTAAACCTTTCATACCATCGCTTTATTGATTTAACATCAGGAGGGCTGCGTCCATAAAAAGCCCGAAAATTACGCTGAACACTGATGGGCGATTTCGCTTCGTGAAACCAAAGCACACATTGTGCTTTCTCCTGCTTCAACGCCATTTCACCAGCAACTAATGTGAACTAACAGACCATGTGATTGTTGAGGAGCACTAGCGCCATCTATTGGTCACAAAATCTACTAACAATAACCTATGTAACAGCGCCAGATTTAAATTATTACGTCAAACGATTATTCTGTAATAAAATTTTATAATCAGGGTAAGACTTTATGCTCACCCGGTATAATTACATTCAACTTTTAATCAATCCAAATGAAAGAATACTGTTGTTAATAGCCTTCCAATCCAGGCCCACTAACTTTTTGTGTATAGTCCAGCCTCTCTAAGTTTGCTCTTAATGTAAACAAATAATGACGTCACTGAGCATGCACATTATATAAAAATGAGTACACGCTGATTAAAAAGTAACAACTAAATACTTTCAAAAGTATTTAAATACAAAATACTTTTAAAAGTATTTTTATAAATGAAATTGTTAGGCCTACATCATATCATGACTGATGTTTTTAGTACTTATAATTTAAAACATAGTTAACTTAATAGGAATACGACATCCGTAAAGAAGTGGAGTGTAGCGTGCACCCTGTAGTAGGTGGCTTTTGTTTGTTGACAGAAGGAGGAGGAGGAGCTAACTAACAACGGCTGAACTGTAGATTATGAACTGAAAAACCGTTTGTTGCTATCTCTTGTTTCTGACAGACGGATGGACAAAACAAAATGATAGATGTTAATTAAAATTGCCTCCAATAAAAATGGGAAAAGATTAAAGCAACATGAAAAAGAGTAGAAGAGGTACTGACCTCTAATTCTAAGGCTTAATTTTTTTTTTCCATTTTATGACTATAGTTGTTTGCACTTTCAGTTGACACAATGGATCTTATGGCAATCGTCAATGCTATTAGCGACACTAAAAACATCAATATTAAACGCATCTGGATGCGTATAAACGTAAATATTCAGTTTTAAACCTCTACAGAACACATACTTGTTACTTTCTCTTGCCTATAGGAAGGAAAGTATTGTTTTCATGTCGATTTTAACAAATACACTCTTCACCTGAATATACACGTAAACAGACCCCCTCAACCCACACAATAACATGTTTTTAGCAATTGGTCTGTGTCAGTGTGTGGGTCTATGAACAGAATATCTTAAGAACGGAACATCGTACGAACTTTGAACTTGAGTTACATATCACTACCGGACCCGACACAAACATTTTCATCAAAATCGGTCAACCAGAAGTAGTAGTTTATTCGTGTAATTTTTCACTTTTTTGCGATTTTCTCAAAAACTGGTCCTACGATTTTTTTAAAAATCGCCTCATTTACTAAATTTATGATGCTCTACAAGATAGGGTAGGCGCCATGTTTACTAAAGTTCTTGGTGGCACTGTTTTCACGTAAAAATATTGTTTTTTTAAGATTATGGCTTTAATATGCATTTTAGCGTAAAATTTATATAATAAAAAATGTAGAGAATTTAAAATCCTACAACTTTTGTTTTTAACATTTTTTGTATAATGCTTAGTTTAGCGGTAATTAGCAATTTTCTGTTATTTTCTCACAAAAACGTGTGAAAAATCAATTTTTTTAAGATTTCGGCCTCAGTATGCATTTTATGACAAAAGTGTATATAATCAAATTTATAGAAAATTAAAAGATCTACGACTTTTATAGAGAGCATTTTTCTCTGCAGAGTCTAGTTTAGCGTGAAAGAGTGATTTTCTGTATTTTTAAGCCAAACTGAGGATTTTCATTTTGTGTCTTTCACACATGATTAAAATGAGGTAATGTTTTTTGTTTATTTCTAATATTTTATTCCTAATGTTTGGTCATATTGTTAATTATTTGCATTGGCAAGAGAAAGTTGTGTGAGTGTTTCACAGTGTGAAAAGTTTTGCTTAACAGGAAAAAAATTTTGTATTATGTAGAATGTGTAATGAATTGTAAAAAATCAAAAAACGGTGAAAACATTTTCTTCTATTAGGGGGGTTAAAATGAATATCTTATCTATTTTACTGCAGACCTACTAATGCCTTCTCCACATTTCTAAACACTGTGATAAATGTAAACAAATGACGCATTCGGTTATTAGAAATCTAAAAAATCATTTCCAGTACAATATCAAAAAATTATTTCACATTTGGAATTAACATAAATGAAGTTGAGTATTATAAACTTGTAGTGTTAATTGTAATTAATAGTCATATAGAGTACTCTAGATTATAAAGGAGCGGAATGTAATTGGTTATGATCGCATTTATTGATCTACAGTTGAGCCACCGTTGTTAGTTTGCTCCTCCTTCTGTCAACAATCCAAAGCCACCTACTACAGGGTGCACGCTACACTCCACCACTTTACAACTATCCTATTCCTATTAAGTTAACTATTTTTTAAATTATAAGCACTTAAAACATCAGTCATGATATGATGTAGGCCTAACAATTTCATTTATAAAAATCTGGTGTGAAACACTCACACAACTTTCTCTTGCCAATGCAAATAATGCCCAATATACCCTAACATTCGTAATAAAACATTTGAAATAAACAAAAAACAAACCACAATAAACATAACCTAATTTTAATCATGAGTGAAAGACGGAAAATGAAAATCGACCTCAGTTTGCCTTAAAACTACGGAAAATCACTCTTTCACGCTAAACTAGGCTCTGTAGAGAAAAATGCGTTAAATAAAAGTTGTAAATCTTTTTATTTCCTATAAAATTTATTATACACTTTTGTCGTAAAATGCATTCTATGGGCGAAATCTTAAAAAAATCGATTTTTCACACGTTTTCGTGAGAAAAAAATCAGAAAATCGCTAATTACTGCTAAACTAAGCATTACACAAAAAAATGTTTTAAATAAAAGTTGTAGGATTTTTAATTCTCTACAACTTTTATTATGTAAAATTTTGCGCTAAATTGCATATTAAAGCTGTAATCTTTAAAAAAACTATGTTTTTGCGTAAAAACAGCCTCACCCAGAATTTCAGCAAACATGACGCCTAACCCTATCTTGTAGAGAATAAAAAATTGAGTAAACCAGGCGATTTTTAAAAAAATCGTAGGACCAGTTTTTGAGAAAATCGCAAAAAAGTAAAAAATTATACGAATAAACTACTACTTCCGGTTGACCGATTTTGATGAAAATGTTCGTGTCGGGTCCGGTAGTGGTATGCAACTTAAGTTTCAAGTTTGAAGTTCGTACGTTGTTCCGTTCTTGAGATATTCTGTTCACAGACACACACACACACACAGACACACACACAGACCAATCGCTAAAACCATGTTTTTTGGATTCAGGGGGTCTGAAAACGTATAGATCCGGTGAAAACTCGACATGAAAAATCGACATGAAAGCAATACTTTCCTTCCTATATATTCATATAGGCAAGAGAAAGTAAAAATACTTTTGGAAGTATTTGTTGTTACTTTTTAATCAGCATGTACTCAGTTTTATATAATGCGGATGCTCAGTGACGTCATTATTTGTTTACATTAGGAGCAAACTAAGAAAGGCTGGACTACAGAAAGCCAATGTTTTTGTACATGCTAGTAGCAGTCAGAGCCCCATAACAAATACACTCTCCTATACTGCTCTGCTCCATTGTGTCTACCGAACATGCAAACGACTAGTTGAAATTTTATTTAGAAAACTGATCAAGTGTTCAATTTAGTCTCGGGTTACAACAAGATTTTCTTGTGGACTTTATTTTCTTCAGTTGTTTAGAATCACTTACCACAGTTTGATGTCATGACATTCGGGATCGTAATAACATTTTAGATTTGGATGAACATGTTTCTGTTGGTATCTGACTGTCAGCAGTATTTTTGAATGGTCTAAAAGAGAGCTTACTATAATACTTGGTACTCAATCAAAATATTTTTCACTTGACTAACAGCAAATATATTGGCGGCTTAAGCAGCTACAACAGAATTGAATAACATTGTTGCCGACAAATAACGATTCCTCTTCATATCCTGGTGTGTTTTTCAATCGGTCATAAAAAAATCCCTTATATTGTACACTCTTTTCAAAAATGATACCCTTGGTGTACATTTCAAGTGAGAACTTGAAGTAAAGTAAAAATACTGCGACTGTTTTTGTGTCAGATACAGTAGAATCTCCCTGATTGTGGTTTCAGTTTTACAAATAATACTGCATTTGTGAATTTATTTCACATTTAAATTTCGGGAACTTGGGCTGTTGTATTTTCGCAACAGATATCAGTTTTTTGTATTTTGTTTTTTAATATATATATATATAGAAATATATATTTTCTAACCACCAGAATACGGTAACATAAAACACTTACCAATGTTTATAGCGCTTTCGTGTATCTTGTACACATCTTCAGTAAATTAACATTTATTACAAGTCAAAATTTAAAACTTCCTGCTCCTACCATGGTAGATAAGGAATATATCCTACCATGGTAGGAGCAGGAAGTTTTAAATTTTGACTTGTAATAAATGTTAATTTACTGAAGATGTGTACAAGATACACGAAAGCGCTATAAACATTGGTAAGTGTTTTATGTTACCGTATTCTGGTGGTTAGAAAATATATATTTCAATTTTAAATAATACGGCTGTTTAAAAATCCTACATGGGATGTTTAATAAAATAATATATATATATATATATATTTTTTTTTGCATCCAGGAGACTCCAAAAGGGAGTAGGGCATGTCAAGATAAAACTAATAAAAACAAAAAGTCAATCACAATGATAAATTCATCACTTACCACTGAAAATTTGTTTCTGCTACTGCTTACTTCAGTAGGCTTGTCATGAACCCCTTTGTATCAAATAGTACACAATATTTGTTTAATTACAAGTTAAATACTTTTAACCAAAAACTATTTAGAAAAGAATTCACGCACACTGTAAAATGTTTCATCAATAAAGTATTGTTTTAGTTCTTTTTTTAAAATGACTTAAATTGTCACAAGTTTTTAAACCTTGTGGCAATTTTTTTTTTTATTGAGTAATGATGCCTACATAAGCCTTGGGCTTGTGTGTAGGTAATGATATGTGGTGATTTACAGATGAAATTTATTGATGTATTTTCTACCTGAATAAGTTGGTTTTTGTTCAAACAATTTAGTGTTGTGATTAGCAACATAATAATCGATTCTGTTTCTTGTGTAGTGGTTGTGAACATCTAAATTCTGTGAAAAGGTTTTTTTCTTTACGTAGCTACATTATCACTTGATGATATTTAAGCCCGCTGAATTTGTATAGCGTGTGTTTTTGTAAAGTTGCTGTGAGTACTGTACTTAGCAATGACAGTTTCAAGAATAAAAGCGTACGCTAATTGAGTCACACCACTTTCCAAAACCATTCAACGTTCGCAGGTACTTAAGTTACTGTGTACGTTGCAATGTGTTCAATTGAGAACAATAAGCAACCCCATCACCCAATGGAATGAAGATGACGTGTAAATGAGGTGTAGCCTTGTACAGTCTCAGAGAGTATGGTTAATTGAACCCCAAACATCAAAGTATACTGTTCGCCAACTACGGCGGCATGTAGGGAGGGTAGCAAGGCAGAGAGCGAATGTGTTGCATCCGCCGTTCCCCTCAACTCATTTCAATCAGTGCACGGTGTTCAAGCGCAATAGTGACAATACGCGGTACGGTAGGGCACTCTGCCGGCCAGTTTCGTTCACTACGCTCTAACATGCTCATTTTTCATCAAAAAATTCTGAAAATATTACTTTCGGTTCCTAATGGATCTTATTTTATTAAACACTAACATGTTATTATTATACTCTGGTATTTATATAAGATACGCTCATACAAAGTTAGAGGTTTAAATCTCATCGCATTTTTTGCGTATCACGTAGGCTAATATAACTTCTTTTCCATGATTACATAATATGCGTTTCATTATTTTGTTATAAAATATAAAATTTTATCTGTAAATTGATGTACGGTATGTAGGGCAGAAAGAGAAATAATAAACGAGCTTGAAAAAAATCACTTTTTGAAGGGAAGTCAAAGATAGATCATCGTGTCTGGTGTCTACTTCCTGTTAATATTCCAAGAAGCTGAATCAATTTTAATAGTTGTGAATTCTATACGAAACATACGTCAAATTTTACAAATCAACTTCACACGC
Source organism: Catonia carolina (assembly GCA_035578175.1). Classification (NCBI taxonomy): domain Eukaryota; kingdom Metazoa; phylum Arthropoda; class Insecta; order Hemiptera; family Achilidae; genus Catonia; species Catonia carolina. The sequence continues at coordinate 2,802,919 of JAQMRL010000027.1, forward strand.
ACAATATCAGTTGTTTGACATTTTAACAAAAAGAACCGTATAGTAAATATAACAGAATGGGGTTATGATGTACCTTTCTTTTGGGCCTGTCAAAACTTATGGTAGGTACATCATTTAGGAAAAAACTTATTGCCTATTACCCTAAAATGAATCGCAGACATTTTCCCTGTATTTTGTGCGCGCGAAACTAATTTCGACGGCGTGCGGCTTTCGAAAACGACACAAAAATGTCAAAACGATTACCGCATGAACAGAACACAATGAGTAGTGAGTACTAGTTTAGAGGCAGGCAGCCTGTATCTTTAGTTGACGCTGTGGTGGGGTGGGGGAGCTACTTACTGCGCATGTGCGGCCCGCATGCCACCGTAGTTGGTTATATTTATACACCGGTACAACTGTCTAGCATTCAAATCCGTATAAAAGTAACTACCTTTACTAGGATTTGAACCAGGAACCTTTGTCTCTGAAAATCAGCTGTTAAACAGCTGATTTTGGCAACGACTTTACCACCTCTAGACCAACCCAGTGGGTTCACCTAACATAATACATCACATTACTCTCTTGGCTTTAGTGCTTGTTAAACGATTTTTACGTTTTAAAGAAACAATTTTTGTTAGTACTCCAGTTTGTTGTTATTAAAAAGTGAAGCCTACATACAATGTTTTTACAAAATTATACTTTTGTCCTAAGTTTTGTTGTTGCAACTGTATCTCTATAAAAAGGTTTTACTTTCACTTTTTCTATAGTTGATTTTACGTTCACAATGCATTACAGGAAGCCATCATAAGCAATGCATTTCAAATGGGAGTTTAAACGCTATTACACTATAGTGAATCTACTGTAAGAGTACTCCACGTGAGGCAAGCGCCCGCCTATACGCTTTTGTAAACAAAGGTTTTACACTAGTTGGCGTGTATCTACCTCTCCGCCTAACAATTATCTTGCACTACATTCCATCATAAAAATATCTACATCCAGCTAATAAAATAAACATAATCCTTTAAGCGTTTTCAATTACACCGTTCTGTTTACTTGTAATTATTGTAGTTTCATAAAGACTCCTTAATTATTTTAAACAGTATATTTAACAAAAAAAAATTTTCTACTTTTTAATGTTTATCGCTTTTATATTAACAAAACAGCTTATAAAACTTTTCAACTTCAGTGTATGAAGAAAATCAAAACAAATTGATACAATACCAAAAGATAACTGATGAATCTAAAAATGAGTTTAACACGGGCAAGTGCAAACAGTTGTATTAAACTAGTCACAGACATTAATTATTTTAATGATATGAAATAAACAATCTGAAATGATAAACAACGAATCGCTGGAATTGTTTACTCTCCTGTTATAATTCAAGCACATTAGTCTTATATTATTACTTGTGACCAAAAATAAAACAAAACTGAGTCTATAATAAAAACCTACTAATCATAAATAATAATGTAACGAAAAATAACAATGTAAGAGTAACAATACTAAACGTATTAGCTATTGATGGTAAACTAATATACAATTTATAAAACATTTTCTAACAAATGATTTGAATGTGTTTTTATTATGTTAAGCTTAGAGCGAATAATTAGTGTTGTATGGAATTGTTGTTTGTGATAATGGTGTGCGTATTTTTAATTAATACGCATGCTCACTTGTGTTGCTGGTTGCATACGTCGGAGTACTCTTAGCGTAGACAGACTCTACAGAGACTATCACCAGTGTTTGGAATTTGATTTAAATTTGTAAAACAACCAAAGATAAAGAAAACAAGAGAATACTACAAAAATACAATAAAATCATGTTTTTTTTGTTGTGATAACAGGTTCATTTAAACTTATTTATGGTGGCAGCCAGTCAATGACCCCTTGCAAACCGTAGTTGGACCCTTGACCCTTTGGGGACCACTGTCCTAGAGAACACATTAACCACAATCGGGAAGGTCTTAAAGTATTTAGTTAAGCAACATTTGTTGAGTTTTATGAGACACTCATATGATGTCTGATGATGAAGACACGCAGCGATATGAAAATCGCTTAGGTTTGAGAAAATTTTTTTGTAGGGAGAGGTTCTGTTTTAATGTCAGTCCATATTTTTGGTGATGCATTTTGATTGTGTATGGATGTATTGCGAGTGGCATTCATTTTTTAGACTATTTTTGTTCTTTACACTTGTTACTGTTTGTATGTTGTACATTATTTATTTATTTATAACGAGATTAAAATAGATTTTTAATACAGTATTTTATTCTGTTTCTTTTTTGTTTTCTCTCCTTATGTGCGTGCAGTGTCACAAGCCAAGTAACAATCTCTGTCTCACCTTACCATTTTAACTTTCTCTTGCCTTTTATGAATATATAGGGAAGGAAAGTATTGTTTTCGTGCCAATATTTCAAATTCAAGTTTTCACCGGATGTACACATTTTCAGACCCCCTGAACCCAAAAAATGTATTTTCTAGCTGTTGGTCTGTGTGTGTAAACAAAATATCTCAAGAATGAAACATCATATGAAGTTGAAACTTGATTCTTAAATTAGACCTGGCATGAATGTATTCATCAAAGTCAGTCAACATGAATACATGTAATTTTTAACTTTTTTGTGATTTTCTCAAAAACCACTCTACAATTTTTTACAAAATTGCCACATTTACATTTATTATTTTCTACAAGATGGGGTAAGAGCCATGTCTGCTGAAATTTTTGGTAATTTAAAAAAATTATTTTTCAACTAGAGAACAGCCTCCCCAAGAATTTTAGCAGGCGTGGTGCCTAGCCCATCATGTAGAGCATAAAAAAATGTAATAAATGAGGTGATTTAAAAAAAAAATCTTGGGAGCTGTTTTTGAGAAAATTGCAAAAAAAGTGAAAATTACACGAATAATTTACTACCGTGCGTTCGGAAAGTCGCTGTGCACTGGAATTGTGACTATGGATTTATGAAAATATGTATAAAGAAATGACTAAGCATTTTGGAAAAAAATTTATTCAATACCTTAATTACATTGTTAAACCGTGATTACATTGTTTATAGAAGGTGTTCGAAATGACCTCCATTGGCATCAATACAGCATTGCACTCGTTTCATTTTGTTTGCAAACACCTTTCGCAACTGTATAAAACGTTATGCAACGTGTTTGGTGAACGAATAATTTCAAAGAATTTGTGGCCTGCAAGATCTCCTGATCTGACTCCCCCCGATTTCTTTTTATGGGGTGCGGCGAAACAAACTGTGTATCGGAACAGACCACACACGATTGACGAACTTAAAGCCGCAATAACGGCATACATTCAAGGAATCACTGTTCTTCAGTTGCGAAAGGTGTTTGCAAACAAAATGAAACGAGTGCAATGCTGTATTGATGCCAATGGAGGTCATTTCGAACACCTTCTATAAACAATGTAATCACGGTTTAACAATGTAATTAAGGTATTGAATAAATTTTTTTCCAAAATGCTTAGTCATTTCTTTATACATATTTTCATAAATCCATAGTCACAATTCCAGTGCACAGCGACTTTCCGAACGCACGTTACTTCTGGTTGATTGATTTTGATGAAAATGTTCGTGTCGGGTCCTCTAGTAGTACCTAATTTAAGTTTCTAGTTTTCAACTTTGTATGAAGTTCCGTTCTTGAGATATTTTGTTCACACACTCAGAACGATCGTTAAAAACATGTTTTGTTGGGTTTCAGGGGGTTCAGGGGACGTGTAGATCCGGTGAAGAGTGTATTTGTTAAAATCGACATGAAAACAATACTCTCCTTCCTATATACTCATATGTGTTGAGGTCATCAGCCGAAAGGCTGGTTTGAACGTGTAGAGGTTTTACTAAGTAAAATGAGGAGTGAGGTGGTTTACCACTGCCTTCCCCACTGAGTGGAAAAGTACGCTTACTAGCATGCCGGGCCCTCTGAAAAGCACATATTTTCCACTCTGCAAATGACACCTTCACTTCATTCACCACAGGGTCTGGCTGTATAATGAAATTTATTACTTTCAGAGGAGATAACTCTGATTAGTGTAACAGTACACCTCTACCTCTTCTGTTCTTAAATGATTCAGTCATTTAATTGGCTGATCATGTGATAAGAAACAGAACAATTTATTTTAGGACTGCAACAAACAGATTGAGTGTAAATAATTTGACACTCCACCTGTCTATTAGGGGCAATAATAGTAAGTAAGGTAAGTAAGGCAATATATTTATTTAGGCAAGAGAATATAAAAATCTGTACAGGCTCAGATGTATAATAAGTTTAAGAAAGAAATAGTACTAGACAAATAAATATTTATTTATATTATACAGTAATTCATTTGATGTGATATTTCTTTGAAACGTCACACGTTTGTGACCAAAACGGTCTGCCAGCATCTGGCTTTATTTATAAAGTGATTACAGTAAATATCCGATCTCTTTAGTACAGTAATAGTTCAATTGATTTGTATATCCATATCCATGTTTCATTAGATTGTTACGTGGAATTAGTGAATCAATCGTACAACAGTGATTTAAATTGATGACTTGCGCCACTTCGTCTACTGAAAAAAACCGCACCTATCGGCAATACATTACAATATAATACTCCATTAGATTTATGCGCATTCTAGGGCGGCCGCCCTACCTTCAAAAACACATTTAGCATTTGACAGCCCGTCAGTCAACCGTAAAAGTAGAAAGTTGCTACTGTTTCTTAACCCTTTCAGTGCTTTTTTTTTGTTTTGTTTAACGTCCGACTGTTCTGCAATTACTTAGGATTTAGGAATTATTGTTATTGTTGTAACTAAATAATAGCTAGCGCCATCTAGTGTATATAATGTGTACCTACCTGTCATTTTACAAATAAAAGTCAGTCTGTTTTCAACTACTATCCATGCGTTTTATTAGGTTATGGGCCCAGCCACATAATTCGCGATATAGTCAAGTTATATTTCGGATTATTTACTTTTTGTGGACTATCAGTGCGCCGTTACACGTGAAATATAAAATAACGGTGGAAATCGCTATATTGTTCCTGTATTTCCGAGTGTCTGTTGGCTGTTAGTTACCGCGTGCAAAATGGCCGGTAGCTACATTGTTAACGTGCCGAAGCTAAAAGGTAGAGAAAACTACGACGAGTGGGCGTTTGCTGCTGAAAACTTTTTGATGTTAGACGGAGTGGATATTCATAAGCAAGAATCGACTGATGGAAGTTCTGTGGAAGAAAAGAAGGCGAAGGCAAAACTCATCATGACAATAGATTCGTCCATCTACGTTCACATCAAAAACGAGCAAACAGTTCAAGGTGTTTGGAAGCGCTTGAAGTCTCTTTACGATGATTCCGGCTTTACGCGTCGCATCAGCCTACTTCGTCAGCTGATTTCAATTCGATTGGAAGATTGCGAATCGATGGGAGCCTACGTTACGCAAATTGTAGATACCGCACAAAAATTAAAAGGTACCGGTTTCCAGATAACTGATGAGTGGATTGGGTCATTGTTATTGGCGGGACTGACAGAAAGATTCGCTCCTATGATCATGGCCATTGAACACTCAGGAATCACTATCAGTACGGACGTCATCAAATCAAAATTATTAGACATGAGTTCGGAAGTCGACAGCCATAACGGAACGAACAACGCTTTTTTGTCTAAAGGTTGGCAGCAGCGGAATAAGAAAAGCGGCAACACTGATACGAAGTCAAAAAAGGCGTCATCGACGAAATCTGTCAAAACGATACGCTGTTACAAATGTAAACAACTCGGACATTACATGAATAAATGTCCAAATAATCAAAATAAAAGTGAAACAAACGCTTTTAGTGCTATATTCATGAATAGTGCCTTTCATAAATCAGATTGGTACGTAGATTCAGGGGCAAGTTCGCACATGATAACAGATCAGAGTTGTTTACAAAATGTTAGACTCGACCACAAAGTAAAGGACATAGTAGTCGCAAATAAAGAAACAGTACCAGTAATTTGCTCAGGAAATACGATGATTACAACCATAGTTGATAATTTTCTGAGTTCGACATTATAGTCAAGGATGTATTGTGTGTCCCTAACCTATCAACCAATTTGCTATCGGTAAGTCAACTTATTCGAAATGGGAACAAAGTTAATTTCGAAGAAGAAGTTTGCTGCATACGCAATAGACAGGATGTACTGATTGGAAAGGCGAATTTGGTTAATGGAGTGTACAAATTGGATATCAAGTCAGAAAGTTTGGTAGCGTGCTCAGCTACAACTTTGACAAGTGAGATATGGCACCGGAGGCTAGGACACATTAATAGCAAGGACCTGAATACTATGAGAAATGGCGCTGTAGAGGGGATATCATATATTGATAAAGCAGAAATTGATAAATCTAACTGCATCACATGTTGTGAGGGTAAGCAGGCTAGATTACCTTTTTCTCACAAAGGTAAAAGGTGTGAAAATGTGCTTGAAATTGTTCATGCGGATCTATGCGGACCGATGGAACAGGTCTCATTGGGACAAGCAAGATATTTTTTGCTTTTTGTTGATGATTGTAGCAGAATGGCATTTGTCTACTTCCTCAAGGCCAAAAATCAAGCTTTGAAGTATTTCAAGGAGTTTAAAGTTCTTGTTGAGACTCAAACAGGAAAGAAATTGAAGACTTTAAGAACAGATAATGGCGGAGAATTTTGTTCTGCAGAATTTGAAGATTATTTAAAGAAGAATGGAATTGTGCATCAAACTACAAACCCGTACACGCCAGAACAAAATGGTTTATGCGAACGTCTAAACAGGACAGTTGTGGAGAGAGCTCGATGTCTATTGCTCGAAGCCAATCTAGAGAAAAGATTTTGGGCAGAGGCAATAAATACTGCTGTCTATTTGAGAAATAGAACGCTAGCTTCGGGATTACAAAAGACACCGTATGAGCTGTGGAGCGGGAAGAAGCCAGACCTCAGCCATGTTCGAATATTCGGTAGTCCAGCAATGGTCCATATTCCAAAAATAAAGAGGACTAAATGGGATAAAAAGGCAGAAGAGTACATCATGATTGGTTATGCAGACAACACTAAAGGCTATAGGCTGTACAATCCGAAAACAAAGAGTATTACCACCAGCAGAGATGTTATTGTTATGGAGAAAATGAAAAACTCAGATATGATACAAGCAGTGGTGGAAGATACTGTGCCAGTTGTTCAGCAGGAAGAAAGTGTAGAAAGTCAAACCGTGGACCCCTTCGACACAACCTTGACTTCTGAAAGAGATAGCTCAAACACAATAAATGATGAAACATATTTCCCGGACGAGACTGCAAGTACATCAAGTTCAGAGGAGTTCAGTGACAGTAGGTCTATGCAAGATGCAACTGAAAATGAGACACTTGTTGAGACAGAGGTTGCTGGCACAGAAAAGAGACAGAAGAGTTCCAGATCGGTATGGATATAGTAACATGTGTAAAAATAATGAAGATTTGGATGAAGACAGTCTTACATATGAGGAGGTAATGAATGGACCTGAACGAGAGCAGTGGTGCAACGCGATGGAAGAAGAGCTTAAATCCTTTCATGAAAATGAAGCTTGGGAGATTGTGAACAAACCAAGTGATGCTAAGGTAGTGCAGTGTCGGTGGGTGTATAAAAAGAAGTTAAACATTGACAATACAGTGCGTTACAGAGCAAGATTAGTGGCGAAAGGTTATACACAGAGGGAAGGCATAGACTACAAAGAGACCTTCTCACCAGTGCTAAAGTATTCCACATTAAAACTGTTATTTGCCTTAAGTGTAAAACTAGATCTTAACATCACACATTTAGATGTAACTACAGCTTTCTTGAATGGCCGCTTAGATGAAACAGTTTATATGGAGTTACCACAGAATTTTAAATGTGATTCTAATCAAAATAAAATTTTAAAATTGAAAAGGGCCATATATGGGTTGAAGCAGTCGGCTAGAGCTTGGAATAAGGAAGTTGATGTTTGTTTACAACAGTTAGGCTATAAAAAGTCCTTGTATGAGCATTGTTTGTATACAAAAACAACTGAAAATTGTAAAACTTTTGTTGCATTGTTTGTTGACGACTTTTTCTTGTTTTCTAATTGTAATAAAGAAGTAGAATACTTAAAAAGTGAGTTAAGTAAGAGATTTAAATTAAAAGACCTAGGTCAATTAAGACAGTGTCTAGGTATGGATATTAAGATACAGAAGGATTGTATTTTTATAAGTCAAGAGAGCTTTATTGATAAATTAGTATCTAAATTTGGTCTGGAGAAATGTAAAAATGTAGAAACCCCTATGGAAGTTAATCTTAAATTACAGAAGGGAGAAAATTCGAATTCTAAATTTCCTTATCAACAATTAATAGGGAGTTTAATGTATCTGTCAATTTTGACTAGACCAGACATTTCATATTGTATAAGTTATCTCAGTCAATTCAATAATTGTAATACAGAGACTCATTATAAACATGCTAAGAGAGTATTGAAATATTTGTATAGTACAAAGTCATTTGGGCTAAAATATGTTAAAAATAATTCAGATTTGATGGGTTATGCTGATGCTGATTGGGCATCTGATAATTTAGATTGTAAATCCTACACAGGATATTGTTTTATATATTCAGATTGTATAGTGTCACATGAAAGTAGGAAGCAACAGACGGTGGCTTTATCAAGCACCGAGGCTGAGTATATGGCTGCCTGTGAAGCTACCAAGGAGGCTATTCATCTCAGAAATTTATTACACGAGCTAACAAATAGACAAAATAATGTGCCTGTAACAATTTATACTGACAGTCAAAGTGCTCAAAAACTTACTGAAAATTCTGTATATCACCGTCGTACTAAACACATTGATGTAAAATTTCATTTTATAAGGGAAGCAGTAGGCAAAAGATATGTTAAATTAGAATATTTGAGAAGTTCTGAAATGCCTGCTGACTTATTGACCAAAAGTTTGTCCAAAATTAAACATTATTATTTTGTTAAAAAGATGGGTGTTGTAAAACTAGATAAATAGTCTATAAAGTGTTTGTTTCTTTATATAGGTATTTTAGTATTATTTAGTTAAGTGGTGGTATTGTTATTGTTGTAACTAAATAATAGCTAGCGCCATCTAGTGTATATAATGTGTACCTACCTGTCATTTTACAAATAAAAGTCAGTCTGTTTTCAACTACTATCCATGCGTTTTATTAGGAATTAGCTGTTATAGCTAATGCAGACGGTGAATGATGAAATGATTTTTTGTAACGTATGAAAAAATGCCGTGCCTGAATGGGATTCGAACCCAAGACCGCATGATGAGAGGCGAGCACGTTACCAACTTCGCCAATGCGGCCGGCAACTTTCAGTGCTGAAACAATATTTAAATCATAAAAATAAATTTTTACAGGAAATTTAATTTTTCTGTAACGTTAAAATTTTGTTCGGCAATGGCACGCTTTCACCTGCAAGTTTTCAAAATAAGGGCTGCCACTTTTTGTACACCCTTATTCAAATTAATTGGCACTTTAGATCAAACTTTTAAATATTCTATTCAGCATTAAAAGTTTGATCTTATTCAAATTAATTGGCACTTTAGATCAAACTTTTAAATATTCTATTCAGCATTAAAAGTTTGATCTAAAGTGCCAATTAATTTGAATAAGGGTGTACAAAAAGTGGCAGCCCTTATTTTGAAAACTTGCAGGTGAAAGCGTGCCATTGCCGAACAAAATTTTAACGTTACAGAAAAATTAAATTTCCTGTAAAAAATTAATCTTTATTGTGTTAAAAAAACAGAAATCGTTTTAACACTAAAAATACAGTAAACCCTCGTTAATCCGGACCCCTTTAACACGGACTTGGCTTAATCCGGACCGCCAGTTGACTGCATAGTTGATTTTCAAGTAGATATCGGTTTGTAAATTTATTTAATATTGAGAATATTAGTATATAACCAGGTTAGAAAAATGACCAGTCTTATTTTCTGTGTTTCAAAACGTAATGTCTTAAGCACAGAATGGACCTTTCATATTCACAGTGTAATAATACATTTTACAACATGTTATTGTCTGTATATATAACTAAACTCAAAATACACGTTCGTTTTCTATAAAGGGTGTTTCATTATGTACCTTTGTTCATATTAAGGTTAGGTGAGGGCTTCCCAAAAATAACCGAAATAGCATTGCCGTGGGTGGATCTTGTGTAGCACGCGCTTCCGCCGCGGGGCGTCTATTGCGCAACTCATTACCAGTTCAGTGCCGCCTGTGTTTTGGCCTAACTTGTACCGTTATATTTTTGCAGTGATTTTTTTTGTTAACGTTATTTTGTTCATTGCAAAAAAATCACTTGAGATTAATGGTACAAGTTAGATTGGTAACACAGGCGGCACTGAATTGGTAATAAGTTGTACAATACACGCTCCGTGGCGGAAGCGCGTAAAACTCCGCCCACGGCAATGTTATATCGGTTAATTTTGGGTACCCGTTCGTATTTCATTTAATCCGGACGACTTAGAGCCCCAATTAACGAGGGTTTATTGTATTCAAAATAAGTTTTTTTTAGTTTAAGTGAAGTCGCATCAACAGCTTGGTACCTTAACGGTTAACGGTTTTAACGTGATCATAGCCGGGAATCGAACCCGGGACCTTCCTCTTTGCAAGGCTAACACACGCTAGTCACTACGTTACGGAGGCGGTTTCAAAATACATTATTCCATCAATTTCTGTTTAAAAGTTTTTTTCGAAATGTTCGGTTATCCGGACGTTGGCACTTTACGCATAACTTACCGACGTCCGGTAAATCGGATTCTATAATTACATGAAATTTATCGACTTCCTGTTTTCCGGACGTTTGTACTGAAAGGGTTAAAGTGATTTTGACAAACACTTTACCGGGTGAAGCAGAAGTTTCGAATTTTAATCCAGATGTTTCTACTCGAGACATATTCGATTAAATTTTGAAATTTTTTTTGGGAATTTGATAAAAAATAATAGTTAAATTTTAAGTACAAAGAAATGTGCAACACAAGAACAGTTTTTTGAAGGTAGACTTCTCCCCTGAAATATTATTTTGAATTTATAATTAATACCTGTTACCTGTTACCTGTTGTCTTACGCACACGCTCTTCTTCATAAACGTAGGCCGGCCGCGCACGGGACGCCACCAATCTCTCAAGACAAAAAAAGTCGGAGACGATTTTTTTTTGTTTCAGATTGTCTGTGACCGTCGCCGATGAATCGTGCAACATTTCTCATTCTGAGGTAATATGGCGTTTGATGAACATGATAAACATTTGGGTAATATTTTTTTTTTTTTTTTTAATTCCTAATATGTGAACGTTGCAATCTGTTCAATTGAGAACAATAAGCAACCCCATGACCTAATGAGATGAGGATGATGTGTATGACATGTAAATGAGACTGTATAGTATTGAACACACTCAGGCCGACCATTCCTGAGAGAGTATGGTTAATTGAACCCCAACCATCAAAGTACACCCACAACCACTGTCTAGCATTCAAATCCATATAAAAGTAACTACCTTTACTAGGATTTGAACCAGGAACCTTTGTGTCCGAAAATCAGCTGTTAAACAGCTGATTTTGGCGACGACTGTACCTCTAGACCAACCCGGTGGGTCGGCTAATATTATTATTATTATTATTTAACATGTTCGGAGAAAGAAAGGCCGGTTTGTAAGTTTTGGACGCTTCCAATTACTATGCTTTTCACGGTTGAGGAGCTGTGCTGTCTGTTGCACACGTTTAGACCAATCACAACGTTTGCCAGCGTTATCAGGTACAAACCTGACAGACATTACGCGCGCATGCGTATAAAAGCTGCAATAGTTCAATCGTGTCTTGGATCTCGTACTGAACACATCGATTATAGAGCGCGTTAACATGCAATACTTTACTATAATATAATCAGCTGATTGGATGTTTGTGTTTGTGTTTGTTACATACACAATTGTTTACATCCACAGTGTTTGTACGGAGAGGTGCACAGTTCTCCGGTGTGGCAGTTCCTTGACGAGGTAGCGTCGTTCTACTGTCGTCATGTGGTTTAAAAAAAGAATTTGTTTTTGTTGTTTTTTGTTTATTTAACGTCGCATCAACTGCAACGGTCATTAGCGACGACGTTGGGGTGGAACTTTATGCAATGGAGGATGAAATGACTTTTTTTTGTAACGTATGAAAATATGCCACCGTGCCTGAGTGGGATTCGAACCCAGGACCGTATGATGAGAGGCGAGCACGTTACCAACTGCGCCAATGCAGCCGGCGTAAAAAAAAGGGAATTGTCTCGGGTCTAAGCGGCGAGGAGAGCACAGAGATTGCAAAGAGGTGAACACATAAATAGTAGATTTTTTTTTTTTTTTTTGGTTTAACGTCCGACTGTTGTGCAATTGAATAGTTTATTTCAGAAACAACATAAGTCACATTTTTTGCCATTTTGAGTTATGAGTGAATTCAGTACAAATTAATATAAACACATCATTTTATACAGTAACAACACAAGTCAGTTCATTACACACTACTTTACAGTGGTCTGAAAATTTCATTTGATGCAGAAACCACATAAGTCATTGACTCATGTTGTTTCTGCACTAAACACTGCCTGAATCAGCTGACCATTTTAAAGTTAGGTTATGTATACTGTTTATGGTTTATTGTTTCATTAGCTTTGCATTAGTACAGTGAGAGAAGATTGGTTAGGAAATCATTATTTTAAGTAGTATAATTAACAGTAAGAAATGTCTGATGAAAATCAACAAGATGGTTCAAATATTGTTCAAAAGAAAAGGAAAAAGGGTATAACCAATCCAATTGAATACAAAAGGAATGTTATCAAAATGGCTAGAGTGAAAGGTACAGCTTATGTTAATTGGAAAGATAAAGATCAACCTGAAGTAATTCAAGGAGATGATTGCAAGTAAGTTTATTTTTATTATTTTCTTAGCATTAATTAATGCCTATTATTATTGAGTTGCTTTTCTGTTGATGTTTCTTAGTTTTGTACTGACCAAAAATTTGTAACTTAACCTTGTTTTGTCAAACAAATAGTTAAAATAATCTGCTTTAATTATGTTATCTACATACTATTAGTCAAATTATTTATGATTATTATTCTTTGCAGGTGTAAAAGACGGTGTTATGACGTAATACATAAAGAGGTTCGAGACATAATTTATGCTAAATTTAGGAGTTTCGAAACAAAAAATGAGCAGGACAGCTACCTTCAAAGTATGATATCAACAACTTCAGTAAAGCAAAGACGTCGAAGGAAAGATTTAAGTGAATCAAATCAACCTGATAGAGGAGCAATGTATGTATACGAAATTTCAACAGTAAATGGAAAACACCAGGTATGCAAGAAAGCCTTTGTTAACATACATGGTGTATCTAATGAACGAATTCGTCGTTTAAATAAATTATTGTCTCAGGGAAAGTCTCCACTAGATAAACGTGGAAAAAATAGATCTGGCAACGCTAAGCCTGGCTGTGTTATTGAGACAATTAAACAGCACATTTCTGCATTTCCAACTAAAGTGGCTCATTACTCTAATAATGAGATCTATTATTTGAGTGAAAAATTAAATCTCATAATAATGTATAACCTTTTTAAAGAAAAACACCCAGAATTTGATGTAAAATATCATTTTTATAGAAAAATATTTCTAGAAAATTTTTGTCTTAAATTTGGTCGACCGCAAGTTGACACATGCGGTACGTGTGAAGAAATAAATATTAAAATCAAAAATAGATTTCTTAATGATGCTGCAAAAAAAGTTTATATCGCAGAAAAAATTGTACATATCCGTAAATCTAAAAAGTTTTATAACAAAATTAAAGAAATCACATGTTTAGCTAAAAGTAATGATTCTGTGGGGGCTATCTGCATTGACTACATGCAGAATTTGCAGTTGCCTACCATCCCTGTACAGGAGACATTCTACCTTAGACAGCTGACTGTATCAGTATTTTGTATACACAATCTGAAAGATGACAGAGTTACATTTTTTGTTTACCACGAAGGAATTGCCACTAAAGGCCCAAACGAGGTTTCTTCATTTGTAATGCAGTACCTTGCTACATCAATGGCTGGAGTAAAAGACCTTCACATCTTCTCTGATGGAGCTGGATCTCAAAATAAAAATCACACCCTTTTACGAGTTATGTCAAGTTTAGTTACACTTGGAAAGTTTGACACAATAAATCAATATTTTCCAATAAGGGGTCACACGTTCCTTCCATGCGACAGAGATTTTGCTATCCTCAAAAGAAAAATAAAAAATTGTGACAGAATCTACACCATTAAACAGTGTGTTGAATTAATTCTCAGTTCAGACCCAAAACTTTCATTTCTTGTAGTAGTACCTGATTCCACAGAGGTTATCGACTTCAAAACTTGGTGGCCTAAATACTACAAGAAGAACATGCTTTCTGTTGAATCAACTGGAAGAAATGTACCAAGGGATGAAAAAGTTCATCTTAAAATCAGTAAATTCATGCAATTTACCCATTCCAGTGCTCATGAAGGGACTGTTATTGCTCGTCGTTATATAGATGGACTTGAATGTCACACTTTCCGCTTGCGCAGCACAAACTTTGACACAATGACACTGCCAGATACACCAGCATATCCAGAAGGCTGTATCCCAATTCTTAAAACTAAAATCAGTGACATACTTCAACTTAAGAAATATCTGCCTAACGAAGAAGAAATACAGGAGTTTTACAGTGAAATATTTGCTTGGCCAACATGTGAACGGGAACCTCCAAGACAAACAAATGATTAGAAATAAGTATTGTACTAAGTTACTTTTAAGTATTCAATTTTTATAACATTAATTCATTCAAATAAAATCAGTTCTTTCATTATCATACCTAGTTTTATTAAAAAATTACCTTAACATACGATCCTAAACTATGTGTATTTCAGAAACAACATAAGTCAAACACTTTGTGATGACCACAATACCACTAAAATTTCATTATTTTTTCTACCTATGACATTTGTACAACACAAGAAATACTAAAATATGATATATATTTTTTTCAAATTTTTGTCTTTTCAGGTTTACGGTTAACGCAGTTTTTTTTAATTTTCCGAAAGTTGGTGTTTGTTGACTTGTGTTGTTTCTGAAATAAGCTATTCAATTACTGCTAATGCAGACGGTATAAATAGTAGAACATTAAGGCGGAGTGCACACCTATGCGACACGATATTTATCGTATATCTTACATGAATGCACACCAGTGTGATACGATTTTATTTGTACGATATAATCTTACTAATTTCCTCAGTATACAATGAGTTCTTCAAGCGAAGAGGATGTTGTAATCTCCCTTGGTATTTCCGTAGAAGGATAAACAGAAGATTTTGGGTTCATCCATATAATTTACACAATGCACACCACAGCTCAGCTATTGTATATAAAGAACTATCGCTGCATGAAGATAAATTCACGGAGACATACAGAATGAGACCTGAGTTGAATTTTGTTTTATTTTACCTTTAATTGGTAATGCCATAGCCTATACACGGATATTTTTGTACCTCATTTACAAAGAACATCATAAAAACAGGATCGTCCTTCATTTTTATTTTATTCCTAATTTGTGTACGTTGCAATCTGTTCAATTTAGAACAATAAGCAACCCCATCACCCAATGAGATGAGGATGATGTGTATGACGTGTAAATGAGACTGTGTAGTCTTGTATTAACCCAGGCCGACCATTCCTGAGAGAGTATGGTTAATAATTGAACCCCAACTATCAAAGTACACCCACAACCACTGTCTAGTATTCAAATCCGTATAGTTACAGGTCATTTGTTCTAGCTAGAAGCTCTCCCTCCAACGCTGTGTGCCGCTGAGCTGTTCTGTTTAGTGGTGGGGGAAGCACATCGAAGGGAACTGATGTATACAAAGTAGTATACAGTTAGAAAGAGAGGGAATTATGATTAAGTGAGAAGGAGACAACACTTGCCCCCTTGAAACTATCCCTACTCTACCTACTCACCCTCCCCTTATAAGCTTCTTCCAAAAACAAATGCACTGTACTTTTATACGGATTTGAATACTAGACAGTGGTTACTACAATATGAAGGACGATGAGGATGATGTGTATGACGTGTAAATGATTACACGTCATACACATCATCCTCATCGTCCTTCATATTGTAGTAATATAATTAAAACAAATTTTTAACAATGAAAATAAGAATACGCGATAGTATGTTGTTTTAACAGTGGTGTCAGGGCAACTAATGTATCGCATAAGACAAGCCGAACATATCGTACGCTACAAATATCTTACTATAGATGTCGCTGTATTAGTGGTGTGCGGCAAGTTTTCACCAGCAATGTGTTTTGTATTGAGCAAGCAGACATGTATCGCATAAGATAAATATCGTATCGCATAGGTGTGCACTCCGCGTAAGGAGGAGCGCGACGGGGAAAGCGAAACGTCTGAAAATGTCGAAGGAACGTTTTTAGGAATTTTGCAAATTATCAGATGATAACAACCGTGTCCAATAAGGCCGTGTCCTAGCTGGCGCGTCTACGCGAGCGATTTAGTCGTAGCATTTTTCTAGCGTGCGACGTGGGCGGTATCCTAGCTGGCGCGTGGCGAACGAATTTTATGTTTTTGCGGTCGATCAGTGCCAATTATGAGCTCGAGTAAGTTACATCGTTCCCTGTTGCTAGCAGTTGCACTTCTTTGAAATATATAGTTGTACAGAAGTGGTACTTCAAAAAAAAAAAACAAAACCGACGTCGGAAGAAAGTTAACTGCATATTCCGTGATAGGTTTACCTTTGGAGAATTCCATCAGTTATGGAATCAGCTCAACAAACACGAAGAATTATTTATTCAGTACACCAGAATGAAAATTGATACTTTTGGGTATATACTCAACATTGTTGGAGATGCTATTAGAGGACAAAGTAAAAATTTTGGAGATCCAGTACCACCCAAGATGACGTCATCTTGAGTCTGGTTTTGACGCGCGTCTCAGGATAAAACATGCTCTATTTTTAGTCGTACGCAAATTGCTCTTTTGTACACAGACATGTCGACGGAACAATTTATTTGTGAAATACAAGCTCGCCCTGTTTTGTGGAACAAAGCTATCAATGAATACAAAAACCGAACTTTGAATGAGATTAAGTGGGATGAAGTGGCTAATTCATTTTCCATGACAAGTAAGTACAAATAAATAATTACATAGTAGGCCTATGCTTAAATGCATACCACCTTACTGTGATTACAAGTCTCTCGATGGGTGGCACTGGATCTCCAAAATTTTTACTTTCTCCTCTAATAGCATCTCCAACAATGTTGAGTATATACTCAAAAGTATCAATTTTCATTCTGGTGTACTGAATAAATAATTCTTCGTCTTTGTTGAGCTGATTCCATAACTCCAAAGGTAAACCTATCACGGAATATGCAGTTAACTTTCTTCCGACGTCGGTTTTGTTTTTTATTCAAGTACCACTTCTGTACAACTATATACGAGGGGGTACCCAAAAGTATCTGGAATAGCTCTGCTGTGGGCGGAGCTTGTGCAGTACAAATTCTCGCCACTAGGCTGCTTGTAGCGCTACTCATTGCCAGTTCAATGCCATTTTGTTCGTTGATCTAGCTTGTTCTGTTCTCGTGCAGTGATTGTTCTCGCTAGTGCTGTTTTGTGCTCGTGTCGTTTTTCATGATGGCAAGTTTTAATGAACAACGTGCGGCTGTGAAATTTTGCTTCTTGCTCGGTAAAAACGCCGCGGAAACAGTTGTAATGTTGAACACAGCTTACAAAGACGACGCTATTGGAAAAACCCAAGTGTACGAGTGGTTTTTGCGCTTTAAAAATGGCGACATGTCGATTGAGAACAAACCTCGTTCTGGACGACCGTCGACTTCCCGAACAGACGAAAATGTTGTGAAAGTGAAAGAAATTGTACGAACAGACCGACGACAGACCATTGACCAAATATCACAGGTTAGTGGGTTATCTTGGAGCTCAGTCCAACGCATTTTAACAGAAGACTTGACAATGAAAAGAGTCGCTGCCAAGTTTGTGCCTCGGGTTCTGACAGACACTCAAAAGCAACGTCGAATTGAAACGTGTAGTGATTTGAAACAACAGCTTGAAACTGATCCAGATTTCATGTCAAAGATCATTACGGGTGACGAGTCTTGGTGCTATGGGGACGACCCAGAAACCAAACAACAATCCAGTCAATGGAAGACTTCATTATCACCCCGACCAAAAAAAAGTCGTCAAGTCAGATCGAACATCAAAACAATGCTGATTTGTTTTTTTGATGTGAGGGGAATTGTCCATTCAGAGTTCGTTCCACCAGGCAAGACGGTAAATCAAGCTTTTTATCTTGAAGTGTTAAGAAGACTACGAAACAGCATTCGTCGTAAAAGACCTAATTTGTGGCAGACAGGGGACTGGTTTTTCCACCACGACAACGCGCCTGCACACACAGCAATCTCGGTTACCCAGTTTTTGGCGAAAAACGGCATGGTTTTGCTACCACACGCACCGTACTCACCCGATCTGGCTCCGTGTGATTTTTTCTTGTTCCCACGCATGAAAAGGGGCATGAAAGGTCTCCGATTTAACAACGTTGATGATGTCAAGAAAAAAACGACGGATGAGCTGGCAGCCATCACTGAAGAGGAGTACAAAAAATGTTTTGAACAGTGGAAGCACCGGTGGGACAAATGTATTAGTTGTAATGGAGAGTATTTTGAAGGGGATAAGGTTCTTTTGTAAAAAAATTAAAAATAAATAGTTTTAAAAAATAATTCCGGTTTCTTTTGGGTACCCCCTCGTATTTCAAAGAAGTGCAACTGCTAGCAACAGGGACCGATGTAACTTACTCGAGCTCATAATTGGCACTGATCGACCGCAAAAACATAAAATTCGTTCGCCACGCTGGCTCACGTTACACGCGCCAGCTAGGCGTAATAACTCACGTTACACGGCCTAATAATACTAATAATAATAATAATAATAATAATAATAATGTCTACGCCTACGCTTCTCTTTTGCCAACATTACGCCTATTATTACTCAAAATATCTGGTGTGAAACACTCACACGACTTTCGATTGCCAATGTAAATAATAACCAATGTAATCATGAGTAAACAATGTAGTAAAATGAAAAATATAACCTAATTTTAATCATGAGTGAATGACGCTAAATGAAAATCAACCTCTGTTAAGACTTAAAATAATACGGAAAATCAGTTATTATCTCTTCTTAACTATCTTCTATAGAGAGAGAAAAATGCTTGAAAGAAATAAAAAGTGAGGGTTATGGAGAAAAAAATTTCGCGGCAAAAAACCACAGCTTACAAAATGTTGGCTATATAGCTTTAAAGTAATTGCATGGTAGGCCATGTAGTGAACTCCCACTCCCACTCCCAGATCCCACTCACTAGAATCCATTTCATTTATTCACCCACCAAACATTGGCATATAGCCTACAGTAATCCCTTGCTTGGTATCCGCGGCGCGGGCCTAAAACCTTAAAATACGTAGGCCTACCTTTTCTCAACTTGTGTACACCGTACTTGGTGGGGGGAAGTCATACAATTCTGAAAACATGTGGTTGAATAAATTTGTTAGCGTCCGTATCATGGGCAGATTTAGGTCTTGATACCTTGCGTCTTACCTTAGGTACCTTGGCTCTTAATGGTCTTAGGTCTTAGGAAACGTCCGACTGTTTTGCAAATTGCTGCTAATGCAGACGGTGAAGGATGGAATGAATTTTTTGTAACGTATGAAAAAATGCCATGCCCGAGTGCGATTCGAACCCAAGACCGCGTGATGAAAGGCGAGCATGTTACCAACATGGCCAACGCGGCCGGCTAGGATGGGGGTGCGAGCTCACCGGAAGGTATCATCAGGTATTTGGATACTAAATTCAAACATTCCAAAAATATGGGGGTGCGGCGCACCCCTATAAATCCACCCATGGTCCGTATCATGTTGAGTCACACACACTTAGCTCATGGCGACGGCCGCCATGAGCTAAGCTAGATTTCCGCGAACTGTACGTAGTGAGTTAGTGACCGGGTACAGGGAGGGGGCTCCGCCAGTATAACCCCAACCCCTACCGCCATACTTACGCCCACGAACCATACTATAATTTGTCCGTACGTTTTCCTCCATGTGTCAGCCGAACTTCTTCCTGCGTACTTACAGTTCTTTGTTTGTTTGACGATCCTGAAATGAAGCCAAGCTTTTCTTCACAAACCATCAACGAGATCTTCAGCATGGCAACGCAGCTCGCTGACCACGTGTTGGAGACGAATCCCGTCATGGAAATGGCCCTTCAATTCAAAAGAGGACTCAGGAGCTGATGATACCATTCGAAGAAGTCAACAAGGAGTTTGAAAAGAAGAAGAAGCAAACAGCCATAACTAACTATTTTAAAGCAACTTAAATTTTTTTATGCGTACAGTACTGTATTTATTAAATCTTCATGGATTATAATAATGGTAAAATGTTCCTAAAACTATTAAACACTTAAAACGATTACACGACTTTACCTTTGGAACCTAACCCCCATCTCTTCGTTCATATAAGGAGGTATCATTATCCGCGGTTTTACGAACCGCGGTAACCCTCCGGAACGTAACACCCGCGGATAACGAGGGATTACTGTAAATATAAACCTATTGTAGCCTACAGTTTAGCCGTTCTTAGTTTGCTCCTACTGTCAACAAACCAAAGCCAGCTACTACAGGGTGCACGCTAGAGTCCACCACTTTATGGATGTAGTACAGTATTCCTATTAAGTTACCTATCTTTTAAATTATAACTACTTAAAGTATTAAAAACATCACTCATGATATGATGTAGGCCTAACAATTTCATTTAGAAAAATACTTTTAAAAGTATTTTGTATTTAAATATTTTTGAAAGTATTTTGTTGTTACTTTATAATCAGCGTGTACTCATTTTTATATAATGCGCATCCTCAGTGACGTCATTATTTGTTTACATTAGGAGAGAACTAAGAAAGGCTGGACTTTAGAGGGAGCAAGGCCACTCAGCCTAATGGTTGCATTCAACAAGTAATGATGGGAAGTGGATGTTTCAAGCACACTCCACGATGGGAAGTGGATGTTTCGAGCACACTCCACGATGGGAAGTGGATGTTTCGAGCACACTCCATGATGGGAAGTGGATGTTTCGAGCACACTCCACGATGGGGTTAAAATATGTCACGAGTATTTATTGGTAAACACTTTGTAAGAATGTTTTCCTTCTGGATTCGATAGGTTTATAAGAGTGTTGATAGACGGAGGCCAACCTCCAGTGTTCGGGGTAATCCTGACCGGTGGTGCCGGGCCACAACGAGAAAGGAGGTGCTAAAGTGCCGATCGAGTAACTACGTTTAGCGTACGGTGTACGTGGTTTTGGTACTTGAACGTTTATTTCACTCATCGATGAGATTGTGTTTGAAAAACTACCATTATTATTATTATTATTATTATTATTATTATTATTATTATTATTATAACTACTTCTGGTGCCGGTTGTCCATTTGTTAGGTGAGGTCAATTTTCTTTCGCATGTCATTAACGGTCTATTATTTAATAATTTATTTTTACAATTACCTCTACGTTTGGCCACTCCTTGATTTTCATCGGGTTCATTATTATCATCCGCAGAATTGAGGTTCGGTGTGCTTTGATATTGTTTATTTAGTTTCACCAATTTATTATTATTATTATTGTTGTTGTTGTTATTATTATTATTATTATTATTATTATTATTATTGTTATTATTGTTATTATTGTTATTGTTATTGTTATTGTTATAATTGTTATTGTGGTTATTGGGTAAAGGTGGGATATTTTCTTTTAATATTTTCTGTTTGTCATAATATTGATTATTGTGTATGGGTTCTAATTGGACGTCATTATTATTGATGATATCCATGACAGCTGATGGATTTGCACCTCTATATTTGGCTGCCGGTTGTTGGGACGATGACCTTGAACCTTTAAGCGTTTCTTTTTCCGTTTCTGTTATGCCGGGGGGCGTCGTCTCCCAAGCTGTCCTTGGCTTTGCTTTGTCACGTTGAGCGCTGTCTCCTGAACTGATCGTTCTAGAGCCGGTTCTGTGTTTGTCTGGTGTTTGGTGTTGCGGCGGTTGGACCAAAGCGAAAACGGCGGGCGCCGCGCTTCCGTTGCTGCCATCGATGTGCGGTGATCTTTTCGGTTCGTCAGTCGGATGTGGCGGTTTCAGATCCCAACACAACGCTAATTGCATCTGAGATAAATGACTTTTCATATTTCTATAATCCGAATTCGATGTTTTCGGTCTGATCATCTCCTTTTCTTTGGTGATGTTGTCGAGCGGAATTCCGGCCGTTTTTGGACGGTACACTTTTAACTTGCTGCATTGGGTCGGACCGGGGGCACCGTACCCTTTGCATCCGACTGCTGCAGCTCTCGGTTGAACGTCCAAAGTTTTTCCAGGATTTTTATCCTTTTTCATCTGTAACGATCTGTACAGAGCATCTTCTACCGTATCGGGCAAAGGATGATGTTTTAAATTTTCTATAGCTAGATTTTTGGCGATCTGAGGGTTGCAGTAAGCGGTGGCTAGGGGTGGCATTTTGCGCATTTTTTCCGCACTCATTCGTGTTTTGTTATTGTTTTCGGTTAAATATTCTTCTTGCTTTTCGACAATTTTTTGTCGTTGGTTGATCGGTTTGCAGTGTTTGAGGTACTCATCGATATCACGTTCGACGGGCGAAATGGTGTCGACCAAAGCCGGCGTTTTGTCGCGGCCGGTCGGCCTGCTGTAGTCCTTCTCTCCGTGACGGTCGAAGGGCTGCCTCACTGGTTCACCGTACAACGGCGGCTTCTCTCGCTCCTCACCGTAATGGCACTAAAAATTAATAAACATATTTCATTAGAAATAAATCCTTATAATGCATCCTGCAGCTTGAAATCAATTCTATTTCATGAAATAAATTTATACAATAAATTTCACTAACCATTTTAACTGCTTTGATTTCTACCATCGGGGGGGGTTGAGGGTCCGGACCCCCTTCTTGTTTTTTTTAGTACGAAGCTTGACGGGGGTGGCCCCCAGGACCCCCGTTGGCTGGGGGGAAGCCCCCCCAGTGTTTCGTAATACATTATTTCATTAATTTTTGTTTAAAGGTTTTTTTTGGAAATGTTCGGTTATCCGGACATTGGCACTTTATGGATAACTTCCAGTAAACAGGATGTTATAACTTCGTAAAAATATCGACGTCCTGTTTTCTAGACGTTCGCATAGAAAGGGTCAAATGAACGAATCAAATTTAAGAATGACGAAGTGATGATGATTGACTGCTGCTGCCATCTTTAATAAATATGAGAAGCAACAACTCAATTTCAAATCACTTTTATAAAGATGACTTTTGCCCATGACAGGCAGGTGGAGTGTGTAAATTAATTGCACTCGATCTTTTTTTTTGCGCCCTGGAGACTCCAGGAGGAGTATAGGACATGTCGTCAGATATAACACCTGAAATACATATATATAAGAATCACACAATGTATCACTACTATCAACAAAGAAATTCTTGTACGCTATAAAAAGTTTCACTGATCAAGTAATTTTTTAGATTTTTTTTAAAGGAATTCAAATCCTCACAACATTTTAAAAATGTTGGTTCCAGGGCTACAAAAAATAGTTCTCTCTCTTATCACATGGTCACCCGATTATATGACTAAAGCATTAAAGGACAGAAGAGGTAGAGGTGTGTTAGGTGACACTAGTCACAGTTATCTCCTCAAAGAGTAATGAATTTTACTATACACCCAGACCCTGTGGTGAATGAAGTGAAAGTGTCATTTTCAGAATGGAAGTATAGTACATTTGTTTTAGGAAGAAGCTTGTAACGGGAGGGCGAGTAGGTAGAGTAGGGATAGTTTCAAGGGGGCAAGTGTTGTCTCCTTCTCACTTAATCATTATTCCCTCTCTTTCTAACTGTATACTACTCTGTATGCATCAGTTCCCTTCGATGTGCTTCCCCCACCACTAAACAGAACAGCTCAGCGGCACACAGCGTTGGAGGGAAAGCTTCTAGCTAGAACAAATGATATAGGTGCTTTTCGGAGGGCCTAGCATGCTGTTAAGCATATCTTTCAATTGAGAGAGGAAGGCAATAGTAAACCACCTCACTCCTCGTTTTTACTTAGTAAAACCTCTATACTATTTTACAAGGGTGATGAGCCCCCCCACCCCCCACCCAGTACACAGCTAGCCAATCAGTTGCCAGCAACGTTGCCAACGCTTGCTCTTGTAGCTCTATTAAATATTTCGTCGGCCATTTTTTTGGTCTTTCAAAAACAATCATAACGTATTAAAATACAAAAATGAAATGAAAAAATATATCACAATAAAAAAAGTTTTATTAAGAATAAGAAATTACCCACCGGGTTGAACTAGAAATAAAGTTGTCGCCAAAATCAGCTGTTTAACAGCTGATTTTCGGAGACGAAGGTTCCTGGTTCAAATCTTAGTAAAGGTAGTTACTTTTATACGGATTTGAATGCCAGACAGATTTTTGGAAACGAAGGTTCCTAATTCAAATCCTAGTAAAGGTAGTTGTTACTTTTATACGGATTTGAATACTAGACAGTGGTTGTGGGTGTACTTTGATGGTTGGGGTTCAATTAACCGTACTCAGTGAGTGTGTCTGTAGAAGACTACACAGTCTCATTGACACGTCATACACATCATCCTCATCTGATTGGGTCATGGGGGGTTGCTTATTGTTCTCAATTCAACAGATTGCAACGTACACAAATTAGGGATTACAAAAAAAGCATACAATCAGCTGATTATATTATAAAGTAAACTTATTACATGTTAACGCGCTCTATAATCGATGCGTTCAGTACGAGATGCAAGACGAGAGTGAACTATTGTTGTGGCTCTTATACGCATGCGCGCGTAATGTTTGTCAGGTACAATCGGGGACAACGGGGGGTGGCAAACGTTGTGAACAGACAGCAGAGCTCATCAACTGTGAAAAGCATAGTAGAGGTTCAAACCAGCCTTTCGGGTGTTTACCTAAAGCAATAACATAAATGACTTAACATCTTCTATAGATTTAAACAAAAATGTTTACTTTCAAATGTTGTTGTTTACTCTGATGGTGGGTGGTGGATCCACTGAAACACGTCTACTAAGTAGTGTAGAGTAGAAATCAAGGCGGCTTAAAAAGGTTACTGAAATTTATTGTACAGGGTGATTTTTTAGTCCTGTACCCAATTGTTAATGTCTGGTAATTTTTTTCTAAGAAAAGGATATTTTGTTTTGTTACACAAAGTTGGTAGCCTACTCAACCGGTATAGATACGACAGTTTGAGTTGATTCTCCTTGAGTTGCGTAAAATTTTGTGCTGTTTCCAGTTGTGTTACGAACAGAATGTCTTTTACCCTAGAACAACGGGTTTTCATTCTTGAACAATA
The DNA here is from genome assembly GCA_035578175.1 of Catonia carolina. Lineage (NCBI taxonomy): Eukaryota > Metazoa > Arthropoda > Insecta > Hemiptera > Achilidae > Catonia > Catonia carolina. The sequence goes on from JAQMRL010000027.1 coordinate 2,828,374, forward strand.
TTTTGCTACAAAATCGTATGCGAGTGTAAAAGAATCATTTCAAATTAAATTTTTTGGTGTTCCTTCACTCTATTCTAGTCAATTTCTAGGCTAACTAACTGATTTTTGAAGGCAGGTATTGTTTGCAGCAGAAAACGTAGTGGTCGACCAACTCTCTTGACAGATGACGTTAAGAGAATGTGAAAACAAGATTGCTCAATTCTCCATGGAAAAGTTTACAAAAACTTTCATCGCATGTTGATTTGTCATGTTCGAGTGCTCAGAAAGCTGGTAAAAAATTGAAATTGTATCCGTATCATATACGATTAGTTGTAGAGCTTCAGCCTCCAGATTTAAACAAGAGATTGTTTTAGGATAAAAGACATTCTGTTGGTAGCACGACCGGAAATGGCACAAAATTTTACACAGCTCAAGGAGAATCAAGTCACACTGCCATATCCATACTGGTTGAGTAGGGCTACCAACTAAGTGTCACAAAACAAAATTTATTTTTTTTAGAAAAATATTACCAGACATTAACAATTGGGTAACAGGACTAAAAAATCGCCCGGTATAAATTGATTATATAAAATAGAATATTTAAGTTAATAAGGCGTAGCCTACATATTACTGGTGAATATCACCAGTATTCGATAATGAAATGTACTGCTTACTGGTAAGAGGACCATCTTCTGCGAGAGTAAGACTGGACTATGCGGGGGGTTGGGGGTTGGAAGTGCTCTCCTAAATACATGATAGCACAGACAGCTCTAACCATCACAATATCATGTTCTAGTTTTACTCTTCTTACATTGATACATGCATTATGTTTACAACTATGTTATTTTATAAACATCCCATTCTATCATTTATTGATTATTAATAATCATCCTAAATAATAAATATTCTTTCTAAATAACCCATAATAGTAGGCCTAACCTATAGTTATGTTGTGTTTAGGTCATCACCAGTAAACTGAATTACTCCACTCTGATATTTGTAGTGATAGACTAGTTCTGTTAGTCCGTGAGTTCCATTGATGCGAGCTTATTATCCTGAGTAATACTAGTTTTACGGTAATTTCAAAATGTTATTCTATTTTTAGGGTTTTCATATTTCATTATTCTCAGTAAAGTTATTTTACTTTGTTACTTGATAAATCGTTGCTCTTTAAACACAATAAACAAAATTGAAAACAAATCTTGTTAACTGGGCATCCGGTATTTTTTAACTAATTATATTTAATAAATTACATTAGAATATAATAAATAAATAAATAAATAAATAATAAATACAATAAATTACATTGGAAATAAATTACAGTTAATAAATTATTATATATTACTGTTAAATAAAAAAAATAATTATTTGTCTATAATATTTGTAAAGTGTTTTATTATATTACCATAAAATTATTTTATATATTAGAAAAAAAATTAATTATTGTAATACTTTTTAAGTAACATTTTATTTTATTACTTTTTTATTAATCTATCGCACTTCTGAAATATAAAATTTTTTGTTATTATGTTTTAAAGTATGTTGACATACAGTATTTATTTACTTCAATTTTTTTTGTAAAATTTTTCGTTATGTTAAATTAAAAAATTTTTTTTTATTGTTTCTGTTGATGGAATTTAAATCATGTAGACCTACTTTTTCTTAAATAAATAAGAAAAATAAAAGTCAATAAAATTAGGTATTTGTAATAAATGTATAAATAGTAGCTTTTTCAGTGGCCACAGCAGCCCACGTGGGCAACACTTACTATCCTTGGTACTTTGCTATTTCTACTAACATCTGCAGCATCTTCGGGAGCTCATTTCCAATTAAGGTAAGCTCATTCTTCAAAGTTCAAATAAAAATAAGTCTGGAAATGCTTCGTTAGCGAGTAAGTTGCACAGCTGGTGAAAGATTTCAACCGGAATTCAGTTCCTCAGGTGAAAACTACTGAAATTACAGGTCTCGCACCTGATTTATTTAATTTTTCAGGCCTGAAAACCTTAACACGTTGACTGCTATGTGACCCAAATACGTGTCACAGTTGTCTTTGAAAATGGACCACGTGCATCAAAAATGAGTCACACTACATGAATTATTTGTTAGCCGCCGTGTAATGTGGCTTCACAGTCACATTGTACACTAATTAAACTTTTCAAATAATAGGATATTGCGTATACAGGTAGTTTTCCATGTTGTACTGTACTAGAATGCTGCTATTACTTTAAATTTTATTATTTCTTTTGCTTATTTTGGTTGATTGAAATAGTGTAAAACTTTGTAACTTAACCCAGTTGTTTATTACATTTTTTATTGTGACACAAAAAGGGATCACATTGCTTTGAAATGTAAACACATTCCAGCAGCAGGCCATGTTACCCAATAGTTTATCACAACTATTTATTTTACAAAAAAACAAATAGTTGTTGTTAAATAAATTAAGTAAAATAAGAAGAAAAATGAATAAAATGTGAAAAATTACGATGGCCCAGCTGTAAGGGTTACAAAATTTACTGTGGCAGTCAACGTGTTAAGAAACCTTTAATATCGCGCTTTAAATATGGCTTAGAATTTTCAGTACCAACTCATCTCACCCAAGAAACTGAATTTCAGGCGAAATCATTCGCCAGCAGCAACTCTCTAACGAAGCGTTTCCAGATTTTTGTTTATGCAAATTTTTTCTTTATTTTTACGTATACAATGAAGTCGTAAAGATTCTGCAGATCTCACTCTGTATAAACACACAGGTCTACGTTTATTTTTTAAAAAATCATTCCGCATGGTTTTGGCTTGAAGGGTCAATGAAGTATTATGATCGATTATTGAATATAGAATTTTGCGTCGATACAACAACACCTTCTAATTCTGTACTAAAACAGTCAAAAAAGAAACACGGTGTTTTCTATTTAAAATTATACAAAAATAAACAGACCATTAAAAAAAACAAATAAAAACATAATTTAAAAAAAAATTAAAAATTTTATTACAAAAATTTTTATATCGATACAAAATGCAAAACGAATATAATAAAAATTTCAGTTAAAATTAAAACAAAAAATTTACCTTTAAATTAAATAAAATCCGTAAATAAATATAATGATAAAAATAAAACTAAAATTTTTGAATTTGATTCGTCGTTGTTTCCGTTAGTAGCCTATGTGGATTTGTTTACCCAGAAATTGGAAAGATCTCGATTAGAGGCCAAGAAATGTTGGAACAATTGTTTCAGAATCCTCCACAAGTTCCTAAAATAAACAAACATAAAAATAATATTTAAAAAAAATCATAAACTGGTAAAAACACAAAAATTATAATAAATAAAAATAAAAAAGTAAAACACATTCACCGGAAATTGCTCTAAAAATGTTTACTAATTACCAACACTTTGGTAAACAAATTATGACTAGCTATCATAGAACTCTCAATTTATCATTCTCCTCCGGATTTTTTAGACAAGTACAAATTGTCATTTACGAGAAACTTTAAATAAAGTTTGTCCGCCCATCGCAGACAAGAGATACCAACAAACGATTTCACATTCCTAATCTACAAAAAAAATTAGTGGGCCTAGATTGGGTTTAAAGTTCCGGTTTTGACCGGAAGTGACACAAACCGGAAGTCAAGAATCAAAGTCGGAATTTGGAAGAAAGTAGTGTCATTCGATTGCGTAAGGGGAGTTCATACCAATGTAGCAAAATGTGAAACCATTATCGTCGTCGTCGTCGTCTTCATGGATTAGGCTGTGCGTTAGCCTGTTCCGGCGTCCATCTCTTCCTCGGTCTACCAATACATCTTTTACCTGTCGGATTATGGATCAATGCATTTAATGGAAGGCGATCTTGGGACATTCTTAACACATGCTCTGACCACTTTTCTTTGTATGTCCTTATAGTGTTCAACAATGGTTGGGCACCGCATTCATTCCTTATTACTTCATTACGAATGCGATCCTCTCTTGTGCAGCCCTTAACTTGCTTTAGAAATCGCATTTCCGCTGATTGAATTCTCGATTCCTGTTTTCTCGTCAGCACCCATGCCTCACTTCCATAAGCCAAAGTTGAGATCGCCATTACTTTATAAAACTTTAGCAATGTGTTTTTCCTGGCTCTACTCTTGAGAGATCGACTTATTGCACCACATACCATGTTGAACTTAGTTACTTTTTGATGCACATCATGGTCATAATCATACGTAACATCGCATCCCAAGTATTTAAAATTAGCTACTTGCTCCAAACTCTTGCTTCCAATCACTATTTTAGACCTTGTAGGCCATTTTCCATGGAAAGCCATAATTTTTGATTTGCCTGCAGAAATTTTCATATTAAAATGTTTGCCAATTATGAAGAGCTTATGCACTGCCATTTGCAGCTTGTCCTCGGATTCCTGTATAATCACAGTGTCGTCAGCAAATAATAAATAGTTCATAAAACTACTGACTGGGCCTCACTTTGAACTGAGTAAGAGTGAGACATAACTGGGGGTGAGACACTGGGATGGGGGGCCTCAACCCCAACACGGCGCGTCCCAATGGCTGATAGGGAAAGTTCCTGTAGACATACAGGACAGGTGCGAATAAGACAGAAGGTCAAATAAGCACTCGCGGATCAACTGAGGCATGGTCAACGGCTCTATGGCGGAAGAGGAAAGCTTCCCAACGGCGGATGAGGCGGATGAACCTGGGGGAGTCAACCCTGAGAACAAATCCTGTGGGTTTGGAAGCAGAGAGGTGGCGGTCCCACCACCAAAATAACACCACACATTTAAATATAACAACTTTTAAAAAAGTTATGAATTCTTTTGACGGGGCCAAATTATTTTTAATATTTTTTTATAAAATTTCACATGTACAATGCTGAAAGAGGATCCACAGTACCAATATAACCTACTAAAGACACAGTAACAAATTCATTACTTTATGTTTAATGGTTTCTGAGAAAATGGGTCTTTTGTAAGAAAAAAAGATGTTTACAAATTAAAATAAATAATATTCAGATATAATAAACACAGAAATAACACCAGAAAAAAACTGAAGACGTTTCTCTTTTCAACCGCTACAAAAAATGCATATACACGTTGTGCCAAATTAAACAGAAAATTATAAATATTAATATTCAATAAATTGATTATTGAATCGAATTTTTGGAATAAACTCCCCTTAAGAGAGTGGATGTAGCCTAATAGAGAAATTATATTTTTTTTGGTTTAACGTTTGACTGTTGTGCAATTACTGCTAATGCAGACGGTGAAGGATGAAATGATTTTTTTGTAACGTATGAAAATATGGCGTGCCTGAATGGGATTCGAACCCAAGACCGCACGATGAGACGACAAATTGGATGAATAAATAACATTAACTGTAAGTAATTCGGTTTTTCTTCTAACCATGTTCGAAACCGCACCATTTTTTTGTGATAATAACTTTTGTCGTTTATAACCCGTTATTTAACACAAAACGAAATTTGCTTGAAATATGTTTTTGTGTTTTTCAAGGTAGGCGGCGGCTATGGCTATACTCGGCCGGGAAAATAGAATAAGCTACAAATAGTGAGTCACGAGACTGCCTTTTGCGTATGGATCGCCTTTTTTCATTAAACACAATTTCCTTTTCATTTTTTCTTAACGTACAAAATTTCAAACTAACATTTAGCCTTTTATTACTTTCTCTTGCCTATATGAATATATAGGAAGGAAAGTACTATTGTTTTCATGTCGATTTTTAGAAATCGAGTTTTCACCGGATCTATACGTTTTCAGACCCCTGAACCCACACAAACATGTTTTTAGCGATTGGTCTGTGTGTGTGTGTGTGCGCGCGCGCGTGCGTGCGTGCGTGTGAGTGTGTGTGTGTGTGTGCGCGTGTGTGTGTGTGTGAACAGAATATCTCTAGAACGGAACATCGTACGGACTTGAAACTTGAAACTTAAGTTACATACTGCCGGACCCGACACGAACATTTTCATCAAAATCGATCAATCGGAAGTAGTAGTTTATTCACATAATTTTTCACTTTTTAGCAATTTTCTCAAAAACTGGTCCTACGATTTTTTTTGAAATCGCCGCCTCATTTACTCACTTTTTTATTCTCTACAAGGTAGGGTAGGCGTCATGTTTCCTGAAATTCTGGGTGAGGCTGTTTTCACGTAAAAACATAGTTTTTTTAAGATTACGGCTTTAATATTCAATTTAGCGCAAAAATTTATATAATAAAAGTTGTAGAGAATTTAAAATTCTACAACTTTAATTTCAAACATTTTTTTGTGTATCGCTTAGTTTAGCGGTAATTAGCAATTTCCTGTTTTTTTTCTCGCGAAAACTTGTAAAAAATCTATTTTTTTAAAATTTTGGTCTTAGTATGCATTTTACGACAAAAGTGTGTAATATTTATAGGAAATTAAAAGATCTACAACTTTTATTTAGAGCATTTTTCTCTACAGAGCCTAGTTTAGCGTGAAAGAGTGATTTTCCGTATTTTTAAGCCAAACTGAGGTCGATTTTCATTTTGCGTCTTTCACTCATGATTAAAATAAGGTTATGTTTATTGAGGTTAGTTTTTTATTTATTTCTAATGTTTTATTACTAGTGTTAGGTTTATTGTTAATTATTTGTATTGGCAAGAGGAAGTTGTGTGAGTGTTTCACACCAGATTTTTTTAAACCGGTAATATCGTTTCACACTTCGGTATCACTTTCTTATTGATATAACAATTTCTTTTTTTACCCCGTGCCAAAAAAACTGTTGATGAAGAATTTTCTTCTTCACTGTCATTAACTTCCTTCTTTATATTTCGAATTGTGGAAAGAGAAACATCACAGTAGTTAGCCGCTCGTTCACGGCTTTTGTTAACAGGCACAAATAGGCATTTTTGTTTAGCTTCAACTTCATAGCATTTTATTACATTGCATATTAGTTTCGTCCAGGACTGACCGCGTTTTCCAGTAACCGACATAATCAAATTTCGTTCAATTAGGCGAAAATATGTGAAATTTTTAATAAACAAATGTTCTTGTGATATTATATTTTTTAACATCAGTCGTATTGGAATGCTCAGAGATGAACTCGGTTATTTTAAAACACGTTCACATAATAAAGTTAATCACACCTTCTTCTATAGTAGATCTGTAAATTTACTGAAATACTGATAATAATTTGAGTTGTTTAAAGTCACAGATTTGCCCATAACGGGCAGATATAATTGCACTTGATCTGTGGGTTCCATGGCTCCAAAAAATAGTTCTATTTCTTCTTATCACAGCCTATTTAAGGGGGTAGTCAACTCAAGAAGATGATTTTTTAAAAATTTCGATTGTTTTTTGCATTTACTTGAAGTTTAAAATTTTCTGAAGCACAGCATTCGTTTACTTTGTTTGTACATTGACAAAAAGTTATAAAACCATCGGTTTAAAATAAAGCTCACTAGCAAGGCGAATGAAATTATTCCTTCAACTTTAAGTTTTCCGGGAATGTGGTTTTTCATGATTGTTCATTCTTAGGAATTAAATATTTTGGTTAGTATTGGAGATATTTGGATGATGTTTTTTAAAAATGTTCATAATTTCTTGCTCTATTATCTGTGGAATGATTATTACAAAAACCTTAATAGGGATTTAGTAAAAAAATAATTTGTGAATACATAAAATTAATGTTTTTGAAAATATATGGTTTACTTTAATAAATTTCTTGTAAGAAAAAATACATACAAGCGCATACAACAGATAATAGAGAGCAATTTTCTGTATTTTGTAGCATAAGAATCATGTTGATATCTTTCTCGGATCCTGATATATTTGATTCCCCGTAAAAGCTCGCTTTTCCAACCTCACCCTTATATTAGGGGTTGTAATTAATTTTTTGGCTTGGTTCAAATGGTAAATCATTACTAATAAATTACTCTTTCATTTAAAATTAATAATGATAAATTATGTATAGCCAGAAATTTTGATTTTGATTTTCTAGATTGACTACCCCGTTAAGAACTGAACAGGTAGGCCTACAGGTGTATTCGTACAGTTAACCTACAAAAGGTTCCGCCATTTACTGTAGGCTATATGCTCAGGGTATAGTATAAGTTGTTGTGTTTGTTGCACTGAAATTAAAGCAGTCACGCATGCGCACTGATGCTTTCCCCCTTTTACCCCTCATTAAAACCAGTGGCAAACTCGTGACTCGAGTAACTTTAGTATGCAACGCTCACCAATTTTTGAAGGGAGGACCCGCATGGCGTTACGTGCATCTGGTAGAACACGCACACACACACACACACACAACACACACAGTCAGAACAATAGATAAAAACCTGTTTTTTGCGTTCAGGAGGCCGGAATATGTGTATTTCCAGTGAAAACTTGATTTTGAAAAATTGTCATGAAAACAATACTTTTCTTTCTCTATTTATATAGGGCAAAAGAAAAAAAGTTGACCAATTAGAATTACAACAGGCTAATAAGCGCTTAACAATTCGAAAATACAGCAGCGTATTATCTAAAAGATTCTTATTTATTTTTCAAAATCTCTAATGTATCATAAAATTCAAACTTCGTAAGCTCCCCGCTAAAATAGCAGCACCATCGAAACTTCAATTTCAACTATTCTGTTATTTTTTTTTTTGCAATCTCTACCAATTTTAATTTTCGGATTTTATGTAGAATCCCGGAAGCGTCTTTTTTACCACCACTAGAAATTTTTCAAATTATTTGGGTTGAAGGGCGGGGAACCAAAAGAGTCGAGTTCCAATAATACAGACATCGTCACAGAAGACACAAATTTGTTTGTAAAATGTCTACCCACCAGGTCGGTCTAGGGGTAATGTCGTCGCCAAAATCAGCTGTTTAACAGCTGATTTTCGGAGACGAAGGTTCCTCGTTCAAATCCTAGTAAAGGTAGTTAATTTTGGCAATCTCGTGACTTCAGTATCTATGGTTATTTTTTTTTATTCCTAGTATGTGTATGTTGCAATCTGTTCAATTCAGAACAATAAGCAACCCCATGACCCAATGAGATGAGGATTATGTGTTAATGAGGTGTAGTCTTGTGCAGACTCAGGCCGATTATTCCTGACAGGGTATGGTTAATTGAACCCCAACCATCAAAGTAAACCGGTAATTACTGTCTAGCATTCATATCCGTATAAAATTAACTACCTTTACTAGGATTTGAACCAGGAACCTTCGTCTCCGAAAATCAGCTGTTAAACAGCAGCTGATTTTGGCGACGACTTTACCTCTAGACCAACCCGGTGGGTTTAGTTACTTTTATACGGATTTGAATACTAGAAGTGGTTACCGGTGTTGTTTGATGGTTGGGTTTCAATTAACCATGCTCTCTTAGGAGTGGTCGGCCTTAGTCTGTACAAGACTACACAGTGTCATTTACACATAATCCTCATCTCATTGGGTGATGGGGTTGCTTATGGTTCTAAATTGAACAGATTTCAACGTACACATACTAGGAATAAAAAAAATGTCTACGACACGATTACAGAAAATGTCATATAGTTTAATTAATTAAGAGACTAATATTACAAGTAGGCCTACACGTAAGTTATTATAGCTACTATTATAAAACTGGACTGTACTTACTTTCACCGCACATCGTTTACACTTTTTAAATGCAAAAAGTCACTCCTCTTGCTAATTTACAAACTTTTATAAATTTTCCGTTCATTGTGATGACAAAATAACCTTTACTAAAAGTTCATAAAAAAAATCTGGTGTGAAACACTCACACAACTTTCTCTTGCCAACACAAATAATTACCAATATAACATAACATTTGTAATACAACATTACAAATAAACAAAAAACTAACGTCAAAAACATAACCTTATTTTAATCATGAGTGAAAGAAGCAAAATGAAAATCGAACTCAGTTTGGCTTAAAAATACGGAAACTCACTCTTTCACGCTTAACTAGGCTCTGTAGAGAAAAATGCTTTAAATAAAAGTTGTAGATCTTTTAATTTCCTATAAATTTTATTATATACACTTTTGTCATAAAATGCGTACTTAAGCCGAAATCTTAAAAATCGATTTTTCACACGTTTTCGTGAGAAAAAAATCAGAAAATCGCTAATTACTGCTAAACTAAGCGTTATACAAAAAGATGTTTGAAATAAAAGTTGTAGAATTTTTAATTCTCTACAGATTTTATTATATAAATTTTTTCGCTAAAATGCATATTAAGCCGTAATCTTAAAAAAACAACGTTTTTACGTGAAAACAGCCTCACCAAGAACTTCTGCAAAAATGGCGCCCCTACCCTATCTTGTAGAAAATAAAAATTTGAATAAACCAGGCGATTTAAAAAAAAACGTAGGACCAGTTTTTGAGAAAATCGCAAAAAAGTGAAAAATTACACGAATAAACTACTACTACTTCCGGTTGACCGATTTTGATGAAAATGTTCGTGTCTTTGAAAACTCGATTAATTGGGATCGAGATGAAAACAATACTTTCCTTGCTATATATTCATATAGGCAAGAGAAAGTAAAAAATATGTTCCTTTTAAAAGTTTATTCACTGTAATTAAAAATGTTAAAAGTTACTTTGTGTGTACGGAAGGCGTACATCGTTTCGGTGGCAATTTTTAGGGTTATTTCTAACTACGAAATCGGCTTTATATTGCGTAACAGACGCGAAAGATGGTGGAAGATGCTTATCACAATCTTTGTAGTTTCAAAAATTAAACTTTTCGGTAGTTTTGAAATTTTTGTCAGCCATATTGGGTTCAAGTTTAGACTTTTGGGTGGGATGGTGGTGATCATGTGACGTGTGATTTCAATGAGAAATTTCAAGAGAAAAAAACAACTGCGCAAACCGTTTTTTTATAGATGCCTTCGTTTTTGAGTTATAAGCATTTTATTGCGAACATAATTTACCTAAAGTTGCAACTTTCAATGCTTATAACTAAAAATCGAAGGCACCAATCAAAAAACGTTTTGCGCCATAGTCTTTTTCTTGAAATTTCTCATTGAAAGCACGTCACACATGAACATTATCCTACTTCAAAATATAAAGTTGAATCCAAGATGGGGAACAAAGATTTCAAACCAAAAAGTTGGATTTTGAAGTCTACACAGATTTGGATAAGCTTCCTCCACCAAGAAGTACACTCAGTTACGCAATGTAAATTCGTAATCATCTTAAAAAATCACCCTGTATATAATTTTCCTTCGTCTAAATCATAAGTTTTGCCATAAATCAAAGGTAGGCCCTGAGCCTTTTTAAAAATTTCCACCAGTCATGAAAGGGATTTTTACCATTAAAAATCGGTAAAGAAAAGCGAAGAGTTTTCAAGTGGCACGTAAAGTTAATTTGGTAAACTCAGTTTTATACCGAAATGAAAACACGCCAACGGATACTTAGTAGGTGGTAACTGTGTGCTTCCAGTTATGAAAACCTACCGCTTTCATAAAGGTCGTCCTGTTGGAAACACACCAGCGTTACAATTTTTATTACAAGAGAGAATCATAGATAAAAGAAGGGTGTTGTTGTTTAGGTCATCAGCCTGTAGGCTGGTTTGAACCAGCCTACAGGCTGAAATAAATAGTTGTGTTTCTTATCATCACATGGTCACCCAATTAATAAATGAGCGAATCATTTAATAAGAGAAGAGGTAGAGGTGTGTTAGGTGACACTAATCACAGTTATCTCCTCCTCTGAAAGTGATGAATTTCATTATACAGTTGGATTGTGTAGTGAATGAAGTGAAGGTGTCATTTGCAGAGTGGAAAATATGTGCTTTGCAGAGGGCCCCCCCATGCTGATAAGTGTACTTTTCCATTCAGTGAGGAAGGCAATTGTAAACCACCTCACTCCTCGGTTTACTTAGTCCACTAAGTAAACCGAGGAGTGAGGTGGTTTACAATTGCCTTCCTCACTGAATGGAAAAGTACACTTATCAGCATGCCGGGCCCTCTGCAAAGCACATATTTTCCACTCTGCAAATGACACCTTCACTTCATTCACTACACAATCCAACTGTATAATGAAATTCATCACTTTCAGAGGAGGAGATAACTGTGATTAGTGTCACCTAACACACCTCTACCTCTTCTCTTATTAAATGATTCGCTCATTTATTAATTGGGTGACCATGTGATGATAAGAAACACAACTATTTATTTCAGCCCTGCTACTAATAGATTGAGTGTTATATTTGACACCCCACCTGTCATGGGCTGTTATGGGCAGAATAAGAAGGGTATAGTTACTTAAATCACGAGTTTGCCTTTGGTTTCAACGAGGGGTAAAGGGGGAAAACATCAATACGCATGCGCGATTGCTTTGGTATCATTTCGTCACAACAATAATATAAACTAAAGTCCGTCTACGCTAAGAGTACTCCGATGTAGGCAACCAGCAATACAACTGAGCATGCGTATTAATTTAAAATAATCACGCACAGCATGATCAACAAACAAAATGCCATACAGCATGACTTATGCGTTCGTAGTAACCTTAAGGATAAGCCTTTTCATAGTGTTATACAGGGTGATTCAAAACTATACGCAATCTCTTGAAATCTCATTCTATAGCTAAAAATAAGAAACAATCTGGTGTGAAACACTCACACAACTTTCTCTTGCCAATGCAAAAAAATTAACAATATAACCTAACATTAGTAATAAAACATTAGAAATAAAAAAAAAACTAACCTTAAAAACATAACCTTATTTTAATCATGAGTGAAAGAAGCAAAATGAAAATCGAACTCAGTTTGGCTTAAAAATACGGAAACTCACTCTTTCACGCTTAACTAGGCTCTGTAGAGAAAAATGCTTTAAATAAAAGTTGTAGATCTTTTAATTTCCTATAAATTTTATTATATACACTTTTGTCGTAAAATGCGTACTAAAGCCGAAATCTTAAAAAAATCGATTTTTCACACGTTTTCGTGAGAAAAAAATCAGAAAATCGCTAATTACTGCTAAACTAAGCGTTATACAAAAAAAGTTTGAAATAAAAGTTGTAGAATTTTAAATTCTTTACAACTTTTATATACATTTTTGCGCTAAAATGCATATTAAAGCCGTAATCTTAAAAAAACAACGTTTTTACATGAAAACAGCCTCACCAAGAACTTCTGCAAAAATGGCGCCTACCCTATCTTGTAGAAAATAAAAATTTGAATAAACCAGGCGATTTAAAAAAAAACGTAGGACCAGTTTTTGAGAATATCACAAAAAAGTGAAAAATTACACGAATAAACTACTACTTCCGGTTGACCGATTTTGATGAAAATGTTCGTGTCGGGTCCGGTAGTGGTATGCAACTTAAGTTTCAAGTTTCAATCTCGTACGATATTTTGTATACACACACACACACACACAGACACACACACAGACCAATCGCTAAAAACATGTTTTTTGGGTTCAGGGGGTCTGAAAACGTATAGATCCGGTGAAAACTCGATTTGCTAAAATCGACATGAAAACAATACTTTCCTTCCTATATATTCATATAGGCAAGAGAAAGTAAAAAAGTTCATATAAACATATGCCTGAAATAAAATATAAAATATTAAATAATATGTAGGTTGGGAGGAACACCTGATCATTATCAGCTGTTACTCCCAACCTAATATTTTATGCAGTTAAGAATGTGCGTTTTATGTGCGTGTGTTTGATTTTAAATAAAGCGAAATTTCAATATCTATTATCATTTTTTTCCTGAATAATTCACATAAATCTTTTCAGAATTAAATTTTCTACAAATTTATTTAAGAAAAAATACACCTTTATTTACCATTTATGGAAGTAATCTTACGTTAAACGCAAAAATAAGTTATTTCTTTGCACCAATTCTTGTGTTTTATGTAAGATATCTCTGAAAGTATTGAATTTACAGCTCTGGAACAAATTTTATTCAATTTTTCAGATTAAAAAACATATGAAACAATCGTATTTGTATATTTATAACTACCTTTAACATTTTTATACGGCCTTACTTCACCGAGGGTACAGAGTTGTAGGAGAAATGTTTAGCTAGCCGTAACTCGCTAAGCGTTTTCAGGCATATGTTTATATGAACTTTTTTTCTTATTTTTAGCTATAGAATGAGATCCCAAGAGATTGCCGTATAGTTTTGAATCACCCTGTATATTACTTAAAAAAAGCCAGATTTATGTGATTTTTGTAGGGATGGTGCGTTCACATTCAGTTAGTTCTCAAATACACTAAAGAAAAAATGTAAAATTTTGACTTATGGGCTTTCTGCAATCACCGATTCAATTATGGATTAAATAAAATGGAACAGCCAGAGAAATAAAGAGTGGCGACACCTGGTAGCATGATGGACGATGTTAACAATGATTTGATTTCAACGGGTGGGAGTAAGACAAAGTCCACCAGATGAGAGGAACAAAAAGAACCCGATACCCCTGGCATAGAAGCCGGCTGCGTCGACCACTACACCACGCACCGGGGTAATGAGAACGCCCAACAACAATCAATCAATCGTTCAGCCGCTCTAAGTTTGCTCCTCCTCCTCCTCCACCTTCTGTCTGTCAACAAACCAAAACCACCTACTACAGGGTGCACGCTACACTCCACCCACTTTATGGATCTCCTATTCCTATTAAGTTAACTATTTTTTAAATTATAACTACTTAAAGTACTAAAAAAATCAGTCGTGATATGATGTAGGCTTAACAATTTCATTTATAAAAATACTTTTAAAAGTATTTTGTATTTAAATACTTTTGAAATTATTTAGTCGTTACTTTTTAATGAGCGTGTACACATTTAGATATAATGCGCATGCTCAGTGACGTCATTATTTGTTTACATTAGGAGCAAACTTAGAACGGCTGAACTGTACCTGAGCGGGCCCATTGGTTTCTTCGTTTGTTTGCTCTTGCGGTGATGTTTTGACGTCATCGTCTTCCTGCTGGGCTGGCTCCGGTGACAGAATCGGGACGTGAGAGCTTCTTTTCTCCCAGGAGCGTCGAGCTCTAACTTGCGGTGCTGTTATCTCCGAGGCTAAAACAAAAACAACACCCAATCAAATAGAAACAAACACTAAAAACGTACTACTCATTTAAAAACACACACAAACACCCATCTTTCCTATTATAATAGGTCTATTATAACTAGCCGCATTGGCGTAGTTGGTAACGTGGTCGCCTCACATCATGCGGTTATGAGTTCGAATCTCATTCAGGCACGGCATATTTTCATAATTTATCCAAAAATAATTTCATCCTTCACAGTCTGCATTAGCAGTAATTGCAGAACAGCCGGACGTTAAACAAAAAAAAATATTATTATTTAATTTCAACTTTTAATTAATGATTAAAAAGTTTGGAGTGAAACATTCACACGACTTTCTCTTGCCAGTGCAAATAGTGGACAGTATAACCTAATATTAGTAATAGAACATTAGAAGTAAACAAAAAACATAACCTAATTTTAATTATGAGTGAATGATGCAAAATGAAAACCAATCTTAGTAGCTAAATAATACGGAAAATCACTCTTTCACGCTAATCTAGACTCAGTAGAGAAAAATGCTGCAAACAAAATTTGAAGGTGTTTTTAATTTTCTATAAATATTATTATAAATAATTTGTCGCATACTTTTAACACCTGATTTTCGGAGACGAAGATTCCTGGTTCAAATCCTAGTAAAGGTAGTTACTTTTATGCGGATTTGAATACTAGAAGTGGTTACCGGTGTACTTTGATGGTTGGGGTTCAATTAACCATACTCAGTGAGTGTGTGTGTGTAGAAGACTACACAGTCTCATTTACATGTCATACACATCATCCTCATCTTATTGGATGATGGGGTTGCTTATTATTCTCAATTGAACAGATTGCAACTTACACAAATTAGGGATTACAAAAAAATGCATGCTAAGGCAAAGATCTTAAGAAAAATACATTTTTTACAGATTTTCATGAAAATAAAAAGAAATAAAAAATAGAAATAGAAATAAAAAGGTGGAAGGAAAAAGAGCAACGAGTAGACCGAGAGTGTGATGTCTAGAGAGCAATGGAGGAGATTCAACACACTTTCATTGCATACAAAATCTACGTACAGTATTCAGATGAACTAATGTCCCCTAGCCGTGGGAGTGAGAGAATGGATAACGCTCTCACTCGCACAACTCATACGCGCCTACCCAATAACATTGTCTTTAATAATTTTACTCATTATTGTGAGCAAGCGTTTATGCATCCATGCAGTAAGCTAACAAACAAGATAACGACTGTAGTATGTTTTCAGATTTGGATTATAAGGGTAAAGACCTTTGAGCGCATGCGTAGTTATGCCACATATCTCGCTCTCACTCGCTCGGCTATGGGACATCAATTCATCTGATATCTATACGTACAAAGTTGTTGTTGTTTAGGTAATCAGCTGAAAGGCTGGTTTGAACCTGTAGAGGTTTTACTAAGTAAAACGAGGAGCGAGGTGGTTTACCATTGCCACAACTCACTGAGTGGAAAAGTACGTTTGTCAGCATGCCGGGCCCTCTGAAAAACACACATTTTCCACTCTGTAAATGACACCTTCACTTCATTCACCACAGGGTCCAACTGTATAATGAAATTCATTACTTTCAGAAGAGAATTCTCTGATTGGTGTCTTTTACACGTCTACATCTCCTGTTCTTAAATGATTCACTCATTTAATTGGGTGACCATGTGATAAATGTGTCGCTGCCCATAACAGACAGTTGGAGTGTCAAATTATTTACACTCGATCTGTTAGTTGCAGGGCTAAAATAAATAGTTGTGTTTCTTATCATCACATGGTCACCCAATTAAATGACTGAATCATTTAAGAAAAGAAGAGGTAGAGGTGTGTTAGGTGACACTAATCAGAGTTATCTTATCTGAAAGTGATGAATTTCATTATACAGCTGGACCCTGTGGTGAATGAAGTGAAGATGTAATTTGCAGAGTGGAAAATATGTGCTTTTCAGAGGGCCCGGCATGCTGATAAGCGTACTTTTCCACTCAGTAAGTAGTGGCAATGGTAAACCACCTCACTCCTCGTTTTACTTGGTGAAACCTCTACAGGTTCAAACCAGCCTACACGTTGATGACCTAAACAACAACAACATGTGATAAGAAACATAATCAAACCAGCCTACACGTTGATGACCTAAACAACAACAACATGTGATAAGAAACATAACTATTTATTTTAGCCCTGCAACTAACAACAGATTGAGTGTAAATAATTTGACACTCCACTGTCTGTCATGGGCTGTTATGGGCAGACGACGACTAATAAAGAAGTATAAAAGGTGGAGTGAAATAGGTTACGTGCCTGTTTGGCGAGATATCTTGTTGGGTAGTTGCCAAGTTCCTCTGTAGGAGCCCCAAGGAGATTTGGTCGGCCTCTGTACGCCTGGCAGAAGATGTCCTCTATCATTCACTATGATCTTGGTAGGATTTTTCCTCGGTTCTCTCGGCCGTTCCGGAAACCACTTGGCTACTTCCCAGTTGCCCAGACACTTTGGCTTGAATTGCCTTTCAAACTGAAACACAAAATTCACCGCATTCAACTTATAGGCGCATCATACAGATTGCATTACATGTACAGTCGAGCCGTTCTTAGTTTGCTCCTCCTTCTGTCAACAAACAAAAGCCTACTAGAGCAGCGGTTCCCAAACTTCTATCTATTACGCCCCCTTTTGCTAAAAAGGATACTTCTCACGCCCCCTTACACAATTTTATTGGGCGATGAAAAATCACGTATTACATTGAATAACCATACATTTATTTTTTTATTTTTTGTAGCATTAGAAGTTGCAATTTAATTTTAACAAGAGACAAAATAAATCAGTGGATGAATGACCTCGCATTTTTTTTTTAAAAAGGTTGATTATTAGAAAGTGCACAATGTAAATCATTGATAAAACCAACTTTGCACTGATGCTTTGTTTTTATTGTAACAAGTGCTGAAAACATTTTTCCGCACAGATATTTTTTTTTTTTTTTTTTTTTTGGTTTAACGTCCGACTGTTTTGCAAATTGCTGCTAATGCAGACGGTGAAGAATGAAATGAATTTTTGTAACGTATGAAAAAATGCCATGCCCGAGTGGGATTCGAACCCAAGACCGCGTGATGAGAGGCAGATAGGTGCTTGATAAAGATAATTACAATTACTGCCGCTTGCTGTTATATACTAGAGTAAACTTGGTAATACTTAACCCAAAGTGATGTTTTGTCAATTTTATCGAAATCGTTTTTCGCAGCAGAAACATTTTTTTATTTCTAAAACTTGTTTTTTAAGTAATTCGGGCAGGAAGTCTATGTTGACACTGAAAGGATCCGTTATGGAGGGTAAAGCTATCTTGAAGTCCCGCGCCCCCTTGACGTGTCTTCACGCCTCCCTTGGGGGGCGCGCCCCCCACTTTGGGAACCGTTGCACTAGAGGGTGCACGCTAGAGTCTGCCACTTTATGGATGTCGTATTCCTATTAAGTTAACTATTTTTTAAATTATAAGTACTAAAAACATCAGTCATGATATGATGTAGGCCTAACAATTTCATTTATAAAAATACTTTTAAAACTATTTAGTATTTAAATACTTTTGAAAGTATTTAGTTGTTACTTTTTAATGAGCGTGTACACATTTTGATATACTGCACATGCTCAGTGACGTCATTATTTGTTTACATTAGGAGCAAACTAAGAGAGGCTGGACTGTAGAGTGCTGCCACCACATGTGAAGTGGCCGCCTCACTAACTACAGCTCATTCATCGGACCTCCCAACCTTCTACCAACAAAACGCTATCATTATATTTATTTTTGTGTGAATTTTTCGTTAATTTTCTAGTAACTTTTAATAATTGAAAAAGCGTATTTTATTGTCATTACTCGACATTTCAATTATTAAAATTTATTTTCTACTTTCTCTTGCCTATATGAATTAATATGAAGGCAAGTATTGTTTTCATGTATATTTTAAGAAATCAAGTTTTCAGACCCCCTGAACTCTCTGTATGTCTCTGTATGTGTGTGTGTGTGTGTGTGTGTGTGTGTGTGTGTGTGCGCGCGCGCGCGCGTGCGTACGAGCGTGCGTGCGTGCGTGCGTATGTGTGTGTGTGTGTGTGTGTGTGTGTGAGCAGAATATCTCAAGAACGCAATACCGTACGAACTTGGAACTTGAAACTTAAGTTACATATCACTACCAAACCCGACACAAACATTTTCATCAAAATCGGTCAACCAGAAGTAGTAGTTTATTTGTGTCATTTTTCACTTTTTTGCGATTTTCTCAAAAACGGTTCCTAAGAGTTTTTAAAAATCGCCTTATCTGCTACATTTTGTATGATCTACTAGGGTAGGCGCTATGTCTGCTGAAAATCTTGGGAGGCTGTGCTCTCGTAGAAAAAATGTTTTTTTTAAGATTGCAGCTTTAATTTGCATTAAGGCAAAGGTGTAAATCAAAGTTGTAGAAACTTTAAAAACTAAACTCTTATTTCAAATATTTCTTTGTATAACGCTTAGTTTAGTAGTAATTAGTGATTTTACGTTTTTTTCCATGTAAATTCGTAAAAAATGAATTTTAGTATGCATTAGTATTTTTTTAGTATTTTAGTATTTCTTTTAGTATGCATTTTAGGGTAAAAGTGTTTATGTTATCAAATTTATAGGAAATTAAAAACTTACAACTTTTATTTTGAGTATTTTTCTCTTCAGAGCCTAGTTTTTTTTTTTATTGAGTGATGATGCCTACATAAGCCTTGGGCTTGTGAGTAGGTAATGATATGTGGTGATTTACAGATGAAAAAATGCCAGACCTGACCGGAAATCGAACCCGGGACCCCGGCATAGTAGCCAGTTGCGCTGACCACTACACCACGGGCCGGCGTGAAAGAGAGATTTTCGTATTATTAAGCCAAAAACTAAGGTTGGTTTTCATTTTGCATCATTCACTCATGATTGAAATAAGGTTGTTTTTTTTAAATTTTTTTTTTTGTTTATTTCGAATATTATTCATTATTTCCATTCGCAAGAGAAAGTTGTGAGTGTTTCACGATAATTTTTTTTAAGTTTAAATTTGTAATAGTTTAAATACCCACCGGGTTGGTCTAGAGGTAAAGTTGTCGCCAAAATCAGCAGCTGTTTAACAGCTAATTTTTGGAGACGAATGTTCCTGGTTCAAATCCTAGTTAAGGTAGTTACTTTTATACGGATTTGAATAGTGGACAGTGGTTGTGGGTGTAGTTAGATGGTAACCATACTCAGTGAGTGTGTCTGTAGAAGACTACACAGTCTCATTTACACGTCATACACATCATCCTCATCTGATTGGGTGATGGGGTTGCTTATTGTTCTGAATTGAACAGATTGCAACGTACACAAATTAGGAATTAAAAATAGTTTAAATGAATTGAATACAAAACAGATTTTTACTAAATTTTGTTATGAATGTGTTAGGATCGTCCTGTGATGTGGGCGGGGGGCCGGAGGGCGGAGGGCGGAGGGCGGAGGCCCCTGTATATGAATATCATGTGAAAGTGTTAAGTTGTCTTTTGACAACATCTCTCCTCTAATGAAGTGGTTTGTATCATATGGCAATATCTTATGCATATTTGTTGAAACTATCGGCTAGTTTCTGGTTGCTCATGGAGATATGATTTTTTTTGTCATCAGTCTCTC
Organism: Catonia carolina; assembly: GCA_035578175.1. NCBI lineage: Eukaryota > Metazoa > Arthropoda > Insecta > Hemiptera > Achilidae > Catonia > Catonia carolina. The sequence continues at coordinate 2,848,981 of JAQMRL010000027.1, forward strand.
GACTGGTTTGATGCAGTTCTCCAACCTGTTCTATCTAGCGCAAGTCGTTTCATATCTACATACCTGTAACACCCTACATCTTCTGTAATTTGCTTTATATATTCTAATCTTTGCCTCCCCCTACAATTTACTCCCTCAATATTACCCTCCATTATTGATAGATGTCTTAAGATATGCCCCACTAGCCTATCCCTTCTCCTGGTAAAATGCTTCCATATACTTCTTTTTTCGTCCACTCACCTAAGAACCTGTAAATTACTTATTTTGTCCACCCACCTAATCTTTAACATTTTCCTATAACACCACATTCAAAAGCTTCTATCCTCTTCTTTTCTACAGCCCGTATCACCCACGTTTCACTTCCGTATAATGCTACACTCCAAACATAATGTTTTAAGAAATCTTTCCTAATCTGTAAATCAATGTTTGTAGTCAGTAAGTGGTTGTTTTGTAAACCAATAAATAAGCACGTGTGTTTGTCTGTGTGTGTGTTTGCGTGCCTGCATTACTTTCTCGGTTAGTACTTTAAGGCTTATATTGAGAGACAGGGAAAAGTGGAAAGTGGAAAGTGAAAAGCGCAGTTAGTTTAGAGAAATGGCGTCGGTTGACTGTAAAAGTTGGACAGTTTGACCGACTTATTAATTTCAATTTCATCCGACCCATCATATCGTTTTTACATCATTGTAGTGACGGTTATTTTCGGAAGCCGATCGATTTTACACTTGTTTCAGTTTCTGCCGACACTTTACCATAGCCTACGTAATTAGCCTCACCTTCAAACGATTACATGATAGCCTACACGGTGTACAAAAAGTTAAGTGACAAAATAACTAAATATATTCAGATATAAAACATAAAGGAAGTTGGGAAATTCTGCTATCTAGGGAGTAAAATAACAAAGGATGGTAGAAGCACAACTGATATCAAAAGTAGAATTGCTCAAGCTAGAAAAGCCTTTGAAATAAAAAAAAACAGCTTATTGACTACAAACATTGATTTACAGATTAGGAAAAATTTCTTGAAACATTACGTTTGGAGCCTAGCATTATATGGAAGTGAAACGTGGATGGTAGGGGCTGTAGAAAAGGAAAGGGTAGAAGCTTTTGAAATGTGGTGTTATAGGAAAATGTTGAAGATTAGGTGGGTGGAGAAAATAAATAATTTAGAGGTTGTTAGGCGAGTGGATGAAAAAAGAAGTATATAAAAGCATGTTACCAGAAGAAGGGATAGGCTAGTGGGGCATATCTTATAACATCTATCAATAATGGAGGGTAATATTGAGGGAGTAAATTGTACAAAATTGAACAAAATAAATGTTTTGGATGTGGCTGGTTTTGATACTAGACCCCTCATTTGACAATGACAGAGCAAACATTTATGAAATAAGTTTCAAGGATAGCGATTGGATTGTGAAATGGTCATTTGCGTCACAAAAGGAATTCATGTGTAGTCGGCATCTTGACATTACGATGTTCTTTTGTACGAGATCGAGGTGTGTACACTGAATAACAACCATTTAAAGATGTAGCGTGACATTTTGTGGTCTGATTCTAGAGTATTTATTTCTCTAGGATGAATTGTTTAATAGCGGATAATTTATTTCAAACATCTTAATATATTAATATCTTACTAATTGTGTTAATTTTAAAGATAGGTTTTTAAAATTAAGTAAATGGGACTGACTGATGCGAAAGAAAGCGGACAGTTGAAGATCATAACTTATAAACATATTCAGATTATCATAAAAATAGAGCGTTGGAAAATAACTAGGCTATGATTGGGCGGATGAATCCGGGTGACACGGTCTGGAAGAGTGGAGTGTCCAGCCAGCAGCAGTCGTTCATAGGCACTAGAGAGTGGTTGGTGCTTGAGAGTGTGATAGGAACAGCTGTTGTGTGTGAGACGTAAATAACCATCAATACGGCCGATTATTTTTTAACATCTTTTTTGGTTGTGGACATAAAATTATGGTGTGCTGAGAACTAAACTGAATTTATTTATATGCTGAATTTAATAGAACATCAACGCAGTTATAGACAGAATATTCGCCTTTTTCTTCGGTTACCGTAAGATGAATACATAAAATCATATTTAAATTAACATTACATGACATCAGTCCCAAGAACTTTATACATTTAATGATTAATAATTTTGCATGCTGTTTTATTTAAATAAATATTTGTTAATAATATATTTTTGAGAGATCCTTTTTATCCTGAGACACAGGTGGTTTTCATTGGACACACGTACCACCTTTGGCAACTAAGTAACAGCACACTGGGTGTTAACATATACCATCCACAATTATTTAATAAAAATTTAATAAGATAATTTACTAAAGTGAGAAGACTGTTACAAAGAAGATAGAGGCCTCTGCCCATAACAGACGACAGGTGGAGTGTCAAATTATTTACACTCAATCTGTTCGTTGCAGGGCTAAAATAAATAGTTCTGTTTCTTATCACATGGTCACCCAATTAAATGAGTGAATCATTTAATAAGAGAAGAGGTAGAGGTGTACTGTGACACTAATCACAGTTATCTCCTCCTCTGAAAGTGATGAATTTCATTATACAGTTGGATTGTGTGGTGAATGAAGTGAAGGTGTCATTTGCAGAGTGGAAAATATGTGCTTTTCAGAGGGCCCCCCCATGCTGATAAGCGTACTTTTCTACTCAGTGAGTGTTGGAAATTGTAAACCACCTGACTCCTCGTTTTACTCTTAGTAAAACCTCTACAGGTTCAAATTAGCCTACAGGCTGTTGACCTAAACAACTCGGACGCCTCTGAGATGTGGTGCTACCGAAGAATGTGGCGAATTCCATGGGCGGACAGAATAATAAATACAAATGTGTTTGATAAAATGGGGTAAGCAGTGATTCGGTTAATCGATGTCAAAGCATGAATTACATGGTTATACCAGCACTCTATTTTGGATTTGCAACAGAGTATGGAAGATGTACACAGACTGCGCCTCACATTACTCACTCCAACGAAAATATTTCGAGTTGCAAACAAATTTCAAAAATCTGGTGTGAAAAACTCACACAACTTTCTCTTGCCAGTGCAAATAATTTAAAACATATAACCTAACATTAGTAATAAAACATTAGAAATAAACAACAAAAAAATAACCTCATTAAACATAACCTTATTTTAATCATGAGTGAAAGATGCAAAATGAAAATCGAACTGTTTGGCTTCAAAATACGGAAAATCATTCTCTCACGCTAAACTAGGCTATGTAGAGAAAAATGCTCTAAATAAAAGTTGTAGATCTTTTAATTTCCTGTAAATATGATTATATATACTTTTGTCGTAAAGTGCATACTAAGGCCGAAATCTTAAAAAAAAATCAATTTTTCACGTTTTCGTGAGAAAAAAAACAGAAAATCGCTAATTACCGCTAAACTAAGCGTTTTACAAAAAAATGTTTGAAATAAAAGTTGTAGAATTTTACATTTTTTACTTTTATTATGTAACGTTTTGCGCTAAAATGCATATTAAAGCCGCAATCTTAAAAAGAAAATATTTTTACGTAAAAACAGCCTCACGCAGAATTACAGCAAACATGGTGCCTACCCTATCTTGTAGAGCATAAAAAATGTAGTAAACCAGGCGATTTTAAAAAAAAAATCGTAGGACCAGTTTTTGAGAAAATCGCCAAAAAGTGAAAAATTACACGAATGAACTACTACTTCCGGTTGACCGATTTTGATAAAAATGTTTGTGTCGGGTCCGGTAGTGGTATGTAACTTAAGTTTCAAGTTTCAAGTTCGTACGATGTTCCGTTTTTGAGATATTGTGTTAACACACACACACACACACACCCACACACACAGACCAGTCGCTAAAAACATGTTTGTGTGGGTTCAGGGGGTGTGAAAACGTATAGATCCGGTAAAAACTCGATTTCTTAAAATGGACATGAAAACAATACTTTTCTTCCTATATAGGCCTATTCATATAGGCAAGAGAAAGTAAAAATGGCCGTCGTGGCTGGTCGAGTGGTAGGCCTAAATGTACAGATTGAAGAGAGAACCCGTACGGTTTGGTTGTCAGTCAGTGCGATGTTTGTTTATTTTTAGTGATGGAAATGAATCGGTGTGCATCGAGGAAATATATTTTCACCGAGTGTGATTGAAGGGAAGACATTTATTTAAATAGAATGGGATGCCGTGGCAGTTAGAGACGTGTGTCGTGTCCCATTCTTAATAGATTAAACTGCAAATACTCTGTAGAAATAAATAAATGTACAGGGTGATTCACGAAGATATGAAAAAACTTTTGGAGCTCATTGTACATATAAAAATAATAAAAAAAGTTTATATAAACATGGGTCCGGAAATGCTTCGTTTCCGAGTTACGGCTAGCGAAAGTTTCGTCCGGATTTCAGCTCACCAGGTGAAATGAGATCTTCCTAAAATTCTGGTAAGATGATTAAGGGGCGAATTTAATCATTTCTCATGGTTTTTGATCTGATAAATTGAATAAAACAGGTTCCAGAACTGTAAGTTAAATAGTTTTTAAGAAAACCAGTGTCAAATGCAAAAAATGGAGTGAAAACACATTTTTTCATCTTTGGGCAAGAATAACTTTGTTATTTCATCAAGAAACAGTTAAAATTTTTGAATAAAACATGTAGAAAATTTTATTCTGAACAAACCGGTGTAAATGAAGTACACAGAAAGCGAATAGATGTTTGATAAAATGAATTTTTATTCATAACAGTACAAAGTAAAATTAACCGGAAAAACAAAGATGAAAAAATGTGTTTTTCACTCCATTTTATTGCATTTGACATTGTTTTTCTCAAAAACTATTTAACTTACAGTTCTGGGACCTGTTTTATTCAATTTATCAGGTCAAAAACCATAAGAAACGATTGAATTCGCCCGTTAATCTACCTTACCAGAATTTCAGGAAGACGTCATTTCACCTGGTGTGCTGAAATCCGGGGGAAATCTTTCGCTAGCTCGGCAAAGAAGCATTTCCGGACCCATGTTTATATAAACTTTTTTCATTATTTTTACATGTACAATGAGCTCCCAAAGTTTCTGTATATCTTCGTGAATCACCCTGTATAGTTACGCTAACATAAAGTGAAACAAAATTGAAAAACGGAATAATTGATCGGTGAACCAACACGAATCTTCCGCCCACATCTTCAACTTTACTCACTTTTGTACGAGTTTTTTTTGTTAATGTATTTATTTAAAGTGGCATCATCAAGTGGTGGTTGGTCATCACCGACTACAGTGAATTATGTAATATTATCAGTGGCATTTGACACGTGAACATTTCTAGACCCTGGTCAAAATCGAACCCAGGACCTCCGCATGGCTGGCCAATGAGCTAACCAATACGGTACGGAGGCGGCCACACAAGTTTGAATATAAAGGAAGGAAAGTATTGTTTTCATGTCGATTTTTCGAAATCGAGTTTTCACCGGATCTATATGTTTTCAGACCCCCTGAACCCACACAAACATGTTTTTAGCGATTGGTCTGTGTGTGTGTGTGTGTGTGTGTGTGTGAACAGAATATCTCAAGAACGGAACATCGTACGAACTTGAAACTTGAAACTTAAGTTACATACCACTACCGAACCCGACACGAACATTTTCATCAAAATCGGTCAACCGGAAGTAGTAGTTTATTCGTGTAATTTTTCACTTTTTTGCGATTTTCTCAAAAACTGGTCCTACGATTTTTTTTTAAATCGCCTGGTTTACTCAATATTTTATTCTTTACAAGATAGGGTAGGGGCCATGTTTGCTGTAATTCTGCGTGAGGCTGTTTTTACGTAAAAAAAATTTCTTTTTAAGATTGCGGCTTTAATATGCATTTTAGCGCAAAACGTTATATAATAAAAGTTGTAGAGTATTTTAAATCCTACAACTTTTTTTAAAACATTTTTTTGTATAACGCTTAGTTTAGCGGTAATTAGCAATTTTCTGTTTTTTCCTCACGAAAACGTGTGAAAAATCGATTTCTTTTAAGATTTCGGCCTTAGAATGAATTTTACGACAAAAGTGTATAAAATAAAATTTATAGGAAATGAAGAGATCTACAACTTTTATTCTAAACATTTTTCTCTACAGAGCCTAGTTTAGCGTGAAAGAGTGATTTTCCGTATTTTTAAGCCAAACTGAGTTCGATTTTCATTTTGCGTCATTCACTCATGATTAAAATAAGGTTATGTTTTTGAGGTTAGTTTTTAGTTTATATCTAATGTTGTATTACTAATGTTAGGTTTATTGTTAATTATTTGCATTGGCAAGAGAAAGCTGTGTGAGTGTTTCACACCAGATTTTTAATCTACATTTATTAAAACACTCTCAGGGCTGTGTGTTCTTATCACATGGGCACCCAATTATATGAGTGAAGCATTAACAACAGAACAGATGCTTATATAAAAGACACTAGCCACTGCACTGTTATCTGCTATTTAATAATACAGGTAGTTTATAAGGAAAATGAGCCGATATTGGACACAGTGAGGAAGAGGAGAGTCGCTTTCTTTGGCCACCTTAGCAGACTGCCTGACTCAAGACTCATTAAACAGCTCCTTGACTACCAAATGAAGAATAAGATCCAAAAGAAATGGATACAGGAAGTCATGTCAGACATGAGGAACTTGAATATAATTAAAGAAATGATCCAGAGACGAGAAGAGAAGACCATCCTAAAGGAAAAGAGGATAACCCAACTGCCTTTCAGAGAGAGAAGACAGCCGAATGCAGCTGTAGCAGAGAGATTGAGAGCCACCAGGTCAAGGAATATGAAATTGATGTGGGAACGAAGAAAACAACAGTGTGGTGCCACAACTAACTCCTCAAGGAACGCATGTCCATGAGTGACTTGAGTGCTCCAATTGGGGCGTAAATTAAAAAAAAAAATACAGGTAGTGTATGTGGTAGGTGAATGAAGTGAAGGTGTCATTTGCAGGGTAGAGTGTAGATGCTTTTCAGAGGGCCCGGCATGCTAATCACGATACTTTTCCCCTCAGTAAGGCAATGTGGTAAACCACCAGACTCCTCGTTTTACTTAGTGAAGCCTCTACATGTTCAAACCAGCTTTTCAGCTCATGACCTAAACAACAACACTTTAGATATTTACAAAAATCAAATGTCAAACACTTGCAAGAGTTTCCTTTCCCAATGTATATAATACAAAATACAACCTATGTTTAATTAATTAATTATGAGTGAACCATGTAAAAATTTAAAAAAAATGACCAAATATTAATCAACATTGAATGAAGCTAAATAAAATCGACCTCTGTGCTACTTAAATACGGAATATCCCTCTACATGACGCTAAACTAAGCACTGCAGTAAAACAATTCAAATAAAAGTTGTTGGTTTTTTTTTAATTTCTCAAACTATAATAGTATGTATACACTTTTGCTCTAAAATGCAACCGTAACTCTTACAGTGCCAGCCTCCTAATATTAGGACGACGTCAAGATTTTGACTAAAAATGCCGGTGTCATTAGTACGTTCACTAAAAAATTCATAAAATTTTTATTTTTTACTCACTTTTTAAAAAAAAACATGAAAATAATCTGTAAGAAAGAAAATATGTAGATTGAAAAAATGCATGTAGTTTTTTTATGAATTAATTGATTAACCTACTGATTAAAAATACTAAAAATTGGATTTTTAAAATTTTTATCGCAGTATTTTTATTTTTTACAATACATAAATAATGTTTAGTAATTTTTGCATGATTAAATTGTCTTTAAAGTGATATAAGTGAAAATTGAGTAACATAATTTTTTAGGGTAATTTTTTTTAAATTAAAAAGGAAATTTCCACAAAAAATTGACTACGTATCATTTTAATTAATTTATTTAAAGTCGCATCAAGAGGTTGGTGATTAGGGCGACTGCAGTGGGTGGGTTATGGAACGTTGGGTTGTGACTTGTTATAATTTCCAGACCCTAGCCGGGAATCGAACCCGGGACCTCCGCGTGGTAGGCCAGCGCGCTACCACTACGCTACGGAAGCGACCAATTTTTATTTTTAAATTGTAAGAAATGTTTTCCAAATTGAATGTCGTACAAAATTCATTATGAAGAATACAAGTACAGATACAGTACAGATACAGAAAAGTGAAGATACATTGAACAATTGACCATGTCATGCTGCTGGCACTGTAACGGTAAAAAGCAAACTATTTCAACAAGAAATCACACATTGATGCTAAACTAACTCCTGTAGAAAAACACTTCAAATAAAAGTTGTAGGTTGTTTAAATCGTCTTTAACTTTTATTGAACACACTTTTCCATGTCATTTAACTCCCAAATCTAAAAAAAAAAAAAAATACCACGAGAGCACAGCCCCACGAATTTTAACCTATCTTGTTGAGCACAAAAAATATAGTAGAGGCGGTTTGAAACAAAAACGTAGGATTTTGTTTTGAGAAAATCGAAAAAGGGAAAGGTCAGTCCGCTGAAATTCTTGGGCATGCAATGCTCAGAAAGGAAAAAATGTTGTTTTTTAAGATTCCGACCTTAATATGCATTTTTTATACGGATTTGAATAGTGGACAGTGGTTGTGGGTGTACTTTGATGGTTGGGGTTCAATTAACCATACTCTCTGGTTGGCCTGGGTCTGTACAAGACTACACAGTCTCATTTACACCTTATTATACACATCATCCTCATCTGATTGGGTGGGTTATGGGGTTGCTTATTGTTCTCAATTGAACAGATTGCAACGTACACAAATTAGGAAGAAAAAAATATATGCATTTTAGAGCAAAAGTGTATCTAATCAGTTGTAGAACATTTAAAAACCTACAACTTTTAATGCAAACATTTCTTTGCATAACAATTAGCTTAACGGTAATTAGTGATTTTATGTTTTTTTATCATTAAAATCTAAAAAAATGGATTTTTTAAGATTTCGGCCGTAGTATGCATTTTACGACAAAAGTGTATTATAATGAAATTTATTGGAAACTAAAAAGATATCAAATTTTTTTTTTTCAAGCATTTTTCCCTACAGAGCCTAGTTTAGCGTGAAAGAGTGATTTTCCGTATTATTAAGCCAAACTGAGGTTGATTTTCATTTTGCATCATTCACTCATGATTAAAATTAGGTTGTTTTTGTTAATGTCTTATGTCTTATTGCAAACGTTACGTTATATTATTCATTATTTACATTGGCAAGAGAAAGTTGTGTGAGTGTTTCACACCAGATTTTTATTCAGGAATTAATAAAAATTATAATAGCTGCATGTTTTTTGAAGGTAAACTTTGGGTTCAGCGACGGTTTAGTTCGAATTTAGGCGGTGCACATCTTGAAAATGGATGAATAAGATATACCTGTACTGAAGCTACTGTTATAATCTACTGGTAGAACAAATACCTGGAGAGATGAACCACCTCGCCGCCGGCTGCCGGCTGCCGCTCTGTTCGCGTGTCTAGAGTAAACAGCTAATAGACTTGGAATAAAGGAACAGTCTAATCGGCTTGCACGCTTTCCATTTAAAATGTTACAAATGCTTAAGCCGATGCGATTGGTCGCTGCTCCGATTATTCTCCCATACACCTGACCAATGATAGAGTCTCTTTTATAACCGACTACAGGGTGATCACAAAATTACTATACGATTCCTTCTTCATATTTACTTTCCCCTAATTTATTGTAACGATATCGAAAAAGGAATGTGGTTCCAGAGGTTTCTACAGTTCAGGCTTTCTTAGTTTGCTCCTAATGTAAACAAATAATGACGTCACTGAGCATGCGCATTATATCAAAATGTGTACACGCTGATTAAAAAGTAACAACAAAATACTTTCAAAAGTATTTAAATACAAAATACTTTTAAAAGTATTTTTATAAATGAAATTGTTAAGCCTACATCATATCATGACTGATGTTTTTAGTACTTTAAGTAGTTATAATTTTAAAAATAGTTAACTTAATAGGAATACGACATCCGTAAAGTGGCGGACTCTAGCATGCACCCTGTAGTAGGTGGCTTTTGTTTGTTGACAGAAGGAGGAGCAAACTAAGAACTTCTGAAATGTAGATAGGTTTCTATTCATAGAATGTTAAAGAGTAGATAATAGAGTGACAAAGTAACAATAGGGTTAGTTATAAAAGAATATTTAACACTTTCAGCCGTATGTGTATCAATTAGCCTCACGAAAGAGTTTTGTGTGTTTCACAGTTAAGTTTCATCATCAGCCTGCCCCGTGTGTGTATCAATTTGATACATACAGGGGTGACAGTTACGTTCTGTCTATTTAAACGTATCAACAATTCCCCTACTCGGTTCTAGCAATAGATTTCAGACCTTGGCTTGGAAAAATATTCACCAGGTAGCAGCACATTGTGCCCCCGTGGTTTTTCCGTTCTCACCAGCTGATTGTGCATAGTTTTACTTTCTCTTGCCTATACGAATAAATATATAGGAAGGAAAGTATTGTTTTCATGTCGATTTAAAGAAATCGAGTTTTCACCGGATCTATACGTTTTCAGACCCCCTGAACCCAAACAAACATGTTTTTAGCGATTGGTCTGTGTGTGTGTACAAAATATCTCAAGAACGAAATATCGTACGAACTTGAAACTTGAAACTTAAGTTACATACCACTACCGGACCCGACACGAACATTTTCATCAAAATCGGTCAACCGGAAGTAGTAGTTTATTCGTATAATTTTTCACTTTTTTGCAATTTTCTCAAAAACTGGTCCTACGATTTTTTTAAAAATCGCCTCATTTACTCAATTTTTTATTGTCTACAAGATAGGGTAGGCGCCATGTTTGCTGAAATTCTTGGTGAGGGTGTTTTTACGTAAAAAAGTGTTTTTTTAAGATTACGGCTTTAATATGTAAAGAATTTAAAATTCTACAACTTTTGTTTCAAACATTTTTTTGTATAACGCTTAGTTTAGCGGTAATTAGCGATTTTCTGTTTTTTTCTCACGAAAATGTGTGAAAAATAAAATTTTTCTAAGATTTAGGCCTTAGTATGCATTTTACGACACAAGTGTACATAATTAAATTTATAGAAAATTAAAAGATCTACAACTTTTATTGAGAGCATTTTTTTCCACGGAGCCTAGTTTAGTGAGAAAGAGTGATTTTCCGTATTTTTAAGTCAAACTGAGGTCGATTTTCATTTTGCGTCTTTCACTCATGATTAAAATTAGGTTATGTTTATTGAGGTTAGTTTTTTGTTTATTTCTAATGTTTTATTACTAATGTTAGGATTATTGTGTATTATTTGCATAGGCAAGAGAAAGTTGTGTGAGTGTTTCACACCAGATTTTTGTTGTTGTTACAGCTGTTAACCTGCAAGTAAGTGGCTTGGACCACTACCACCAAAACTGAAACATACGTCTTGTCTGGGGCTGAAAGTGTTAATATTGTTTGAAAATTGCCATATCGAGATTGGAAGACAAAAAGACCCGATTTGTTTTTGCTACCGCAAAGACTTTCATGCGTTTAGAGGCGTATAACTCATCAAGAAGTATTTGACCGACAAGTTTGAATTTTAACACAATAGAGAGAATTATATAAAAATCTTTACCGCGAATATGAAATTTTAACGTACGTTAAATGTACATTAAAAGTAACGTACATATCGTTACTTAAATTTTGATTTATTAGATCTAACAATATTCTGAACCCTTGCTACCTCGGTATGGTCAATCGTTGGGGACGAGCAAACTATCGTTTTATTCAGCGTGAAAAATGTACTAATAAATATTATGTATTTATAAAAAATGTATTAATAACATGAACTATTGATTGGCCAATGTTGTAGAATTTTTTAAATTTTGAAAAAGTAGACTTGGCCATGGGTTGGGCGCCCAACCATTGTTTTTAGAATGTCGTAATATTTATGACCCACCGGGTTGGTCTAGAGGTAAAGTCGTCGCCAAAATCAGCTGTTTAACAGCTGATTTTCGGAGACGAAGGTTCCTGGTTCAAATCCTAGTAAAGGTTACTTACTTTTATTCGGATTTGAGTACTAGACAGTGGTTGTGGGTGTACTTTGATGGTAACCATACTCAGTGAGTGTGTCTGTAGAAGACTACACAGTCTCATTTACACGTCATACACATCATCCTCATCTCATTGCTTACTATTCTAAATTGAACAGATTGCAACGTACACAAATTAGGAATAAAAAAAATAATTATGCATTCCTGCTTAATTTATTGTTTATAAAAATAATGTTACGGATATTGCTAATAGTAATAACAAAGTATAGACATTTATTATTACTGTAATTCATTAGGCATATTTTAAGATTAGCTGTATGTGTGTAGACAGCGCAGTGACGTCACAGCCGAACAGCTGTTCGTACAACATTTCGAGAGCCATGGACAACACTATCTACTGGTGGGATGGTATGGGGGGGGGAGAGAGACAAGCACAATGCTATCCCATCTATAGATCAACCACCTACTACAGGGTGCACGCTACACTCCACCCACTTTATGCATCTCGTATTCCTATTAAGTTATCTATTTTTTTAATTATAAGTACTTAAAGTACTAAAAACATCAGTCGTGATATGATGTAGGCCTAACAATTTCATTTATAAAAATACTTTTAAAAGTATTTTGTATTAAATACTTTTGTAAGTATTTAGTTCTTACTTTTTAATCAGCGTGTACACATTTTGATATAATGCGCATGCTCAGTGACGTCATTATTTGTTTACATTAGGAGCAAACTTAGAACGGCTGATCTATTCTGTAAAGCGTTGAAAACTTATTCGGGAGTCTGTGTCAACGTACTCTGTGTAGATTTAACACCCTGCCGATCTTAGGATATGCATCACACTACACCTTGAGAAAGTACAAAAGCCGCACCCCACTCCATAACCGATTAGTACAGTCACCCCACGGAAGCAGTCCGTTCTGTTTGATAAAATAACCAAACGAAAGAATTTCAACTCTACACTAAATTAAAGCCTATTCTTTTCTACGATGATTGGTACAAACGATGAGATACAGCAATTTACGCATAAAAAGTACCCACTTTTGACCCCAATCAAAAAAAGTATCTTAAGAACCATTGTTTTCTCTATAATATGAATATTTTTAAAGTAAAATATAATGTTCCATTTTAATATGCAGCCCATTCTTTAATTTTCTCTTGCCTATATGAATATATAGGAAGGAAAGTATTGTTTTCATGTCGATTTTAACAAATCCAGTTTTCACCGGATATACACGTTTTCAGACCCCCTGAACCCACACAAACATGTTTCTAGCAATTGTCTGTGTGTGTGTGAACAAAATATCTCAAGAACGAAACATCGTACAAAGTTGAAACTTGTTACTTAAGGGGGTTTGGAAAGCAATTTTTGTCAAAAAATTCAAAATTTTGATTTTGCCGCCATATTTTTCTGCTGTATTTCGTGTTTAATTTGACATAAATAACATTTAATTCTGTTTGCTAGTTATTTTTTTATGATTTTTTTAATTAACAGCTGTAACGCATTTCATGACGAGTATAATGGTATCGTTAGTTTTGTACTGTTTTACTAATTATATATTTTCAAATGCGTTTTTCTCAAAAGTTTTATTTTTGACGTAAATGTTCCTTTTTCTCAGGAACGGTTGGAGATATTAGCTTTAAATTTACAACACATCTTTTTCAATTCTTCTTACATAGTTTAACACAAGGGATTTGTAATTTATACACTGTAACTCATTTTTTGTCTTCTCAAAAAAAGTACCTAAAGGTACTTTACAAACTATTTTTTTAAATGTTATATGTGTGTTATAATGAATAAACTGTGTTGAAAATTTGAACTGATTATCTCTATCTATTCCTGAGAAAAAGGAACAAACATTAACATGGCGGAGATAGGACTTTCCGAAACCCCTTAAGTTATTTACCACTACAGGAACCGACATTATTATCAAAATCGGTCAACCGGAAGTAGTAGTTTATTAGAGTAATTTGTCAGTTTTTGTGATTTTCTCCAAAATGGCTCTAACGATTTTTTTAAAAATCGCCTCATTTGCTACTACATTTTTTATGCTCTACATGATAGGGTAGGTGTAAAGTCTGCTGAAATTCTTGGGAAGGCTTTGGCTTTGCTCTCGCAAAAAAAAATGTTTTTTTTTTCAAGATTGCGACCTTAATATGTATTTTTGGGCAAAAATGTAGACTATAATCAACGTTGTAGAAAATTTTAAAACATACAACGTTTATTCCAAACATTTCTTTGTATAAATTTTAGTTTACCGGTAATTAGTGATTTTCTGTTCTTTTTTTTATCTTTTTAATAAAAATCTGTAAAAAATGTATTTTTAAGATTACAGTATTAGTATGGATTTAACGACAAAAATGGATACAATCAAATTTATAGGAAATTAAACCATATACAACTTTTATTTTAAGCATTTTTTTCTAGAGAGCCTAGTTTAGCGTGAACGTGATTTTCTATATTATTAAGTCAAACTAAGGTTGTTTTCATTTTGCATCATACACTCATGATTAAAACTAGATTATGTTTTTTTTGTTTATTTCTAATGTATTACTGTATTACTAATGTTCGGTTATATTGTTCAACATTTGCATTGGCTAGAGAAAGTCGTGTGAGTGTTTCACACCAGATTTTTAAACTGTAGCGTGTTTATTTAATTTGCCCAGATTCCGAAAATGACCTTAGAGATAAGTGTTACAATATTGTAAGAGTGAATTGCCTCATGACACGTTCAGATCAGCGGCTTTCAAAGTGTGGTACGCGGGATTGTGGCCGGAGGTACGCGAGGATTTGCGTTTCATTGATTTCGTTTTGTATTTTTCTGATCATTTATTTTCGGGAAAAGGAGAATGCAAAATTCGTGCTTGTGTGTGAGATTTACATGTCACCACAGCCTGTATGAAATCATTCCTGCATGCATTCTTTCGAGAGCAAAAGAAAAAGAAAAACCAAAACAAAATAAAACCGTGTAAATCAGTGAACGCTGTGTGGTTGCGAACCATGAATTTCCTACCACCAACATCCTCTTATAATGTTTCATTTTCATATATAAATTTTAAATATAATTGTTTCAACGTTTTTTTCATAAAGTATGACGTCTATTTTTGTTTGATTTTACTATAATGAACTAGGTTTTGTTTGAAGTGTTTTAAACCAGTTGAAAAAATTAATTTTATTGGACACTAATTTGTATAAATAAAAAGTGGTCACCGACTAATCAGTGTGTATTACGTATTTATTAATAGTAGTGTTAAAAGTGTATGATACGCGCGCACCTTCCCTTTTTCTGTGCCCTTCACCACGTTTATACATCAACTATTTTGAGATAGAACCACCACTGGTGGCCACGTTTATACATAATTACTTTGAGGCAGAACCACTGCTCTAGTGGTACGTGAACATGTCAACACATAGCCTATTAAGTGGTACACCACCAAAAAAGTTTGAGAACCGCTGGTTTAGATTGTAGTGAAATTTGTGAAATAGGAAGTTGGGCGTATATTGGGTGATTTTTTTTTTTTTTTTTTTGGTTTAACGTCCGACTATTTTGCAAATTGCTGCTAATGCAGACGGTGAAGGATGAAATAAATTTTTTGTAATGTATGAAAAAATGCCATGCTCGAGTGGGATTCGAACCCAAGACCGCGTGATGAGAGGCGAATGGGTGAATGATCACAACAGATAAGATAGAAAGCGAATGGGAAATAATTTTGTGCCATTCAATTTGTGGGCACCCATTTTGGCTGGCTGCCGTCATCGCTTATTAAGTTTAGGTTTGGTGAACATTTAATACGACTACTTTTAAAACTTATTCCATATTGTCTAATAGAACAAGAACAAGAAGAAGAAGAAGAAGAAGAAGAAGAAGAAGAATCGAATGCACGCTAACTCATCCATTTAAATGTAGACTACAACGATTAAGGGGGAAGGGGGCGTAGAGGGGCGGAACGCTTCTCCCCAGTTTTATTAGTTATACGCTCCTACCCTCTTTCCATTTCCACCCCTCCACGTTTCAGTTCAATATTAGCTCACATCAAGTGGGTGAGTAGGCCTATCCTCTCTACTTAACCTCATATTTACACACCGTAGGGACTACGCCCCTGGCCAACTACGGTCACACGCTCCCCCCCCCGCATCTTTACAAAATATATATATAATTATAATAAATAAATACGCCCATAACAGACAGGTGGAGTGTCAAATTATTTACATTCAATCTGTTAGTTGCAGGGCTAAAATAAATAGTTGTGTTTCTTATCACATGGTCACCCAATTAAATGACTGAATCATTTAATAAGAGAAGAGGTAGAGGTGTACTGTGACACTAATCACAGTTATCTCCTCTGAAAGTAATGAATTTCATTATACAGTTGGACCCTGTGGTAAATGAAGTGAAGATGTCATTTGCAGAGTGGGCCCGGCATGGTGATAAGCGTACTTTTCCACTCAGTGAGTTGTGGCAATGGTAAACTACCTCATTGCTTGTTTTTACTTAGTAAAGCCTCTACAGGTCCAAACCAGCCTACAGGCTGATCACCTAAACAACAACAATAAATAAATAAATAAATAAATAAATAAAATATATTGATACCCATAACAGTCAGGTGAAGTGTTGTCGTTTAGGTGATCAGCGGAAAGGCTGGTAAAACGAGCAAAAGTGACGTCATTTCCCATTGGCACAACTCACTGAGTTAATAGAGTATGCTTATCAGCATACCAGGCCCTACCTTGCAAATGCCACCCTCACTTCATTCACCACACAGTCTGGCTGTAAAATGATAATAAATTCGATCACTCTCAGAGGAATCCTGAATCCTGGTTGAGAGGGCTGAGAAGCCCTATGGTGGCGACATCGTGTTAAGGAACACCTGGTCGCTCGGGGAACAATTTTACCGAATAATTGCAACCTCATGAAATTTAGGGGGAATTTTATAGTTTAAAATTAGGAAATAGGATTCTGGCTCTTGCGGGATTGGGACTGGGACTTCAAAGGAGGTAATGTATCTTAAGAAGTTACTTGTGGATGAAAATTTATATTAAGGGACAAGTGGGTTTAAGAGCGGCTCTTTTCTTTTATTTTGTTTTTCAGTGGCCTTTTTCAGTTATGTGGGGGTTTTATTGTCTTGGGGAGGGGAAGGCACGCACCGTACTTAACGTGGACAAATGGTACAATTTTTGGTAGGGGTTAGTTTATGATTTTAGGGGAGACGGAAAGGTAGAGTTTGGCATAATCACCGGCCTTTTATTTTCTAAGTGTTTAATAATTTAAAATGGCGGCTCTTTTCACCGTAGTGGAGTGATTATGCATAGGAACATGGGGACAACTACCAACTAGGGGGCGTGAGTCATACAAGTAGATGAAGGGGCATGGGTATTTAAGAGGAATACAGGGCGGAATAAAAATGTGGCAACTCTAAATTTTGATAAGTGGGTCATACTGGAATTTAGATAAAGTCGTGGAATGGTAATGGCATAAAGACTTCGGGTGGATGAGGGCGTCGGTACAAGTCCTGAATGATCTGGGGTCCGACAGTTTTCCCGGCGTCGTGGAGCCGTTTCGAGGTATTGTAAATAAAGTCCTCCATAGAGGGGAAGAGAAGGTGTTCGTGTACGATGCGATTGGAGATAAGATAGTGAAACTTTGTGATGCACCGGAGGACTTTGTTCTGGTATGCTGAAGTACGTTTTTTGTTTGTCTTGGAGAGAAAGGGCCACTCTCAGAGGAGATAGGCCTACACGGTTGACGAGCTCTGCTCCAATCACAACGTTTGCCACCACCCCGCGTTCTCCCCCATCCTACAAATGACAAATAGGCTACTCCTATTACGCGCGCATCCGTATAACAGCCGCAGCAGCAGCAATTGTTCCTTCACTCTCTCTCCTCTCTTGCCTTGCATCTCACATACTCAACACATCGATAACATCCAATACTTTATTGTATAATACAATCAGCTGATTGTATGTTCATACGTTATAATTGTTATTTAAACATCAAAAACATGGCTGACAAAGTATTTACAGTTCAGCCGTTCTTAGTTAGCTCCTCCTAGTGTCTGTCAACAAACAAAAGCCACCTACTACCCTGTAGGGTGCACGCTACACTCCACCACTTTACAACTATCCTATTCCTCCTCCTATTAAGTTAACTATCTTTTAAATTATAACTACTTAAATTACTAAAAATATCAGTCATGATATGATGTAGGCCTAACAATTTTATTTATAAAAATACTTTTAAAAGTATTTTGTATTGTAAATACTTTTAAAAGTATTTTGTATTGTAAATACTTTTGAAAGTATTTTGTTGTTAGTTTTTAATCAGCGTGTAAACATTTTGATATAATGGGCATGGTCAGTGACTTGGTCATTATTTGTTTACATTAGGAGGAGCAAACTAAGAGAGGCTGGACTTTAACAGAGCTACAAGAGCAAGTGATTGGTTAGCTATAAAGTGGGTAGGGGGGGGGAGAGCTAATCACCCTTGAACAAATAGTATAGTGTGTCTTACATATATGTATCTGTATCAGTTCTGTTGTTGAATGGTTCAGTCATATAATTGGGTGACCCCCAATGTGATAAGAAACACAACTACTTTTTATTTCCCCATAGTAGACAGGTGGATTGTTAAATGATTTGCAGGGCTATAAACAATAGTTCTAGAAACTCTTAAAATAAAAGGTTACACCTTTTAATTTTTCTCTAACCTTTCATTAAGTAGTCTATAGCTTGAGTCCCAGCTGCGTGTAGTTGTTGTGGAATGGAGTGAGTGCGTTGTTATAGTAGTAATGGGAGAATGAATGAGTGTTAGTAGTGTTTGTTTCACAGCTCATGGCATTTGTAGTGGTACCGTGTACTAACTAGACTAAAAACATATTCTTGTCATCCGGCGCATTAATTTAACAAATACCTCAAGGGGATATTAACTTGGTCAAATTCATAATATTTAACTAACCAATTTATATCAAAATATGTAAACAAATAAATGTAATAAATACAAACAAATATTTTAAATACGGAAAGTTCGAAAAGAAATGTTTTCTATCAGAGTAATACAACAATCGTATTCCCAGGATGCATCACTCATTCATTACACCTCGCCCTTACCCTTCACCACTACACTGCACTACACGGAGCTTGGACCCGACCGACTTATACACTTTACCCTAAAATGCTTTAAGGCTATTAACGCTGCAATCTTAAAAATAATAAACACTTTTTACAACGAGAGCACAACCTCCTCTTCGAATTCCAGCGGAAATGCTCGAATCATCCTATCTTCTAGAGCACAAACAATGTAGTAAATGAAACAATTTAAAAGAAAAATTGTAGCAGAAACTCGGAAAACGTGAATAATTACATGAATAAATTAATATTTCCAGATATTCCGTTTTAAAGATATTATTTTCACACACACACGCGCGCACACACACACACACACACACACACACACACACACACACACACACACACACACACTTACACACGCAAACGAACGCACGCACGCACGCGCACCGATAAATCTGTGGTTTTTTAAGTTGAGGGGGTCTGGAGGCGTGTATTTCTGGTGAAAACGCTATTTGGAAAATTCGACATGTAAACAATACGTAGTTACTTTCTTCCCTATTAATGTGTAGGCCAACAGAAATAATAATTATTTAAAATAAAAGCAACGCTCCCCCCTCTGAGTTCAGAGCAAAACAAAAAGGAAACCATCAACAGAGTGCAAATATTCAGATATTCAACAACACGAACACCGAACATTACACGTTGAAAGAATGATCAAGAAAAATAGAAACAGCCTACAATTGGGTTCGGATTTCTACAATTAGAAATCAATGTGAAACTTAGATTCATTAGAATAGGGTGATGGATGAAATGTGTGTAACGGTGGCTACAATGCACGAGTTATCACTCAATTGGAAACGACTGCTGCTTGGCAACATTCAACAGAAGCAGAGAAACATCACAAGAAATTTATTGGAAAACTGACCACCTCTTTTAGAGAGAGAGAACTTTGCACTTTTACAGACACGTCAACAGAATCAACAACCGAGGAAGGATTGTGGGAACAACCAGTTGGAGCAACCCAACTGGTTCAACAAAACATAATACACAGCAAAGTAAACGGATTCCAAGGAAGAGAGGACCCATCTGGAATGGAGAGAGACGACTATTGGGTTGGTGGGAGGAAGAAAAACAACAACTAGTAAAACGTCACTGCTGTTTTGGGCTACCTACTACGTAACAGAAGAAGGCAGGAGGAGGAGGAGGAAGAGAAACGTATCGATCTGTGTTGACATTTAGGCTTACTAGTTGCAAATAAACAGTAGATAAATCCCTCCGACCTCCGCAGCGTCACTCATAAAATACAAAAACAATCGTCATAAACTGTTTCTCCTATTCATTTGTATGTAGCACGTCGTAACTGGGTGCCTCCAAAAATCTCTTTCACATTTATTACAGTATTATCTCTACCGGCCGCATTGGCATAGTTGGTAACGTGCTCGTCTCTCATCATGCGGTCTTCGGTTCGAATCCCTTAATCATTTCATCCTTCACACCACCTGCATTAGCACTAATTGCACAACAGTCGGATAATAAACCAAAAAAAAAAAAAAAAAAAATTTTTAAAATCAGTGTCAATTAGTTTTTTCATATTTTCAACTTTTAACAGAGGTTGTTTTTAATTTTGCGTCATTCAGTCGTGATTAAAATGTTTTTAAATTTGCATTGTTTACTCACGATCAAACGCAGGCCATGTATGTCATTTCCATTGTCAAGAAAACGTCGTCTGAGTGTTTCACTTCTTTTTTTTAATTTTATCTAATTTGTAAACTATTATAACACATTCAGCAAAATCTCGGGTCGTGCATTTGTCCTTCCTCTGACATAAACAGTATAGGCCCTAAATCTTTCCGGTACTAATTGGTTTCATTTTGTTCAATGGTGATTTTGATTTCAACCTGTAAGGTTATTAAAAATAACGAAAACCAAATAAAACAATGACAAAAATGTTTTCTAACAATAATTATTGAACTTTATCCTTTTAAAAACAAGACAACGAATTTTTTTTGTTTGTTTTTTTTTTTGTTTAACGTCCGACAGTTCTGCAAATTACTGCTAATGCAGACGGTGAATGATGAAATGATTTTTGTAACGTATGAAAATATGCCGTGCCTGAATGGGATTCGAACCCAAGACCGCATGATGAGAGGCGAGCACGTTACCAACTTCGCCAATGTGGCCGGTCGAATTAATTAAGACAACGAATTAATTAATCCTTATCAAAATCAAAACATCTAAACAGCTTCGCGTCACTTCAACACAATACAGAAAATTTCATAAGTTAATCATTCATAAACATGTGCGTCACTACTGTATGAATCTAAGCTTTGTGCAGCTGTGGGATGAAGGGGACAGACGAAGTACCAGTAGGCCTTTTCAGAGCAGCGGTGGACAAGGTGCGACTGACCATGATCATAGCCAACCTCCTAATGGAGAAGCCACCTCAAGAAGAGAGGCAGTAGTGCGCGTAGCGCGGTGACATACGTGGCTGTTGTTTTCACTATTCCTTGTAAACGGCCACACACAATATACAGAGTGATTTTTTAGTCCTGTTACCCAATTGTTAATGTCTGGTAATATTTTTCTAAAAAAAATAAATTTTGTTTTGTGACACTAAGTTGGTAGCCCTATTCAACCAGTATGAATATGGCAGTGTGAGTTGATTCTCCTTGAGCTGTGTAAAATTTTGCGCCATTTCCGGTCGTGCTACCAACAGAATGTCTTTTATCCTAAAACAATCTCTTGTTTAAATATGGAGGCTGAAGCTCTAGAACTAATCGTATGTGATACGGATACAATTTCAATTTTTTACCAGCTTTCAGAGCACTCGAACATGACAAATCAACATGCGAGGAAAGTTTTTGTAAACTTTTCCATGGAGAATTGAGCAATCTTGTTTTCATATTCTCTTAACGTCATCTGTCAAGAGAGTTGGTCGACCGCTACGTTTTCTGCTGCAAACAATACCTGCCTCTAAAAATCAGTTTGTTAGCCTAGAAATTGACTAGAATAGAGTGGAGGAACACCAAAAAATTTAATTTGAAATGATTCTTTTACACCCGCATACGATTTTGTAGCAAAATATTGTTCAAGAATGAAAACCCGTTGTTCTAGGGTAAAAGACATTCTGTTCGTAACACAACTGGAAACAGCACAAAATTTTACGCAACTCAAGGAGAATCAACTCAAACTGTCGTATCTATACCGGTTGAGTAGGGCTACCAACTTTGTGTCACAAAACAAAATATCCCTTTCTTAGAAAAAAATTACCAGACAACAATTGGGTAACAGGACTAAAAAATCACCCGGTATTATGTAGTTTGGATAGTACCCCCTAACTACTACAAACATAATACAAGTAAAACGTTACTACTACTAACGCAATCTCTCACAGTGTAGTGACGTAATACATTCCTTTCAGCTGCACAAAGCTTAGCAACGGCCAGTAAAGAGGAACGAATTTCGTATCCAGGCTGCTGAAATGAGATTTTTGCGGGGAGTCACAAGGTTGTACCCGGTTAAATGTTCAGTGTGTGTGTGTGCGCGTGTGTGTGTATATGTGTGGGTGTAACATTAAGAATAATATTTAAGAGAAATTGGTCCAACCATTTACTTCGTATGCCAGCACACAAACTTCTTCTACAAGCACGAAAAATTAAACCTTGAGGGAATCGAGGCTTGGGAAGACCAAAAAATCTGGTGTGAAACACTCACACAACTATCTCTTGCCAATGCAAATAATTAATAATAAACCTAACATTATTAATAAAATATTAGAAATAAACAAAAACTAACCTCAAAAACATAACCTTATTTTAATCATGAGTGAAAGACGCAAAATGAAAATCGAACTCAATTTGGCTTAAAAAAAACGGAAACTCACACTTTCACGCTAAACTAGGCTCTGTAGAGAAAAATGCTCTAAAAAAAAAGTTGTAGAACTCTTAATTTTCTATAAATTTTATTATATACACTTTTCTCGTAAAGTGCATACTAAGGCCGAAATCTTAAAAAAATCGATTTTTCACACGTTTTCGTGAGAAAAAACAGAAAATTGCTAATTACCGCTAAACTAAGCGTTATACAAAAAAATTCTTGAAATAAAAGTTGTAGGTTTTTAAATTCTCCACAACTTTTATGATATTCATTTTTGCTCTAAAGTTAATATTAAAGCCGTAATCTTAAAAAAAAACACTTTTTTTACGTAAAAACACTCACCAAGAATTTCAGCCATCATGGCGCCTACCCTATCTTTTAGAGAATAAAAAATTGAGTAAACCAGGCGATTTTAAAAAAATCGTAGGACCAGTTTTTGAGAAAATCGCAAAAAAGTGAAAAATTACACGAATAAACTACTACTTCCGGTTGACCGATTTTGATGAAAATGTTCGTGTCGGGTCCGGTAGTGGTATCTAACTTAAGTTTCAAGTTTATACGATGTTCCGTTCTTGAGATATTCTTTTCACACACACACACAGACCAATCGCTAAAAACATGTTTGTGTGGGTTGAGGGGGTCTGAAAACGTATAGATCCGGTGAAAACTCGATTTCTTAAAATCGACATGAAAACAATACTTTCCTTCCTATATATTTATTATAGGCAAGAGAAAGTGAAAATAGATGGATGCCGGAACAGGCCACTGAGCCTAATCATTGACCGATGTTAATGATAACTTAAAGTGGCTCACAAATATAATACAACCGAATAACAACGTTGAAGAGGAAAAATCGCTGTCCAATGTAGAATAAACCGTTGTTTTTTTTTGCGAAAAATGAGAGAAGTTAAACGCTTTAAGGTGAGACTGTATGATGGTTTTAACTGAAGAATTTGATTTTCGGTTTTTTATGTTTTTCAATTGTTTAGACCTAGTTCAACAACAAAACTTTGAATTAAGCGAAAAAATAGTATTTTAATGAAAAATTTAAGTTTTTAGAAGGTTTACCTAGAAAAATTATCGTGTCACCAGGAACGAATATTTTTCATAATTTCATACGGATCGTTTTAGAGCAAAGGGAATTTTAGTACTTTAAAAATATCTGCATTACTGTTTTTAATACTCTCAGCCATTGGTTCATCTTTCTAACCAACTGTTGGTGGGAAATTCACTTGTTTCTGTTGTACAATTTGTTTTTGATGTGATTTTTTTGTTTTATCGCCTGTTCCCGCAAATTTAAATTTTTAACATTTAGGTACATTTTTCTCGGAAACCATTAAACCTACCAGGCTGAAATTTTTCCCAGTTATTTATCTCACATATGCACATATTCTGGCATTTTTATGACTTCCTTAAATTCTACAAAAATTATTGTTAGCCTATGTAAAATACCGTAGAAAAAATTTGTAAAATTTTTATATTATTCGTTATTCTGTTTTTAACTTTATGGTTTAACAGATTAAATTGAAAAAATGCCAACAGCTAGAGAAACCCGGCATCTATCAGTAAGTGAAGTTTCATTTCCCTATCGTTTACCAATCCTGTGAAAAATATACCTTAAAATAGCAAATTTACCATTAACGGGGTACAAAAGTAGGCCTACAGTCTTCCTTTAAACCAGTAGTTCCCAAACTTCTATCTTTTACGTCCCCTTTTGCCAAAAAGAAAACTTCTCACGCCCCCTTACACAATTTTATTGGGCAATGAAAAATCACGTATTACACTGAATAACCATACATTTAT
This sequence comes from Catonia carolina, assembly GCA_035578175.1. Classification (NCBI taxonomy): domain Eukaryota; kingdom Metazoa; phylum Arthropoda; class Insecta; order Hemiptera; family Achilidae; genus Catonia; species Catonia carolina. The sequence continues at coordinate 2,873,706 of JAQMRL010000027.1, forward strand.
TTTTTGATTTTTTGTAGCATTAGAAGTTTGTAGCAATTTAATTTTAATAAGAGACAAAATAAATCAGTGGATGGATGACCTTCCATTTTTTTTTTAAAAAGGTTGATTATTAGAAAGTGCACAACGTAAATCATTGATAAAACCAACATTGCACCGATGCTTTGTTTTTATTGTAACAAGTGCTGAAAACACTTTTTCGCACAGTTAGGTGCTTGATAAAGATAATTACAATTACTGCCGCTTGCTGTTATATACTGGGGTAAACTTGGTAATACTTAACCCAAAATTATGTTTTGTCAATTTTATCGAAATCGTTTTTCGCAGCAGAAACATTTTTTTATTTCTAAAACTTGTTTTTTAAGTAATTCGGGCAGGAAGTCTATGTTGACACTGAAAGGATCCGTTATGGAGGGTAAAGCTATTTAGAAGTCCCGCGCCCCCCTTGACGTGTCTTCACGCCTCCCTTGGGGGGCGCGCCCCCCACTTTGGGAACCGTTCTTTAAACTTAGTTTGGGGTGAAGCAGAGCGAGTTGGGGTTTGCAATGATCTTGTAAAATGCAAACATGCAATTGTCATCGAGAACGGACGGTACGAAGTAGACAGACAGAAATAATTTTAAATTAGGTACCTTAATTGAAGATTGAAGGGGAGGGAGGGATGATGTGGCACGTGACCGCATGTCTGTAGTCAGAGAGCGAATGGCATTCAGTCACGCGATCGCAATTTGTTACCTACCGGCTGTCGGCTCACTTCCACTACAGCACACTGTACAGTATTCAGATGAACTGCTGTCCCCTAGCCGTGGGAGTGAGAGAATGCATAACGCTCTCACTCGCACAACCCATACGCACCGTTCCAATAACATTGTCGTATAATTTTACTCGTTGTTGTGCACAAACGTTTATGGATGCAGTAAACTAACAACCAAGATAACGACTGTAGTATGTTTTCAGATTTGGATTATATAGTTGTAAAGACCTTTGGGTGCATGCGTAGTTATGCCACATATCTCCCTCTCACTCGCTCTATGGCTATGGGACATCAATGCATCTGATACTTATACTTGGCAAGCAGATCGCTCCAACAACTTCTACCAACACTCACACAACGCCTCACTGGCATCCCTTCATTTATGCAGTTAATTCGTTCCAAAAAATCGGCTCGTAATTCATACCACGTAAATCAAGACCACGTTTCTTTTAAACGGATGTTTCTTTTTCGTTTAACGTTCGATTGTTCTGCAATTACTGCTTATGCAGACGGTGAAGGATGAAATAATTTTTTTTGTGACGTATGAAAATATGCCGTGCCTGAATGGGATTCGAACCCAAGACCGCATGATGAGAGGCAAGCACGTAACCAACTGCGCCATTGCGGCCGGTACCCTTTGAAGGAATCATTAACCCATTAGTGCTCAGAACTTTTTTTTTTGAATTTTTTTTAGATGTTATCATTACTTATTATTTAGGACTCAAAATTACAACGTATATTGATAGTTTGTAATTTTCACCACTAGGAGTGCTAAAATCAAGTGTTGCGTTTTCGCAACACCGGGCAGTTACAGTGTGTTAGTTAAAAGGATAAATAAAAAAATTGTATTTCGATTAAACACCAGAGTTTCAAATTTTTATTATAAAAGACATCAATTATTTAAAAAAAATATAAGCACAACTCATTAACAAATAAAAATATAACACATGATAAAATAATACATAATAATAATAATAAAAAGATCAAACATCATACATAATTTTATTTATTTTTTATGAAAACTTATAAAACATTTTTCATGCAAAGCTACTTTGCATTTTATGCAGAACTTATTAGTAGTTGATTTGCACAGTGCACATCTAGTTCTCTTTTCTTTTGAATTTATCATATGTCCGCGGTTGTCAAATCGTACTAATTCCGAAATCCTGCTTACCACGGGTGTAACCGAAGGACCAGTTTTCAACCTAATTTGACCAAAACTTCGTAAATAATGTAGGGCAATTTCTCTCTTGAATTGAAGAAATCCCAACTCTTCTGCTCCTATTGCCTTTCGAGATTTTCTATGTATAAGCCAAGCATTTTGAAGAGCAGCGTCTATACACCATACAAAAATTGGCCACCACCATTTTTTATTCCGAATTCCTATTCTGTACGTAGCTATGTTTTGATCCATACGATCGGTACCGCCCATGAAACTGTTGTACATCTTTACTATGTTGGGTTGCTGAATGATAACTTTTTTCCCTTCTATAACTGAATAGCGCTTTGCAGATTGAATTGGGTAAACCCCATCGACATTTGATACCATAGTTACAACAGAGTTATCATTCCATCTACACACTAGTGTGCCCTTTTCTTTATCGAAAAGGAATACATAAGTGCCTCTTTTTGTTTTTTTAAAATTTAAATCTGGTAGTGGACATTTTTCTATTCTATCAGCACGAACTGTTCCTGTCAAACCAACTTTATTTTCAGTAAACTTGTCGACTATTTTTAGATTCATAAAAAAGTTATCAGCGTATATGTTGTGTGGTAAGACTTCTCCACTGTCATCTTTTGGTAGTACTTTAGAGAAACGTAAAAGAACTCCACCCCCTAAGCCATATATATCTTTCTCAATAACATTCATTGACCCTTTGTTACCTTGGTAAATATCAAAGTCTACCAAGTACCCTAAATTAAAATTTAAACACCACATTTTGTATCCAAAACGTATGGGTTTGCCTTTAATAAATTGTTTAAGTCCGTGTCTACCATAGTACGGTATCATTGACTCATCTACGTTACTACGACTTTCCCAGACCGCAAATTCCTGAAATTTTTTTCGTAGCAGTTCCATATATGTACGAACTTTTGTTGCACGGTCGTTGACGTCTAAATTTGAATTGTTTTGTAAATGGATAAACCGAAGAATTTCCTCAAATCTATTTCTTCTCATTGCATCAGCAATTGCCGTGTTTTTTGTATCATCCTTTTCTTCCCAGTACATCCGTTTGCTAGGAACAATGTTATAACCGCTAACAATAAGAATTCCCAAAAATACTTTAAAATCTTCAACTGAAAATGTAAAATTAAACTTTCCTAACTGAGAAGCATAAATAACTGTCTCCTTAACAATGTGAGTACATAATTCATCATCAAAAAAGAATTCAAAACTTTCTAAAGGCGTTAGAGGACGGTCACAGTACGTTGGTAATAAAAAAACGGTTTGTAATGTTTCATCAACTTTTGTTTTTATGGGCGAGGTTTCAGGGATGTCAGTTTCTGTCCAGTTTCTTTTTATTGGTTCTTTCTTTTTTGTTTTTGTTGGAGGTGAATTCTGGCTGGTAGGTTGACTTGCAGCAATTTTTTTATTTGTAGTAGATTTTGCACGAGTACGTTTTGGTTTCACAGGAAGATCTGTTAATGTTTTTGAAGTTGAAGGTAATGGGTCAGTTGGTTCCGCGGTTTCAATAATGTTGAGTGAATTTATGCCTGGGTCGGATGCAGCGTAAATAATTTTATCTCCCGCTTTACTTAAAATTACTTCAGTGGGTGCCTTTAACTGTCGACCAGATAAATTGTCGTAAGTTCCACCTGTATCTTCATCACCGCTGTCCTCATCTGTGTCAATGTTAACTGCAGGAGGAGTAATGAAAAGCTCAATTCCATCTACATCTGTTAAAATATCATCCTCTTCTTCTAAGATGCTCAAAATATCTTCAGGATTCAAATGCCTAAAAATATAAGAGATTCATTGTAACAAGTGTATTTCTGTTACCTATGACACTGTTACTGCCCGGTGTTGCGTTTTCGCAACTTTAAACTTCAACTCGAATTTAGGGATACCAAAATAAAAAAAAAATACATATCCTACCTTCTGTAATGAACCATAAACTATACACATTGAAAATATTGCATCTGTTAGGTTTATAAGAAAAGGTTGTATTTGTTATACTCACCGACAATGACCTGTGTTGCCCTCCATGGTAGAACAAAACTAACCCTCTTTTTAAAACCACTCCTTATGTTAGCAGGTGCACCAACCAGAAAAGGAAAAAATATTTATGTGTTGTTTATACTTTTTACTATAACTTCCCTATAAAGAACGCTTTCAAATCTAACAAGGTCTTGAAAAGTAAATTTAATAAAAGAATAAGAACATCCGTTGCGAAAACGCAACATCGGGCACTAATGGGTTAAAGGGTGCCGTTGCATCTCCCCTTCCCCTTAAAGGGGAGATGCACGATGGTTTTAACTGAAAATTTTGATTTTTGGTTTTTTATGTTTTTCAATTGTTTAACCCTAGATCGACCAGAAAAACATTAAATTACGTCAAAAAAATGTTTTATGAAAAAATGAAGTTTATCAGGTTACACAGAAAAATTATCATGTTACGAAGAACGAATATTTTTCATAATTTTATACTGCTCGTTTTGGTGCAACGAGAATTTTTGTTTTTAAAATTTCTGCATCACAATTTTTAATATTCTCAGCTGTTGGTTCAGCTTTCTAAACAACTGTTGATGGGAAATTTACTTGTTTGTGTACATATTGTTTTTGATTTGTGCCTTCTTGTTTCTTACCTTTTCTCATAAATTTAGATTTTTAACATTAAGGTAGGCCTATATATTTCTCAGAAAACAATAAACCTACCAGGCTAAAATTTTTACTAGTTAATTATCTTGAATAGCCACATATACCGACATTTTTATGACTTCCTCATGTGCTCCAAAAATTAGTAATACGCAAAACACGTAGAAAACAATTTGTAAAAAGTTTATGTTATCGTAATTTTAAAAAATGATATTGTCCAAAGATTAAATTCAAACAATGTCAGTAGCTCGAGAAGAAACCCGACACATATAGTGTGTAAATTTTCATTTCCCTATCTGTTACCAATTCTATGAAAAATGTTCCTAAAAATAGTAAATTTAACATTGGCGGGATACAAAGTACAGTCTCTCCAATACTAACATGTAGTGAATCGTTCCACAGTAATGAAAAATATCATTTTAAAACTTTTATTTGGCTTTAAGATGTCTTTTACACTGAAGTTACAAAAATATTACATATCAAGCACAAAGAATACAATAAAAATACAGTTTCTAATTACATCTACAAAAATTATTTACCTACTGTACAGTTTATGTATCATTAATTTTAAAAGAACGTTTTCATAGCACACTTTCATTCTAGTCTTAGGTTTCTGAAAGAAACCATCCAGTTTTGTATGCAGTTTTTTTTAAAGGCGAAAAACGATAGCGGTTATCATCGCATGTTATTCCTTGAGTGTAAAAAGCCCTTTGAGTGCAGAACGCTTTTTTCATACAATATTTAAAATCTTACTGACTAATATCACAGAAACGGAAATAAAATTTACATAAAAAGTAATATCACAGACAAAAATGACCAAAAAAGGGCTGTATAAAAGGGCCATGACCCACCGGGTTGGTCTAGAGGTAAAGTCGTCGCCAAAATCAGCTGTTTAACAGCTGATTTTCGGAGACGAAGGTTCCTTATACTTTTATACGGATTTGAATACTAGACAGTGGTTGTGGGTGTACTTTGATGGTTGGGTTTCATTTAACCATACTCTATCAGGAATAGTCGACCTAGGTCTGTAAAAGACTACACGTCATACATATTATCATCCTCTTCTCATTGGGTCATGGGGTTGCTTATTGTTCTGCATTGAACAGATTGCAACGTGCACATGTTAGAAATTAAAAAAAAGGCCCATAAAAATTGAAAACATACACACATAATCTAAAACTTAATATCACAGTTAGAATAAATAACACTAAAATGACATTGACAACTTATCTTACAACCAAAAATATCACAACCAAAAATAATATGACATACATAAGGAGGGGTAGCAAAAGGGTGTAAAGGGGCCACTGAATAAAAACACACACATATAAATATAAAACATATACCATAAAATATAACTACTAATTGGAACAAATGAAACATTGTGGATCACTGTAGACTATCACACACTCTCTCTTCTGTTAACTAATCAATCGTATAAATTTTAAAGCCGCGTACAAAATAGCGCTTTCGTCCCAGAGTTTATCCCGTAATTCAAAGGGAATCTTAAATCGCCTCCCGTACAGTTGTACGGGAGGTAAAACTTGTAGTTAAGGCGTGGCGTACATCTCTGAGGAATAACGGAAGGGAAGAAGTTGTCATCGCGCGACTTAGGATTGGACACTTAGATAACCAATGGATATCTCATGATGTCTGGTCATCCTCCAATTTGTGGCAGGTGCGATTCTCCTCTGACAAACAATCAAACAGGTATCGGTAGATTGTGTCTGCTTCGCAGCCCTTCCAATTAAGTGATATACTCTGGGACGAAAGCGCTATTTTGGACGTGGCTTTAAGATTGTTACGAGCGATTAGTGTATAGGAGAGAGAGAGTGTGTGAGAGTCTACAGTGATACGGAATGTTTCATTTGTTCCAATTACTAGTTATATTCTATAGTATTTGTTTGTATTATGTGGCCCCTTTACACCCTTTTGCTACCCTTTATGTATGTCATATTATTTTTTAACTTTCTCTTGCCAGCTATATGAATATATAGGAAGAAAAGTATTGTTTTCATGTCGATCACAACAAATACACTCAACACCGGATCTATACGTGTTCAGACCCCCTCAACCCACACAAACATGTTTTAGCGATTGGTCTGTGTGTGTGTGTATACAAAATATCTCAAGAACGGAACAACGTACGAACTTGAAACTTAAGTTATATACCACTACCGGACCCGACACGAACATTTTCATCAAAATCGGTCAACCGGAAGTAATAGTTTATTCGTGTAATTTTTCACTTTTTTGTGATTTTCTCAAAAACTGGTCCTACGATTTTTTTAAAAATCGCCTGGTTTATTCAATTTTTTATTCTCTACAAGATAGGGTAGGTGCCATTTTTGTTGAAATTCTTGGTGAGGGTGTTTTCTCGTAAAAACGTTGTTTTTTTAAGATTACGGCTTTAATATGCATTTTAGCGCAAAAATTTAGATAACAAAAGGTGTAGAGAATTTAAAATTCTACAACTTTTATTTCAAACATTTTTTTATATAACGCTTAGTTTAGCAGTAATTAGCGATTTTCTGATTTCTCACGAAAACGTGAGAAAAATCGATTTTTTAAGATTTCGTCTTTAGTACGCATTTTACGACAAAAGTGTATATCATAAAATTTATAGAAAATTATAAGATCTACAACTTTTATTTTAAGCATTTTTCTCTACAGAGCGTATTTTAGCGTGAAAGAGTGATTTTCCGTATTTTTTAACCAAACTGAGTTCGATTTTCATTTTGCGTGTTTCACTCATGATTAAAATAAGGTTATGTTTTTGAGGTTAGTTTTTTGTTTATTTCTAATGTTAGGTTTATTGTTAATTATTTGCATCGGCAAGAGAAAGTTGTGTGAGTGTTTCACACCAGATTTTTATGTTAATTTTAATTCCTTGGTTGTAAAGTTGGTGAATCGCCATTCGGTAACAATAAACCTCACTTTCAATACGATCATATAATCATTTCGCTTAGTTTCGGGGAATCGCGTAATTTTTAAACCGAAGCCGCGTATATTTAGAAAAGGGTGCTAAAATGACAATCGCGTAACTTCAGAATCGTACAAATCAAAACACCTAATTCTAAGGGATGCGAATATTTCCTTTTATTCGCAACCTTCCTTCTTTAGGCTACTTTAATCTCGCCCTAAATGAAAAGTAGGGAAGAAAAATTGTGTTTTCATGTTGATTTTTACAAATTGAGTTTTCAACAGAAATAGGTTACACGTCTCTACGTTCCATAAACCCAGAACCATGTTTTATGGTACAAAGTTTACAAGGGTTCCTTCCCCTTCCACACCAACATTCTCACAAAATCGCTCAACCGGAACTAATATAGGTCGGGTCCATGCTGTGTGTAGTTACGGCGGGGTGAAGGGGGTACGGGTGTTCTATTACTCTAATACAAAACATTCGTTTTCAAACTTTCCCTATTTAACATAATATTTGTTTGTATTAATTACATTCATTTGTTTACATATTTTAATATAAATTGGTTAGTTAAATATTATGAATTCGACCACAAGTTAATAACCCCTTGTGAGGTATTTGTTAAATTAATGCGCCGGATGATAAGAATATGTTTTTAGTCTAGTTAGTAGACGCTACCACTACAAATGCCATGAGCTGTGGAACATTACTAACACTCATTCATTGTCCCATTACTATAACAACGCACTGTGGAACAACTACACGCAGCTGGGACTCAAGCTATTTGTTTATTCGTACAATTTTATCAAAAATGACTCCTAAGAATTAGTTAAAAATCGCCTCATTTTGTGGTGTACAAGATGAAGCTGGCTCGTGTAGCTGTGCTCTTGTAGTGAAACATGCGCTTTTAACGATCGTCGCCTCAATATGCATTTTAGTGCAAAAGCGTACGTTATACAATTAAAGTTAAAGGAAATTGAAAAAGAAACAACGTTCTCTTCACTTATTTACTATTAATTATTACCGTATTTACGCGTGTATAAGCCGCACCCTGTTTTGAAGCAAGTAAATTGGGTAAAAAAAAATTTTCCAACTATGGAAATTGGAAAAACATTTTCAACCCATAAATCACCCAATACAATGAATGTCATTCATACATCTATCTATATAATGCAACCCATTTTCTGTTTCTATGCTTTCCGTTACTTTCCTGTGTCCCTATCCCACTTTACAAAAACTACGAAAGTAGCCTGTCTCCATTTGATCTTCGTCATAACGCGAGTTGAATTTGTTGGTGCAACATGGACCGAGAACGAGTTGGCTGCAAGTGGTTGGTTGGTGTGTTATGCACAAGAAAACGGGAATCGTGCGGCAGGGAGAAAATTCCATGTTCACGAAAAATGAAACGTACGGAGGTGGTTCCAAGCAAAGGCCGCGCTTCAAAAAACATCAAAAATTGACAATCTTTTCGCGGAAAGAAGGCAAAATATCGTGAAATAGAGACCGTTCTCTTGGATAACGTGCGTCGTAACATACGAGCTAACGGATTTGCTGCGTCTGTAGAAATGTTGCAGTTTGAAGGGCAAAAGATAGGCCTACCACAAAGCATAAATATTTCTCGTGATGACTTCAAGGGAAGCTACGGCTGGGCAAGAAGATTTATGGCACGACATGACTTGGTTATTCAACGACGGACCACATTGGCGCAAAGGTTTCCTGATACGTACCACGACAAACTTTTCGAGTTTCAAAGGCATATTCTGGAGCTAAGAAAGGTGAACGATTATTGTATGGGGGCGATTGGAAATTGTGATGAATCTCCAGTATTTTTGACATGCCGAATGAAACAACAGTGAATGTTTCAGGTGAAAAACCAGTGTAGTTCGAACTGCTGGGGCAGAAAAGCAGCGATGTACTGTGATGTTGAGCATAACTGCAGATGGACGTGAAATACCGCCTTACGTGGTGTTTAAGCTCAAAACAGTTCCTAAAGAAAAACTGCCTTCAAGAATTTTAGTGAGAGCACAGGAACAGGGATGGATGACGGAAGAACTTTACATGAACTGGTTAAACTCTGTATGGTTTCGACGTCCTGGTGCACTCCTACGTCGGCGGTCTATGCTCATTATTGACAGTTTTTGAGCACACATGACAGAAAACGTTAATGATAAATTGTAGCAAGAAAAGTGCGACTTGGTTGTTATACCAGGAGGAATGACGGGCGTTTTACAACCCCTTGATGTATCGATCAATCCCATTCAAAGTACATTGGCGGAGTTTATATCAGGCCTGGAGAAGCAGATCTACAGAAATGACACCGACCGGATGATTGAAGAAACCTTCATTATCTCAAATGTGCGAATGGATTCTGTCTGCCTGAAAACTCATTCCCTCAGAAATGGTGTCCAAGAGCTTCAAAGTAACGTCAATTTCAATTGCGATGGACGGGACCGAAGATGATGCGGTGTGGCAACAATCATCTGATAGTGAAAATACAAGCACGAATGACGACTGCAGCGATGAATCAAACGATGAACAATAGTCCGTTTACCATATTTTAATTTTCATCAGGTATGTAATATATATTTTTCATTTTAATAAATTGTTTTCAATCTCATATTTGAAGTTTTATTCATACTTATATTTATCATAAGCATGTAGATATAGCCTATCTCGAATACAAGCCGCACCCCATTATTTCACGTTCAGTTTTATCTAAAAAAGTGCGGCCTATACACGCGTAAATACGGTATTTTTTTTTTGTAATCTAGTTTGTGTCAGTGCAATCTGTTCAATTGAGAACAATAAGCAACCCAATAATGACCCAATGAGATGAGGATGATGTGTATGACGTGTAAATGAGACTGTGTAGTCTTATACAGACTGAGTATGGTTAATTGAACCGCAACCATCAAAGTACACCCACAACCACTGTCTAGCATTCAAATCCGTATAAAAGTAACTCCGCCTTTACTAGTTTCACCCTTTTGCCCTTGTTTTTTTTATTGTGTGTAGACTACATATTGATCACTTATTATTATTATAATCAGATTGATAATGATTGTTTACTAGAAATATTATGTTACGGAACTGAAGCAAATATTATAGAAAATTAAAAATCTGGTGTGAAACACACAAATTTCTCTTGTCAATGCAAATAATTAACAATAACCCTAACATTAGTAATAAAACATTATAAATAAACAAAAAAAACTAGCCTCAAAAAACAACCTTATTTTAATCATGAGCGAAAGACGCTAAATGAAAATCGACCTCAGTTTGGCTTAAAAATACGGAATATCACTCTTTCACGCTAACTAGGCTCTGTAGAGAAAAATGCTTTAAATAAAAGTTGTAGATCTTTTAATATTCTATAAATTTGATTATATACACTTTTGTCGTAAAATTCATAATAAGGCTGAAATCTTAAAAAAATAAATTTTTCACACCACGTGAGGAAAAAAACAAAAAAATCGCTAATTACCGCTAAACTAAGTGTTAAACAAAAAAATGTTTCAAATAAAAGTTACAGGATTTTAAATTCTCTACATTTTATATTATATAAATTTTTGCGCTAAAATGCACATTAAAGCCGTAATCTAAAAAAAATAATTTTTTTTACGTGAAAACAGCCTCACCAAGAATTTCAGCAAACATGGCGCCTACCGTATCTTGTAGAGCATAAAAAATTTAGTAAACCACGTGATTTTTTAAAAAAATCGTAGTAGACTACCAGTTTTTGAAAAAATCTCAAAAAGTTAAAAATTACACGAATAAACTGCTTATTCCGGTCGACCGATTTTGATGAAAATGTTTGTGTCGGGTTCGGTAGTGGTATGTAACTTAAGTTTCAAGTTCGCACGATGTTCCGTTCTTGAGATATTCTGTTCACAGACACACACACTGACACAGACCAATAGGTAAAAACATGTTGTGTGTGTGGGTTGAGGGGGTCTGTTTACGTGTATATTCGGGTGAAGAGTGGATTTGTTGTGATCGACATGAAAACAATACTTTCCTTCCTTTAAATTCATAGGCAAGAGAAAGTAAAAACCTACAATTTTTATTTTCAAGCCTTATTTTACACAGCTTAGTTAAGCATCGATTAGTTATTTTTCTTATTTTAAGTCTAACAGGTTGATTTACATTTAATATTATACAATCATGATTAAAATTAGGTTATGTACATTGCAAAAGCAGGTTGATTGGGTCTTTTCTATAATTTCCCCCGCCAACATGTTTGTTTTTTTTGCATTTTGTGGATATTTCGTTTGTAATCTTATCGTATTTTGACTGATAAAAACGGGAAATATATATTTTTTTAAAAATTCTACATTAATATTTTACAAATTAATTATGATGGGGGTAGATATAACTACCCCCATCATGTAGGTCTATGTTAAATTGATAGGTAGGCCTAACTCTCGTTGCAGGGCTAAAATAAATAGTTGTGTTTCTTATCACATGGTCAGCCAATTAAATGAGTGAATCATTTAATAAGAGAAGAGGTAGAGGTGTACTGTGACACTAATCACAGTTATCTCCTCTGAAAGTAATGAATTTCATTATACAGCCAGACCCTGTGGTGAATGAAGTGAAGGTGTCATTTGCAAAGTGGAAAATATGTGCTTTTCAGAGGGCCCTCCATGCTGATAAGTGTACTTTTCCACTGAGTGAGTTGTGGCAATGGTAAACCACCTCACTCCTCGTTTTACTTAGTAAAGCCTCTACACGTTCAAACCAGCCTACAGGCTGATCACCTAAACAATACTAGGCCTAACTCACTTACCACTTACTTTTTCTACTGCATATTAGTTTCCGGTGGGTAAAACGGCCCAATATCCCAATTTCGTTATGGTATATTCTTTATACCGACAGGTAATGTGAGCCAAACAACTTTTTCTAGGTTGTTTTACGTGTAACTGATGTGTAATCTTGTACAGACTCAGGCCAACCATTCATGAGAGAGTATTATTAATTGAACCCAAACCATTAAACTACACTGGTAACCACTGTCAATTTCTTAAAATATAAATAAAAGTAAATTTTATTTGGATTTTAATAGTAGATAGCTATACTAGGATTTGAACCAGGAACCTTCCTCTACGAAAAACAAATGAGCGATGAATTTACCACTAGACCAACCTGTTGGGTTAAAAGAATACTAAGGTTACAATCTTAAAAACCCAACTTTTCACAGATTGCTTAAAAAAGGAAGATATGGAAAATCGCTAATTGTCGCTAAACCAAGCTCTGTAGAAAGAATTCTTAATTTTCTATAATTACATTGTCGTTGTTGGTAATGTGCTCGCCTTTCATCATGCGTTATTGGGTTCGAATCCCATTCAGGCACGGCATATTTTCATACGTTACAAAAAATCATTTCATCCTTCACACCACCTGCATTAGCAGTAATTCCACAGCAGTCGAACGTTAAACCATTAAAAAATTCTATAATTCCAATTTTACACACTTATGCTCTAAACCGTAATCTTAAAAAAATTGTATTACTGGATTTCAGCTGACGACATCCCGTTTAACGTTTTATAGAGCATAAAAATTTATTAAATGGGGATGATTTTAACGAAAATCGTAGAAACCATTTTTGAGAAAATTTCAAAATAGTGAAAGGCTGCACTAATAAACTAATAGTGCTTGCTTTTGGCTGATTTTGATGAAAATGTTTGTGTTCGTTAATCTTTACGGTACCATAACCTAAGTTTCAATTATCAACTAGGTACAAAGTATTAAGACATTTCGTTCTCACACAACACCTGATTCTGGGTTGAGGGCACCTCAAAAAGTGTACTTCCGGTAAAAACTTGACAGAAAACAATACTTTCTTTACCAATATTTTACATGTTGTTGTTTCGGTCAACAGCCGAAAGGCTGGTTTGAACCTTTAGAGGTTTTACTAAGTAAAACGAGGAGTGAGGTGGTTTACCATTGCCTTCCTCACTAAGTGAAAAACTATGCTTATCAGCATGCCGGGCCCTCTGAAAAGCACATATTTTCCACTCTGCAAATGACACCTTCACTTCATTCACCACAGGGTCCAACTGTATTATGAAATTCATTACTTTGAGAGGAGGAGATAACTGTGATTAGTGTCACAGTACACCTCTACCTCTTTTCTTATTAAATGATTCACTCATTTAATTGGGTGACCATGTGATAAGAAACACAACTATTTATTTTAGCCCTGCAACAAACAGATCGAGTGTAAATAATTTGACACTCCACCTGTCTGTTATGGGCAGATATTTTACATATTGCAAGAGAAAGAGAAAGTAAAAATGTCCGTTGGGGAAACCATAAACCATGAAAATAAGCCAAATAATTACTCACTAAATACAATTCTTTAAAAGGCAGGTAGAGTGATAAATTATTAGCACTCGATCTGGTAGTTGCCTCTCTCTTATCACTTGGACATGGGGAACAACCGAAGAGGTTAATAAGAGAAGAGGTAGGCCTACATGTGTGTGTACTGTGACACTGGTCACAGTTATCTCCTATTTAACCCTTTCTAACCCAGTCACATTGGATGGAGTGAAATAACACATAACAATTTCAATTGTTAGAGACTACTTTGCATTTAAGAGCGCTGGATGTCAAGTGTAATAATTTTCTGTACCCTAGCCACGAATCGAACCTGAGACCTCCGCTTTGCAGTGTGAGATGCTGACCACTACGCCACGTAGGCGACCATTAGTTTCTTATTAAAGTCAATTTCAGTTTTAAATATTCGTGTTCATTTACTAAAATAAAGTAGCATTTCTTTGAGTATGTTCAATGTACATACAAGTATATTTTTTAGACTGTAAATAGTGATTTTATCCATTTCATCAGTAGATTTTTGAACTGTAACATTTTTTAAGTCTTAAATAATGCTTTGATATTAAAATCATATTTAGTTTTTAATCATATTTAGTTTTTTTGCTACAAATTATATTTAAGAGAACATTGTTTAGGAAGCCTGAACATGATTTTACTTATTAATATTTTTGGGAACTTTGATATCAAGTCCCAATGTGACATAGGCCTTTGTGGCACACTTTTTTGTCAGCCCATCTTAAAGGCTGACGGTCTAAAAGTGATTTTATTACACTTAAATGTCAAATAAATGTATGAAATGCCCAAAACGGGCAGGAGAGTGATATTTTAATTGCACTCTATCTGTTTGGTCCAGGGCTAAAAAAAATAGTTCTGTTTCTTATCACATAGTCAGCCACTTATATGACTGAACTATTTAAGAAGAGAAGAGGTAGAAGTGTAAAAGACATTAGTCAGAGTTATCTCCTCTGAGAGTAATTAATTTCACTATCATTATACAGCCAGACCCTGTGGTGAATGAAGTGAACGTGTCATTTGCAGGGTGGAAAGTAAGTGCTTTTCGGAGGGCCTGGCATGCTGATAAGCATACTCTTTCAACTCAGTGAGGAAGGCAATGGTAAACCACCTTACTTCTCGTTTTTACTTAGTAAAACCTCTAGAGGTTCAAACCAGCCTTTCGGCTGTTGACCTAAAAAAAAAAAAAAAAATGTATGAAACAATGTAGCTACACATATTTTTTTTTGTTTGTGTATAGTTAAAAAAATTGGGATTGAAAGGGTTAATTATACAGGGAGACCCTGTGGGGTGTCATTTTCAGGGTGGAAAGTAGATCAGTGAATCAGTGATTGTTGGCTATGGTAAACCACCTCGCTCCTCGTTTTACTTAGTAAAGCCTCTAGAGCAGTGTTTCCCAAACTTTTTTCTCTCGCAGCACACTACAAAAAAAATCTGGTGTGAAACGCTCACACAACTTTCTCTTGCCAATGCCAATAATTAACAATAAACCTAATATTAGTAATAAAACATTAGAAATAAACCAAAACTAACCTCAATAAACATAACCTTATTTTAATCATGAGTGAATGACGCAAAATGAAAATCAAACTCAATTTGGCTTAAAAAAAACGGAAAATTACACTTTCACGCTAAACTAGGCTCTGTACAGAAAAAAGCTCTAAATAAAAGTTGTAGATCTCTTAATTTTCTATAAATTTTTTTATATACACTTTTGTCGTAAAATGCATACTAAGGCCAAAATCTTAAAAAAATCGATTTTTCACACGTTTTCGTGAGAAAAAATCAGAAAATCGCTAATTACTGCTAAACTAAGCGTCATACAAAAGAAAATGTTTGAAATAAAAGTTGTAGGTTTTTAAATTCTCTACAACTTTTATTATATAAGTTTTTGCGCTAAAATTTATATTAAAGCCGTAATCTTAAAAAAACAACGTTTTTACGTGAAAACAGCCTCACCGAGAATTTCAGCAAACATGGCGCCTACCCTATCTTGTAGAGAATAAAAAATTGAGTAAAATAGGCGATTTTAAAAAAAATCGTAGGACCAGTTTTTGAGAAAATCACAAAAAACTGAAAAATTATACGAATAAACTACTACTTCCGGTTGACCGATTTTGATGAAAATGTTCGTGTCGCGTCCGGTAGTGGTATGTAACTTAAGTTTCAAGTTTCAAGTTCGTACGATGTTCCGTTCTTGAGATATTCTGTTCACACACACACACACACAGACACACACACACAGACCAATCGCTAAAAACATGTTTGTGTGGGTTCAGGGGGTCTGAAAACGTATAGATCCGGTGAAGAGTGTATTTGTTGTGATGGACATGAAAACAATACTTTCCTTCCTATATATTCATATAGGCAAGAGAAAGTAAAAAACGGCCAATAGCCGCGGCACACGTATTACTTTATGCCATTGATTAAACTTAAGTACTTGATATAATCATACTTATACATACTTACTTATGGTCATCGGCTAGCCATTATTTTGTTGGACCGTTTAAATGTAATTAAATTTATTTTTGTTGAGTTGCGCGGGCGGCTCGGCTCACTTGGCCGGCCTCTGCTCTAGAGGTTCAAACCATTTATTCGGCTGTTCACCAAAACAACATCAACTCTCAGAAATGGTCGGCCTGGGTCTGTACAAGAGTACACCAAATACACAAATAACAAACAGTTGGTTATTGTTGTTAACAGTAGTGATAATGAAAGAGAGAGAGAGTTTACCTGATTGGCGCTGAAGCTGTAAGCCATAAGCGATGCAACGAATCGGAAAAAATTCAACTGACGGCAAGAAAACGATTTGAAATGACGAAGACGGACGAACAATTGAAAGCAATTTAAAAAATTACGTCGATCAGACGAGAGATTACATCGGTTAAACCGGAGTCAATGAAAAAGAGAACGGATTAAAAAACGCGGCGGCGGTGTCCGGCTTACAAAACTGTTTATGTAAATAATGAAAGCGAATGATTGGGCGTTGCCCTGGCAACCGCACTCTAAAGCTAACTTATGTTGTATCTGTTTCCAAGGCGTCCGACCTCCACACGCCACCGCCGATCTTGCAGTTTTGTCAATGAACCGTTCGTTCTTCCTTCCTCCCTCCCTCCCTCCCAACATTAGAGGCCTACCGTTTCTTTCATCTAATCTTCTCACCGACGGCAGGCACATCGTACGCCGATTGTTAGACGGATCCAACGATAAACCGCCCTCATCTTACCTTAACCCTTGACCCTGGAGCTTCAAGGCCAAGGAGAAAATTAGCCTCTCACGGAACGTTTGAGTTTGTACCGCGAGGTGCATGCTCGGGCGGTGTGGGGGTTCCTTGACGAGGTAGCTACATTCTACTGTCGTCATCTATATTAATAAAATTGTAATTTTGTCTGTACAATTTTTCAAAATGCCCCAAATTTTATTTCTACGCCAGATCTACCAAGTAAACACCGAAAATAAGTTCAGCTAAATTTTTGTCCGTTTGTTTGTTAGTATGTTACGGCATCACGCAAGAAACTCCGCTCACACAAATTCAATGAATTTCGGTACTTATGTTCTGGATATTATCGAAATGAAAATAGGCTATAAATTTTTTTAATATCACAAAGGGTTGGGGAGTTCAGAGGGAGGGGTAGACAAAAAACTGCGAATATCTCCGTTAAAATTCAATTTATTGAAAAATGTTATATAATTGAAATTCGAAACGTTTAAAGACAAATAAGTTTGATTATGTAAAAATTTTCATTTTCATGCATAATAACGGTGATATTGTTGTTGTTGTTTAGGTAAACAGCCGAAAGGCTGGTTTGAACCTTTAGAGGTTTTACTAAGTAAAACGAGGAGTGAGGTGGTTTACCATTGCCACAACTCACTAAGTGAAAAACTATGCTTATCAGCATGCCGGGCCCTCTGAAAAGCACATATTTTCCACTCTGCAAATGACACCACAGGGTCTGGCTGTAAAATGAAATTCATTACTTTGAGAGGAGATAACTGTGATTAGTGTCACAGTACACCTCTACCTCTTCTCTTCTTAAATGATTCACTCATTTAATTGGGTGACCATATAATAAGAAACAGAACTATTTATTTTAGCCCTGCAACTAACAGATTGAGTGTAAATAATTTGACACTCCACCTGTCTGTTATGGGCAGAACGGAGATATTACCAATTTTATAAAAATAAATATAGCAATATTTTAGGAACCAAACAAAATAAACATAGGCCTACGCGCTGCAGATATTCATTCCGAAACGATAGTTACCTACCCTACCCCTTCCACCATTAACTTCCCCCTCCTTACACGACACACCCTTTCTCGGTCACATTGTCTGTGATTTACCTTACTCTCATTTAACGGCTTTCATAACAGCAATTTTTATTGCTCTCTAGCGAATAATTAAATTACATTACAGTTACATTACACACACACACACATTTGTGTGAGTTAATCTTCAAAACATTAATTTTCATTGCTCTGTATAAGTAGTAAATTTATTTATTTATGTAAAACAATACAAATTAATTTTTGTGGAATCTGTTTGGGTTTCGCCCACATGCATAGGCCCTACCCCAGACCACCAGTAAACAAAACTGGCTCTCTAGAGGTTCCAGCCTCGATTAACAAAATTGCGTTACTGTTGTACACATTGTGTTTCGATTCATCCAATTTCATTTTATATTAATCCTTATTGTAAATAGATTTGAAGTTTTTACAAGTACTGGTATTCTAAATTGGTCTGTTTCCTTTACTCCTAGATATCATCATCTCTTAACTACTACGCTATGTTTTTTCTTCGCGGAAGAGGTGGTGGTCATGCTTGATCAAGCCAGCATTGACAAGACGTGCCGAAATCATAAAATTAAACAGCTGGGCTAACGAGAGCCACGAAGCTAAACACAGATCGAGGGAGGCTTATTCATACCCGCCAAATTGAACCCGTACAAGAACGTGAACAATTACTGGTATCTCAACAACTCCATCAGGCTTCTTTTCGTATAAGTGAGTGCTCTGAAGCAGATTCCAGTCGCCTGAAGGCTGACAGGGGTCTCTGTGAGGCCGAGTCTGTTGAAGAATATGACCTACGATTAGCGTTTCAACAGGTCCGTCAAGCTTCTATTCGCAGAAGTCAGTGCTCTGAAGCCCGTTCTAATCGTCTTGAGGCGGACAGGGATAGACACTCGCAATTTTGCGAGGCCGAGTCGGTTGATGAACATGAGCTACGGTTAGCGTCTCAACAGGTCATTGAGTCAAAATGAATAAATACATTGAGATAAATATTGTCATATCTCAATAATGGCTAATTTACATTCACTGAAGTAATCATTATTGTAGGACATTAAAAATTAACTGCGCTTCTGAAAATAATAAAGCGGTGCGTATCTTGATTTACACCAACATCTCGCTTTTATTTTTACGTCCAACTATGTTTTTCATTTGTAATAGCGCTGACATTGAAAGGAGGTACGAATAGATAACAATGGACGATAAAAGAATATCAGACGTGACAGGGATCGTCGAACTCAGTAGGTACACCAACCGACCGTCCATAACACCAACAACGGCCATTTTAGCTAACATTTACCAATATTTTTAGAAGAATATTAACATGAAAAATAAACAGAGGCCTATGCGTCGGTAAAACCCGTATTCATACAGTCGCCTGAAACCTTTCTACCCATTCCACCTTTTCTTCGTCACTTTGTCAAAAATGAATCAGTCGTCTTAACAGTGGTCACCATCTCGCTTTTATTTTACGTTCAACTATTACTTTCTCTTGCCTATATGAATATATAGGAAGGACAGTATTGTTTTCATGTCGATTTTAAGAAATCGAGTTTTCACTGGATCTATACGTTTTCAGACCCCCTGAATTCAAAAAAACATGTTTTTAGCGATTGGTCTGTCTGTGTGTGTGTGTGTGTGTGTGTATACAAAATATCTCAAGAACGGAACATCGTACGAACTTGAAACTTGAAACTTAAGTTACATACCACTACCGGACCCGACACGAACATTTTCATCAAAATCGGTCAACCGGAAGTAGTAGTTTATTCGTATAATTTTTCAGTTTTTTGTGATTTTCTCAAAAACTGGTCCTACAATTTTTTTAAAAATCGCCTGGTTTACTCAATTTTTTATTCTCTACAAGATAGGGTAGGCGTCATGTTTGCTGAAATTCTGGGTGAGGCTGTTTTCACGTAAAAACATAGTTTTTTTAAGATTACGGCTTTAATATGCAATTTAGCGCACAAATTTATATAATAAAAGTTGTAGAGAATTTAAAATTCTACAACTTTTATTTCAAACATTTTTTTTTGTATAACGCTTAGTTTAGCGGTAATTTGCGATTTTCTGATTTTTTTCTCACGAAAACGTGAGAAAAGTCGATTTTTTTAACATTTCAGCCTTAGTATGCATGTTACGGCAAAGAGTAGGCCTATACAGGGTGATTCATAAAGTTCTCCCCCCACTTCTACAGCACATTGTACTAGTAAAAATAATGAAAAAATGTTATATAAACATAGGTCCGAAAACGCTTCGTTAGCGAGTTACAGCTAGCGAAAGTTTCGCCTGGATTTCAGTTCACCAGGTGAAATGAGGTCTTCCTGGAATTGTGGTAAGGTAGATTAAGGGGCGAATTCAATCATTTCTTATGGTTTTTGACCTGATAAATTGAATAAAATAGGTCCCAGAACTGTAAGTTAAATAGTTTTTGAGAAAACCAGTGTCAAATGCAAAAAAATGGAGTGAAAAAAAACACATTTTTTCATTTTAGTTTTTCCGGTTAATTTTACTTTGTACTCTTATGAATAAAAACTCATTTAATCAAACATCTATTCGCTTTCTGTGTACTTAATTTACACCGGTTTGTTCAGAATAAAATTTTCTACATGTTTTATTGAAAAATTTTAACTGTTTCTTGGTGAAATAACACAGTTATCCTTGCCCAAAGATGAAAAAATAAGTTTTTCACTCCATTTTTTGCATTTGACACTGGTTTTCTTAAAAACTATTTAACTTACAGATCTGGGACCTGTTTTATTCAATTTATCAGATCAAAAACCATAAGAAATGATTGAATTTGCCCCTTAATCTACCTTACCACAATTCCAGGAAGACCTCATTTCACCTGGTGAACTGAAATCCAGGCGAAACTTTCGCTAGCTGTAACTCGCTAACGAAGCGTTTTCGGACCTATGTTTATATAACATTTTTTCATTATTTTTACTAGTACAATGTGCTGTAGAAGTGGGGGGAGAACTTCATGAATCACCCTGTATAATCAAATTTATAGAAAATTAAAAGATCTACAACTTTTATTTAAAGCATTTTTTTCTACAGAGCCTAGTTTAGAGAGAAAGAGTGATTTTCCGTATTTCTAAGCCAAACTGAGTACGATTTTCATTTTGCGTTTTTCACTCATGATTAAAATAAGGTTATGTTTTTGAGGTTAGTTTCTTTGTTTATTTCTAATGTTTTATTACTAATGTTAGTTATTGTTAATTATTTGCACTGGCAAGAGAAAGTTGTGTGAGTGTTTCACACCAGATTTTTTTTGTTTCATAAATAATAATGGTGACGTTGAAAGGAGGTAGAGATAACAGTGATTAGTTAAAGAATATCAGACCTGACAGGGATCGAACTCGGTAACCCAACCGACCGTCCACGGCACCAAGGAAACCGTTCGAAGAACGGCCACTTTAGCTAGTGTAGTTAAGGGATTGTGTCTCTCGGCTATCGTCGAAGGCACTCAAGTCAAAATTACATTTATGGTGAACAAACACTTCTGCTGCTGCTGGACAAGGTCATAACTAATATTTTATTCTATTAATTAGTTTCATTTTTATATCTTGGACAAGTTTTCTGACTGTTAGGACAGAAATGTTTTTCTGAGGCGGGCGTTGAGCCCGAAGGGGGGGCACCCCCCCCCCGACAAGAGGGCGAGCAGCGCACACTCCCCAGGTCGGTCCACCTGGCTCCAACTCGCCCTCGAAAAATTTCTATTTCTTAACTAGTTTTTAATTCTGAAATAAGGTGACTGTCGCCGTCACAAAGTTTTATAAGAGTTGTTAGGAACGGCCTCCACCTCCACCACCAGGTGTATGCCTTCCGGCGACCAATTGGAGGGGAGCTGGTGGGAGAAATGCCACCAAACCATTACCATTACCTTAACACGTTTAGTGTCGAAACAATATTTTAACCCTTTATAGGTCTCTGCGGTAGGTATACTTACTTACCACTGGCAGGCAATAAGGTTGATTTTTTTAAAGAATAAGCTATGCAGTTGAACCTTATTGGCATTTTATGGTTTTATAGATGTTCTCTGGTAAGTAGGCTATCCACATATTGAAATTAGTGTGCAGCTATCCACGAATGTGGTAAGGATTCATACTAGTGTACGCTACACACTACCATGTTGTTACTTTTGTACAGTGCTTAGAAAATTCCAGTTTTTTACGGGAAGGCAAGCATTCATGGTGATGTAAAGTTAATATACTCGTAAGTTATTAGCCACATTTTTCTGTTATATAGGGAGGGCTACAAGTTGTTTTAATAAGCATTCTTGCCACTAAATATTATGTGATTCCCATTTCAATAAACATTCCTCGGTAAGTATAGGCTTACCAGGGCTTAACATCAACAAAGAAGAAATATCTTATACTGTTCTAGCATCAGAAATACATTATTCAAGTCCCTATAAAACAACATTTAGCATTTTACAACATGTACATTTTTCCCCATAGTACTGCCCTATAAAGGGTTAAAGTTTTCATCTTCAGTGCCATTTATTTTGAATAAGGGTTGTATAAGGGAAGTGACAGCCCTTATTTCAAAAACTTGCAAGCTTAAGCCTGCCATTGCCGACCAAAATAATGTTACAAAAACGTTACAAAAAAATAAAATTTCCTAAAAAAAATTAATTATTTTTTGTTAAAAATAACAGAAATCGTTCCAACACTAAAAATATTCAAAATAGTTTTTTTTAGTTTATTTAAAGTCACATCGATAGCTTGGTCATTAGCAACTACTCAGGGTTTTGGTACCTAACGGTGGTTTTAACGTGTTAAAATTTTAAGACCCTAGCCGGGAATCGAACCCGGGACCTTTCGCTTTGTAGGTTAGCGCACTAGTCACTACGCCACGGAGGTGTTTCCGAAATACATGTTTCTATTAATTTTTGTTTAAAAATTCGGTTTTTTGGAAACGTTCGGTTAACCGGATGTTGGTAATTTGCCGGCGTCCGGTAAACCGGATGTTATAACTACGTAAAAGATATCGGACGTTCTGTTTTACGGACGTTGGCACTGAAAGGGTTCAACCAGAGCAGGACAATCATACAAGAGATGGTTGCGCGATTGGACCTCCCCACAGACGCAGGAATCATCATCCAGTAGATCATGTGATAAAGAACAGAGAGAACTATTTTTTGTAGCACTGGAATTAGCAAATCGAATGAAAATAATTTGACATTCCACCTGCTTATTATGAGCAACAGCAGCTTACCATATCATATACAGTATGCTACATGGAAAGAGTTTTTAAAATTTAAAAAAATGCTAAACCACTTAACCTCATACAAACTAATAGGATGCAACTCTGATTATAACAAGATAGAAGTAATACATCGGTATGTTGGCAACAGAGTACTCAAGGCCAGCTACCTAAGATAGTTAAAATGTACCAGTCAAGCATTAGTGTGGTGACAGCAATCGTTTCTTTATATTGTGTCACCAATGGTTTTTTCCAAGGAAGAACGCGTTTTTGTTGTACAGACTTACATAGCGAGTAAATCTTACAAATGTGTGCAAAATAAGTTTCTGTTGAAATTTCCCCGTTCTGCCGTTCCAAATAAATTGTCAATATCGCGTTTGATAAATAAATTCCATAGAACTGGGAGTGTACTCGATGAGAAACCACCTTGCCAGCCAACAAAGTTAACCGCGAAAGTTCTTGAAGATTTGAAAAATCGTTTGACTTTGTTGGCTGGCGAGGCGGTTTCTCATCAAGTACAGTCCCAGTTCTACGGAATTTATTTATCAAACACAATATTGATGATTTATTCGGAACGGCAGAGCGGGGAAATTTCAACTGAAACTTATTTTGCACACATTTGTAAGATTTACTTACTCGCTATGTAAGTCTGTACAACAAAAACGCGTTCTTCCTTGGAAAAAACCATTGGTGACACAATATAAAGAAACGATTGCTGTCACCACACTAATGCTTGACTGGTACATTTTAACTATCTTAGGTAGCTGGCCTTGAGTACACTGTTGCCAACATACCGATGTATTACTTCTATCTTGTTATAATCGAGGTTGCGTTCTTAATAAAACACCCGTTATTATTCAAGATAATGTTGCTTACATTTCCTTCCTGCCCATAACAGACAGGTGGAGAGTCAAATTATTTACTTTCAATCTGTTCGTTGCTGGGCTAAAATAAATAGTTCTGTGTCTTATCACATGGTCAGCCAATTAAATGACTGAATCATTTAAGAAGAGAAGAGGTAGAGGTGTACTGTGAAACTAATCAGAGTTATATTTTCTGAAAGTAATGAATTTCATTATACAGTTGGACCCTGTGGTGAATGAAGTGAAGGTGTCATTTGCAGAGTGGAAAATACGTGCTTTTCAGAGGGCTCGGCATGCTGATAAGTGTACTTTTCTATTCAGTGAGTTGTGGCAATGGTAAAACCACCTCACTTCTCATTTTACTTAGTAAAACCTCTACACGTTCAAACCAGCCTCCATTCGGCTGATGACCTAAACAACAAACAACACATTTCCTTCTTTGTACATCTTTCAAGTAATAATGTACGCAAACTAAAATACCTTTCCACAGAATTTTAGTACAAAACCCCAACAAACAGAATTCATTACTTAGTTGCTGAGGGAGTACATAGAGAGAGTGCCTCAGGGAAGGATCCCCCTCGGTGTTTTGCAATAAAGACTAATTTTTTATTTTTTTGGTTTAACATCCGACTGTTCTGCAATTACTGATAATGAAGGTGGTGTGAAGGATGAAATGATTTTGGTAACGCATGAAAATATGCCGTGTCTGAATGGGATTCGAACCCAAGACCAAGACAGACTAGTGGGAGGAGAAATGTTTTTCTTTTTTTTTGCATCCTGGAGACTCCATGAGGAGTATAGGACATGTCGTGAGATATAACACCTGAAATACATACCCTATAACAATCACACAATGTATCACTGCTATCAACAAAGAAATTCTTGTACGCTATAAAAAGTTTCACCGATCAAGTCATTTTTCAGATTTTTTTTAAAGGAATGCAAATTATCACATTTTAAAAATTCAGGTAATTTATTCATGAATTTTCTCCCTGCTTAAGTAGGTTTTTGTTCAAACAATTCCTGTTTCTTGTGTTATGATCGTGAACATTGAATTCTGCATAAAATTATTTTGCCTAACATACATAATCACCTGAAAAATGTAGAGGGAGGGAACTGTAAGCAATTTAAGCTCCTTAAATAGTGGTGTGGATGAGGTTAGCTGGTTAGCTCCCACCATGCACCTAATAGCTTTCTTTTGAATTTTAAAAACCCTATTCATATTACCCATGCTAGAATTACCCCATACTAAGATACCATAACGGATATGAGACAGAATGAGGCCATGATAAGCTGCCATTAGTAATTTTTTATCATTTAATCTGGCAATTTGTTTTAGTGCAAATACCCCAGATGATATTTTACTACAAACTTGATTGGTATAGAAGTCCCTAGACAAAAATGTATCTATAGTCCAGCCTCTGTTAGTTTGCTCCTAATGTAAACAAATAATGACGTCACTGAGCATCCGCATTATATAAAAATGTGTACACGCTGTATAAAAAGTAACAAAAAAATACTTTCAAAAATATTTAAATACAAAATACTTTTAAAATTATTTTTATAAATGAAATTGTTAGGCCTGCATCATATCATGACTGATGTTTTTAGTACTTTAAGTAGTTATAATTTAAAAAATAGTTAACTTAATAGCAATACGACATCCGTAAAGTCGTATACTCTATCGTGCACCCTGTAGTAGGTGGCTTTTGTTTGTTGACAGTAGCAGCAAACTAAGAACGGCTCAACTGTAGAGATACTTGTAGGAACTTCACTGTTTCTACATGCTCTAAACTATTATTATGAATAAATACGTAGATCCACTTGTGTTCTGTTGGGAGGCCATGCAAAAGGTGGCAATAATGCAGTAGTTTGTTGCTGTTGTGAGTCGGGAGAGGTGAAAGCCTAATCCTTGATTGTGAGAAAAAGAAGAAGATTAATTTCCATATAAAGTTTCTACTAAGTGTATGCAGGCTATTTAACCTCTTGACGGACATTGACATATATGTGGCCATTAACACAACAACTTGATATCTTTCAACTACTTTTAATGTAAATCCAATTGTCACATGTTGTTGTTGTTTAGGTCAACAGCCGAAATGCTGGTTTGAACCTCTAGAGGTTTTACTAAGTAAAACAAGGAGTGAGGTGGTTTACCATTGCCACAACTCACTCAGTTGAAAGAGTATGCTTATCAGCATGGTGCGCCCTCTGAAAAACACATATTTTCCACTCTGCAAATGACACCTTCACTTCATTCACCACAGGGTCTGGCTGTACAATGAAATCCATTACTTTCAGACGAGATAACTCTGATTAGTGTCACAGTACACCTCTACCTCTTCTCTTATTAAATGATTCACTCATTTAATTGGGTGACCATGTGATGATAAGAAACATAACTATTTATTTTAGCCCTGCAACTAACAGATTGAGTGTAAATAATTTGACACTCCACGTGTCGTCTGTTATGGGCAAAGCCTTTCGCTAATGACCTAAACAACAACATTCATACATAATTGTGTGTTTCTCATAGTGAAGTTATGGTTAATTTTCAAAATTAACTTGTACCTCAAAAGGTTAAATGGGAAATAAATGAATATATGTTAATAAAAAATTGAATTGCGTTTTAGATGGAGGAGGGGACCCCAATGCCAATGGGTGTTCCATACAGAGTCAGTCAGTCCCAGTCCCTCCCTCCCTCCAAGGAAGGCTGTTGTTAGGGGAAGGCTATTTAATGATTATCATAGAACAGTGCAACGCATGACAAACAACAATCTTAACCGCTGCTCCATTCACTTCACTTCACTACACTTCACACTTACACATTTTTACTTTCTCTTGCCTATATGAATATATCTGCCCTTAACAGACAGGTGGTAGAGTGTCAAATTATTTACACTCAATTTGTTCGTTGCAGGGCTAAAATAAATAGTTCTCTTTCTTGTCACATGGTCAGCCAATTAAATGACTGAATCATTTAATAAGAGAAGAGGTAGAGGTGTACTGTGACACTAATCACAGTTATCTCCTCCTCTGAAAGTAATAAATTTCATTATACAGTTGGACCCTGTGGTGAATGAAGTGAAGGTGTCGTTTGCAGAGTGGAAAATTTGTGCTTTTCAGAGGGCCCGGCATGCTGATAAGCGTACTTTTCCACTCAGTGAGGAAGGTAATGGTAAACCACCTCACTCTTCGTTTTACTTAGTAAAACCTCTACAGGTTCAAACCAGCCTTTCGGCTGTTGACCTAAACAACAACAATATGAATATATAGGAAGGAAAGTATTGTTTTCATGTCAATTTTTAGAAATCGAGTTTTCACCGGGTCTTTACGTTTCCAGACCTCCTGAACCCAAAAAACATGTTTTTAACGATTGGTCTGTGTGTGTGTGTGTGTGAACAGAATATCTCAAGAACGGAACAACGAGCGAACTTAAAACTTAGAACTTAAGTTACATACCACTACCGGACCGGACACGAACATTTTCATCAAAATCGGTCAACCGGGAGTAGTAGTTTATTTGTATAATTTTTCACTTTTTTGCAATTTTCTCAAAAATTGTTCCTACGATTTTTTTAAAAATCGCCTCATTTACTCAATTTTTTATTCTCTACAAGATAGGGTAGGCGTCATGTTTGCTGAAATTCTTGGTGAGGCTGTTTTCACGTAAAAACAAAGTTTTTTTTAAGATTATGGCTTTAATATGCAATTTAACGAAAAAATTTATATAATACTCGTAAACGTCGTAGAAAATTTAAAAACCTACAACTTTTATTTCAAACATTTTTTTTGTATAACGCTTAGTTTAGCAGTAATTAGCAATTTTCTGTTTTTTTCTCACAAAAACGTGAGAAAAATTGATTTTTTTAAGATTTTGGCCTTAGTATGCATTTTATAATAAAAGTGTATATAATTAAATTTATAGAAAATTAAAAGATCTGCAACTTTTATGTAGAGCATTTTTCTCTACAGAGCCTAGTTTAGCGTGAAAGAGTGATTTTCCGTATTTCTAAGCCAAACTGAGGTTGATTTTAATTTTGCGTCTTTCACTCATGATTAAAATTAGGTTATGTTTATTGACGGTAGTTTTTTGTTTATTACTAATGTTTTATTACTAATGTTATGTTATATTGTTTAAATTATTTGCTTTGGCAAGAGAAAGTTGTGTGAGTGTTTCACACCAGATTTTTTTATAAACAATTCAGCACCAAGGTAAAACTGACCGAGTCACATTTTACTAATGTTCAGTAAACTGAATTTTTTTTTCTAACATCTGAGAATATTTACAATCAGTTTAAAAACAAAAACTTTAAGTAAATAGCATGAACGGGTTCACATGACGAAGACAATACCCAATCGTATTGCTAAGGAAACAAAAAAAAGTTTAAGTATAAGGTTGGTCTAGAGGTAAAGTCTTCGCCAGAATCAGCTGTTTAAACAGCTGATTTTCAGAGACGAAGGTTCCTGGTTGAAATATTAGTAAAGATAGTTACTTTTATACAGATTTGAATGCTAGACAGTTGGTTACGCGGTGTACTTTGATGGTTGGGGTTCAATTAACCATACTCTCTCAGGAATGGTCGGTGTGGGTCTGTATAAGACTACACAGTCTCATTTTCACGTCATACACAACATCCTCATCTCATTGGGTGATGGGGTTGCTTATTGTTCTCAATTGAACAGATTGCAATGTACACATACATGTTAGGGATTACAAAAAAAATTACTATAACCGAAAAGTGAGGTTATCTGACTAAAAATCCCAACATGGCCAAATTTGAGTGGTAAAACTGACTAATTGGGGACTTGGTCAGTTTTACCAGTGAAGACGTTTCTTTTTATGAAAGAAGCCAGTAGTAAAATTGACCAAGCGACACTTGTTCAATTTTACCTGTAAAGAATTGTTCAAAAATATAAAATTTATACCAGTAAAATTTTATTAGACCCATTTCATTCTTATTATGGTGGAATAGGCCTTAGACAATTTTACCACTGATAGATGAGGCCTCTACAATCAAAACCCTCCAACTCCATAAAAAAGAATTTCCAGTAAAATACCATTTTTTGTTTCAATATGAAAACTCCACAAAACTTCAAAACTAAATACTGGGAAAATATTTTCATAGTCATCTGGTTACATACACAAAATTTTACAGCTGTCAGTTACAGCACTATATATATATATATATATATATATATATATATATATATATATATATATATATATATATATATATATATATTTCTTCTTAGAGAATTACAATAGTGGGTTTTCAAACTCAGCTTGGCATTTGCAACAACTCTTCTTTGAGACTTGCAATTCTTAGCAACTTAACTCTTGCACGAGAACTTTTTGGCGAACATGGTGTTAAATTTTGAATTAGATTCACAATTTTAGCAAAAATAATTTTAAAACAAACTTTACACTTAGATCAAACATGTACAGTAAAAGCGAACATAACCAAACAATCACAGCTGATTATAAGTCACCTGACTACAATCTCACGTATCATTGGTTGAAATCGAGTTGGAGGGTTTTGAACTTATAACATGAAGAACGTGCACTTGGATTTGGCGCGTTTTGAAAATAAACACAATCTTTAAACAGCAATTTAAAGGGGAAATAGTGGTTTTTGAACTAAAACGACTTTTCCATAGAATTCAGCGGCACAAAATACATTGGATTAGTTCATAACTAAATTTTTTTAATTTTTGGATATGGCGGGTTTTGATTCTAGAGGCCTCAGATACCACATTCAGAGCTTCTTGGCACACAGAAAAAAGCTGTCAGGTGTATGATGGGAGTCAACCACCTTACCTTACCTTACCTCATGCAGATCACTATTTAAACAGCTCCAATTGCTCACAGTTCCTTCTTTGTACATTTTTCAAGTGATAATGTACGTAAAGAAAAATACCTTTTTACAGAATTTAGATGTTCACAACCACTACACAAGAAACAGAATCGATTATTATGTTGCTAATCACAACACTAAATTGTTTGAACAAAAACCAAGTTATGCACGTAGAAAATACATCAATAAATTGCCACAAGGTTTAAAAAGTTGTGACAATTGAAGTCATTTCAAAAAAAGAAAGCTAAAACTATATTTGATTGATGAAACATTTTATAGTGTGTACGAATTCCTTTCTAAATAGTTTTTGGTTGAAAAGTATTTAACTTGTAATTAAACAAATATTGGATGTACTTTTTGATGCAAAGGGGTTCATGACAAGCCTACTGAGTTAAGCAGTAGCAGAAACAAATGATTGGCGGTAAGTGATGAATTTATCATTGAGATTGACTTTTTGTTTATCAGTTTTATCTTGACATGTCCTATACTCCCTTTTGGAGTCTCCTGGATGCAAAAAAACTTATTTTATGAAAAAATGAACTAGTCAGTTTCATCTGTACGCCATCTCTCGCCTTACACAAACCACTATTTGAAGAGCTTTCATGCTCACACTTGTTTCTTTGTACATATTTTCAAGTGATAACATGTGTTATTTGCCCATTGCAGGCTGGTTGAGTGTTAAATTGATTGCACTTGATCTGCTAGTGCAAGGGCTACAAAAAGTAGTTGAATAGTATATTTCAGAAAGGTACCTTGGTCACTTTTACAAAGGTTTGTAAACAATTTACCTATTTATTGTTCAAGAGAGCTTATTATAGATTATTTTGCAGTTTTTTTGTAATCCGTAATGTGTGTACTTTCAATCTGTTCAATTCAGAACGATAAGAGACCACACGACCCAATGAAATGAAGACAATGTGTATGACTTTTGTAAATTAGGTGTAGTCTTGTACAGACCCAGGTCGACCACTCCTGAGAGGGTATGGTTAATTGAACCCCAATCATTACAGTACACTGGTAACCACTGTTTAGTATTCAAATCCACATAAAAGTAACTACCTTTACATGGGTTTTTTGCAATAACTTTTTTTTAATTACAGTACACTAGGTCCGATGTTACTCTGTAATATACGAATACCTTGAAATACTGTAACTCTTTCTTAACCTGAGAAATGCAAAAAGATGACTGGGTCTCTTTCTGAAATACACGATTCAGTTGTGTCTCTTATCAGATGGTCACCCCACCAATTATATGAGTGAACCATTTAGAGGAGTATCGTGACACCAGTCACAATTATCTGCTAATTGATTATACAGTTGGACCCCCTCTGGTGGTGAATGAAGTGAAGTGAAGATGACATTTGCACGATGGAAAGTATACGTCGGGTCCAAGCTGGGTGTAGTTGCGGGGTGAAGGGGGTGCGGGTGATGCATGCTGGGAGAACGATTCTTGTATTATTCTTGATACAAAACATTCATTTTCAAACTTTCCCTATTTAACATATTTGTTTGTATTTATTACATTCATTTATTTACACATTTTTATATAAATTGCTAAGTTAAATATTATGAATTTGACCAAGTTAATAACCCCTTGAGGTATTTGTTAAATTAATGCGCCAGATGATAAGAAGAATATTATTTTAGTCAAGTTAGTAGACGGTACCACTATAAATGCATCAGCTGTGAAATAGTACTAACACTCATTCATTGTGCCACTACTAACGCACAGCATTCCTCCCGACTCAACCAGTATTACATCCATTACAGCATCCATAGCTCTCCATACGATTTGAATCTTTTGAATAGTTTTTGCTAGTAATGGGGCATTATTTCACATGACTGGATTAAGGGGTAGTCAACCCAGAAAATAAAAATGAAAACTGCAGTCTATAATGTATAATTATATAGTTATTTTAAATGAAAGAGTAATTTACTAGTAATGATCTACCACTTTGATGAACCAGGCCAGAAAAATAATTACAGCCCCTAATATAACGGTGCGGGTGGAAAAGCGAGCTTTTATGGGGAATCAATTATCTCAGGAACCAAGAAAGATATCAACATGATTCTTGTGCTTAAAAATGTAGAAAACCATATTTTCAGAAACATTTATTTTGTGTATTCACAAATTATTTTTTAACTAAATCCCTACTAAGTTTTTTGTAATAATCATTCGACAGATAATAAATAGAGCAAGAAATTAAAAACATTTGAAAAAAAATCATCCAAATACCTTCAACACAAACCAGAATATTTAATTACCAAGAATGTACAATCATGCGAAAACACATTTCTGGAAAATTTAATTTAAATTACGGAATAATTTTTCTTGCCTAGCTAGTGAGCTTTATTTTAAACAAATGTTTTTATAACTTTTTGTCAACGTGCAAGTAAACGCATGATGTCATTCAGAAAATTTTAAACTTCAAATAAATGCAAAAAACAATCAAAATTAAAAAAATCATCTTCTTGAGTTGACTACCTCCTTAATAACATAGTTAACGGATTGACCCAGTTACTGAAAACAACACCCTCTTAACTTTATAACACTCTCATTCAAAGCTGTACCTCTTGAGGTACATCGACACATATGTGTGGCATTAACACCACAGCTTGATATTTTTTAAATACTGGTAGGCCTAATGCCCAATTTTCACACATGTTGCCAAAAGTCTCTATTGGTTGCACTGCTCTCATCATCAGTTGTTATTCATATGTTATTGTACGATTTCCAGATGAAGATTACGATTAATTTTCAAAATTAACTCGTCCCTCAATAGGTTAATAAACTGATGTTTGCCATGAATGACCCTTGCCAGACTGTTACAACTAAATGAACTTATCGATGATAACCTTTTCCTCTGATAACACCTCTTTTAACCTCTTTTAACTATGTTATAATACTGTTGTTAATATAAACACAAGGGTGGCAAATCTCACTGAATCTCTCAAGGACGGACGCAAAGTTAAGACAAACACCACTATTTCCTGTAACCAAATACAAACACAGCAAACCAAACGCAATTTTTCATGAACACAAGGGTGGTCAGTCACACTGAATCATTCACGGACACACAGCAAGGCACTATACATCAGTTGCTATACATCAGTGTTTCCCAACCGGTGGTCCGTGACAGTCCCACCCACGACTACTTATAAAAAATAATATTTTCCCATGATTAAATCAAAGTTACGATTTTCATTGAACAAGATTAAGTAAATGCATTCAAGATTAAGATTAAGTAAAGGTAGAAGAGTTGTGGTGTAAGAAAGCCCTGCCTGGGCTTACCCAACATTCGGCATGTAGCTTTGCGGTATCTTATGATTTTTTCAACCACTTATTTGTGTGAGCAGGGGTTCTCTAGTTTATTTTTAATTAAAAACAAACAACAAAATCGTCTAAGTGTAAGCAGTGATTTGAGAGTAGCTCTTAGCAAGAGCTTAAAACCTAGAATTCCTCAGCTAGTCAGAAAGATTCGTGCACAAAAATCGCATTGAAATTTTCTATTCATTTTTTAATTTTTATTGTTATTTTCGACTAAGTAAATTCTGTATTCCTTATTTTATTAAAAGACAATTTACCGCAAGGTAAATAATTGAGGACCGCAAGGCCCAAACAATCCCATCAAAGAGACTTGGTTAATGGACTGACTAAAGTGATCCTATGCGGTCATAAAAAAAAAGACAATTTACAATTAAAATATTTTTACTTTTTTTGATGTACAATGTACCCAACTTTCTGAAAATAACAATTATATGTTTGTTATAATAAGTAGTTTCTTAATTAATAATGATAGTTTGTTTTATTTGATAAGATATATGTAGTCTAATAATGTAATGAATGGGTGGTGAGTGGTAGTTCACTTTCAGGCTGAGTGGTCCATCCGCAGACCACTGCCAGTTGGCAACCACCGCTAAACTCCCAGCTATTGTACTCCCAGCTGAAAAGTCACCAGTCATTCATCCATAAAGGCGATGGCAGGATTAAAACAAGTCAGTTCTCAAAACAAACCATCCAGCGAGTAATGATATAACCGTTGGGTGGTTTGTTTTGACTACCATTTTCTCTACCAATAAACCTTTGTACAAAAAAATCTACCTGTCAGTGTATAATAATTTAGTTGACTTCTTTTCTGCATGTGTTGTGCTATTACTGATTATTCTACTGCATTGTGGGTGATAATAAGAGTGTTATTTTAATAACACTCTTATAGAATCATGTTATCAAGCAGGCTGTTATTTTCAGTTACATGTTATCAAGAAATAGTTTCATTTTCCATCACTATTTCTATAATTTTATACATGCTAAACATAATCACTATTATGCAGTACAAAATGTACAAAAATATCCAGACAAATTGTTCAATTACTAGCGGACGACCATGTGTAGCTACAACGACTACGTTTTAAGTGAGCTAATTACAAAAAAATACGATCAAAATGCATGGTGTACTTTTATGCTCTACAATCCTTTCCAACTAGAAATACTGCTGCCAACTAACAACCAACTGAACGATGAGTTTACACCATGTCATGACTGGAGACGTGTTGCTGTGTCACTAGCATGTCCACTATCCTCAGAAAGATCGTCTTCGGTTTGCGATTGCGTTGCCGTCACTAGTTGCTCTCTGTATGTGTGTGCCCTCTATAGTACGTATTTAGTCACTATTGTGAAACGGTTCTATCATTCAAACGTATCTCTTCTCATATTATTGTTGTTGTTGTTTAGGTCAACAGCCGAAAGGCTGGTTTGAACCTCTAGAGGTTTTACGAAGTAAAACGAGGAATGAGGTGGTTTACCATTGCCACAACTCACTGAGTGGAAAAGTACACTTATCAGCATGCCGGGCCCTCTGAAAAGCACATATTTTCCACTCTGTAAATGACAACTTCACTTCATCCACCACACAATCCAACTGTATAATGAAATTCATTACTTTCAGAGGAGGAGATAACTGTGATTAGTGTCACCTAACATACCCCCACACCTCTTCTCTTATTAAATGATTCAGTCATTTAATTGGCTGACCAAGTGATAAGAAACAGAACTATTTATTTTAGCCCTGCAACGAACAGATTGAGTGCAAATAATTTGACACTCCACCTGTCTGTTATGGGCAAACATCTCATATTATATAGGTTTAAAAAGTTGTGACAATTTAAGTCATTTAAAAAAAAAACTAAAACAATATTTGATTGATGAAACATTTTACAATGTGCATGAATTCCTCTCTAAATAGTTTTGGTATTTAACTTTAATTAAACAAATATTGTGTACAATTTGATACGAGTACAAAGGGGTTCATGACAAGCCTCGTACAAAGGGGTTCATGACAAGCCTGCCGAGTTAAGCAGTGGCAGGAGGAAATTATTGGTAAGTGATGAATTTATCATTGTGTGTGATATTTGATTCAATAGGGTTCATGACAAGCCTACTGAAGTAAGCAGTTGCAAAAACAATTTTTGGTAGTAAGTGATGAATCTATCATTGGTAATAAACTTTCAGTTGATCAGTTTTATCTTGACATGTCCTATACTCCCTTTGGAGTCTCCAGGATGAAAAAAAATTTTTTTTCAGATGGTAGCAGCAGTTAATATCACTTCATTAAAAAATAAATCCTTATAATGCATCCTGCAGCTTCAAATCAATTCTATTTCATATAATAAATTTCACTAAACTTTTTACGCTGCCTTGGTTTCTAGATAGATTTTTGTCTTGGCACTTCTATTCTAATCAAGTTTGTAGTAAAATGTCATCTGGGGTATTTGCACTAAAACAAATTGCCAGATTAAATGATAAAAAATTACTAATGGCAGCTTATCATGACCTCATTCTGTCTCATATCCCTTATGGTATTTTAGTATGGGGTAATTCTAGCATGGGTAATATGAATAGGGTTTTTAAAATTCAAAAGAAAGCTATTAGGTGTATGGTGGGAGCTAACCAGCTGACCTCATCCACACCACTATTTAACCACCTTACAATTGCTTACAGTTCCCTCTCTCTCTACATTTTTCAGGTGATTATCGTATGTTAGGCAAAATAATTTTATGCAGAATTTCAATGTTCACAATCATAACACAAGAAATAGGAATGATTATTATGTGGCTAATCACACCACAAAATTGTTTGAACTAAAGTTGGTCAAGATATTGTAAATATTTTTATGCAACAGAATTGATGCAATTGCAGAATGCATCATGAAAATTTATTTTTAAAATGTTTATCTTACCAAACTTGCGGGGTTTCATGATTGGTATAATTTAATACAATGTCAGTAGTTTTTCATGTTCATCAAATTGTACTTGAAAACTATGACTAGTTGTACTAATTACGAGGGTAGGCTGATAAGTAATGCACACATGCTTGTAGAAGACAACTAAATAAACTTCAGTAGCGCGCCTGGTGGTATGTGGAAGTACTATTTCTCCTCTACAAGCCTGCGCAGTTTGAAGGCGTTGCTTTCATTCAGTTTGTTTTGAGTAGTGGAAGTATGGCGTCGTGTTCTGGTGCTATGTCAACGAGAATTAAACAACGCGCTGTTATCGAATTTTTAACTGCTGAGAAAGTGAATCCTAGTGAGATTTATCGTCGTTTAAAGGCTGTTTATTGTGACGATACTGTTGATAGGTCTACTGTGAATCGTTGGGTAATAAAATTTCGTGATTGCCAACCTGGAAAAGCCTTAATTGTTGACAAAACACGCAGTGGACGACCAATCACTGCCTCAGACGATAATCGTCGCAAACTCATCGATGATTTGATTCAAAATGACCGGCGAATCACTCAACAGCGTATCGCAAACCAAATTGGAATATCTAAGGAACGTGTTGGCTTCATTATTGAACAATTGGGATACCGTAAAATCTGTGCACGATGGGTACCACGCCGTCTGACAGACGAGAATAAACAGCGTCGATTGGAATGCTGTGAACAACTTTTGAAGCGCTACCGTGACGAAGGAGACGACTTTCTTTTGAATATTGTGACGGGGGACGAGTCATGGGTTCATCATTACGATCCCGAAGAAAAAAGGCAGAGCGCTGAATATCGTCATCCACATTCTCCTGTTGTGAAAAAGTTCAAAACACAACCGTCCGCAAAAAAAATTCTTTTGACTGTGTTTTGGGATGCTCGCCGAGTTTATGTGACTGATTATCTGGAACGAGGGGCAACGGTAAATTCTGCTCAGTATATACAGACTCTGAAACACCTCCGACGTCGAGTTTGTCGTGTTAGAGGCAACCTGGCGCCAATAATTTTGCAACACGACAATGCTCGTCCACACACTTCGCGTGCAACTGGAGAGGCTCTGAGAAACCTGAAGTTTCAACCAATTTTACACCCTCCGTATTCTCCCGACCTTGCGCCTTGCGATTTTTATTTTTTTCCTCTACTGAAGAGAGACCTTAAGGGTAATCATTACAGCTCGGACAATGAGGTGAAGGCAGCTATTGCGTCCTGGGTTCGAGGAAAGTCGGAAGAATTTTTCAGTGACGGAATGAAAAAACTTGTTAAACGTTGGGAGAAATGTGTAATGCTTAACGGTGACTATATTGAAAAATAAATAGATAATTTGGTAGGTTAAGATTTGTACTTTAATTTGTTATTTACCCCATCTTGCTATTTCTTTTTGTTCGTCTTCTACAAGCATGTGTGCATTACTTATCAGCCTACCCTCGTATAATAACGTTCATTACAATCCTCATTACCACATTT
The DNA here is from genome assembly GCA_035578175.1 of Catonia carolina. Classification (NCBI taxonomy): domain Eukaryota; kingdom Metazoa; phylum Arthropoda; class Insecta; order Hemiptera; family Achilidae; genus Catonia; species Catonia carolina. The sequence goes on from JAQMRL010000027.1 coordinate 2,911,484, forward strand.
TTACTTTCTCTTGCCTATATGAATATATAGGAAGGAGAGTATTGTTTTCATCTCCATTTTAAGAAATACACTCTTCACCGGATCTACACGTAAACAGACCCCCTGAACCCACACAAACATGTTTTTAGCGATTGGTCATTGGTCCGTGTGTGTGTGTGTGTGTGTGTGTGTGTGTGTGTGTGTGTGTGTGTGTGTGTGTGTGTGTGTGTGTGTTTTGTATACAGAATATCTCAAGAACAGAACTTCGCACGAATTTTAAACTTAAAACTTAAGTTACATACCACTACCGGACCCGACACGAACATTTTCATCAAAATCGGTCAACCGGAAGTAGTAGTTTATTCGTGTAATTTTTCACGTTTTTTTGATTTTCTCAAATACTGGTCTTACGATTTTTTTTAAATCGCTGGTTTACCAAATTTTTTATGTTTTACAACATACGGTAGGCGTCACGTTTGCTGAAATTCTTGGTGAGGCTGTTTTTACGTAAAAAAAATTGTTGTTTTAAGATTGCAGCTTTAATATGCATTTTAGCGCAAAAATAAATAAATTTGTTATTTATAAATAATAAGATATGTAGAGAATTTGAAATCGTACAACTTTTATATCAAACATTTTTTTACATACCGCTTAGTTTAGCGGTAATTACCGATTTACCGATTTTCTGTTTTTTTTCTCACAAAAACGAGTGAAAAATCGATTTTTTTAAGATTTCAGCCTTAGTATGCATTTTACGACAAAAGTGTATAAAATTAAATTTATAGAATTAAAAGATCTACAACTTTTATTTAAAGCATTTTTCTCTACAGAGCCTAGTTTAGCGTGAAAGAGTGATTATCCGTATTTTTAAGCCAAACTGAGGTTGATTTTCATTTAGCGTGTTTCACTCATGATTTAAATTATGTTATGTTTATTGAGGTTAGTTTTTTGTTTATTTCTAATGTTTTATTACTAATGTTAGGATTATTGTTAATTATTTGCATTGGCAAGAGAAAGTCGTGTGAGTGTTTCACACCAGATTTTTTTTATTATTTCAATTGATAATGGTAGGTATTGTTTTACAGTGTTTTGATGAAGTTATACATTTCAACGTTCAAGTAGGTACCGACCCACCGGGTTGGTCTAGAGGTAAAGTCTTCGCCAAAGTCAGCTGCTGTTTAACAGCTGATTTTCCGAGACGAACGTTCCTGGTTGAAATCCTAGTAAAGGTAGTTACTTTTATACGGATCTGAATACTAGACAGTGGTTACCGGTGTACTTTGATGGTTGGGGTTTAATTAACCATACTCTCTCAGGAATGGTCGGTACAAGACTACACAGTCTCATTTACACGTCATAGGCTACACATCATCCTCATCTCATTGGGTGGGTTATGGGGTTGCTTATTGTTCTCAATTGAACAGATTGCAACGTACACATATTAGGAATAAAAAAAAGTAGGTACAGATTTTTAGTGTTTGAAATTTAGGAGAATGTCGCCTTAACGTTTGCTCACCCATTCCATAATAACATAGTTATAGTTTTCAATGTTTACATTGACAAGAGAAGGTCGTGTGAGTGTTTCATAACAGATTTTTTGACTTGAAGAGGTTACGATAATTGATTTTCAGTGGATATCCGGGTATTGAAGGTCTTTGCTCGATATCAATACTTTTTCTTGGATAGATACCTCCTATGGTAGATGGAGTTTGAATGTGAAAGTAAAACTAGGAGTGTGTGTGTGTGTGTGTGTGTGTTTGTGTGTGTGTGTGTGTGTGTGTGTGTGTGTGTGTAGTGCAGCCTGAAGATGAGTACAACTAAGTCAGTAGGTAAACGTTTCCTGGATGAGACCGAGCGTAGAGTGAGACAGTGATAAGGGTAGTGGTATGAGAGAAAGAGAGAGCGAAGAGAAGTATTATTGGAGGGGCCAGGGGGTGTGTCGTCACTGGATCTGTTGGGTGGCCTTGTTCGGTGTTCAGTGAAAGGTGAATGGAGATGACATTATAGAAAAGGCACTGGATCATCACTCGCAAATATCTATCTTCTTTACCTTACAATCACTTTTATTCCCCCCCTCCCTCACTCACTGTTAATGCAATCGTGCTCTTAATGCTCGATCTTCTTCTTAATTGGCCTACACAAGGATCAAGTTTTTATTTTTTCCATCCAGGAGACTCCAAAAGACATGCCAAGATAAAACTGATAAACAAAAATCTGGTGTGAAACACTCACACAACTTTCTCTTGCCAATGCAAATAATTAACAATAAACCTAACATTAGTAATAAAACATTAGAAATAAACAAAGAAACTAACCTCAATAAACATAATGAAATACACAAAATTAAAATCGACCTCAGTTTGGCTTAAAAATACGGAAAATCGCTCATTCACGCTAAACTAGGCACTGTACAAAAAATGCTTTAAATAAAAGTTGTAGATCTCTTAATTTCCTATAAATTTTATTTATACACTTTTGTCGTAAAATGCATTCTAAGGCCGATATCTTAAAAAAAATCGATTTTTCACACATTTTCGTGAGAAAAAAACAGAAAATTGCTAATTACCGCTAAACTAAGCGTTATACAAAAAAATGTTTGAAATAAAAGTTGTAGAATTTTAAATTCTCTACAACTTTTATTATATAACATTTTGCGCTTTAATGCATATTAAAGCCGCAATCTTAAAAAGAAAATGTTTTTACGTAAAAACAGCCTCACGCAGAATTTCAGCAAACATGGCGCCTACCCTATCTTGTAGAGCATAAAAATGAAGTAAACCAGGCGATTTTTAAAAAAATCGTAGGACCAGTTTTTGAGAAAATCACAAAAAAGTGAAAAATTACACGAATAAACTACTACTTCCGGTTAACCGATTTTGATGATAATTTTCGTGTCGGGTCCGGTAGTAATATGCAACTTAAGTTTCAAGTTTCAAGTTCGTACGTAGTTCCGTTCTTGAGATATTCTGTTCACACACACACACACACACACACACACACACACACACAGACCAATTCGCTAAAAACATGTTTTTTGGGTTCAGGGGGTCTGAAAACGTATAAATCCAGTGAAAACTCGATTTCGAAAAATCGACATGAAAACAATACTTTCCTTCCTATATATTTATATAGCTGGCAAGAGAAAAAAAAAAGTTTATCACCAATGATAAATTCATCACTTACCACCAAACATTTGTTTCTGCTATTGCTGACTTCTGTAGGCTTGTCATGAACCCCCCCATTGTATCAATAAAAAGTTAAATACAATGATAAATTCGTCAATTACCAATAATTTTTTCCCGCTACTGCTTAACTCAGTTGGCTTGTCATGAACCCCTTTGTATCAAATAATACACAATATTTGTTTAATTACAAGTTAAATACTTTTCAACCAAAAACTATTTAGAAAGGAATTCGTGCACACTGTAAAATGTTTCATCAATCAAGTATTGTTTTAGTTTTTTTTTAAATGGCTTAAATTATCAACTTTTTAAATGTTGTGGCAATTTATTGATGTATTTCCTATTTGCATAAGTTGGTTTTTGTTCAAACAATTTAGTGTTGTGATTAGCAACACTAAACTGAACGTGTAGAGGTATTACTAAGTAAAACGAGGAGTCACGTGGTTTACCATTGCCACAACTCACTGAATGGAAAAGTACGCTTATCAGCATGGGGGGCCCTCTGAAAAGCACATATTTTCCACTCTGCAAATGACACCTTCACTTCACTCACCACACAATCCAACTGTATAATGAAATTCATTACTCTCAGAGGAGGAGATATCTCTGATTAGTGTCACCTAACACACCTCTACCTCTTCTCTTATTAAATGATTCACTCATTTAATTGGCTGACCATGTGATAAGAAACACAACTATTTATTTTAGCCCTGCAACTAACAGATTGAGTGTAAATAATTTGACAATCCACCTGTCATGGGCTGTTATGGGCAGTACATTACATTACAGTTTTGTTTTGTCTGATTTTTTTGGACCAATCAGGTGTGTCGATTGTAGATTCAATAGAACTAAAGACTTGGATTTTTTTTTTTAATTTATTTAACGTCGCTTCAACTGCAGTGGTCATCGACGACGTTGGAGTGGAACTTTATGCAATGTAGGATGAAATTTTTTTTTTGTAACGTATGAAAATATGCCGTGCCTGAGTGGGATTCGAACTTAGGACCGCATAACGAGAGGCGAGCACGTTACCAACTGCGCGAATGCGGCCGGCACTTGGATATTTATCACCAGGCATTTGCTATCGTGGTGATCTCTCTCTCTCTCTCTAATGAACGCCGCAGTTGAACATTCCACTTGGTTATTCTCCCGTAATGAAATCACACAAAAACAAAAATACAATAATGGCTAATATCCTTTATTTATTAAATTGAAAATAAATCTACAATAAATCTTATATTCACAAAAATTTTACATATAAAAACATAATAATAATAATAAACACTTTACAAATTTTACATTTTTCACAGTGGTAAATATTTACTAGAAATTGTGACGTCATTACTAAATCAATAAAATTGATTTTTGTCCCACACGTGACGTAGTGTTGCGGTCATATAATACCTGTTCATTATTCATTTCCAAAATTAAATTTGTCCTTCATCATTTTTTATCAATACAGAGGTGAATTAAATTAATTTAAATTTAGAATAATTATAGAATGAAATTTTACAAATTTCAAATAGCCCTATACAATATTAACGGTTTAAAAAATTCAAGTAAAAGAAAGTTTGGTGTATTTGTTTTTTTAAAGTACCGTATCATTCTGTACGTATGAATTTTACCCAGTGTAGGCTATTAGATATTACAAGAAATTCTGTACGTTCAATTTTATTTAGAGTCTCACAAAACGTACGTTATTTCGAATAATCTAACCTATTAAGCGTAATTGTACGTCAATTTAATAACGACGTATCACAAGTAATAATTTTCCTATCTACATAAATTATATCTGATAAAATACAATAACTTATATTTATACGACGCACGTATCTGTAAGACTCTAACCACGCCCACTTAAGCTTCATTGGTTCTTTTATAACCAATCAGAAACGTTTATCCAATATTTACAAATTTCATAAAAAAAAATGAATTTTTGAATCCGTTTATTTTTCTGGTGTATCTTTCGACTAATCAGTGAATATACCTGTAATAGATAAAAAATTAAATATAAAAAAAAACCTTTAAAACGTAAAAAATAATAATGTAATACGTCGGAGCTTACGTAGCGGTCCCTGACGTGACCACGCTTCGAATAAAAATATTTAACCTAAAGGGCCAATACATTATTATTTTTTTACTTTTTTAAATTTATTTTTGCTGGTCTTTTAAAATTACTAATTTAATTTCAATTCCTAATATGTGTCAGTTGCAATCTGTTCAATTGAGAACAATAAGCAACCCCATGACCCAATGAGATGAGGATGATGTGCATGACGTGTGAATGAGGTGTAGTCTTGTACAGACTCAGGTCGACAATTCCTGAGAGAGTATGATTAATTGAACCCCAACCATCAAAGTACACCCACAACCACTGTCTAGTATTCAAATCCGTATAAAAGTAACTACTTTTACTAGGATTTGAACGAGGGAGGAACCTTCGTCTCAGAAAATCAGCTGTTTACGACGACTACCTCTAGACCAACCCGGTGGGTTACGTTTAACTTAACAGCCCCTTTTTCCGTCGGGGGTTAAAAATAAACGGAATTCTATAAGAGTATAATTAATTCCTGTCGGTTATAATATGAACCAATATCCTAAAAGAATGATACGGTAATATTAAAAGAAAAAAACAAAATTTGAAGATATCATAATAGTCCCGACATTTTGTAGACAGAAAGAAAATATCGGATTTGTATGTAACCGGATTTAAAAAAAAATAATAGTCATTAGAGAGAACTTGTTAGATTCAACTAAATTCGGAAAGGGTTCTGCTCCAAGTTTATACCAGCTGAAAAAAGAAACGTTTAAAAATATGGAAGATGTCTTTGAGGATGATAGGGAAAACCAACGATGAAAAGTATACGCTATACATTTTTATCAAAGTAAATTATTGAAGTTTCTTTTCATAAAAGAATAAGTTATATGTAGGATTGTGAAAATTAAAAAAATTGTATTAAAAGTATTAGACGCTTTGGATCAACGCTCGTAACCAGTTGTTTTAGAAACAGAAAAATGCTGTTAGTTCCACATCGTGGTCACCTAACAATAATATCACTTAACCGACCGTTGTTACTTAACCCTTTCAAGCCGAAAAATATTTAAAAATTTTGATATAAAGTGCCATTTAATTTGAATAAGGGTGTATTGTACCCTTATTTCGATAACTTGCAGGCGTAAGCCTCCAATTGGCGAACAAAATTTCAACGTGTTCATAAAACCAGAAATCGTTCTAACACTAAAAATATTCAAAATAGTTTTTTTTAGTTAATTTAAAGTCGCACGACAGCTTGATCGATCATTAGCAACTACTAATGATGGGTTTTGGTATAGGTATCAGACGAACTAATGTCCCATAGCCATAGAGCGAGTGAGAGGGAGATATGCGGCATAACTACGCATGCGCCCAAAGGTCTTTACCCTTATAATGCACATCTGAAAACATACTACAGTCGTTATATTGCTAGTTATAACAACGCTTTCTCACAACAATGAGTAAAATTAAAGACAATGTTATTGGGTAGGCGCGTATGGCATGTGCGAGTGAGGGCGTTATGCATTCTCTCACTCCCACGGCTAGGGGACTTCCACTCATCTGAATATAATACCTTAACGGTGGTTTTAACGTGATAAAATTTCCTGACCCTAGCCGGAATCGAACACGGGACCTTTTGATTTGCAGGCTAGCGCGCTAGTCACTACGCCAGGAAGGCTGTTTTAAAATACATTATTCTATTAATTTTTGTTTAAAATGTTTTTTTGGAAATGTTCGGTTATCCGGACGTTGGCACTTTATGCATAATTTACGGGTGTCCGGTAAACAGGATTTCATCACTACGTAAAATATATGGACGTCCTGTTTTCCGGACGTTGGTACTGAAAGGGTTAATTAATTGTACATTTTAAAATAAAATTTCGCCACAGAATTGAATGAATGGGCTGCTGTCCCCCCCAACCAACGCCCCTATCGACAACAGCAAAAATTGTTATTCTAATCCCTACACACATGTAGCCTAGGATGATACTTTAATGGAATAAAGAAGAGAGGTAATTTTGTTGTTATGTGGTGAGTGCGGCCACTTAATGCCGCCCTTTCAATTAGTGTTGTTTTAAATTGAATCGGTGAGTGGAAAAAAGGGTAATATTCCAAAAAATGCGAAATTGAACGAAGATAGCAGTTTTGTTAAGTTTACTTCGGCGCATGTATTGGTTGATAAAAGGGAAATATTCCTTCTATCTAAAAGCAGCTAAGCTACACTAAAAATTTAGTAGAGTGGAAGAAAAAGGATAATATTCCAGGAATATTACCCTTCTTCCATTCAATAGCGAACACCAGTTGGACCCCACTGGTTTCTGTGTTATTATTATAAAAATATAACTGTAAATTATTTTAAAATAAAAATAAAGTTTTGTAGCATATTGGCACATTATATTGTTTTTTCAACTTAATTTTTCCCGTTCACTTGTACCAACCAAATCTAGAAAAAGGTGAATAGTCAACATATTAATAATCAAAAATCAATCCCATGATTATTGTAAAACAAATTCTAAAGACACCATTAAAAAGCTTTAATATAGTACTACAAATGACCAATTGAACATTTTACCATTAAACCAAAAATACAAAGTCACAAAACAGTTTTTTTTTAATTTCTCGAAAATAAGGACTTTGGAATTATACCCTTTTTCCATTCACCGATTCAATTTAATGACGACTTTCTACCAGCTGACAACCTGGGCTGACCCGAACTCCTGTAGTAAAAGTAAATTTTAAAAAATGTAAAGAAAAGAAACTTCAAAAATCGATACTAGATAATAATGTAATAAACAATAATATTGTACTACCGATAGCGCTGTTGTTGTTGTTGTTGTTGGTCGTGTTTCACATAGTAATAATAATGTTTCGAGTTGGATGGGGGGTGATTGTTGTTGTATTTTTTAGGGTATTGTTGTGTAGGTTGGTAGTAACGATTGGTGGTACTACTGTATTGGCTATTATCTTGGTGGACATGTTTTTTCTTCTTGTTGTACGATTCCTTATCTTGTTGGTGTGGTTGGAAGTGATTGGGTGGTGGAGGAGCAACCACAATAGGTCTGATTTGTTGTTGATAGTATTGTTGTTGTTGTTGTTTTCTGGGGAAAGAGTAATCCAGTTCTTGTACGGGTATAGGTATACCGACTTGGATTGGCGGCAGTGGTGGTTGGTTGTCGTGCGGGTCACTTGAAGAGGACACGCCGGCGTACGTTCCTTTCCATGTGACAAACTTTGGTTGCGTTTCTAAAGGAGGTTGGATTAGGCCGCCGCCGCCGCCGGCTGGATCATTCCGTTGTACGTTGTCGTAGTAGTTTGCCCCTTGGTAACCGTGGATATTTCTTATCCTGATCGGAATCTAAACAGACAAACCAAAAAGAAAACAATTTTTAGTGATCGACATACACAAATAAAAGTGGAATGCACTCATTTTTGTCCGGCGTTTGGCCCTCATTAGCTCATGAGTTTAGGGTTTTTTTATTTTTTTATTTAAAGGTGAAAAAAACCATAGCGGTTATCATCGCCTGTTGCTCTAAACAAGGGTGTAAAAAGCCCTTTGAGTGCAGACAACTTTTCTTTTTTTTGTCATCAGTCTCTCGACTGGTTTGATGCAGTTCTCCAAGCTGTTCTATCTTGTGCAAGTCGTTTCATCATATACCTGTAACACCCTAACATCTTTTGTAATTTGGTTTACATATTCTAATCTTTGCCTCCCCCTACAATTTACTCCCTCAATATTACCCTCCATTATTGATAGATGTCTTAAGATATGCCCCACTAGCCTATCCTCTTCTTTTCTACAGCCCCTATCACCCACGCTTCACTCCCGTACAATGCTACACTCTATTAATAGCATATTTATTATAGTACATGCTATTTTTTTCATATAATACTTAAAATCTTACTAACTAGTATCACAGGAATGAAAATAAAAATTTACATAAAAAGTAATATCACTGACAAAAAAGGCTAAAAAGGGCTGTAAAATGGCCATAAAATAATCAAAAACACACACACACATAAAGTTAAACTTAATATCACAGTTAGAATAAATAACACTAAAATGACATTGACAACTTATCTTACAAACTAGTATCACAACCAAAAATGATATGACATTAATGATATATATATATATATATATATATATTGCCCATAACAGAATACAGGTGGAGCGTCAAATTATTTACACTCGATCTGTTAGTTGCAGGGCTAAAATAAATAGTTTTGTTTCTTTTCACATAGCCAGCCAATTAAATGAGTGAATCATTTAAGAAGAGAAGAGGTAGAGGTGTACTGTGACACTAATCACAGTTATCTCCTCCTCTGAAAGTAATGAATTTCATTATACAGTTGGACCCTGTGGTGAATGAAGTGAAGGTGTCATTTGCAGAGTGGAAAATATGTGCTTTTCAGAGGGCCCGGCATGCTAATAAGTGTACTTTTCCACTGAGTGAGTTGTGGCAATGGTAAACCACCTCACTCCTCTATTTACTTAGTAAAACCTTTAGAGGTTCAAACCAGCCTTTCGGCTGTTGACCTAAACAACAACATATATATATGAGAGAGAGGGGGCGAGAGGGGGAAGAGAGAGAGAGAGAGAGGTGTACGGAAAGGTACATTGAGTTGTGACAAATATTTTTGTTGATGGTAGTATACTAAAGGTATGACGTTGCACATTCCGGTTGTTATCTGGGCCTACCTATACTTCTTTCTTTATCGACAACTGGCTATGGAAAAATTAAATCGGTTTGTGGAATGTGCACGCGTGCGTAGGCGTTTGTTGGTCGGGATAATTAAGGAAGGGTTGCCGATCACAAAATAACAACCCAATAACTGGAAGACATAACAGTTAGCCTAGTATTTGTTGGCTTATGTCGTTTAATTGTTTTTGTCTAAATTTAACTACAATTTAAACGATTCTTAGAAAGAATAATTGAAGCGATATTTATCGCTTATAGGCAGGCGTACATATCGAGAACAAACAAACTATCGATTATATTTAATTTCAAATATTTCTCCTCTTCTTCTTCTTCTTCTTCTTCTTCTTCGTTGTCTTCTCTCCGAATAAATGCTGAACAGCGTCCGAGTAGGGCCTATCCACCCAAGTTTTTACTTTCTCTTGCCTGTATGAATATAGCCTATAGGAAGGAAAGTATTGTTTTCATGTCCATTTTAACAAATACTCTCAACACCCGAATATACACCTAAACAGACCCCCTCACACCCACACACACAACTGCTTTTTACCTATTGGTCTGTGTGTGTGTGTCTGTGTGAACAGAATATCTCAAGAACGGAACATCTTACGAACTTGAAACTTAACTTACATACCACTACCGGACCGGACACGAACATTTTCATCAAAATCTGTCAACCGGAAGCAGTAGTTTATTCGTGTAATTTTTCACTTTTTTGCGATTTTCTCAAAAACTCTAATGTTGTGGTAGAATTTTTGAAAAATAGATGGGTAATGCGAACTTTCCATTACGAGTGGGCGCTACAATCCATTTTGCTTGAATCGGACTATCTACCTGAATTGACAATGCATTCTGTCAATTCAGGTAGACGGTCCGACATACACAAACTAATTTTAAATATCTGGTGTGAAACACTCACACAACTTTCTCTTGCCAGTGCAAATAATTAACAATAAACCTAACATTAGTAATAAAACATTAGAAATAAACAAAAAACTAACCTCAATAAACATAACCTAATTTTAATCATGAGTGAAAGACGCAAAATGAAAATCAACCTCAGTTTGGCTTAGAAATACGGAAAATCACTCTTTCTTTCTAAACTAGGCTCTGTAGAGAAAAATTCTCTAAATAAAAGTTGTAGATCTTTTAATTTCCTATAAATATTAATACATACAGTTTTGTCGTAAAATGCATACTAAGGCCGAAATGTTAAAAAAATCGATTTTTCTCACGTTTTCGTGAGAAAAAACTGAAAATCGCAAATTACCGCTAAACTAAGCGTTATACAAAAAAATGTTTTAAATAAAAGTTGTACAATTTTAATTTCTCTACAACTTTTATTATATAAATTTTTTCTCTAAATTTCATATTAAAGCCGTAATCTTAAAAAAACTATGTTTTTACGTAAAAACTGCCTCACCCAGAATTTCAGCAAACATGACGCCTACCCTATCTTGTAGAGAATAAAAAATTGAGTAAACCAGGCGATTTAAAAAAAAATCGAGGACCAGTTTTTGAGAAAATCACAAAAAAGTGAAAAATTACACGAATAAACTACTACTTCCGGTTGACCGATTTTGATGAAAATGTTTGTGTCGGGTCCGGTAGTAGTTTGTAACTTAAGTTTCAAGTTTCAAGTTCGTACGATGTTCCGTTCTTGAGATATTCTGTTCACACACACACACACACACACACACACTCACAGACACAGACACCCACACAGACCAATTACTAAAAACATGTTTGTGTGGGTTCAGGGGGTCTGAAAACGTATAGATCCGGTGAAAATTCGATTTCGAAAAATCGACATGAAAACAATACTTTCCTTCCTATTCATATAGCCAAGAGAAAGTAAAAATGAAAGTTGTGTCACGTACACAAACTAGCAACATGGTTAGTAGCGCCCACTCCCCACCCCCGCATTACCCATCTACGTATTTTCCAAAAATCTAAAAATTCCACCACAACATTGGCCAATCGATAGACTATTTCATATCATTAACATATCCCCTGTACTAAGTTTTTTACGCTGAATAAAACGATAGTTTGCCCGACCCGAACGATCGAGCGGTTACCCAGATAGCAAGCGTTCACAATATTGATAATAAATCAAAATTTAAATAACTTACGATTTTGAAATTTTGTACACGCTGTAAGAATATAATTTCCTACGTTGTATTAAAATTTCAAACTTTTCGGTCAAATACTTATCGAGTTACGCGCCTCTAAACGCATGAAATTTGTTGCGGTATCAAAAAAAACCGGATTTTTTTGTTTTCCAACCTCAATATGGCAATTTTTATACAACATTAAAAATATAAAACTATAACAGGTCAACGGAGAATAAAATGAGCTAAATTTTGATATTGTTTTATGTTGAAATCCGATTCATAGTTTTGTAGATGGTTTGGGTTGAAACTCGGGTGTCTATGATTATGAAACCGATCGAGAGTAGTGTCTTTCACAATCTGTAAGTACAAGTTTAGTCATAGTATAAATGGCTGACCAATTATTGATAAGAGAGACAACTATTCAAGTGCAATTAATTTAATGTGCAAAATTAATCACCTGCCTGTTATGATGGGCAATTACTTATTTTATGGAGCACAAAAATGTACCTAGTAATTAAAGCGATTTAAAAAATTATTTAGGAGCCGTTTTTGGGAAAATTGCTAATAATACAAGTGAAAAATTTCTCGAATAAAGTGTGGCTTCCAGTTTACGGTTTTTATTAAATATTCGTGTCGGTTTTCCTTATGGTAGGCCTACCTTACGTAAGTTCCAAGTTTCAAATTCATACAATATTCCATTTTTGACATATTATTTTGTTCACACACTGACCAATGTGTAAAACATTTTTTGTTTTGTTTTTTTAACAGGTTGACTCCCATGAGACACTCACCCACGTCTCTCAACAGATCTGGAAAATTTACTCTAGAGCAGGGGTTCCCAAACTTTTTTGTACCACGCCCCCTTTTGTTGAAATGAAAGCTTCTCGCGCCCCCCCTTAACAATAAATTATATGGGCCTAGCAACAAAACCAAAACACATAAGTATTACATTGAAAACAAAACATTTATTTTTGGGAGGGAAGGGGGAGACAGTGCTTGGAAACGCTCGGTTGCCAAATGCGCGCTGTAGCCATATTGAACGGCTCACATTCGATTCTTTCAAGCCTTCGATTTCAAGTTTATATAGTAAAGTCAGATGTTACAGTGGTTTGTTTTAATTTTCTAAACATCATGGTTAATTTAAAATTTTACAAAGACTACCTAAATTTAATTTAATATTCAACTTGTCTCGCGCCCCCCAGTTTGGGAACTAAAGCTCTAGAGAGACTGATTCGTCTCTCATGTAATAGTGTTTTTAATGGAATCGTGAGACGGATTGGATGCTCTTTTGCATTCAATCATATAGCCTACTGAGCTGTTAGAAATGAGTTGAAAAAACATTTACCCAGTCATGGTTCGTGATTGAATTGATCCGATCGAGTCAAAAATGAGTCAGTGAAACTTGACAGCTTATTATTACTATTACACATAGGCTAGTATTTTTTTTTGTTTTTTGTTTAACGTCCGACTGTTCTGCAATTACTGCTAATGCAGACGGTAAAGAATGAAATGATTTTTTTTGTAACGTATGAAAATATGCCGTGCCTGAATGGGATTCGAACCCAGGACCGCATGATGAGAGGGGATCACGTTACCAACTGGGCCAATGCGGCCGACCGACACAATATTGATTATTATATAGTTTATTAATGCATTATTAATAATGTTTTAATAGTATTAGGCTATGTAATGAAACATCATCTTATCTTTTAATTTTTTAAGGTTTTCCTATGACAATATTTTTTTCAATTGTAAAAGTTGACTCTGTTTAGTGGTGCCTCTATGTAGACAACTGGTACTCAAGTTTACCACTCGCCCAACAACTGCTTGGCAGAGAGACGCATCATCGATATTTATGTAGTTCTATTGAAAAATTCTGTATGGTGTAGAATCATGGACCCTAAAGGAGGACACAATATCGAGGCTCCATGCATTTGAGTTATGGCTGTACAGAAGGATCCTGAGGATACCATGGACCGATAGGGTTACCAACCAAGAGGTACTAAGGAGGATGAATACAGCCCCAGAACTGGTCAACCTCATCAAATGTCGAAAGCTGGAATATTTAGGTCACATAATGCGCAATCAAGGCAGGTATGAGCTATTGCAGAGCATATTACAAGGGAAAATAGAAGGCAGGAGAGCCCCAGGACGAAGAAGAATTTCCTGGTTGGCTAACCTTAGAGCGTGGTTCGGAAAGACCTCCACCCAATTGTTCAGGAGCGCAACCAACAAAGTAATAATAGGCAGAATGATCGCCAACGTTCGGAACGGACAGCCACCCTAACAAGAAGATTGAAAAATAGCCTAAAGTAAATTATTTTTAAAATACATATAATATTTTATAGAAATAGAAGTAAAATTTCAGTGAGACACAAATCAGTCTTTCACATTAAATTTGATTTTTTTTACTCTTGAGTACCTGATCAATCTCTCACCTAAAAATCAGAGCCAAAAAAATTTAAGCCTTACAATACTCAAGACTTGAAAGAAAATTAATTAAATAATCAAAGGAATCATTTAATAGGTATGGATTTTTTAAGAAAAATTGAAAAAATTTCCTTGGGAGTCAACCTATTAAAAGGACCTGAAACTTGTTTTTCCAGTGAAAACTCAATTTTAAAAATTTGTAAAATCCTTATATTTTTCATATACGGCATGAGAAAGTAAAAATCTTTGGTAGAACATTCGTAAAGAAATCGGTACGATTTACGTTACTTGGTGTGTATATTTATTTATTTATGAATATATTTTTTATGTATTCAAAGGATAGATAAAGTGAATCAAGCAAGATATGACCATAAAAGAGAGAAGAGAGAAGAGAGATGGCATTTGTGTAGAGTTTATGTCGCAACGGCAAAGGCTAACAGCATCTAGGCTTCCGAGCATCTTCCTAACAACCTTCACCCAGTTAGTAACAATTTTTTATAACTTTATATAAAAAAAAATGTGGAAAAAATTCCAGAGATATAAAAAAAGAAGACCAAAGCAAAGCAAAGCAAAGTAAAGGACGTTGTAAAAGTGGCATCGGTTATTAAGTAATACGCGTTGACTTTTTATAACCTGTTATTTGAATTAATTTATATTTTTATATGACTGTATTAGGAGGTACAGGGTGATCCACATGTCGTTCCATCCTAACGCGTTTCCTACACATCACCGTCATTTCTGCTAAATCATCAAATGGTAGAGTGCCCCTCCCTCGTAACACGAACCAACTAATAAATATACAGGGTGATTCAAAATTAAACGGTAATCTCTTGGAGGCTGATTGTAATATTTGAAAATCTGGTGTGAAACACTCACACAACTTTCTCTTGCCAGTGCAAATAATTAACAATAAACCTAACATTAGTAATAAAACATAAGAAATAAACAAAAAACTAATCTCAATAAACATAACCTAATTTTAATCATGAGTGAAAGACGCAAAATGAAAATCAACCTCAGTTTGGCTTAAAAATACGGAAAATCACTCTTTCTCTCTAAACTAGGCTCTGTAGAGAAAAATTCTATAAATAAAAGTTGTAGATCTTTTAATTTTCTATAAATTTAATTATATACACTTTGTCGTAAATTTCGAAATGTTAAAAAAATCGATTTTTCTCACGTTTTCGTGAGAAAAAAACAGAAAATCGCTAATTACCGCTAAACTAAGCGTTTTACAAAAAATGTTTGAAATAAAAGTTGTAGGTTTTTAAATTCTCTATAACTTTTATTATATACATTTTTGCGGTAAAATGCATAATAAAGCCGCGATCTTGAAAAAACAATGTTTTTACGTGAAAACAGCCTTACCGAGAATTTCAGCAAACATGGCGCCTACCCTATCTTGTAGAGAATAAAAAAGTAAATAAACCAGGTGATTTTTAAAAAAATCGTAGGACCAGTTTTTGAGAAAATCACAAAAAAGTGAAAAATTACACGAATAAACTACTACTTCCGGTTGACCGATTTTGATGAAAATGTTCGTGTCGGGTCCGGTAGTGGTATGTAACTAAAGTTTCAAGTTTCAAGTTCGTACGATGTTCCGTTCTTGAGATATTCTGTTCACACACACACACACACACACACACTCACACACACACACACAGACACACACACAGACCAATCGCTAAAAACATGTTTTTTTGGGTTCAGGGGGTCTGAAAACGTATAGATCCGGTGAAAACTCGATTTCGAAAAATCGACATGAAAACAATAGGCTACTTTCCTTCCTATATAATCATATAGGCAAGAGAAAGTAAAAATTTATATAAATACAAGTCCGGAAATCTTTTGTCAGCGAGTTAGCTGGCGAAAGATATCGCCCGGAATCAGGTCAAGGCCGTAATTACGATGCAAACTTTGTTGGGTCTCTGATGGTTTTTAATAAAATGGATCCTAGAAGTGTAATTTCTAGGGGAAAGGAGCCATATATGGAATAAAGTCTTAATATGGAATACTAGTGTTTTTCCAGACAGGACGTTGGAAATCCTGATTTTCTCGCACCATTGGTTTTACCGACAGAAACAACTACCGGATTCAAACTGACCAAATACAGCGTGTTTTTGTCAAGGTGATTACAATGAAGATAAAAAAGGTGAAAAGTTGATTCAATGCTTGAGGTGCAATAATTGAAGTCATGAACAATGCACTAGTACTGAAAGGTTGTATTTTGTGTTTGATTACTGTCAATAAACTGATTAGACTAATAGTTTGGTGCTTTAAAAACTTTGTAGGCAAATTATGTATCTATTCCAAATTATAACCCAATCTATCCCATATTAAGATCCTATTTTGTGAATTGTAAAAATAATGTTGTTAAAGAAAATGTTTTTTTTTAAATTATATTTGTAAATTTAAGATTTTGTATTTTCTAGATGTGAAATAAACTATTTCTACAATTGATATAAAATTCACGTAATTTCAAAATGTCATAGAAACCCAGGAAAATGAAAAAATGAAAATGGTATTCCATATTTGGTTCCTCTCCCCTATAGTTTTAAAAATATCTGATAAAGAAAACAAAACTTTTATACACTTTTTTCTCTCTTTAGGTAAAGGCGTTTATTTGATATAAGTGACAATGGAAATCTTTAAAAAGCAGTAAAGAAGGTTTGTTAAGACAGGGGCGGTTCCAGGGCTGATTTTCGGTTGGGGGGGGGGGCTATCTTGTTTTTATGTAGCTCTTACTGTTTGTAATTGAGTCATTGAAAAGTCCTCTTTTTTATGCTGTATTGCTGTAACAACAATTTTAATTCATTGGGAAATTGTCAAGGTGGTGACTGGATGCGAGTGGCTTTTCACTACTGACACTGATTGTTATCTTAATACTATTTAAAAATAGATACTTTCTGTTTGACTCATTTTTATACTAAAACAATTATTGTTAATTGATAGGTACGAGTATTGGGATTCAGTTTTGTTAGAAATAATAGCTTATAGAAAATATTAAACTAAGTTTTCCTAGTATTAATGGCCCCAATGGCCCCTTCCCTGAAACCGCCCCACACAAGAAAAACAATACTGTTTCTATAACAGGTAGACAGACTAGTAGAAAAGAAAAACACAACTGTTCATGTAATAGCGACAATGAAGCTAAAAATAGTTGTTGTTGTTTAGGTGGTGATGAGCCTGGTTGGAGGCTGGTTTGGGTTTCAACCTGTAGATGTAGGCTACACACTAAGTAAAGGTGAGGAGAGATGGTCAGCTGGTTTACCATTGCAAATGACACCTTCACTTCGTTCACCACAGGGTCTACCTGTATTATGAAATACAGTCGGACCTCTATTTAACCAACTTCTATTATATCGAAATTTTCTATTATATCGAAGTATTTCCTGAGTCCCGTGAAATTTTAATGGAAAAATGTTTATGTATATCGAAAATGTTTTATTCTATACATCCAAGTTAATTTTAGTTAAAATAAAATCTGGTGTGAAACACTCACACGACTTTCTCTTGCCAATACAAATAATTAACAATAAACCTAACAATAGTAATAAAACATTACAAATAAACAAAAAACTAACCTCAATAAACATAACCTAATTTTAATCATGAGTGAAAGACCCAAAATGAAAATCGACCTCAGTTTGACTTAAAAATACGGAAAATCACTTTATTACACTAAACTAAGCTCCGTGGAGAAAAATGCTCTCAATAAAAGTTGTAGATCTTTTAATTTTCTATAAATTTAATTATATACACTTATGTCGTAAAATGCATACTAAGGCCGAAATCTTAAAAAAATCAATTTTTCACACATTTTCGTGAGAAAAAAAACAGAAAATTGCAAATTACCGCTAAACTAAGCGTTAACCAAAACATTGTTACAAAATAAAAGTTGTAGGATGTTAAATTCTCTACAATTTTTATTATATAAATTGTTGCGCTAAAATGCATATTAAAGCCGTAATGTTAAAAAACAACGTTTTTACGAGAAAACACCCTCACCTTCTTCTTAAATTCACCTTCTTGAAATTCTTAAATTTCAGCAAACATGGCGCCTACCCTATCTTGTATAGAATAAAAAATTGAGTAAACCAAGCGATTTTAAAAAAAATCGTAGTATCAGTTTTTGAGAAAATTGCAAAAAAGTGAAAAATGACACGAATAAACTACTACTTCCGGTTGACCGATTTTGATGAAAATGTTCGTGTCGGGTCCGGTAGTGGTATGTAACTTAAGTTTCAAGTTTCAAGTTCATACAATGTTCCGTTCTCAAAATATTCTGTTCACGCGCGCGCGCGCGCGCGCACACACACACACACACACACAGAGACCAATCGCTAAAAACATGTTTGTGTGGGTTCAGGGGGTCTGAAAGCGTATAGATTCGGTGAAGAGTGTATTTGTTGTGATGGACATGAAAACAATACTTTCCTTCCTATACTGTATATTCCATATAGCTGGTAAGAGAAAGTAATAAATAGAACTCCATACAACCCTCCTATCACATACTAGTCAATCCGAAACATAGAGAGAGAGAGAGCAACGTGACATACAGTAGGCCTACATACAGTACGTTGACCACTGTGGTCAATGTATAACAGTAGTGTGATAGACTACATTACTATGTACGATCAAAAATATGTAAATGCGATGATGTGGACGAAGCAGTTTTCAAATGGGTAAAAATGTTACGAGATAAAAACATGCCTAAACAAAAGAGAAAAGTTGTTCTTTTTGTGGACAATTGCCCTGCACATCCGTCTTCCCACTAAAACAAACTTTGTTGTAAACAAATACTGTTTTAAGGTAATATGGCTATGGTCGAGTAATCTCACTTAATATAAGTAGCAGTCATAATGAGAAAAAAACAGCGTATCTCTTTATCAAAGTTTCTACATATCAAATTTTTTTATAAGTAACCTACGATTTCGATATATATATTCGGAGGTCCGACCGTAGCAGATAACTGTGACGAGAATGTTTTACACCTGTACCACTTTTGTTGTTAACAACCCCCTTTATAGCTCTTTGGTAAGTATATTTACCACTGGCAATAAGGTCGATTTTATTTAAGAATAAGCTATGCAGTTGAACCTTATTGGAATTGTATGATTTTATAGATGTTTTCTGGTAATTAGGCTATCCAGAATTTGAAATTAGTGCCCAGGGAGGGACCATTTGCTTCGTAAGTTGGACGAATGTGGTGAAGATCCATAGGCCTACCAGCGTACGCTACCATGTAGTTTACGTGTTACTTTTGCACAGTGCTTAGAAAATTCGGGTTTTTCTAACCCGAATTTCAAGGGAAAGCAAGCATTCATTCTAATAAAAAGTTAACATAATGTACTCTACAAATTTTTTGATGATATAATACTACAAGTTGTTTTAATAAGTATTCTTACCATTAAAACTTTTCTGATTTCAATTTCAATAAACGTTCCTTAGTAAGTAAACGTACCGGAGCTTAACATCGACAAAAAATAAATATCATACAGTTCAGTTCTGGCACTAGAAATAACTTACATTACTCAAGCCCCTCTATGAAGAAGCATAATTATACATCATTTAACATGTACATTCCCCCCCCCCCCGTAGTATAGGTATCAGACGAACTCATGTCCCATAGCCGAGCGAGTGAGAGGGAGATATGCGGCATAACTACGCATGCCCATAACAGACGCAGCTGCCCACAACAGACAGGTGGAGTGTCAAATTATTTACACCCAATCTGTTAGTTGCAGGGCTAAAATAAATAGTTATGTTTCTTATCATCACATGGTCACCCAATTAAATGACTAAATCATTTAACAACAGAAGAGGTAGAGGTGTATTGTGACACTAATCACAATTATCTCCTCTGTGAAAGTAAAGATTTTCATTATACAGTTGGACCCTGTGATGAATGAAGTGAAGGTGTCATTTGCAGAGTGGAAAATTTGTGCTTTTCAGAGGGCCCGGCATGCTGATAAGCGTACTTTTCCACTCGGTGAGGAAGGCAATGGTAAACCACCTCACTCCTCGTTTTACTTAGTAAAACCTCTACAGGTTCAAACCAGCTTTTCGGCTGATGACCTAAACAACACACAACTACGCATGCGCTCAAAGGTCATTACTGTTATAATCCAAATCTGAAAACATACTGCAGTCGTTAACTTGCTTGATAGTTTACTGCATGCATAAACGTTTGTTCACAACAATGATTAAAATTAAAGACAATGTTATTGGGTAGGCGCGTATGGGTTGTGCGAGTGAGAGCGTTATGCATTCTCTCACTCCCACGGCTAGGGGACTTCCACTCATCTGAATATTATACTGCCCTATAAAGGGTTTATAATTGGGTGACCATGTGATAATTAATGATTATACCTCAGACAACTCCATTTTACATTTCATTTAAAATAACTTTGTTAAATTAAGTCTCCATTGTTTTTAAATTCGATACGAAGAAAATTGAATTCTAAGAGAGTTGATGTAAATCGAGTACCTAAGTAAAAAATAAATCCTAATAACGAACGCATCCTGCTGCTTCAATTTAATTCTATTTCATATAATAAATTTCAGTGACCTTTTTAAGCTGCCTTGATTTTTGCTATTTCTCACTCACACATATTTCGGTGGATTCACCATTATCAGAGTATATAACATCATTTGAACCTAATTTTTTTTTTAAATCCATAGAAGATGTTACATCTTCAGTCATCTATATAAAACTCCTAAATCTAAATAAAGTTTTGTATAGATGACTAAACATTTAACATCGTCTACAGATGATTTTAAAAGAAATTCAGTTTCAAATGGTATCGTGCACTCTGATGGTGGTGGATCCACCGAAACACCCCTAACTAATAAATAGCAAAAATCAAACCAGCTTAAAAAGGTCAGTGAAATTTACTGTACAGACTACTGTCGCCGACCGCGGCCGACGGCACGTGGCCAAGCCTTGCCTTGCATGGTGGTTGGCCCTGCAAAGGGCCATTTCTTCTTTAAACGGTGTTGCTGTTGGTGGTGTGCGGCGTGTTGTCCGAACGGTGACGGCTCGGCTGCCGGGTTCAGGCCTAGGGTACCGGCTCGGCTGCCGGGTTCAGGCCTAGGGTACCGGCTCGGCTACCGAGTTCACGCCTGGAGTACCGGCTCGGCTGCCGAGTTCAGGCCTACGGTACCGGCTCGGATACCGGGTTCAGGCCTAGGGTACCGGCTCGGCTGCCGAGTTCAGGCCTAGGGTACCGGCTCGGCTGCCGGGTTCAGGCCTAGGGTACCGGCTCGGCTACCGGGTTCACGCCTAGGGTACCGGCTCGGCTGCCGAGTTCAGGCCTAGGGTACCGGCTCGGCTACCGAGTTCAGGCCTAGGGTACCGGCTCGGCTGCCGAGTTCAGGCCTAGGGTACCGGCTCGGCTACCGGGTTCACGCCTAGGGTACCGGCTCGGCTACCGGGTTCAGGCCTAGGGTACCGGCTCGACTACCGGGTTCACGCCTAGGGTACCGGCTCGGCTACCGGGTTCACGCCTAAGGTACCGGCTCGGCTACCGAGTTCACGCCTAGGGTACCGGCTCGGCTACCGGGTTCACGCCTAGGGTACCGGCTCGGCTGCCGGGTTCAGGCCTAGGGTACCGGCTCGGCTACCGGGTTCAAGCCTAGGGTACCAGCTCGGCTACCGGGTTCACGCCTAGGATACCGGCTCGGCTACCGCGTTCACGCCTAGGGTACCGGCTCGGCTACCGGGTTCACGCCTATTGTACCGGATCGGCTGCCGAGTTCAGGCCTAGGGTACCGGCTCGGCTGCCGGGTTCAGGCCTAGGGTACCGGCTCGGCTACCGGGTTCAGGCCTAGGGTACCAGCTCGGCTGCCGAGTTCAGGCCTAGGGTACCGGCTCGGCTACCGGGTTCAGGCCTAGGGTACCGGATCGGCTACCGGGTTCACGCCCAGGGTACCGGCTCGGCTGCCGGGTTCAGGCCTAGGATACCGGCTCGGCTACCGCGTTCACGCCTAGGGTAACGGCTCGGCTACCGGGTTCACGCCTAGGGTATCGGCTCGGCTACCGGGTTCACGCCTATTGTACCGGATCGGCTACCGGGTTCACGCCTAGGGTACCGGCTCGGCTGCCTGGTTCAGGCCTAGGGTACCGGCTCGGCTGCCGGGTTCAGGCCTAGGGTACCAGCTCGGCTACCGAGTTCACGCCTAGGGTAACGGCTCGGCTATCGAGTTCACGCCTAGGGGTACCGGCTCGGCTACTGGGTTCACGCCTATTGTACCGGATCGGCTACCGGGTTCACGCCTAGAGTACCGGCTCGGCTGCCGGGTTCAGGCCTAGGGTACCGGCTCGGCTACCGGGTTCACGCCCAGGATACCGGCTCGGCTACCGGGTTCACGCCTAGGGTACTTGCTCGGCTACCGGGTTCACGCCTAGGGTACCGGCTCGGCTACCGGGTTCAGGCCTAGGGTACCGGCTCGGCTGCCGGGTTCAGGCCTAGGGTACCGGCTCGGCTACCGGGTTCACGCCTAGGGTACCGGCGCGGCTGCCGAGTTCACGCCTAGGGTACCGGCTCGGCTGCCGAGTTCACGCCTAGGGTACCGGCTCGGCTGCCGGGTTCAGGCCTAGGGTACCGGCTCGGCTACCGGGTTCACGCGGAGGGTACCGGCTCGGCTACCGGGTTCACGCCTAGGGTACCGGCTCGGCTACCGGGTTCACGCCTAGGGTACCGGCTCGGCTGCCGGGTTCAGGCCTAGCCTTTCCTCAGCGGCAGTTGGTTCCCCACTACAGCGTGACAGTGGTGGCCCCCAGAGCCCCGCAGTGTCGGGTCAGCGTAGACCGTCGGCTGATAGCGCGGCCGAGGCGGTTCCCTCCGGTCCTGCGCCTGATTCACTCTTCACCGTGATGTCGGCCGACACGCACGGGCTTTCTTCGGCTGACCAATGCGGGAATGTGACTTCCGCCACCGGTAGCATCGACCAGGAATGGCTGCGTCCGGTCTTGTCTCTGCTGGGCTATTCCCCTCGGCTGAACTGGGTTTCCTCTTCTTTTGTTGTTCCTTCCTGGTCGGGAGCTGTCGAATGAGAGTGATGCTCGCGGTTCAAAACACCGGTTTATATACGTGGCCGGCGGCGATTCCACTTCAAGTCGGCGGAGGTCACACTGCTTGGTGCGCGTTGGAAGCGCTCTCTGTGGCAGGCGACGATATTAGTGAGACAGTTGGCGGCAATACATTTATTAGATAAATAAAGATTATTGAGAAAAGAATATAGGAAAATGTTAAAGATTAGGTGGGTGGACAAAATAAGTAATTTAGAGGTTCAGAAGAAGTATATGGGGAATCATCTTACCAGAAGAAGGGACAGGCTAGTGGGGCATATCCTAAGACATCTATTAATAATGGAGGGTAATATTGAGGGAGTAAATTGTAGGGGGAGGCAAAGATTAGAATATATAAAGCAAATTACAAAAGATGTAGGGTGTTACAGGTATGTAGATATGAAACGACTTGCGCTAGATAGAACAGGGTGGAGAACTGCATCAAACCAGTCGAGAGACTGATGACAAAAAAAATATATACAAAGTATTGAAAATTGACTGAATTGATTGTTTAGGCAACTTACATAGAAAATGGAGTTTCCAGAGAGCGCGGAGAGGGTCTTGTATGAAGTAGGCACGTAGCTTGGATCCAGTGGAGGCGGTTCAGGATTGTCTTGCGAGTACTCGACGACGGGTGCAGGCGCCCTCAGAGGCTGGCCTGGTGCGGGCGTTGGCCTCGGCGTAGATCGGTAAGGCGTGATCGGGCCCACTTTACCGGATGGCACGATTATACCTTCGCCTGTGCTTGCAAACCACTGCAACACAAAAACAACAAACAAAAATGTTTAATAAATTGACAAATCCGGCTGAATTTCTCACTGATACACCAAACAACTGCCCATAACAGACAGGTGGAGTGTCAAATTATTTACACTCAATCTGTTCGTTGCAGGGCTAAAATAAATAGTTCTGTTTCTTATCAAGTGGTCAGCCAATTAAATGACTGAATCATTTAAGAAGAGAAGAGGTAGAGGTGTACTGTGACACTAATCAGAGTTATCTCCTCCTCTGAAAGTAATGAATTTCATTGTACAGCCAGACCCTGTGGTGAATGAAGTGAAGGTGTCATTTACAGAGTGGAAAATATGTGCTTTTCAGAGGGTCTGGCATGCTGATAAGCGTACTTTTCCACTCAGTGAGTTGTGGCAATGGTAAACCACCTCACTCCTCGTTTTTACTTAGTAAAACCTCTACAGGTTCAAACCAGCCTACAGGCTCATCACCTAAACAACAACTCCAAGCAAACAAAACAAAAAAAATTGTTTTTTTATTTGTTACGTCATTTTAAAGTGATTGATTACAAAACTTGTAATTTTTATCTTTATGTTGCCTGTTAAACAAATAACTTGACCGATTTTGATAAAGTTTTAAAAGAAAATGTCAGAATTGTAGTGGGGCCACTACACTGAAATGTACAACTTTACATAGGCCTATGTCTTAAAGCTCTTTTTCAGCCCACACTGACTGAGCTGAAAGGTTGTTGTTGTTTAGGTCAACAGCCGAAAGGCTGGTTTGAACCTCTAGAGGTTTTACTAAGTAAAAACGAGGAGTAAAGTGGTTTACCATTGCCACAACTCACTGAGTTGAAAGGAGTATGCTTATCAGCATGCCAGGCCCTCCGAAAAGTACATATTTTCCACCCTGCAAATGACACCTTCACTTCATTCACCACAGGGTCTGGCTGCATAGTGAAATTCATTACTCTCAGAGGAGATAACTCTGATTAGTGTCACAGTACACCTCTACCTCTTCTCTTATTAAATAGTTCAGTCATATAAGTGGCTGACTATGTGATAAGAAACAGAACTATTTTTTTTAGCCCTGGACCAAACAGATAGAGTGCAATTAAAATAACACTCCACCTGCCCGTTTTGGGCATTGAGCTGAATTGTAGTTAGTTAAACATTAACATAGCCATTTATTTTTTGTATTATTTATTTATAGTTATTTTTTCTCATTATTATTATCATGTCTTATCACCGTTTAAACTTAGTTATTAGATGCTTCATGATTGAAAAATGCTATAAAATGGTTTATGCGGTGCGTTCTACCTTTTTTATTTCTAACACAATTTTCCCAAAATTGCAACTTTGAATGCTTATAAATAAAACACGAAAGTATCTATTGAAAAACGGTTTGCACCATTGTTTTTTTCTTAAAATTTCACATTGAAATGACGTATCACACGACCAACATCCCATTTAAAAAAATAAAGTTGAATTCAATATGGTGGATCCAAGATGGCGGACAAAAATTTCAAAACCAAAAAAAAGTTGGATTTTTAAAAATATGCAGATCCGCATAAGCTTCTTTTGCCAAATACGTCTCAGTTACGCAATGTAAAGCTGTTTCCATACTTAAAAATCACCCTCTATTATTAGAGTGATAACTAGACCTCGGATCGATATGCACTTTTTTCACCCAAAATATGCATGCAAATATGCCAAAAAAGAGAAAATATGCACCAAAAAAGTTGAAATATGCAAAAATAATGCAAAAATAACAAGCTATTTTTAATAATTTTGTTTAATTAACTAAACTTTGAAATAATTATATATTTTATAAAATGTTTTAAATAATGAATACGCTAATCTAATGGTAATTTAACCACTTTAACCGTAATCATCACATTTTAAAAAAATGAGGTTTTAAATAAATAAATTATGTTAATTGCATAAAATAATCAAAGTTTCTTCCAAATTTTCCACTTTGTAGCTCCGTCTTTTGTCAGACAGGACGTTGTTCATTGCTGAAAAGGACCGTTTAACATCACATGAAACAATTGGTAGGAATTTCAGAGCTGAAATTGTTAGTGGTCACTCATTTCCATTTCCATTTCATCCGCAAGCTCTCCCTTCAAAATTCTTGAATGCCCTTATTCTGCTCGGTGCCTTCACAAATTTCTTTGTTTTTTACAAGTTTTCTGGAAATTTGTGTAAAATATGCAAAAATACCACAAATATGCAAAAGGGTCCGAAATATGCACAAATATTCAAAATAAAATTGGGGTTTTTTGGTCGCAAATCATTCAAAAAAACTCAAAACAAATTATAAACTTATTTTAGAACTTAAAAAAAAGATATGCAAAATCCGAGCACTAGTGATAACACATATAGGCGTAAGTAGAATTAGTTGGGTTCGATCGGAAAATGGATTGTGTGGCAAGCAGTTCCGTGACCCACGATGCCGGTAGATAAGGAAGGCTCTGAGAAAATGATAATAAAACCGCAGGCGCTAATAGAACGATGATGAGGACAACACGATAACGATAATGGACATTTTACGGTTTGCACAATCACATAAATTATTACCCCCTCTCACCCTCCCTACCCGCCGTACATCCTTACTTTATTCGGTAATTATAGTCGCACCGGAAATAATTGGCAGGTCAAGGCTTTCTCCAGCAGACCCTGTTCTATTTCCTAATTCTGATCCGAACGTATTTACACTAACATTTAATCGGTTGATCATCAAACAACTTTGTAAAAAATCTGGTGTGAAACACTCACGCAACTTTCTCTTGCCAATGCAAATATATAACAATAAACCTAACATTAGTAATAAAACATTAGAAATAAACAAAAAACTAACCTCAATAAACATGACCTAATTTTAATCATATATGAAAGACGCAAAATTAAAATCAACCTCAGTTTGGCTTAAAAATACGGAAAATCACTCTTTCACGCTCGGAGAACCAGTTTTTGAAAAAATCGCAAAAAAGTGAAAAATTACGAATAAACTACTACTTCCGGTTGACCGATTTTAATGAGAATGTTCGTGTAGAGTCCGGTAGTGGTATGTAAGTTTCAAGTTCATTTTATGATGTTCCGTTCTTGAGATATTTTGTATACACACACACACACACACAGACCAATCGCTAAAAACATGTTTGTGTGGGTTCAGGGGGTCTGAAAACGTGTAGATCCGGTGAAAACTCGATTTCTAAAAATCGACATAAAACAATACTTTCCTTCCTATGTATTCATATAGGCAAGAAGAAATTAAAAACGCTAAACCACTTAACCTCATGCAAACTAAGAGAACGCAACCCTGGTTATAACAAGATAGAAGTAATACATGGGTAAATTTTCTCTCCCCCAATCGGTATGTACTCAAGGCCAACTACCTGAAGACAGTTAAATTGTTCCAGTCAAGCATTAGTGGGGTGACAGCAGTCGTTTCGTTATATTGTGTCACCAATGGTTTATTCCAAGGAAGAACACGTGTTTATTGTTGAGACTTACATAGCGAGTAAATCTTACAAATGTTTGCAAAATAAGTTTCAGTTGAAATTTCCTTGTTCTGCCGTTCAGAGTAAATCGTCAATATGGCGTTTGAAAAAAAAAATCCGTAGAACTGGGAGTGTACTCGATGAGAAACCACCTTGCTAGCCAACAAAGTTAACCGCGGAAGTTCTCGAAGATTTGAAAAATCGTTTGACTCAATCACCTAAAAAAATCGCTTAGAAGATTATAATCGCAAGCTAGGCTAACATTAACTACTGTTTTCAGAGCTACGAAAAAGTTACGTTTGCATCCTTAGTTAATGCAATTTTTTAGGTGATTGAGTCAAACGATTTTTAAAATCTTCGAGAACTTCCGCGGTTAAATTTATTGGCTGGCGAGGTGGTTTCTCATCGAGTACACTCCCAGTTGTACGGAATTCATTTATCAAACGCAGTATAGAGGATTTATTCGGAACGGCAGAACGGGGAAATTTCAAATTTTGAAACTTATCTTGCACACATTTGTAAAATTTACTCGCTATGTAAGTCTGTACAATAAACACACGTTCTTCCTTGGAAAAAACCATTGGTGACACAGTATAACGAAACGACTGCTGTCACCACACTAGTGCTTGACTGGAATATTTTAATTGTGCTAGGTAGTTGGCCTTGAGTACATACCGATTGGGGGAGAGAAAATTTACCCATGTATTACTTCTATCTTCTTATAATCAAGGTTGCGTCCTTAATATTTTCAACACGTTATATTTTTAACGTTCCAAAAGTGACTGAACTTTTAACTCGGCGCCTATAGCTTCGTTACGTACTCTATTCAACCGGGTACAACCCTTGACTCCCCTTAAAAATCTCATTTCACCAGCCTGGATACGAAAATTATTCCTCTGTAATGACACCCATGTTTCACTCCCACATGTTATGAAAGGTACCGCCATTGTTCTATAAAATTTCATTTGGATGTCCTGTCTCGGTTACTTGCCTATTGTTTTGCGATTAGAACCGCATGCAGCGCTAAATTTAGCCAATTTTTACTCACAATTTCATTAATGAAATGTCAGTTTTCACGTTTTAGTCCGACCAGTAGCAGCAGCTTACGTTTCATCTCTACAGATTTTTTGAAAGACCAATCATTTGCAAGATCTTCCATTCTACCAATTTATACAAAATAAACTGAATCAATTTGACCCTTTCAATCCCATATTTTTTCACTATGCACAAACAAATATGTATACATTGTTTCATATACTTTACTGACATTTAAGTGAAATAAAACCACTTTCTGCCCATAACAGACAGGTGGAGTGTCAAATTATTTACACTCGATCTGTTAGTTGTAGGGCTAAAATAAATAGTTCTGTTTCTTATCACATAATCAGCCAATTAAATGACTGAATCATTTAAGAACAGAAGAGGTAGAGGTGTATTGTGACACTAATCAGAGTTATCTCCTCTGAAAGTAATGAATTTCATTATACAGTTGGACCCTGTGGTGAATGAAGTGAAGGTGTCATTTGCAGAATGGAAAATATGTGCTTTTCAGAGGGCCCGGCATGCTGATAAGCGTACCTACTTTTACACTCAGTGAGGAAGGCAATGGTAAACCACCTCACTCCTCGTTTTACTTAGTAAAACCTCTACAGGTTCAAACCAGCCTTTTGGCTGATGACCGAAACAACACACAACAAAATCACTTTTAGACCTTCAGCCTTTTTGATGGCGTGACAAAAAATTGCGACAGATACGTCACATTGGGCTTGATGGTATGAAAGTTCCCAAAAATATAAATAAGTGAAATCATGTGCAGGCTTCCTAAACAATATCCTCTTGCTTAGATTTGTAGCAAAAAAACTAAATATTATTTTAATGTCAAAGCATTATTTAAGACTTAAAAATGTTACAATTCAAAAATATTGGTAAAATCACTATTTACAGCCTAAAAAATATACTTGCATGTACACATTCAACATACTCGACGAAATGCTACTTTATTTTAGTAAATGAACACGAATATCTAAAACTAAAATTAACTTTAAAAATAAACTAATGGTCGCGTCCGTGGCGTAGTGGTCAGCATCTGACACTGCAAAGCGGAGGTCTCAGGTTCGATTCGTGGCTAGGGTACAGAAAATTATTACACTTCACATCCAGCGCTCTTTAATAAAAAGTATTGCTAACAATTAAAGTTTTTATGTCTGTTACTATTTCACTCCAATGTGACTTCTATGCCACCGCACTGGGTTAGAAAGGGTTAATAATTTAAATTTACTTTTTAAATGTCGGCTGGAATGAATTTCTCGCTCATTCAGTTGTTAGGTCACTCGCACCGCTCTCTCAAATATTCTCCTCCTTTTACTTTAATAAGAAACCAACTTACGAGTATTTTGTGCATAATTATTCATTTAATAACTTATTCAGTTAGGCTACTTTTCAATTTAACTTTAATATCAATCCAAAAATAATCTGATCCAAAAGTGTTTCGACTTGCCAATACATAAAATGTAGTATATAATTGTACATTACCAATTACCAATTATTTATTTAAATACATAAAAACATTACAGAAAATTAATACATATGTATAAAAATAACAGAACATAAGTTTATGTGAATAGCTATCATTTAACAGGGCACATAAAACAGATTAAGTAAATTTTGTTCAAGATAAGGATGACAAGATAAGCTAACGAAAGATGTCATACAAAATTAGCTCCTTATACTCATTACCTGTCTTATTAATGTCTGAAAAATCACTTGATCGGTGAAAATTTTTATAGCGTACAAGAATTTCTTTGTTGATAGTAGTGATACATTGTGTGATTCTTGTATGTATTTCAGGTGTTATATCTGACGACATGTCCTATACTCCTCCTCCTGGAGTCTCCAGGGTGCAAAAAAAAACGGTTTAGTTTAATTATTACTTTGTTTAGTTCTGGCTTGTCATGTCGAACGGGAATTGTATTTATGATTAAATTGTTTGAACAAAAACCTACTTATGCAGGGAGAAAATTCATAAATAAATTACCCCAATTTTTACAAATGTTGTGAGGATTTGAATTCCTTTAAAAAAAATCTGAAAAATTACTTGATCGGTGAAACTTTTTATAGCGTACAAGAATTTCTTTGTTGATAGTAGTGATACATTGTGTGATTCTTATATGTATTTCAGGTGTTAAATCGTCCGTGCAATTACAAAGGGGCGTATCTCGATTTTGTTGATTTTTCAGGAAAGGCATTTAAAGTTTGAAGTGAACCCTTCATGTAACTTAACACTTCATTGTTCACTCATTATTGTTCATACTTTCTTTATTTGTATAGATTATAATAAACAAATGTTCAGGTTTTGGATAAAACAATTAAAAAAAGATATTTATCATTACAAAATAAAGAAATGATGACTCAAAAACCCTTCTTACTGAGATACGCCAGTTCGTCATTGCTTTCGTAATTTTATCAATGCACGAATTTCAGTTACGCCCTTGAGAATACCAGTATGTTAAATAAATAATAACAAATAAAATAGAAGTAATTTGTTTTATTTAAAATATTTAAGCTAAGATAAAAACACGGGATCTTATAAACTAATCATTATAAATTTCTGATAAGCATAATGACATTTACTTGACGTTAAAAGACTATCTGTTAATGATAATAACCATTAGGTTTCTTTTGCAGTTTTATTGACTTTCCTAATTTGCTTTAGAAATGTGTATGATTTATCACAAATTAATTTGATCATTGAGTATATTAACGAGAACATTATTGAACTACAATATTTAAAAAATTACAGTATTACAAACACTTCCAAATACAATTCCACAAGGTGATACACATTTTAGAAAAATATAAGTTATAAAACTAAACACCTACCAACTAAGCCTAATAGAAACCATGTTGTAGTCAACATTTTTTTTAGTGTCAACGATAATTAGGCCTACTTCCTGTTATAAAAGAAATAGTCGCATAAATACTATTATTTTGACAGCGGTAATAAAAATAATATGTACTGGACACATACTAAATACACTCAATGCGCTCCCGGACTGAGAAGTAACATGAAAATGATTTATAAAACTAAACACTTACTAACTACACCTAAGATAATATTGATTTAAGAAAAAAAATTACTTAAACAAGTTAAACAACACAAGTAATAAGACAAAATTTCTTATGAGGTAAATTTGTGTAAAATGTCACAAATCCTGGATTTTTTATTACAAGAGTATCTCTTAAGCATAATTTCACAAAGTCATTATATTTTGCAGTGGCTATCAGTGGAGATTTCCCATTAAGTTTTTCTGGATAGCTAAATTCAGATTTTCGAAAAGTGAAATGCTATTGTACACGTTAGAACAATGGATTTTTTTAAAATAATCTTTCTAGGCTGATATTTTATTACCATTAATCCTCTGAAGGTTGTCTAGTCAATCTTATCATTAGCATCATCCTTCCTAACCCTAACCCTGAGAATTCTAATACCTATTGAAAGTTTTTTGAAGTTAAGAAAATCATCAAAATTTAAAGAATAAGTAATGTAGAATTATTTGCTCGTGCTAAACAAAAGATTGGTGTTAAATGTTTTGGTAAAATATTTCTCCAGACAACTTTAAAGTTGTTTGAATAGTTGAATGAGCAGATTTCTGCAGAAAAAAATCTGCAGATACGCCTAATTGGTGCTTTAATTCAAAAACAAACACAACCACAAACAGGCGTATCTAAGATATGGCTGTATGTGACTGTTTTTCCACGTGAAAATATTAACTTACGCCCTTCATTTTTTTTAGTAACTAAGAAACTAACATGAATTGAGATACGCCAGTTTGTCACTTCACAGAACAGCACCAGATAAGTATGGAATCGGCCTTAACTCAAAACAGGCAAAAAT
The DNA here is from genome assembly GCA_035578175.1 of Catonia carolina. Taxonomy (NCBI): domain Eukaryota; kingdom Metazoa; phylum Arthropoda; class Insecta; order Hemiptera; family Achilidae; genus Catonia; species Catonia carolina. Next base: position 2,944,122 of record JAQMRL010000027.1, read on the forward strand.
CGAGATACGCCCCTTTGTGATTGCACAGACGAAATGTAACTGACGACATGTCCTATACTCCTCCTGGAGTCTCCAGGGCACAAAAAAAAAAATCTGGTGTGAAACATTCAAACAACTCTCTCTTGCCAATGCAAATAATTAACAATATAATTTAACATTAGAAATAAACAAAAACTAACCTCTAAAAATATAACCTTATTTTAATAATGACGGGAAGACACAAAATGAAAATCGACCTCAGTTTGGCTTAAAAATACAGAAAATCACTCTTTTACGCTAAAATAGGCTTTGTAGAGAAAAATGCTTTAAATAAAAGTTGTAGATCTTTTAATTTCCTATAAATTTTATTATAAACACTTTTGGCATAAAGTGAATATTAAGGCCGAAATCTAAAAAAAAAACGATTTTTCACACGTTTTCGTGAGAAAAAAACAGAAAATCGCTAATTACCGCTAAACTAAGCGTTATACAAAAAAATGTTTGAAATAAAAGTTGTAGAATTTTAAATTGTCTACATTTTTTATTATATAAATTTTTGCTCTTAATTGCATATTAAAGCCGTAATCTTAAAAAAAAACTATGTTTTTACGAGAAAACACCCTCACCAAGAATTTCAGCAAACATGACGCCTATCCTATCTTGTAGAGAATAAAAAACTGAGTAAACCAGGCGATTTTAAAAAAAATCGTAGAACTAATTTTTGAGAAAATCGCAATAAAGTGAAAAATGACACGAATAAACTAGTACTTCCGTTTTACCGATTTTAATGAAAATGTTCGTGTCGGGTGCAGTAGTGGTATGTAACTTAAGTTTCAAGTTTGAAGTTCGTACGATGTTCCGTTCTTGAGATATTTTGTACACACACACACACACACACACACACACACACACACACACACACACACACACACGCACGCACACACACACACAGACCAATCGCTAAAAACATGTTTGTGTGGGTTCAGGGGGTCTGAAAACGTATAGATCCGGTGAAGAGTGGATTTGTTAAAATTGACATGAAAACAATACTTTCCTTCCTATATATTCATATAGGCAAGATAAAGTAAAAAAACCCGTTGACAACTTATTTGAAGAGGGCCGATTTATTTGTGAACAAGTATAGAATGAAGATTTAGTAACGGTGTTGTGAATAAGTCGCAGGAGGCAGAAGATGAAGAATTGAGTTGTGTTAATCTTAATCAATTTCTCTTTAAGTTTTAAAAGAGGTGGTTACGCAATGGACATGCCACCGCCACAGCCACTAAACAAGTCATTTAATTCTCTGCGGTTACCAAACCACATTTACACATCTCACAACCAACATTCATTTTTTCAATTTTTTCACTTCCTAACTTACTATAGGCCTACTCCACTCAAATAATGCTAATAAACCCAACGCATAATACGACTATCATAGGCCTACGCATTTTAATTTTTTATTTCTATATTTATTTCACTTGCCCATAACAGACAGGTGGAGTGTCAAATTATTTACACTCAATCTGTTAGTTGGAGGGCTAAAATAAATAGTTGTGTTTCTTATCACATGGTGACCCAATTAAATGAGTGAAACATTTAATAAGAGAAGAGGTAGAGGTGTACTGTGACACTAATCACAGTTATCTCCTCTCAAAGTAATGGATTTCATTATACAGTTGGATTGTGTGGTGAATGAAGTGAAGGTGTCATTTACAGAGTGGAAAATATGTGATTTTCAGAGGGCCTGGCATGCTGATAAGTGTACTTTTACACTCGGTGAGTTGTGGCAATGGTAAACCACCTCACTCCTAATTTTTACTTAGTAAAACCTCTACAGGTTCAAACCAGTCTTTCGGCTGTTGACCTAAACAACAACATTTATTTCACAATAAAAAAATTAAAATAAATACAGTACTACCCCGCTATAACGAGGTTTGATATAACGCGGATTGTAACCTGTCTCCCAAAAATATTGTGACACTTATTGCTAAGGTCCGTTTCGGGATCTAGGTAATTAAATAATTAATACACTAAAGTTTAAAATTACAAGTTTTTATTACACTAAAAGATGTACAAAATAAATAATAAACTAATTACAATGGAGTAATACAATAAATAACTTTAATAAATTTACTTTGTAGCCTACTACTTACAAACAATTATAAAGAGACTAGAGTGATGGTGGAATGGCAGCATGCGACACTCAATGATCCACAACATCAAACTAAAAAAGCAATTGCACTTCCTGTTATAAGAAATAAAGAGGACAAGTCGAATAAATAGATAGACCTAAACGAAAATTGCAATTTGTTTTATATTTTTTTTAATAATACCTAATATTTTTAATAATAATAATACTAATAAAAATGAATAGCGAACAAAATTTAATTAAAATGAATTAATTGTGGTTTTATGAAACAAAGAAAAGTTTTCTTTTAAATTTAATTAAAAGTAGTTATGTAACGATCATCGTCATGTAATAATGTCTCCAGGAAAAGTTCAAGTTAGGTTTTTGCTTTCACCTCAACTCGTAGCGGTTTTTAAGTAATTAATATTTCAGTTTTCAAATAATACTCTTCCATCGTCTACAACATCTTTTCTACTTGCTGCTATTCGCTCGACAAATAAATGAACGAGTAAATCAGTCACTCAAAAAAACCAATCCATAATTTAAATTACAAATTTCAGGTGGTTGCTTTCCAGACGTACATAGTCCTATAAAGTGTTGTGATGATTTAATTTTTTCAAGTTTTTATTATTTTCTTAAGAGCATTTATTTAAGGTCGCATCACCAAGGTTATTAACGAGCATAATACAAAGATATATTGCATAAATATTTACAAACACATTGTTAATGTTTAGGTCATCAGCCTGGTTGGCTGGTTTGAACCTCTAGAGGTTTTACTAAGTAAATAGAGGAGTGAGGTGGTTTACCATTGCCACAACTCACCGAATGGAAAAGTATGCTTATCAGCATGGGGGGCCTTCTGAAAATCACATATTTTCCACTCTGCAAATGACACCTTCACTTCATTCACCACACAATCCAACTGTATAATGAAATTCATTACTTTCAGAGGAGATAACTCTGATTAGTGTCACCTAACACACCTGTACCTCTTCTCTTCTTAAATGGTTCACTCATTTAATTGGCTGACCATGTGATAAGAAACACAACTATTTATTTTAGCCCTGCAACTAACAGATTGAGAGTAAATAATTTGACACTCCACCTGCCCGTTATGGGCAGACAAACACATTAATGATACCAATTATACAAATTAAATGAAAAATAAATTTACATCCAATACAGAAAGAGAAAACATTTAAAGTATTTTTAAATTATTACAAAAAATCCAAATTTTTGTAATGGGCTACTCAGTTTTGTACTAATAAATCCCACTTTAATGGAAATTTTAGAGGCTCACTTTCTTCGGACGTTGGCACTTTATGCATAACTTACGGACGTCCGGTAAACCGGATATCATAACTACGTAAAATATATGGAAGTCCTGTTTTCCGGACGTTGATACTGAAAGGGTTAAAATAGAATAAATAAAAGCAATTTTTTTGTAGTTTTAGAGTCGGCCGTTAAATTGATTGACCTTTCTTCGGAAATGATCGATCGACCGGTTGGTTGCCGGTAGTAAAATAAAAGTTAAACGTAATTAATGAGTGTTTGAAACAATTTGACATTTAAACATAAAATTGGGGAAAGAAGATATTCGACGAAGAAAATACCAAAATAAATTGCCCTAATATTAGAGGAGGACTACCCGCAGGCCCTTTCCATTCAATTAAAACCTACTCAAACTAAATTAGAGAATGTTTATGGGGGTGTGTGAGTAACATTTGGTTTGGATAATGAGTTAAGAACGGTGAGGTGAAAGTAAAATCACACACAATGAGGACTAGTGTAACGAATTGCCAACAAAAACTTATTAAAAAAGTTATGACCAGTAACCATAGTAGCCTACCATAGCATTACGTAAAGTTCTGTGAAAAATCTATATTAATAAAATTGTGATTTTGTCTGTACAATTTTTCAAAATGCCCTAAATTTTGTTTGTACGCCAGATCTTCCACATAAACACCGAAAATAAGTTCAGTTGAATTTTGTCTGTTAGTATGTTACGGCATCACGCAAGAACCGCTCACACAAATTCAATGAATTTCGGTACTTATGTTCTGGACATTATCGAAATGAAAATAGGCTATAAATTTTTTTAATATCGCGAAGGGTTGGGGGGTTCAGAGGGAGGGGTAAACAAAAAACTGCGAATATCTCCGTTAAAAGTCGATTTATCAAAACATGTTATATGATCAAAATTACGAAACGTCTGAAGACAAATAAGTTTGATTATGTAAAGGTTTTCATTTTCATGCATAATAACGGAGATATTACCAATTTTATAAAAAAAAAAAAAAAAAAAAAAAAAACAGCAATATTTTAGGAAACCAACAGAATAAACATAGGTCTACACGCTGCATGTAATAATAATTATATTCATTCCGAAACGATAGTTACCTACCCTACCCCTTCCACCATTAACCTCCCCCTCCTTACACGACACACCATTTCTCGGTTGATGAACATAAGCTACGGTTAGCGTCTCAACAGGTCATTGAGTCAATATGAATACATTGAGATAAATATTGTCATATCTCAATAATGGCTAATTTACATTCACTGAAGTAATCATTATTGTAGGACATTCAAAATTAACAACTGCGCTTCTGAAAATAATAAAGCGGTGCGTATCTTGATTTACACCAACATCTCGCTTTTATTTTACGTCCAACTATTTTTTTCATTTACAATAGCGCTGACATTGACAGGAGGTACGAATAGATAACAATGGACGATAAAAGAACATAAAGACCTGACACGGATCGAACTCGGTACGTACACCAACAGACCGTCCATAACACCAAGAAAACCGTTCGAAGAACGGCCATTTTATCTAATTATCCTACAATTATATATATACTTTCAAATATCCACGGCTGGAATTTTTAAGTTTTTAAAAAATTTAAAATTAAGATATCAATTGGACACACCGGGGATTGGTCTAGAGGTAAAGTAGTCACCGCGAGTCACCTGTTTAACAGCTGATTTTCGGAGACGGACTAAGGTTCCTGCTGGTTGAAATACTAGTAAAGGTAGTTAGTTACTTTTATACAGATTTGAATGCTAGACAGTGGCTGTGGGTGTACTTTGATGGTTGGGGTTCAATTAAACATACTCTCTCACTCTGTATTTTAAACAATGCAGTTCATTTTAAAGAATACACCTCATTTACATATCATACACAAAATCATCCTCATCTCATTGGGTCATTGGGTTGCTTATTGTTCTCAATTGAACAGATTGCAACTGACACATACTAGGAATTGAAAATATAGGGTGATTCAAAAAGAGCGCCGGTTTTGATATATCAAATTAAGAGATTTATTTTTTTGAAAAACTGAAAATAAATACATCAACAAGTTCATCTTACCTTCCGATTTCATGTATGAAAAATGATATCATGCATGTGTCCTCCTCTACTGCGCTGGCACGCATCAACTCTGTCCATGAAATTGGATATTACTGCACGACAAGTTTCGACTTCCATTTGCCAGATAACCCGTCGAATTTCCTCCTTCAAGTCATTGATGTTTCGGGGTTTATTGGCATACACCAATGACTTCAGATGACCCCAAAGATGAAAGTCACAAGGCGTCAAGTCACACGACCTTGGTAGCCATTGATGGTCGGAATTACGAGAAATGATGCGATCCTGGAACCGTTCACGAAGCAACAACATTGTTTCTCGTGCAGCGTGACAGGTGGCACCATCCTGCTGAAACCACAACTCGTCAATGTCCATTCCATCCAAATGACGCCACAAAAACTCCCTAATCATCGTACGGTATCGGTCTCCATTTACTGTCACGGCTTGTCCTTCTTGATTTTCAAAAAAGTAAGGTCAACAAACTGTCGTCTCTTCTGGTGGTCTGCCACTTTCAAATGTTGCGTCAACTGAATTTTATACGGGTGATATTGGAGATCGTACCGAAGAATTCTCCGTACAGAAGAACATCGTAAACCCAATTGTTGAGAACGGCGACGTATTGATTTTGCTGGGCTAACAGCCACACTGTCACGAACCAACGCAACGTTCTGCTCAGTTCGGCCAGAACGACGACGTCCAGAACTTTTAAGGTCGACTGTTGAACCCGTCTCAAAAAATTTTTTCATGAGCCTGCAAACTGTTGATTCATTCGGTGCTTCATTACGTCCAAGAGTACCGCGAAGTCGCCTGACAGTAGCCGCATAACTCTTTCCACTCTGGTAAAATGTTTTGACGATTAACACTCGTTGTGCAATAGTAAACTTCTCCATGGTTAGACACAGACTGCGAGAGTACTACACTGCGAACAAGAGAAACTACAACTGAATCGTCAATCGGAATGTTTTCCGAAATAGAAATGAGGTCTAACAATGTTGCCAACCGATAAACAAAAATTTACCAGCCGTTTAAAAACCGGCGCTCTTTTTGAATCACCCGTTATATATATATATATATATATATATATATATATATATATATATATATATATATATATATATATACATCCCGCTAACAATTCCGCGTCTTTTCAAAAAGCGTGCATATCGCACATCGCTTATTTGAAGAGTATATTCAACTTTGATGAGAGTATATAGGGTATTTGTTACACTTACACCCTGAGTTTTGGTATTGGTTTGTCCTGATATTGAAAATTGAGCATTTTTCAATTTTATTCACTGTGCTATCAATTCAGACTCCTTTCGAATTACCGACAATTTCGCGTTCGTACAAATTACCGACAATTTCGCGTCCGGCATCGTTCCCGCTATTATGACTTATAGCCTGCAACAGTGTAAACGATGTTGCCATGTCGTACCGGCACGTGTACTGTAGCATTTGCCACTTCTACGTGTTGTAATGATTGTAGTTAGATATTCACATCTCACCCTAGTACTTCTCCACACAAGACCATCGTATGAAAACAATTCGTTCTCGGACGGAATCCAATCCAGTCATCAAAATAATTTATTTGTTGTTTATTATTTTGACATGTATTTTAAATAGGTACTTATTTTAAATCAATGTAAAACCAGAATAATTAAAGAAAGTATATTTTTTATTTGTTAGAGTTAATTATTTAAAATATCCTAATTGTTACAAATACAGTCAAACCTCCTCATTCGAAATCCTCCCTAAATCGAATATAATTGTATGCTATCCCTTTCAAAAATCGTCCTTAATATGAATTAAATTACCTCCCTATTCGAAAATTTTCGAGAGTTTCGTGGTCATATATATTGTAACAATACATTTTTTTATACATTATTAATAAAATAATTACAAAATTTCCAATTTACACATTGTACACGATTTTTAATGAAGCATGCGTTAAATCACGACAATAAGGACACAGTAAGCGTAGTACAAAACTCCAAAAAGCTTTAGAAAAAACTGAAAATGAAGTTAACTTTTGAGTTAGAAGAAACCAGGCAGAAACACAAACAATTACACTTACAAAACATTATTGTCACAAAACCTTACGACCAAATAAGGGCATAACAAGCGTAGTTCAAAGCTTCAATACGCATCAGGAAATATTGAAAATTCAGTTAATATTTAAGTCAGAGGAAACCAGACGAAAGCAAAAAAAAAAATTAGTTAGGCTAAATTAGTAATGCAGTCTTTCCTTCTTTGGTGTATGATTTTCGTACTAACAGGGTAAAAAGTACCGTAGCTGTATTCATTCAGATTAAGCAATATTTTACTCGTTAAAATTTCTAAAATTTTCGGTACCCAATTTATTTTTCATTTTCTGTAGGCTGACCTAACTTTTTGTTTGTAGGTATAGTTGTACTGTTTACGCGTATCCCGATTTTATTTTACTCTGTTTTTTATGTCGTTTTTTCAATAATTTGTCATATCGTTCTTATAAGTAGAATATTCTTTTGCTTTTGAGTACTAATGGAGCTTGTAATACCAAAACATGCCCTTAATTCTTAATCACAGTATTAAGTAAACCCTGTGGTGAATGAAGTAAAGGTATCATTTACAGAGGGGAAAATATGTGCTTTGCAAAGGGCCCTGCATGCTGATACGCGTACTTTTCCGTTCAGTGAGGAAGGCCACCTCACTTCTCGTTTTACTTAGTAAAACCTCTACAGGTTCAAACCAGCCTTTCGGCTGATGATCTAAACAACACAAGTAAAATAATATTTGTAAAAAACTTTCCTCAATCAAATTGGTGGTCTATTAATAATTTTGACTTTTGTAATTTAATATTTTATGGAATTACATGAATTTTATTAAAACGCAATTTTTAAGTACATTTTTTGTTTCAATATTTTACCTCTGTAAATCGAAATCAGCCGGTTCCATCAGATTCGAATCCGGGAGGTTCGACTGTAATTACTATAATATGATCAATTAGTAGACAATGCAATTAAAATATTTACTTAGTTGACAAAATTATGTAATTGTAAAGCGACATAATTTGTTCAATATTCAAATGGAGTACCATTCACCCATTGTCTTTTCGGTGTTCAAATGATTTCATCATCATCTGTTAAGGATTAGGCTCAATGGCCTGTTCCAGTATTCATCTCTTTTTAGGTCTTCCCAAGCCTCGCTTCTCTCTAGGTTTATATTTGCATGTTTTAGCGACTGAATCAAAATGATTTTATAAATTATACAAAAGTACTTTGGCCAGTAAAATTTCTACAACATTTGAAATGCAGTCCGGCTTAGTCATAGTTTGTATTTTTATTCTTGTTCCTCAAGTAATGGTAATCTTTGATCTTCAACAAAGTATACATTACACTAATAATTCTCGTATCCAGCTGTTTTGTACACGTTGAAGGTTATCCTTTAACAGGCCATTTCCAAGATTATTTTTCGGCTAAACAACTTTCAGTCAGTCTTCCAAACCCTGATATTTTTCTCTGCGTTTTCTTTTAAATTATTTAGTGTTGTAAAAGCCATGGTGGCCACTTTTTGTTGATATTCTTTTGGTTTCTAGTACTTTATTTACATCGTCAACCAACCACCCAATCTAGGAATCAATATTACAAATAATGAAATAAATAAACCTTATTGTTACGTAAAATAATGTACATTATTTTTGACAAGTCAAAATGCTTGGGATAAGGAACTGGAAGGTTATACTATTGCACAGAAGACAAAAAGGAGACAGACAAGGCATTCACTTGGAGAGGCCAAGAAAAACTATGTGAAACCTTGACCAAGACAGCCAAACAATATGCTAGGACCAACTGATTAGAAACGAATTCTTAATAGTAAACAGTGTCCATATTCATAAGTCAACTTGATCATTAAAAATCATTAAAAATTTTAATCATTATAATTAACAAAAAACTAGATAAAAAGTAATTATATGACGGAATAATTTGAACATTATTTGATTTTTTAAACATACATTTGAATAAGTTTAAGTGTGACTAAATTAAAAACAAATCCAACAGAATTTGTAAACATGATAAATACTCAAAGGTATTGGTACGCTAAGTACCTTATTTTTAAGCGTTTTAGGGCGTAGCAGTAGGAATTGATTATATAGCAGACACGTTCCTTAATACAACTGTCCCAGGATAGTTTGCTACCTAATATTAATTCTAAAAATTTTGTAACTTACCTGTTACAAAAGATTTTGATATATTGTCATTAATGGAGATATCCTTACTTTGGTTACTTATTTCCTTACGACCAGTGAAGCATTTGGCCACAGTTTTATCTGAGTTGAGAACAAGATTATTTATTGCATCCAGTCTATAACCTTACTTCAAGCTTCTTTAGTTTTAAACCTTGTTCATAGTTTTCATCTTCGAAAGATATTATCGTATCATCAGCAAATAATATAACATTGAAGGAGCCAAGAAATTCAGCGAGATCGTTAACAAAAATTAAAAATAGCAAGGGTCTTAAAATTCTAACTCGTTGAACTCCCCTTTTAACTTGTATAAAATTTTATGTGTATTTTGTTTTAACTTTGCAATGATTGGATGGCAATTCGACCCTCTGATGTCCCTCTAATACCATACACCTCAATTTTTTTATGGGAAAATCATACGGGACACGGTCAAAAGCTTTACAAAAACAAAAAATAAATAACAGGGGTTTGTTTTTGCTAATGATTAATTTCAGTAAGCTTCTTCAGTATCGGGAAATTACAGTCTCTGTTGACCTACACTTTCAGGACTCGTGTTGGACATTTGCGAGTGTACTGAATTTACTTTAAAAAAATCGACTAATCTACTCTCTTATCAATTTATTATCTTTTGTAAAAATATTTTCGCCGTTTGGAAACATTTTCTCGATGTGGGTATCCTTTGAATTATCGATTTAAATTTACTCGCCCAAGTGACGAATAAAATGCATGTTTTGATTGTCAGAGGCAACTGCCTTTAATAAAATAATAGTACTGTAAGGGGTTGCACATAACAGGCAGGTGTAGTGTTAAATTATTTGCACTCGATTTGCTTGTTTCAGGACTAAAAAAAATTTAGTTTTTTTTTATCACATGGTAAGCCAAACATATGACTGAAGTATTTAAGAACAGAAGAGGTACAAGTGTAAAAGATACTTGTCAGAGTTATATCTCCTCTGAGCGCAATGAATTTCATTATGCAGCCAGACCCTGTGGTGAATAACGTGAGGTGTGTCATTTGCAGGGTGGAAAATAGGTGCTTTTTAGACGGCCTGGCATATTGATAAGCTTTTCAACTCGGCGAGGAAGGCAATTGTAAACCACCCCACTCCTTGTTTTACTTAGCTAAACCTGTAGAAGTTCAAACCAGGACTGTAAAGTTGGCCCCCATACAAAAATTTCAAAAATTAACTTGTAAAATTGATCGGTCTACGTTTCTACCGGATTATTCCGGAAAATGTTTTGTTTGTTCCGTCCAAATAAGTGAAAAAACGCCGGGAGGGGCTAACTTCACACTGGCCTCCTCCCGCTCAACTTTTTAAATTTTTTTTTGGACTTCAGGGACAGACCTTCGTTTGTTTCGGATGGTCTCGCAAAATATTTTTTTAGTTCCTTTCAAGTAAGCGAGAAATCGAGAAGAACTGGGTGGTGCTAATGTCACTCTAATCCCCCTCGACTCAATATTTTAAAGTTTTTTTACATAGATTGACAGCCCTTCGTTTGTACCGGATCATTTCGCGAAAATTTCGTTTTTCCCGTTCAAATATGCTAGAAAATCAAAGAAAAATTTGGAGTGGCAAGTATAAGCCCATGCATTCAATACTTTTTGGTTTTTACTTTAAATGATAGCTCTCATTTGTTCTGGATTGTTCTGTAAATTGTTTTGTTTGGTCTGCCGAATTAGCGAAAAAAATCGTGAAAAACTTAGGAATGGTGGCGATACTCTAAGAAATTCAATTTAAACTTTATCGTTATCCCTATCGAGAGTCGTTTTGCTGTTTTGGAACGTTCCATAAATATTACGATTGTTAAGCTCATACTCGCGAGAAAATCGAGGTGAACTGGATGGTACAAACTTCACTTTAGGTCACCCACTCATTAATATTTAAACTTTTTTGTCTAAATCGATGGCCCTTGTTTTTTCCGGGCATTTAAAAAAAATGTCGTTTGTTCAGATGTTGTAAGAGAAAAAGGGAAAAAACTGAATGGGTGTACTTTATTCTACCCTTAACATTTTTTTTCTGAAATCTGTAATCTCTGTCCAGAATTTTATAATGAAAGAAAATCGGTCCAGAATAAATATTAAAATATGCATACTTTGTTCAGGTCTGTCTAGTAAAGTTTGCTATTTCCCGAATTTCTTAGTTTAATTTTTTATCGCATTGTTTTTAAGCAAAAAACAAGGTTAATAATAATCTACTCCTTGTCCATTTTTAATTTTTTATATTTTAGAAAAAGATTTTCTCTTTAATGTTTTATTTACTGTACTGTAAAACTGCTAAACCTAGTAATTGGGGCGACATATTATATGATACGAAATAGCATTATGGAAGTGTACTTGAACCATTTTGCAGTGAGAGTGGGCAAACAGCAAAATGCGCATTCTTTTTACACATCGTAAGCGTAATAAGGAAATATTTTATTGACAATTGTCAGGTGGTGTAATGTTAAAAAAAGCGTGAAATAACATGTTAAAAATTCTTAAACAAATTTTTGTTTTGTTTTATCCCTAATGCGTGTAGGTTGCAATTTGTTCGATTGAGAACAATAAGCAACCCCATGACCCAATGATATGTATGACGTTTAAATGAGCTGTAGTCTCGTACATACCCAGGCCGACCATTCCTGAGAGAGTATGGTTAATTGACCCCCAACCATCAAAGTACATTGGTAACCACTGTCTAGTATTCAAATTCGTATAAAAGAACCAATTATACTATATACTAGGATTTAAACTAGGAACCTCCATCTCCGAAAATCAGCTGTCAGAAAAGCTGTCGAAAAGTCAGCTAAACAGCTGACTTGCGGCGACGACTTTTCTTCTAGACTAGACCAACCCGTTGGTTACTAAACGAACGACGTAAACAAATTACTAAAGGATTTGTTCATGGATTCGTTGATAGTGGGTTTATGCCTAATTTGAAAAAAGAAACCAAAGCGGTGTGCGATGGACTCATGTATGGAAGGTGACAGCACGACGGAGAACAACTCTTCAAAATTGCGTATAATATACGTTGTGTATACAATGCGTTTAGAAAGATATCCTGCCAGCCATAACAATAATTTAATCCTGACACTACTATGCGCAGCACCGGTTTCCTTCCAGGATAGTTTGTCAACCCAAAAAATCGTCTATCGGAAAAGAGAGTTTTTTAATTCTATCAAAAAATATATAATTATTTTTAATTTAATTGTATTACTTATATCAAATAATTTGCCGAATAATATTTATTTGAATGTTTAGTAAATTAGATTGTGAGTTTTGAAAGAATTGTAATTCGATGATTAATAAAAATTTGTTTTTATTATTCTTTTAAACTTTTTTTCTTAACACAACACAATATCTATTTATAACTTGTTTTGTCTATTTTCTTAACCGGTGGACGCGAAATTGATAGCAGATGTGAAACTGCCGTCCTTGTAAGAATATACATAATATACGTATATTTTTACATAGGGGCGTAGCGAGAGCACTCTGGTGAGAAACTCTCCAAGGTACGGTGTATAAAATAGTTTCAAAACACCGCCATTTCGCATCCGGTACCAAAATTTATTTAGTTTTTTGTGTCTCTCTGAGTAACAATAAAATTCTCAAAAAATAAATATAGTTGCCCCAAACTATGTACTTTAGTTTAAAAAAATTACGTCCGAAAACCATGTCACAATAAATTTTTATTAAGTTTTTATTAAGGATTACAATTTGGCGTCCGTATACGGACGCCAAATTGCACTCGGACTCCAGATTGTTAGGAAATTGTCAATGTATGGACGCGAAAATGATAGTAGTACATATATATATATATATATATATATATATATAATATATATTATATTGTTACAACTCGTTATAATAGAGTAAAATTGTAAACTTCAATTTAATTAATTCACATATTTATATTTATTTAACAAAATTATTTAAAAAGAACAAACTAAACTTTATAAACGACAACAATGAATATAATGAGTTTATGAAAATAAGTTATTGAACATTTTAAACGATGCAGTTCACGCAATTTATTAACAATAAAATAAAATAAACTGAACAATATCCGTTACCAAATTAAATATTAAATAAAATGTCTGCTGACAAAATAACAAATTTCACCGTAACGAAGAATCCAATTAGTACAATTTAGACCACTAACAGTAACACGTCGTCACCGATTCAAACCGCGGCCTCGTCCCAACAATGGAAACCTTCTTTTTTATAATTAATCAGTCAGCTGTTTATAAACAGCTGATTTAATTTTCCGCCGCTTCATTATAACAATATATTTTAAAAAATAAGTCGTCGCCATGAGTCAGCTGTTTAACAGCTGATTTTTGGAGACGAAGGTTCCTGGTTCAAATCCTAGTAAAGGTAGTTACTTTTATACGGATTTGAATGCTAGACAGTAATTACCGGTGTACTTTGATGGTTGGGGTTCAATTAACCATACTCTCTCAGGAATGATCGGCCTGGGTCTGTACAATAGTACACCTCATTTACACGTCATACATAAATCATCCTCATCTCATTGGGTCATGGGGTTGCTTATTGTTCCAAACTGATGAACAGATTGCAACGTACACAATTAAGAATAAAGAAAAAAAAAATTTTTTAAATACAGGGTGATTCATGAAGTTCTCCCCCCACTTCTACAGCACATTGTACTAGTAAAAATAATGAAAAAATGTTATATAAACATAGGTCCGAAAACGCTTCGTTAGCGAGTTACAGCTAGCGAAAGTTTCGCCTGGATTTCAGTTCACCAGGTGAAATGAGGTCTTCCTGGAATTGTGGTAAGGTAGATTAAGGGGCAAATTCAATCATTTCTTATGGTTTTTGATCTGATAAATTGAATAAAATAGGTCCCAGATCTGTAAGTTAAATAGTTTTTAAGAAAACCAGTGTCAAATGCAAAAAATGGAGTGAAAATCACATTTTTTCATCTTTGGGCAAGAATAACTTTGTTATTTCACCAAGAAACAGTTAAAATTTTTCAATAAAACATGTAGAAAATTTTATTCTGAACAAACCGGTGTAAATTAAGTACACAGAAAGCGAATAGATGTTTGATTAAATGAGTTTTTATTCATAAGAGTACAAAGTAAAATTAACCGGAAAAACTAAAATGAAAAAATGTGTTTTTTTCACTCCATTTTTTTGCATTTGACACTGGTTTTCTCAAAAACTATTCGCTTTCTGTGTACTTTATTTACATCGGTTTGTTCAGAATAAAATTTTCTACATTTTTTATTGAAAATTTTTAACTGTTTCTTGGTGAAATAACAAAGTTATTCTTGCCCAAAGATGAAAAAATGTGATTTTCACTCCATTTTTTGCATTTGACACTGGTTTTCTTAAAAACTATTTAACTTACAGATCTGGGACCTGTTTTATTCAATTTATCAGATCAAAAACCATAAGAAATGATTGAATTTGCCCCTTAATCTACCTTACCACAATTCCAGGAAGACCTCATTTCACCTGGTGAACTGAAATCCAGGCGAAACTTTCGCTAGCTGTAACTCGCTAACGAAGCGTTTTCGGACCTATGTTTATATAACATTTTTTCATTATTTTTACTAGTACAATGTGCTGTAGAAGTGGGGGGAGAACTTCATGAATCACCCTGTATATATATTATAAATTTTTTTTTACGTGATGTCTAACCTAGTGGCAGATATATGGAAAATAAGGGTGCAATTGTATGGACACATCGGTAGACTCCCCCCAACACGACTCCACTAACTAGATTCTTACTTACATAGAAAAAGTTAAATCAACAACAACACTAGTGAAAATAGACTTAGATAAGGCACAAATAGACACAACACGTATTGCGAGACAGAAACAGGATAAACGAGTGGAATGTAATGTCAGAGAATGACGTCCTTAGAAGGACAGGGACAAAGTGGACAGAAGAGAGGAAGCAAAAACATGGGCAAAGAATAAGAGAAGTATGGAAAATGAGAAACAATTCCCAAGAAATGAGTCGGAAAGCTTTGCGCGATCCATCAGGGTTCATACCCACATAATAATAATAATAATAAATATTATTATTATTAATAATAATAAATATATTTATTTTTTCTTTCTCTTGCCTATATGAATATATAGGAAGGAAAGTATTGTTTTCATGTCGATCACAACAAATCGAGTTTTCACCGGATCTATACGTTTTCAGACCCCCTCAACCCACACAAACATGTTTTTAGCGATTGGTCTGTGTGTGTGTGTATACACAAAATGTCTCAAGAACGGAACATCGTACGAACTGGAAACTTCAGTTACATACCACTACCGGACCACACACGGACATTTTCATCAAAATCGGTCAACCGGAAGTAGTAGTTTATTCGTATAATTTTCACTTTTTTGCGATTTTTTCAAAAACTAGTCCTACGATTCTTTTTTAAATTTTCTGGTTTACTCAATTTTTTATTCTCTACAAGATAAGGTAGGCACCATGTTTGCTGAAATTCTTGGTGAGGGTGTTTTTACGTAAAAAAGTGTTTTTTTAAGATAACGGCTTTAATATGTATCATAGCGCGAAAATGTATATAATAAAAAATGTAGAGAATTTAAAAACCTACAACTTTTATTTCTAACATTTTTTTGTATAACGCTTAGTTTAGCGGTAATTAGCGATTCTCTGTTTTTTTCTCACGAAAACGTGTGAAAAATCGATTTTTCTAAGATTTAGGCCTTAGTATACATTTTACGACAAAAGTGTATATAATCAAATTTATAGGAAATTAAAAGATCTACAACTTTTATTTAAAGCATTTTTCTCTACAGGGAGTAGTTTAGTGTGAAAGAGTGATTATCCGTATTTTTAAGCCAAACTGAGGTTGATTTTCATTTTGCGTCTTACATATAATATGATTAAAATTAGGTTAAGTTTATTGAGGTTAGTTTTTTGTTTATTTCTAATGTTTTATTACTATTGCTAGGGTTATTTGTTAATTATTTGCATTGGCAAGAGAAAGTCGTGTAAGTGTATCACACCAGGTTTTTTTTGTTATATTTTACATTAAAATAACAAAAAAGGTGACATGTTTTTTTTTTTCAAATTTTCTGTAACAGGGCTTTATTAAGATATCAGTGTTTATAGGTAATAACATTACCTAAGTGTAAATTGTTTTGAAAGAAACGTAACCTATGATTATTGTAATGGAAGAACGGATCGTATAAGTTGCCGTCCGTCCGTCCAGTCACACAGTTGTCCGAATTCCTAAAGGAGGCGGAGTCCTCTAAAATAAAATTAAAAAAAAGAAGTTACTCTTTAGGAGAGAGGTTGGCTTGAATAACGATATTAATTTTTATCGTGTCATGTTCATCAAGTTTAAACTTTAAAAAGTTGCAGAACTCTGACCTCTATTGCAGTGCAGCACACAGACACACCTCGTCCACCAAATTTAGTCAAAATATATCACATTCTTCTTCTTTTTCTTCTTTAGGAAAAAAACATTACTATTATTATTATTATTATAATTCAAGTAAAAAGTAGAATATTAAATAAGTTTCACGTAATAACACTAGCAGTAGTCGTAGTAAAACACCGGGTGTTTAAAAATTTATTACACAATTCTGTAACGTTTGTTCCGGGTCCTTTTGGGACCCGGTTATCAATAAGTGACCAAACTTATAGTCCAGCCTCTCTTAGTTTGCTCCTAATGTAAACAAATAATGATGTCACTGAGTATGCGCATTGTATCAAAATGCGTACACGCTGATTAAAAAGTAATAACAAAATACTTTCAAAAGTATTTAAATACAAAATACTTTTAAAAGTATTTTTATAAATGAAATTGTTAGGCCTACATCATATCATGACTGATGTTTTTAGTACTTTAAGTGCTTGTTGTTGTTTAGTTCATCAGCCAAAAGGCTGGTTTGAACCTGTAGAGGTTTTACTAAGAAAATCGAGGAGTGAGGTGGTTTACCATTGCCACAACTCACTCAGTGGAAAAGTACACATATCAGTATGCCAGGCCCTCTGAAAAGCATATATTTTCCACTCTGCAAAGGACACTTTCACTTCATTCACCAAAGGGTCTGGCTGTACAATGAAATCCATTACTTTGAGAGGAGATAACTGTGATTAGTGTCAAAATACACCTCTACCTGTTCTCTTATTAAATGATTCAGTCATTTAATTGGCTGACCATGTGATAAGAAACAGAACTATTTATTTTAGCCCTGCAACTAACAGATTGAGTGTAAATAATTTGACACTCCATCTGTCTGTTATTGGCAACTTAAGTGCTTATAATTTAAAAGATAGTTAACTTAATAGGAGGAATAGGATAGTTGTAAAGTGGTGGAGTGTAGCGTGCACCCTACAGGGTAGTAGGTGGCTTTTGTTTGTTGACAGACAGAAGGAGGAGGAGGAGGAGGAGGAGGTGGCTCAACTGTATACAGATAGTGAAGTGATGAGATGCGCTCAAACTTTGCTGTTACTCCGAGCATTGTCACCGTAAACTTCACAAATCGGACGGTGAATTTCCCGATGCTTTCCCTATGAAATGGAAAAGCATCAGTGCGCATGCGCGACTGCTTTGGTATCAGTTTACCACCCCAACAACGTAAACTATACTTTGAGGACATCGCGGAACCTTTTGTAGGTTAACTGTACCAATGTAACTTTGTTAATGTAAACGGAAATGTCACTTTCTCGAAAATGTGGTCCAACTATTCACAGGGTAGAACGAAATCTAATATGCAATGTAATAAAATGCTGTGAAGTTGAAGCTACACAAAACTAATCAGTGCCTGTTAACAAAAGCCGTGAGCGAGCGGCTAACTACTCAGATGTTTCTCTTTCCACAATTCTAAATATAAAGAAGGAAGTTACAGCCAGTAAAGAAAATAATTCTTCATCAACAGTTTTTTTTGACACCTGGTAAAAAAAATCTGGTGTGAAGCACTCACACAATTTTCTCTTGCCAACGCAAATAATTAAAAATAATCCTAACTTTCTTTTTTCAATTCCTAATATTTCTAGCCAGGATTTAAAAAACTAGGATTAAAAAAATCCTAGTTTTTCTCGCCGCCTCGGATTGAAAAAAAAGTTTTAAGTTTTAAAATTGCAAAACAATTGTTCTATTCGGGGGAAAATTTTCTTTTGCAGATTGTAAGGAGTAACTTTTTTTTAAATTCCTAATATGTGTACGTTGCAATCTGTTCAATTCAGAACAATGAGCAACCCCATCACCCAATGAGATGAAGATGATGTGTATGACGTGTAAATGAGGTGTAGTCTTGTACAGAATCAGGCCGACCATTCCTGAGAGAGTATGGTTAATTGAACCCCAACCATCAAAGTACACCGGTAACCACTGTCTAGTATTCAAATCCGTATAAAAGTAACTACCTTTACTAGGATTTGAACCAGGAACCTTTGTGTCCGAAAATCAGCTGTTAAACAGCTGATAGTGGCGATGATGTTACCTCTAGACCAACCCGGTGAGTTCAAATCCTAACATTAGTAATAAAATATTAGAAATAAACAAAAAACTAACCTCAATAAACATAACCTAATTTTAATCATGAGTGAAAGACGCAAAATGAAAATCAACCTAAGTTTGGCTTAAAAATACGGAAAATCACTCTTTCACGCTAAAATAGGTTTTGTAGAGAAAAATGTATAAATAAAAGTTGTAGATCTTTTAATTTCCTATAAATTTGATTATATACACTTTTGTCGTGAAATGCATACTAAGGCCGAAATCTTAAAAAAAATCGATTTTTCACATGTTTTCGTGAGAGAAAACCAGAAAATCGCTAATTACCACTAAACTAAGCGTTATAAAAAAAATGTATAAAATAAAAGTTGTAGGATTTTTCTCTACAACTTTTATTAGATAAATTTTTGCGCTAAAATGCATATTAAAGCCAATATCTTAAAAAAACAATTTTTTTTACGCAAAGACAGCCTCACCAAGAATTTCAGCAAACATGGCGCCTACCCTATCTTGTAGAACATAAAAAATTTTGTAAACCAGGCGATTTTTAAAAAAAATCGTAAGACCCGTTTTTGAGAAAATCGCAAAAAAGTGAAAAATGACACGAATAAACTACTACTTCCGGTTGACCGATTTTGATGAAAACGTTCATGTCGGGTCCGGTATAGTGGTGTCTAACGTAAGTTTCAAGTTCGTAACAATGTTCCGTTCTTGAGATATTCTGTTCACACACACACACACACACACACACACACACACACACACACACACACACACACACACACACACACACACACACACACACACACACACACACAGATCACTTGCTAAAAACATGTTGTTGTGTGGGTTTAGGGGGTCTGTTTACGTGTAGATCCGGTGAAGAGTGTATTTGTTAAAATCGCCATGAAAACAATACTTTCCTTCCTATATATTCATATAGGCAAGTGAAAGTAAAAAAAAAGGTTACATCAATGAGAAAGTGATGCCGAAATGTGAAAACTTTTTACCAGTTTTGAAAGAAAGGGTAAATGTTAGTTGAAACTTTGTAAAGAAAAGAAAATTTTTAAAGGAGATTGAGTTAAAATGGAAAAAGTGTGTCAATCACAACGAAGTAGGCCTATATTAATTGAAAGGCAAGAAACAATTGTGGTTAACAAACAGTAGTAAACTATAGTGTCTCGCTGTTGAGGTTGGCACCACTGTCCGATATACGCAAAAGGCATTCTCGTGACTCACTATGACAGCCTCTCTTAGTTTCCTCCTAATCTAAACAAATAATGACGTCACTGAGCATGCGCATTACATCAAAATGTGTACACGCTGATTAAAAAGTAACAACTAAATACAGTACTTTCAAAAGTATTTAAATACAAAATACTTTTAAAAGTATTTTTATAAATGAAATTGTTAGGCCTACATCACATAATGACTGATGTTTTTAGTACTTTAAGTACTTATAATTTAAAAATCTGGTGTGAAACACTCACACAACTTTCTCTTGCCAATATAAATAATTAACAATAAACCTAACATTAGTATTAAAACATTAGAAATAAACAAAAACTAACCTCAAAAAACATTAGTGAAATACGCAAAATTAAAATCGACCTCAGTTTAGCTTAAAAATACGGAAAATCGCTCATTCACGCTAAACTAAGCACTGTACAAAACAATGCTTTAAATAAAAGTTGTAGATCTCTTAATTTCCTATAAATTTTACTTTATACACTTTTGTCGTAAAATGCATTCTAAGGCCGAAATCTTTAAAAAATCGATTTTTCACACGTTTTCGTGAGAAAAAAACAGAAAATTGCTAATTACCGCTAAACTAAGCGTTATACAAAAACATGTTTGAAATAAAAGTTGTAGAATTTTACATTCTCTACAACTTTTATTATAAAACGTTTTGCGCTAAAATGCATATTAATGCCGCAATCTTAAAAAGAAAATGTTTTTACGTAAAAACAGCCTCACGCAGAATTTCAGAAAACATGGCGCCTACCCTATCTTGTAGAGAATAAAAAATTGAGTAAACCAGGCGATTTTTAAAAAAATTGGACCAGTTTTAGAGAAAATCGCAAAAAAGTGAAAAATTATACGAATAAACTACTACTTCCGGTTGACCGATTTTGATGAAAATGTTCGTGTCGGGTTCGGTAGTGGTATGTAACTTAAGTTTCAAGTTTCAAGTTCGTACGATGTTCCGTTTTTGAGATATTTTGTATACACACACACACACACACACACACACAGACCAATCGCTAAAAACATGTTTTTTGGGTTCAGGGGGTCTGAAAACGTATAGATCCGGTGAAAACTCGATTTCTAAAAATCGACATGAAAACAATACTTTCCTTCCTATATATTCATATAGGCAAGAGAAAGTAAAAATAGTTAACTTAATAGGAATACGATATTCGTAAAGTGGCAGACTCTAGCGTGCACCCTGTAGTAGGTGGCTTTTGTTTGTTGACAGAAGGAGGAGGAGGAGGAGGAGGAGGAGCAAACTAACAACGGTGGCTCAACTATAACTACTTGTTACAAACATTGCTTGTTTGCAATAATAGTAGGGTATAGGTATTATAATAATGGCAACTAAACGAGGCCCCATTGGCGTAGTTGGTAACGTGCTCGCCTCTCATTATGCGGTCTTCGGTTCGAATCCCACTCAGGCACGGTGGCATATTTTCATATGTTCGTCAACGCACTTCCATCGTATTTACACAGTATTATTCACCACATAAACTTAAATATTATCATATCCTATCGATGTACCAGCAACAACTTGAGAAACTTTTCCTAGTTTTAAAATAACTGTTCTCTGATTATTTTTTGCTTTTTTTTGTTTCTGTGCTCATTAATTGAATTAATTCTCATAAGTAAAAACATCCACATGTATTCCCTAAAATTACTGTAAAGTAGTTTTAGTTATTGAAAAAAGAATTTTTTTCTCTATTAAATTGTATATAATTGTACATAATCTAAGGTAATTTTAAAAAAAATTATTGTTATTGAAATTATTATTATTTATATAAATTTAATGGTATTTATCATTTATTTTTAATGCTTTTAACAAAAAATGTTTAATGTATTTCTTGTACCCTTTTTAGATTTTATAATAGTATTTTTTATAGTAGTTATTAGTATATATATATATTTATATATAAATTTATTTAAATAATTTTTTTGTTTACTTCTATGCGCGGACAGAACTCTTCGTGAAGAAGAATTTTTGCGTATAAGTATATTTTAGTAAAAATATTGTAAATAGCTTAGTATAGCAATAATTTTATTATGTTTAACTAAATAAAACAAATAAATAAATAAATACGTTACAAAATATAATTTCATCCTTCAACGTCTGCATCAGCAGTAATTGCACAACAGTCGGACGTTATAACAAAAAAAAACTAAACGAGTGAAAATATTGAAGGAGCTTTTTGAACAGGCGGTACTTGCACGGTTGTTGTTGTTACAATTTGACATTGTATATAAAATTACATGATGAAGAAACGAGTGGAGCCATCAACAACACAGCCTTACAAACATGTTATCATTTTTTAAATGCCAAAAAACCGGACCCATTTCAACTAACAATAGCCTCAATCTACTGCTTTTACTTGTACAACCGAATAAATTCAAATTAAATGAAGAAAAACATAATGTTAATACATTTTCAGGCAAAAACCGCTCCTCCTTCGGTACTATTTAAAGAAGTCGACACCCAATATTCATCATTCACTAAATTCATGCAATTTGATGAACCGGTTTTCAACAAAATTCTTCTTCTTCTTGAAACTGTACAAATAATAATCGTAGCTTAATACTTCATTAACAATCTTACATCTTTTTTTCTTTTTAAAGCCACATAGGAACACATAAGTTCAGCAAACTAAAAAAAAACTCATTTCAATTTTTGCGGTTCAATTTTTCAGTTTTTGGAGTCCTTTCCTGATGTTTCCCTCCTTGAACTTTCTCCAGTATTCCCTCAATCCATCCGATCTTCTCTGCCGTTCCTTGTCAGAATACACAACTTTCTATCGTTTCATCGGTTTCTGCTGTTCAAGTCTTGTGGTTTTCAGCGTCAAGAGATGTCCAAAGAAGGAAATTCTCTTTTTCCTCATCTGGTCTGCTAGAGGTTCTGTATTTCTGTATACTTCTTCTTTCGAGACGGGTTTTCATATCCCATCAGAAAAACATCTTTTGTTCAGGCATCTCCTGATGATCCGACGCTCCAATTTTCAGATTCTGTGCTCCGTGTTTATCTTCCTGAGACTGAAGATTGTTTCGCTGCTGTATGTGATCTCCGGAAGAATTACGGTGTTGTAATGCCGGAGTTTTGAATTTATTGAAAGACACTTAATCTTACATCTTATAAGAAAACAATTGATTTTAACATTCACATTCTGACACACCCATCTTACTGCGATTTTACATTAATCTAATGTAAAAAAATAATGACGTCACTGAGCAAGCGCATTATATCAAAATGTGTACACGCTGATTAAAAAGTAACAACAAAATACTTTCAAAACTATTTAAATACAAAATACTTTTAATTTTTTTTCTAAATGAAATTGTTAGGCCTACATCATATTATGAGTGATGTTTTAAGTAGTTATAATTTAAAACATAGTTAACTTAATAGGAATACGACATCCGTAAAGTGGTGGAGTGTAGCGTGCACCCTGTAGTAGGTGGCTTTTGTTTGTTGACAGACACTAGGAGGAGGAGGAGGGAGCAAACTAACAACGGCTCAACTGTATAGTGTTTATCACTTTGCTGTGTATTATGTTTTGTTGAACCAGTTGGGTTGTTCCAACTGGTTCCCACAATCCTTCCTCGGTTGTTGATTCTGTTGATGTGTCTGTAAAAAGTGCAAAGTTCTCTCTCTCTCTCTCTAAAAGAGGTGGTCAGTTTTCCAATAAATTTCTTGTGATGTTTCTCTCCTTCTGTTGGATGTTGCCAAGCAGTCGTTTCCTATTGAGTGATAACTCGTGCATTGTAGCCACCGTTACACACCCTATTTCATCCATCACCCTATTCTAATGTCTAAGTTTCACATTGATTTCTTTTTTTTTTAATTCCTAATTTGTGTACGTTGCAATCTGTTCAATTGAGAACAATAAGCAACCCCCCATCACCCAATCAGATGAGGATGATGTGTATGACGTGTAAATGAGACTGTGTAGTCTTGTACAGACCCACACCGACCATTCCAGAGAGAGTATGGTTAATTGAACCCCAACCATCAAAGTACACCCACAACCACTGTCTAGTACTCAAATCCGAATAAAAGTAACTATCTTTACTAGTATTTCAACCAGCAGGAACCTTAGTCCGTCTCCGAAAATCAGCTGTTAAACAGGTGACTCGCGGTGACGACTTTACCTCTAGACCAACCCAATGGTGGGTTTGTTTTTATTTTAGATAATTATTTCGATTATACGTAAAATGTTTGTAATCCCAGATATACGGTAGATTTTATTTTATTTCGAATTTAATTTTCTTGTCGTATCCCCACCACTCCCTTTTCATTTTTCTGGATGTTATTTATAAAAAAGGGCAACCTTTTGATTTATCTAAGGGATAGGAATTCCTTTGAATCAACAATACTACAGTTGAGCCGTTGTTAGTTTGCTCCTACTGTCAACAAACCATGGCCACCTACTACAGGGTGCACGCTAGAGTCTGCGACTTTACGGATGTCGTCTCCCTATTAAGTTAACTATTTTTTTTAAATTATAAGTACTTACAGTAGTTAAAACATCGGTCATGATATGATGCAGGTCTAACAATTTCATTTAGAAAAATACTTTTGAAAGTATTTAGTTGTTACTTTTTAATGAGCGTGTACACATTTTGATATAATGCGGATGCTCAGTGACGTCATTATATGTTTACATTAGGAGCAAACTAACAGAGGCTGGACTGTATGTTGTTGTTTAGGTCATCAGCCCCTTTAGGCTGGTTTGAACGTGTAGAGGTTTTACTAAGTAACAACGAGGAGTGAGGTGGTTTACCATTGCCACAACTCACTGAGTTGAAAGAGTATGCTTATCAGCATGCCAGGCCCTCTGAAAAGCATCTTACTTTCCACCCTGTAGTAATGACACCTTCACTTCATCCACCACAGGGTCTACCTGTATAATGATAATGAAATTAATTACTCTCAGAGGAGATAAACTCTCCTGTTATAATTCAAGCGCATTCTTGAGTCTTATATCATTAGTTGTGACCAAAAAATAAATAAAACTGAGTCTACAATAAAAACCAACTACTAATCATAAATAATAGTGTAATAATAGTAAATAATAATGTAATGAAAAATAACAATGTAAGAGAAACAATAGTAAAAGTATTAGTTATTAGGCTAATGGTAAACTAATGTTCGATTTATAAAACATTTTCTAACAGATGAATTGCACGTGTTTTCATTATAATATTAATTAAGCTTAGAGTGAGTAATCAGTGTTGTATGGAATTGTTGTTTGTTGATCATGGTGTGCGTATTTTAAATTAATACGCATGCTCACTTGTATTGCTGGTTGCCTACATCGGAGTACTCTTAGCGTAGACAGACTCTACATCTACTAAAAATAGTCCAGCCTCTCTTAGTTTGCTCCTAATGTAAACAAATAATGACGTCACTGAGCATGCGCATTATATCAAAATGAGTACACGCTGATTAAAAAGTAACAACAAAATACTTTCAAAAGTATTTAAATACAAAATGCTTTTAAAAGTATTTTTCTAAATGAAATTGTTAGGCCTACATCACATTATGACTGATGTTTTTAGTACTTTAAGTACTTATAATTTACAAAATAGTTAACTTAATAGGAATACGAGATCCGTAAAGTGGCGGACTCTAGCATGCACCCTGTAGTAGGTGGCTTTTGTTTGTTGACAGAAGGAGGAGCAAACTAACAACGGCTCAACTGTAGAAGAAGATGTGATCGGTGTTGTGACGCAATAGCATTAGCAACTAGCAACTGGCCTAAGTTAGAATAACACCAGATGACATTTGTTTGTTGAAAGACAGACAGTGACGGTGACAATGAGAGGGCCACTTGAATCTAGTTGTCCAAATTAAATTCACCAATTCTCTTTCCATTGTTTCTTTTATATAAATTCCAATTTAAATTGCACCACCACTGATGAACACAAAGAACCCAACAACAATTCTTTGTTCTTTTATTCGACTGAATGACAGGTGTTGATTTCAATTTTAAATAACTCCTCCCCCCGCCATCCATTAACTGCTAACTGTTGACCTTTTCACGACTGTAACCTGTGATTTGCGTGTCAGTGGGCGTCTGGTGCCAGTAGAATTGGTTCACGCCAAAATGTTACGTCTGTCTTGTTCATGCGAGCTAATGTATAGGCCTACGTGTAAGAAAAAAAAAATCTGGTATGAAACACTCACATGACTTTTTCTTGCCAATGTAAATGTTGTTTAGGTCATCAGCCGAAAGGATTGTTTGAGGTTTTACCAAGTAAAACGAGGAGTGAGGTGGTTTACAATTGCCTTCCTCACTGAGTGGAAAAGTACGCTTATCAGCATGGGGGGCCCTCTGAAAAGCACATATTTTCCACTCTGCCTTCATGACACCTTCACTTCATTCACCACACAATCCAACTGTATAATGAAATTCATTACTTTCAGAGTAGGAGATAACTCTGATTAGTATCACAGTACACCTCTACCTCTTCTGTTCTTAAATGATTCAGTCATTTAATTGGCTAACCCACCGGGTTGGTCTAGAGGTAAAGTCGTCGCCAAAATCAGCTGTTTAACTGCTGATTTTCGGAGACGAAGGTTCCTGGTTCAAATCCTAGTAAAGGTAGTGACTTTTATACGGATTCGAATGCTAGACAGTAGTTGTGGGTGTACTTTAATGGTTGGGGTTCAATTAACCATTTTACGACAAAAGTATAGTTAATAAAATTTATAGAAAATTAAGAGATCTGCAACTTTTATTTAGAGAATTTTTCTATACAGAGCCTAGTTTAGCGTGAAAGTGTGATTTTCCGTTTTTTTAAGCCAAACTGAGTTTCGATTTTCATTTTGCGTCATTCACTCATGATTAAAATAAGGTTATGTTTTTGAGGTTAGTTTTTTGTTTATTTCTAATGTTTTATTAATAATGTTAGGTTTATTGTTAATTATTTACATTGGCAAGAGAAAGTTGTGTGAGTGTTTCACACCAAAGTTTTCATATTACATCACCCGATATCATTACCTAAGAACAGTGGAGCGGGAAGCGGCTCACAGAAGAAACAGAAACAAATATGGATGGGGCGTTTATTTTGGAATAACAAAGCAGTTTTATGAGTGTATAGCTAATAGGAAGGAAGACGATTGTCACTTTTAAATAGTGCGAACACAGATTCACCATTGACACAACTCTCGACTGTCAACTCTCACTTGGTAGCTACGCTTATTTTAATTTCTCTTTCATGTTAGTCACCCATTAGTGCGTTATCAATTGAATGGGCTATTGTGCCGTTGATGGCCTCCCTTTGGCCGCCTCTCTTCGCTACTCGTCGCATGTAATGAGAGTGCCGCTCCAGGTTGGCCTACACCCAGCTCACAAACTAATATCACTATTTTATGGTTTTTTACTTTCTCACCGGATCTACAAATGTTTTCAGACCCCCTGAACCCAAAAAAACATGTTTTTAGCGATTGGTCCGTATGTGTGTGAACAGAACATCGTACGAACTTGAAACTGAAGTTACCACTATCAGATCCGACACGAACATTTTCATTAAATCGGTTAACCGGAAGTAGTAGTTTATTCGTGTAATTTTTCACTTTTTTGTGATTTTCTCAAAAACTGGTCCTATGATTTTTTTTAATATCGTCTGGTTTACTAAATTTTTTATGCTCTACAATAGGGTAGGCGTTATGTCTGCTGAAATTCTTGCTGAGGCTGTTTTCACGTAAAAAAATGTTTATTTAAGATTTTGGTTTTAATATGCATTTTAGCGCAACAATTTATACAATAAAAAATGCAGAGAATTAAAAATCCTACAACTTTTATTTCAATGATTTTTTTGTATAACGGTTAGTTTAGCGGTAACTAGCGATTTTCTGTTTTTCTGTCACGAAACCCTGTAAAAGATCTTTTTTTTAAGATTTCGACCTTAGTATGCATTTTCGGACAAAAGTTATAGGAAATTAAAAGATCTACAACTTTCATTTAGAGAATTTTTCTCTACAGAGTCTAGTTTAGCGTGAAAGAGTGATTTTCCGTATTTTTAACCCAAACTGAGGTTGATTTTCATTTTGTCTTTCACTCATGATTAAAATAAGGTTATGTTTATTGAGGTTAGTTTTTTTGTTTATTTCTAATGTTTTATTACTAATGTTAGATTTTATTGTTAATTATTTGCTTTGGCAAGAAAAAGTTGTGTGAGTGTTTCACATTAGATTATTTTTTCATAAAAAACCAATTTAAATTAACTTTACGCCTTTGGGCTAGCCCAGTCAGTCAGCTGGTAGAAAGTCGCTATTATTTGTTAAGTAGCACCGGTTGGGCAAGCGACTTTGTATGGTGACCAGTTGACAGCCAACCATGAAGAAACTCTACTGGGGGTCAAACTCATGTCTAATCCACGTCTAAAATACAGCTGCAAAAAGCAGCAGCGATCAAATTGGGTAGTTCCCGATAACAATAACACGTATAGACACGTATGTACACGTTTAATACAGTTGCCAATAACAAATAAAAGCTAAAAAACTTTAGGCATACACATTTCTAAAAGCTCATTTTCCAACCACCAACTTCTCCGCATCGGATCACTTGTCTTGTATTCCGTTCACTAGTTGCTCTTCATAAAACTCGTTAAAGTCCGTAATATTTTGTCGTCTGAATTTAATACACTTTATTCGCGTTTTTTCAATACGGTATCGTTTTTTCTGCATTCTTTAATCCGTTCATTCGAAACCTTACGGCTTTTGTTTAGTGTGTAAAAATTTTTTCGACCGGTTGTCATTCATTGTACACAGGTGTCCGTAAAAGTTTAGTTTTCTTTTTCTGATCGTTCCCATTAATCGTTCATTTTACTTTCTCTTGCCTATATGAATATATAGGAAGGAAAGTATTGTTTTCATGTCGATTTTAAGAAATCGAGTTTTCACCGGATCTATATGTTTTCAGACCCCCTGAACCCACACAAACATGTTTTTAGCGATTGGTCTGTGTGTGTGTGTGTGTGTGTGTGTGTGTGTGTGTGTGTGTGTGTGTGTGTGTGAACAGAATATCTCAAGAACGGAACATCGTACGAACTTGAAACTTGAAACTTAAGTTACATACCACTACCGGACCCGACACGAACATTTTCATCAAAATCGGTCAACCGGAAGTAGTAGTTTATTCGTGTAATTTTTCACTTTTTTGCGATTTTCTCAAAAACTTGTCCTACGATTTTTTTTAAAATCGCCTGGTTTATTCAATTTTTTATTCTCTACAAGATAGGGTAGGCGCCATTTTTGCTGAAATTCTTGGTGAGGCTGTTTTCACGTAAAAACGTTGTTTTTTTAAGATTACGGCTTTAATATGCATTTTAGCGAAAAAATTTATATAATAAAATCTGTAGAGAATTAAAAATTCTACAACTTTTATATCAAACATATTTTTGTATAACGCTTAGTTTAGCAGTAATTAGCGATTTTCTGATTTTTTCTCACGAAAACGTGTGAAAAATCGATTTTTTTAAGATTTCGGCTCTAGTGCGCATTTTACGACAAAAGTGTATATAATTAAATTTATATAAAATCAAAAGATGTACAACTTTTATTTAAAGCATTTTACTCTACAGAGCCTAGTTTAGCGTGAAAGAGTGATTTTCCGTATTTCTAAGCCAAACTGAGTTCGATTTTCATTTTGCGTCTTTCACTCATGATTAAAATAAGGTTATGTTTTTGAGGTTAGTTTTTTATTTATTTCTAATGTTTTATTACTAATGTTAGGTTTATTGTTAATTATTTGCATTGGCAAGAGAAAGTTGTGTGAGTGTTTCACACCAGATTTTTTCTTGTACAGTTGTTGACCTCGTGACATTTATTGTCCATTATGTTGAGGGTGCTTTCTTTCTTCTTCTTCTTCTTATACAAATTATGACACGTGAACGAATGAGTAAATCGATGAAATAATTTGTAATAATATTGTACTTTCCAAATAAGTGAACTCTTGCATCTCCTACAGTTGTTGTGCACCTCACATATGTAAATACATGTACTATAACTTAACCCAACCCACCGGGTTGGTCTAGAGGTAAATTCGTCGCCGAAATCAGCTGTTTAACAGCTGATTTCGGCGACGAAGGTTCCCCGTTCAAATCCTAGTAAAGGTAGTTACTTTTATACGGATTTGAATGCTAGACAGTAGTTGTGGGTGTACTTTAATGGTTCGGGTTCAATTCACCATACTCTCTTAGGAATGGTCGGCCTGAGTCTGTACAAGACATCCTCATCTGATTGGGTGATGGGTTTGCTTATTGTTCTAAATTGAACTGATTGCAACGTACACATATGACTTTCTCTTGCCTATATGAATATATAGGAAGGAAAGTATTGTTTTCATGTCGATTTTTAGAAATCGAGTTTTCACCGGATCTATACGTATTCAGACCCCCTGAACCCACACAAACATGTTTTTAGCGATTGGTCTGTGTGTGTGTGTGTGTGTGTGTGTATGTGTGTATACAAAATATCTCAAGAACGGAACATCGTACGGACTTGAAACTTAAGTTACATACCACTACCGGACCTGACACGAACATTTTCATCAAAATCGGTCAACCGGAAGTAGTAGTTTATTCGTGTAATTTTTCACTTTTTTGTGATTTTCTCAAAAACTGGTCAACGATTTTTTTTAAATCGCCTCATTTACTAAACTTTTTATTCTCTACAAGATAGGGTAGGCGCCATGTTTGCTGAAATTCTGGGTAAGGCTGTTTTCACGTAAAAACATTTCCTTTTTAAGATTGCAGCTTTAATATGCATTTTAGCGCAGAACGTTATATAGTAAAAGTTGTAGAGAATGTAAAATTCTACAACTTTTATTTCAAACATTCTTTTGTAAAACCCTTAGTTTAGCGGTAATTTGCGATTTTCGGTTTTTTTCTCACGAAAACGTGTGAAAAATCGATTTTTTTAAGATTTCGGCTTAGTATGCACTTTACGACAAAAGTATATATAATTATATTTATAGGAAGTTAAAAGATCTACAATTTTTATTTAGAGAATTTTTCTCTACAGAGCCTAGTTTAGCGTGAAAGAATGATTTTCCGTTTTTGAAGCCAATTAGTTCGATTTTCATTTTGCATCTTTCACTCATGATTAAAATAAGGTTATGTGTTTGAGGTTAGTTTTTTGTTTATTTCTAATATTTTATTACTAATGTTAGGTTATATTGTTTAAATTATTTGCACTGGCAAGAGAAAGTTGTGTGAGTGTTTCACACCAGATTTTTGTTGTTTTGTTTAGGTCAACAGCCGAAAGGCTGGTTTGAACCTGTAGAGGTTTTACTAAGTAAAAACGAGGAGTGAGGTGGTTTACCATTGCCAACACTCACTGAGTTGAAAGAGTATGCTTATCAGCATGCCAGGCCCTCCGAAAAGCACCCACTTTCCACCCTATAAAATGACACCTTCACTTCATTCACCACAGGGTCCAACTGTATAGTGAAATGCATTACTTTCAGAGGAGGAGATAACACTGACTAGTGTCACAGTACACCTCCACCTCTTCTCTTCTTAAATAGTTCAGTCATATAATTGGCTGACTATGTGATAAGAAGAAACAGAACTATTTTTGCAGCCCTGGAATCAACAGATCGAGTGCAATTAACTTAACACTCCATCTGCCCGTTATGGGCAAGTGCACATATTAGGGAAAAATTTAAAAAATGTATAACTTTGTGCCATTCGGTAGCTTAGTTGACAGTTGAGTGAATTATAGGAGACGTAATGGAGAGGAGAGGAGAGGAGAGAAGAGAAGAGAAGAGAAGAGCAGATGGCCCACATGGGCCTACTCCTGTCTACCAGTAGTCAACATATTTTTTATTCTATTCACTTGTGCAACGGTAGCCTATCCACTGCATTTGTCACAAACAACGTTACTTTACTTGGTCGCATGCCTATCTTTTATTCTGCCTTTCTGTTGACCTACAAATTAATACGCAACACGATTCCTGAATTTTAAATTCTTAGACAGACTCGTTTATTTACAATCCGTGCCAAAAGTTTGTTTAATCTAATCAAAAAACAGACTACAACAATGTTTTCACTTTCTCCATTACGTAACAGAATCGACCCAGAAATTCTAAATTTGTGTTTTCCCGATTCACTCTTGCTACCAATAACTTAGTGTACTGGTAGCGCGTCAAATTTTTTTCTATATTTTCACTAAATGTCCGCTAAAATTTCTCAAATTCTACCATTTGTCATTTCATTTAATAAAATTGTTTGGGTTAGGTGGATCTGTAACAGGTGTATTCTCTATTCCATTTAGTTTATCAATATTTGGGACTTCATGAGATAGAAAACTTGTCATGAAAAAGCACTGAAAACAAGAAGAAAAGTTACGATTTCATGTTCAAAATAAAATGTTCACTGAAAATACACGTTTCTAGGTCTCCCGAAACCAGAAAAACATTTTTTACCGATTGTGTGTGTGCGTGCGCGTGCGCGCGCGCGTGTGTGTATGACTGAGATAATATTTCTATTTAAAATAAAATAATTTTTGCCGGTTTCAATGAGCTAAATACGGAAAATCACTTGTTGACGCTAAACTATGAGCTGTTGGAAACATTTAAGACGGATTTTTTTAAGAGACCTTTAGTAGCATTTTAAGGCAAAAGTATAATATATGAGTAAAGCTGTAGAAAATATTTAAAAAATTACAAATTTTATTTCACATATTTATTTCTACAACGTTTAACTTAGCGTAAGAATAAGTGATTTTCGTATTGAAATTTTGGTAAAACATGGTGGACATTTTAAACTGTTTTGCGAAAAAAGTAAACATAGTGCTATGTTTTCTTATTCCGGAGAATGCCTCAATTGATTTTACATTTTTTATTTTTTATTTTTAATTCCTAACGTGTGTACGTTGCAATCTGTTCATCAATTGAGAACAATAAGCAACCCCATCACCCAATGAGATGAGGATGATGTGTAGCCTATGACGTGTAAATGAGACTGTGTAGTCTTCTACATACCCAGGTCGACCATTCCTGAGAGAGTATGGTTAGCTGAACCCAAACCATCAAAGTACACCGGCAACCACTGTCCACTATTCAAATTCGTATAAAAGTAGTTAGGATTTGAACCAGGAACATTCGTCTCCGCTGTGAGTCAGCTGTTAAACAGCTGACTCACAGCGACGACTTTGTCTCTAGACCAACCCGGTGGGTCGTTTTCATCATTTAATCTGGCAATTTGTTTCGATTAAAAATACGCCAGGTGATATTTTACTGCAGATTGTCCGGTACAAAGATGTATCCGGTGACACTAAAGTGTTTTCCCTAAACTTGTTCCCACGATTTTCAATTTTGGTAATGGAAGCAGGATCTACCCAACCAAAACCGTCTTTTACTCTTAACACCAACAGAAATTTTAGTCTGGAAAAGAGCAAAAATTCTTAAGGGGGTTCGCACAATAAAAATGAAAAATATAAATATTTTGTTTGTTTGTATTTTGAAAATTGTCGCGGATTTTACGTTTAAAATGATATATAATAGTCTACATAGCTATTTGAGCTTTATTTCCATGAAAGAAAATATTTTTTCTGAAACTCTGCAATAAGGAGGGGGGGTTTACCCGCTAAATATTCTTGAACCACCGGGTTGGTCTAGTCTAGAGGTAAAGTCGTCGCCAAAATCAGCTGTTTAACAGCGGATTTTCGGAGACTAGGGTTCCTGGTTCAAATCCTAGTAAAGGTATTTATTTTTATACGGATTTGAATGGTAGACAGTGGTTGTGGGTGTAGTTTGATGGTTGGGGTTCAATTAACCATATTCTCTCAATAATGGTCGGCCTGGGTCTGTACAAGACTACACAGTCTCATTTACACGTCATACACATCATCCTCATATGATTGGGTGATGGGGTTGCTTATTGTTCTCAATTGATCAGATTGCAACGTACACATAAATTAGGAATAAAAAAAAATTTGAGCTTTATTTCCATGAAAGAAAACATTTTTCCTGAACCTCTGTAATAAGGGGGGGTTTTACCCGCTAAATATTCTTATGGTTTCGGTATATGTTCTTCAATTGACATTTTTGTTTTTTCGTTTTTACCTTTTGTTAGGTTACCTAGCAAAAATGTTGCATTAATATTTTCAGCTACAGTTATTTATAGGTTAGCCTACTTGACATGTTGTTTGTTTTTGCAGAGCATCCAAGATATGTATCCCTTGTTATGGTGTGTAATATCACCAACTGTAACTTTGAATCCGTTTTCTCTTCTCACTTAGCCACATTTTATAATTAAAGTTATAGAAAATAAAAAAATCTGGTGTGAAACACTCACACAACTTTCTCTTGCCAGTGCAAATAATGACCAATATAACTTAAGATTACTAATAAAAAGCTAAACTCAAAAAACATAACCTTACTTTAATCATAAGTGAAAGACGCAAAATGAAAATCGACCTCAGTTTGGCTTAAAAATACGGAAAATCACTCTTTCACACAAAATTAGGCTCTGTAGAGAAAAATGCTTCAAATAACAGTTGTATATCTTTTAATTTTCTATAAATTTTATTATACACTTTTGTCGTAAAATGCGTACTAAGGCCGAAATCTTTAAAAAAATCGATTTTTCACACGTTTTAGTGAGAAAAAAACAGAAAATCGCTAATTACCGCTAAACTAAGCGTTATACAAAAAAATGTTTGAAATAAAAGTTGTAGAATTTTAAATTGTTTACAATTTTTTTAATGTACACTTCTGCGCTAAAATGCATATTAAAGCCGCAATCTTAAAAAACACATTTTTTACGTGAAAACAGTCTGACCAAGAATTTCAGCAAACATGGCGCCTACCCTATCTTGTAGTGCATAAAAAATTAAGCAAATTAGGCGATTTAAAAAAAAATCGTAGGACCAGTTTTTGAGAAAATTGCAAAAATGTGAAAAATTACACAAATAAACTACTACTTCCGGTTGACCAATTTTGATGAAAATGTTCGTGTCAGGTTCGGTAGTGATTTTTAACTTAAGTTTCAAGTTTAAAGTTCTTACGATGTTCCGTTCTTGAGATATTTTGTATAGATACACACAGACACACACACACACACACACACAGACCAATCGCTATAAACATGTTTTTTTGGGTTCAGGGGTCTGAAAACGTGTAGATCCGGTGAAAAGTTGATTTCTAAAAATCGACATGAAAACAAAATACTTTCCTTCCTATATATTCATATAGGCAAGAGAAAGTAAAAATATACTTCTTGTTTTCAAGCATATTTCTCAAAAGAGGCAATTATGCTGACTGAACTGATTTCCCGTATTTTTAAGTCTTAACTGAGATGGATTTTAATTTTGTATAATTCACTCATGATTAAAATTACGGTACGTTTTACAATAAACAATGTTTACTAATGATTAAACAAAGGTTATATTGTTCATTATCTACAGTGGCTAGAGAAAATCTGCTGAGTGTTTCACAATATCCTAGATCATGTGCAAACAGTGAAGTTTCTAAGAGTGTCACTAGATAGGACACTATCGTGAGATTATTATACCGATCAAATTTGTGGTGAAATATCACCTGGGGTATTTGCATTAAAACAAATTGCCAGATTAAATGATAAAATATTTCTAATAGCAGCTTATCATGGTTTAATTTTACCTCATATCAGGTATGCCATATTAGTATGGGGTAATTCATCACAGCGTAACATGGAAAGAGTTCTTAAAATACAGAAAAAAGCTGTCAGGTGTATGATGGGAGTCAACCACCTTACCTCATGCAGATCACTATTTAAAGAGCTGCAATAGCTCACGGTTCCTTCTTTGTACATTTTTCAAGTGATAATGTACGTAAAGAAAAATACCTTTTTACAGAATTTAGATGTTCACAACCACTACACAAGAAACAGAATCGATTATTATGTTGCTAATCACAACACTAAATTGTTTGAACAAAAACCAACTTATGCAGGTAGAAAAATACATCAATAAATTGCCACAAGGTTTAAAAAGTTGTGACAATTTAAGTCATTTAAAAAAAAAGTTAAAACAATATTTGATTGATGAAACATTTTACAGTGTGCACAAATTCGTTTCTAAATAGTTTTTGGTTGAAAAGTATTTAACTTGTAATTAAACAAATATTGTGTACTAGTATTTGATACAATGGGGTTCATGACAAGCCGATTGAAGTAAGCTGTAGCAGAAACAAATTTTCAGTGGTAAGTGATAAACTTATAGTTTATCAGTTTTATCTTGTTATCTTGACATGTCCCCTTTGACTCCCTTTGGATTCTCCTGGACGCAAAAAAAGAGAGAGATATCGCGCGGTGATTAACGCGCAACAAAAGTAGGCTCATTTTTACTTTCTCTTGCCTATATGAATATATAGGAAGGAAAGTATTGTTTTCATGTCGGTTTTAAGAAATCGAGTTTTCACCGGATCTATACGATCGCCAAAAAACATGTTTTTAGCGATTGGTCAGAGTGTGTGTGTGTGTGTGTGCGTGTGCGTGTGTGCGTGTGTGTGTGTGTGTGTGTGTGTGTGTGTGTGTGTGTGTGTGAACAGAATATCTCAAGAACGGAACATCGTACGAACTTGAAACTTGAAACTTAAGTTACATACTACTACCGGACCCGACACGAACATTTTCATCAAAATCGGTCAACCGGAAGTAGTAGTTAATTCGTATAATTTTTCACTTTTTTGCGATTTTCTCAAAAACTGGTCCTACGATTTTTTTTAAAATCGACTGGTTTACTCAATTTTATATTCTCTACAAGATAGGGTAGGCGCCATGTTTGCTGAAATTCTCGGTGAGGCTGTTTTCACGTAAAAACATAGTTTTTTTAACATTACTGCTTTAATATGCAATTTAACGCAAAAATTTATATAATAAAAATTGTAGAGAATTAAAAGTTCTAAAACTTTTAATTCAAACATTTTTTTGTATAACGCTTAGTTTAGCAGTAATTAGCGATTTCCCGTTTTTTTCTCACGAAAACGTGTGAAAAATCAATTTTTTTTAAAGATTTCGGTCTTAGTGTGCATTTTACGACAAAAGTGTATAGAATTAATTTTATAGGAAATAAAAAGACCTACAACTTTTATTTAAAGCACTTTTCTCTACAGAGCCTAGTTTAGTGTGTAAGAATGATTTTTCGTATCTTTAAGCCGAACTGAGTTTGATTTTCATTTTGCGCCTTTCAGTATAGAATAAGGTTATATTTTTAGAGGTTAGGTTTTTGTTTATTTCCAATGTTTTATTACTAATGTTAGGTTACATTGTTAATTATTTGCATTGGCAAGAGAAAGTTGTGTGAGTGTTTCACACCAGAGTTTTATGTGTATTCGAATGTTTGATTAGTGGCAAAAGTGGGAAAGGTTGAAGTGGAATCGAACAGCATAAGTTGGGCCTACTTGTAGCTACAGATGTTGATAGATAATGGAAAGATGTTCTCTCCTTCTGCCTTAGTTTATTACTTATTACAGTTAGTGACATTTAAACCTCATCTTACTCACTCTCACTCTCTCTCTCTCTCTCTCTCTCTCTCTCTCTCTCTCTCTCTCTCTCTCTCTCTCTCTTTAAAGAAGCGAGTGAGTAGTTGAATGCCATCAACCTTACATAATACAAAATAATCTCATTAACTATAGTTGGGCCGCTCTAAGTTTGCTCCTCCTTCTGTCAACAAACCAAAACCAGCTACTACAGGGTGCACCACTTTATGGATGTTGTATTCCTATTAAGATAACTATTTTTTAAATTATAACTACTTAAAGTACTAAAAACATCAGTCGTGATATGATGTAGGTCTAACAATTTAATTTATAAAAATACTTTTAAAAGTATTTTGTATTTCAATACTTCTGAAAGTATTTTGTTATTACTTTTTAATCAGCGTGTACACATTTTGATATAATGTGCATGCTCAGTGACGTCATTATTTACATTAGGAGCAAACTTAGAGAGGCTGGACTATAGAGTAGGCTGCGGTGATGTCCCCCCCACCCTTCCCTTCTTATCATTTTATCAAGTTCTCTTCTTCTCTCTCTCTCCAATCTGTGGCCACCAATTTTGTTATTTTTCACACGGCTGCCTAAAGGGGAGATGGCACGATGGTTTTAACTCAAAATTTCAATTTTTGGTTTTTTATGTTTTTCAATAGTTTAGGCCTAGATCTACCAGAAAAAAACATTAAATTACGTCAAAAAAATATTTTTTTAATAAAAAAATTAAGTTTTTATCTTATATAACCCACCAGGTTGGTCTAGAGGTAAAGTCGTCACCAAAATCAGCTGTTTAACAGCTGATTTTCGGAGACGAAGGTTCCTGGTTCAAATCTTAGTAAAGGTAGTTACTTTTATACGGATTTGAATGGTAGACAGTGGTTGTGGGTGTACTTTGATGGTTGGGGTTCAATTAACCATACTCTGTGAGTGTGTCTATAGAAGACTACACAGTCTCATTTACACGTCATACACATCATCCTCATCTCATTGGGTGATGGGGTTGCTTATTGTTCTCTATTGAACAGATTGCAACGTACACACATTAGGAATAGAATATTTA
Source organism: Catonia carolina (assembly GCA_035578175.1). Classification (NCBI taxonomy): domain Eukaryota; kingdom Metazoa; phylum Arthropoda; class Insecta; order Hemiptera; family Achilidae; genus Catonia; species Catonia carolina. The sequence continues at coordinate 2,983,059 of JAQMRL010000027.1, forward strand.
TCGGATATGATTTTTGCTACCGAATGTTGGCAATGACATTTCTATTGGGTGCTGGTTTGAAGAGTGTCCTGGTAGAAGTTGGAAGATGGCTAGGAGAAGATGTTGACGTGGTTTAGCCAGGATATTGGTCGTGAATTGTACGCCCTACTTTATCCTCATTTCCAATGATGCCTCCTAGATATTATAATAATTATTTTCTACTCTTCACTGTGCACATTATTTCCTTTTCTTTACCACACCCACAACACTCTAAACAACCTGACATCAGTAAACGAATCTCATCAAACAATAGAAAAAATGCCTCCTCATACATTATTAACCTTCTACAGCTTTTACATTGACGACTCCACAACATGATGAAAACTACACCATGTCGAAGAACAATTTTTACTTTCTCTTGCCTATATGAATATAGAGGAAGGAAAGTATTGTATTGTTTTCATGTCGATTTTAAGAAATCGAGTTTTACCGGATCTATACGTTTTCAGACCCCCTCAACCCACACAAACATGTTTTTAGCGATTGGTCTGTGTGTGTGTGTGTGTGTGTGTGTGTGTGTGTGTGTGTGTGTGTGTGTGTGTGTGTGTGTGTGTGTGTGTGTGTGTGTGTGTGTGTGTGTGTGTGTGTGTGTGTGTGTGAACAGAGTATCTCAAGAACGGAACACCGTACGAACTTGAAACTTGAAACTTAAGTTACATACCACTACCGGAACCGACCCAAACATTTTCATCAAAATCGGTCAACCGGAAGTAGTAGTTTATTCGTGTAATTTTTCACTTTTTTGTGATCTCAAAAACTGGTCCTACGATTTTTTTTAAAATCGCCTAGTTTACTCAAATTTTTATTCTCTACAAGATAGGGTAGGCGCCATGTTTGCTGAAATTCTTGGTGAGGGTGTTTTCTCGTAAAAACATTGTTTTTTTAAGATTACGGCTTTAATATGCATTTAGCGCAACAATTTATATAATAAAAATTGTAGAGAATTAAAAATCCTACAACTTTTATTTCAAATAATTTTTTGTATAACGCTTAGTTTAGCGGCAATTAGCGATTTTCTGTTTTTTTTCTCACGAAAATGTGTGAAAAATTGATTTTTTTAAGATTTCGGCCTTAGTATCCATTTTACGACAAAAGTGTATATAATTAAATTTATAGAAAATTAAAAGATGTACAACTTTTATTGATAGCATTTTTCTCCACGGAGCCTAGTTTAGCGTGAAAAAGTGATTTTCCGTATTTTTAACCCAAACTGAGGTTGATTTTTATTTTGCGTCTTTCACTCATGATTAAAATGAAGTTATGTTTTTGAGGTTAGTTTTTTGTTTATTTCTAATATTTTATTAATAATGTTAGGATTATTGTTTATTATTTACATAGGCAAGAGAACGTTGTGTGAGTGTTTCACACCAGATTTTTAAGTTTGGGTTCTGTGGGATCGTCCTCTCCCTCTCCTACAGTGAAAGAATCCTCTCCTGATCTCAGTAGGTAAGGTAGGCACACTAATTTACTCACCTGGTCATCAAATGAAAGTGAGAGAGTGAGTGTTGGTCAGGTTCCCTTCCCTTCCCTTCCTCCACGCCCCGCTCACATTTCCCTTCTAGTATATTATACAAACAGTTCCGAGGGAGGTGGAGGGTTAAAGTGGCCAGGCGGCGGGTTTTTGGTTCATAAGATGGTTGCGGCCTTCTTGGGGCTGGACGAGGACGTCTCAATTGAGTCTAACACTACTTACCCCATCGTCTAAGAGTGAACATGAGTTTTTCTCGCCGCCTCGGGTTGAAAAAAAAAAGTTTTAAGTTTTAAAATTGCAAAACAATTGTTCTATTCGGGGGAAAATTTTCTTTTGCAGATTGTAAGGAGTAACTTTTTTTTTTTATTCCTAATTTGTGTACGTTGCAATCTGTCCATCAATTGAGAACAATAAGCAACCCCATGACCCAATGAGATGAGGATGATGTGTATGACGTGTAAATGAGGTGGTGTAGTCTTCTACAGACACACTCACAGAGTATGGTTAATTGAACCCCAACCATAAAAGTACACCCACAACCACTGTCTAGTATTAAAATCCGTATAAAAGTAACTACCTTTACTAGGATTTGAACGAGGAACCTTTGTCTCTGAAAATCAGCTGTTAAACAGGTGATTTTGGCGACGACTTTACCACCTGTAGACCAACCCAATGGTGGGTTAAGGGGAGTAAGTTAGCGAACGACGATGATTCAGTCAATAACTAGTAGGGTGATGATGATGTTTTGTGTAATACTCACGGCTAGGAAGAAGAGCGCGGCGATCAAGGAGCTTGTGGCGGGTGAGGGTGAACGACACATCTTCATCTGGTGCACCACTGCAACACACAAACAAACCAAACATCCATCATCACTATCACTCCTACCTTACAAATTACAAATCCGCTTACGCTAAATTATATACAGTTGAGCCGTTCTCAGTTTGCTCCTCCTCCTCCTCCTCCTAGTGTCTGTCAACAAACAAAAGCCAGCTACTACTAAAGGGTGCACGCTAGAGTCTGCCACTTTACGGATGTCGTATTCCTATTTAGTTAACTATTTTTTAAATTATAACTACTTAAAGTACTAAAAACATCAGTTAATGATATGATGTAGGCCTAACAATTTCATTTATAAAAATACTTTTAAAAGTATTTAGTATTTAAATACTTTTGAAAGTATTTTGTTGTTACTTTTTAATAAGCGTGTACACATTTTGATATAATGCGGATGCTCAGTGACGTCATTATTTTGTTTACATTAGGAGCAAACTAAAAGAGGCTGGACTGTAGATACACTTTTCATTTTTATCATGATTTTTGGTTGCACTTTAGTTTTTGTGTGGTTTTAAAAGCATGGGACGAAATTCTAGAATATTTAGTGAAGATGAGTTTAAAAAATGCTGCATCTCTATTGGTATGTATGGTATGGCAAAGTGAGCGGTGACTGGTGACTGATTCCACAAATTCAAATACTTAGGCCTATAAATAGTGGCAGTGACGATTAAATGAACTTTCACAAAACTCCATTACAGTCTTGTAGTAAACTTTTTAGATTTCAGTTAGTGTAAGTAAAATAATCGGTATCTGTAAGTGCATTTAATTTACAATAAAAAGTGTTTCAAATGTTCTGCTAAGAATTTCGTTAAGGCGAAACCCTCTGCAATATAAATGATAAAAAATTACTAACGGCAGCTTATCATGGCCTCATTCTGTCTCATATCTGTTATGGTATTTTAGTATGGGGTAATTCTGGCATGGGTAATATGAATAGGGTTTTTAAAATTCAAAAGAAAGCTATTAGGTGTATGGGGTGGGAGCTAACCAGCTAACCTCATCCACACCACTATTTAACCACCTTACAATTGCTTACAGTTCCCTCTCTCTCTACATTTTTCACGTGAGTATCTATGTTAGGCAAAATAATTTTATGCAGAATTTCAATGTTTACAATCATAACACGAGAAACAGGAATGATTATTATGTGGCTAATCAATCCACAAAATTGTTTGAACAAAAACCTACTTAAGCAGGGAGAAAATTCGTGAATAAATTACCCCAATTTTAAAAATGTTGTGATGATTTGAATTCCTTTAAAAAAAATCTGAAAAATTACTTGATCGGTGGAACTTTTTATAGCGTACAAGAATTTCTTTCTTGATAGTAGTGATACATTGTGTGATTCTTATAATATGTATTTCAGGTGTTATATCTGACGACATGTCCTATACTCCTCTTGGAGTCTCCAGGGCGCAAAAAATCTGTGTGAATAAAATGCATGTTTGCCGTAGATATTTCTCAACCGCGGGTGGGAGAGAGGGAGAGAGATTGTTGTGTGAGTTTAGAACGGCCACAGCCACAGTGTGCTCATAAAAGTGAAAATTGCTTTCAACAGTCCAATGATAGAATTATTAGGACTAGGCTGTTTTTTACATGAACGAGTATTTTTACATATTTTAAAATCCATTATTTGTTTGATTCAAGTATATGTAGTACTAGTAATGTAGTAATGTAGTAGTAATGTAGTAATGTAGAGATGGTAAAAGTGTAAAAGCGTGCACCGCACCGCACCGCACGTATCCAATAACTGACACGAGTAGGCTGAGCTGGGCTGACAGCAGTCTGCCATTAATAGGCTATAGCCTACTATAGTGTAGGCCTAATTGCATTCACCTACCATAAGGTATCCCCAGTCGATTGTCGATTAGTCTTCTGCTTACAACTCATATATATCGATTATCGCTTACAAAATATCGTAAACGCATAATTCTAATGCTCGCCCTACACTCGAACGCCTCCTACTGGTTGTTACAAAAACTATTCATCACTTCTGTTAGCCTACACAATTATTCTTCCCTCTCGCATAACTCAATTCTACACATTTTCATTTCATATATTATTCGATTTTTTTGTCAATTTTCAGTTATCCATCAAATTTACATATACAGTGGACACTCGATTACTCGAAGCCCGATAACTCGAAATTCTCGGTAACTCGAAATATAACTTGAGTCCCTAGACTTTCGTATCTAAGTCCATATAAAATAATCCCGTTATCTCGAAATGAAGTTTCGATAACTCGAATTTTCAAACATTTTCAACATCAAAAAATCTGAAAATGAACGTTTATTTCTATTAAAATTATGACTATATTCATGAACTTTTTCGATGTATATAATCTAGAGACAATGAATGGGTTTTACCTAACTGCGGCGCAGAAGGTACTGACTGTATTATTGTTTGTTTGTTTGAGAGACCATTTCATTTATCCAGGTAGGCTGTCAATGCAAACAATAGGAGGGTACGGTATTGTATACCTAGGCCTATCTTATGACAATGTTATGTTTGCAATGGCTAAATTCAAATTTCGATGACTCGAAATTTTCGATAAATCGAATATTTAGGTTTGGCCCTTGTACTTGGAGTTATCGAGAGTCCACTGTATTTCTATTAAGGGGAGACTGTACTTTGTATCCCGCCAATGTTAAATTTGTTACTTTTAGGTAGGCCTACATTTTCATTGTAATTTACATTGTAAAGTTTAATTTCCATAGGATTTTACAAATCCTATGGAAATTAAACTTTACACACCATAGGTGTCGGGTTTCTTCTCGAGCTACTAATATGTTTTCAATTTAATCTTAGTGACGTATACCATTTTTTTTTTAATTACGAATAAAATAAAATTTTTACAAATTAATTTCTGTGTTTTTTGCGTATTACTAATTTTTGGAGCACCTGAGGAAGTCATATAAATGTCGGTATAGCCTATGTGGATATAGGCCTATAAGATAATTAACTGGTAAAAATGTCAGTTTGGTAGGTTTATTGGTTTCTGAGAAAAGTGTACTTACTTAGTGTTAAAAATCTAAATTTACGGGAAAACGTAAGAAACAAGAAGGCACAAATCAAAAACAAAATTTACACAAACAAGTAAATTTCCTATCAACAGTTGTTTAGAAAGCTGAACCAACAACTGAGAATAACAAAAAACAGTGATGCAGATATTTTAACAACTGAAATTCTCTTTGTACTAAAACGAGGAATAGAAAATTGCGAAAAATATTCGTTCTCTGTAACATAATTTTTGTAAGTAAACTTTGTAAAAACTTAATTTTTTCATAAAATAATTATTATTTTAATATAATTTAATGTTTTTTCGTAGATCTAGGCCTAAACTATTGAGAAAAAAAACATAAAAACCCAAAAATCGAAATTTTGAGTTAAAACCATCGTGCAATCTCCCCTTAAAGTTGGGTGAAAAATTAACGTTTACTTTACGCTTCACGGACAACTGTCCCTGAAGCGCAGCGAGCGCTGCTAGCAGCTACCTATTATTCATAAAAAAAAAAATTATTTTTATTATTCATTTTATTATATTTTCACAAACATTTTAAATCGTGGAAATATTTTTGTGTGTTTCCATAGTGAATTTTAAAAATAAAAACAATATCGCAAGTGATCAGTGGAGATAAAAATGAAGTGGAATGTTTTTACCGACTATAATACGGTGCGCATGCGAAATACGATTTGGTATTACCGGTAGGCCTAATGTTCTAATAAATGTTCACATGATCTTAGTGAACAAAATTTTAACAACTTTCTCTTAAGTACGTGAATAGAAAACAAAAATTTGTAACTGAGGGTGTTGAAATAAGTAAAGTACTGTTAAATATTCAATTAACAGGTGTTAAGCTACTCATCGTCTATGAAACGACCGCCTTAAACAAAAACTAATAAATCTTTTATCATTTACAACAACTAGAAGAAGTTAGGAAAGCGACGCAACATTTGCTACATCATAATATTTTAAGGTACGAGTAACTGCTAAAAGGTTTTCTTCAATTGTTTGTAAATAAGTTTTAACAGTTATAAAATATTACAAATTACATGGCCGCCTACGTGGCCCAGTGGTTAACATGGTACGCTACAGAGCGGAGGTCCCGACCAGGGTCTGGAAAATGGTTACGAGTTCAAACCCAACATGTTGATGCCACTTAAAGTTAACTGAAAGTAAAAACTGTTTGATGAGACGACTTCATGGGTGGTGGCAATTTTCAATAAGTGTTACCTTTGACCTATCCGAAAAACCATCACTCATTTATTTATTTATCTAGGCTAGGCTACTCTTTAAGAAGATGCCCATAACAGTCAGGTGGAGTGTCAAATTATTTACACTTCATCTTTTAATCTGTTAGTTGCACGGCTAAAATAAATAGTTGTGTTTCTTATCACATAATTAAATTAATCATATTATTATTAAATTATCACAGCCAATTAAATGAGTGAATCGTTTAAGAAGAGAAGAGGTAGAGGTTTTTTTTGTTTAACGTCCGACTGTTCTGCAATTACTGTTAATGCAGACGGTGAAGGATGAAATGATTTTTGCAACGTATGAAAATATACCGTGCCTGAATGGGATTCGAACCCAAGACCGCATGATGAGAGGCGAGCACGTTACCAACTACGCCAAGGCGGCCGGCAGAAGAAGAGGTAGAGGTGTACTGTTGTAATCTTTCCCAGAATATCAGGGGAAGAGATACAAAAGAGGAAACGTACTGGGTATAGTTGTTGCAATATAATAAAAAAAAAAAAAATGAAAATAAAAAAATTTAATGAAAATAGATTCTTATTAAACAAATTAACTACCAAACAGCAATTATATGGTATATAATTATTATAGCATTTTAAGAATGACTCTATTTAAAAAAAACAATATAGTTTTCAAATCAGAATTAATATGATCAAAAAAATTTTACAGCAAATTTGAATTTAAAGTTAATTTGGATCCAAATAAAAAAAATAAGAAAAAAATGCTTAGAACAATTTTTTTTACAATCGAAAATGCAGACATTATAAGAATTGATATAGTCTGCTATCAAATAACAATAGTAATCATAACAAAATACGTTTTTATTTAATTATTTGTTTTTATTAATATTATAAGTTCAAATCCAAAAAGTGTTTTGTTTTATTAATAAAGTTTATAAGCCTTAAATATATAAAAAAAACATAAAGTTCATTCAAAATAACAAAACAACAATATATATTTATCTTTTACAAAAAAAAGATATTAAAAAAACTGGTGAAAATCATGAGCTGGTCCACGGTTCAGTGAAAATAAAAAAATCAGAAAAGTTTGCCCAAACATGCAGCCAATGCTTAGTAGTGAGAACAAACGTAGAACATTGGTAAATTGATGGTTGATTGTAAAAATTAAAAAAATTTACATACCAGATGAGATCAGCATAACAAAATAATAGATACTTAACGTAGTTTGATTTTCAGTCAAGGTTAGAGTAGAATATAAATATAAATGCATGGTAGAATTTAAAAAAAATATTCTTCAACACTCGTACACCCTTTTTATGTCGCTGTTGAAAATTGAAAATACTTCACAGCGCTGCATTTTAGAAAAATGCATCCAAAAAAACCAATCACGACATTTTAAAAAAAACTCATTAAATTTTTTTTATTTTCATTTTATTTTTTTTATTGTATTGCAACAAATTACCCAGTACGTTTCCTCTTTTGTATCTCTTCCCCAGATATTCTGGGAGAGATTACACTGTGACACTAATCACAGTTATCTCCTCTGAAAGTAATGAATTTCATAATACAGTTGAACCCTGTGGTGAATGAAGTGAAGGTGTCATTTGCAGAGTGGAAAATATGTGCTTTTCAGAGGACCCGGCATGCTGACAAGCGTACTTTTCCACTCAGTGAGGAAGGCAATGGTAAATCACGTGACTCCTCGTTTTACTTGGTAAAACCTCTACAGGTTCAAACTAGCCTTTCAGGTGATGACCTAAACACATTATTAAGAAGAATCGAATGACACTGCTTTTGTTTCCTAATTCCGAGTTTGACTTCTTGACTTCCAATCGAAACCGAAACTTCGAACCCAATCCAGGCCCAGTAACCTTTTGTTTAGTTTAGAAATGGGAAAGCCGTTTTGTTGGTATCTGTTGTAGTTTGTGAGATGTACGTTTGACGTGTAGTGGCCTTTACGGAATGGAAAGATTAATGAAAACGGTGAGAAAACGAAGAGTGAAATTTCCCTTTGGAGACACCACCATAAGATGGATGATGAAACGAGCTTTAAGGAGATTAAAATTCAAACGTAAAAATCATTTAATGAATTCACAAAGGGTACGGAGAGACAATTGACAACACAAAAATGTTGTGTTTTAGGTAATGCAATATAAGTTGATGACCATCAGCATGAGTAAGACTGGACTATGCGAGGGTTGGAAGTGCCACTATATGTGCTTTTCTAAATACATCATAGCACAGACAGCTCTAACCATGACATCATGTTCTAGTTTCACTCTTCTTACATTGATTTATTATGTTTACAACTACTATGTTATTTTATAAACATCCCATTCTATTATTACTTATTGATCATTAATAATTATTATCCTAAATAATAGACATTCATTCTAAATAAGCCATAATAATAGGCCTAACCTATAATTAGTATCCATTTTGGTCATCACCAGTAAACTGAATCACTCCACTCTCACATTTGCAGTGATAGACTAGTTAGTTAGTCGGTGAGTTCCGTCGATGCGAGCTTATTATCAAGAGTAATACTAGTTTTATTTCAAAATGTTATTGTAATTTTAGGGTTTTCGTATTTCATTATTTTCAGTAAAGTTTTGTTAAAATGCGATTGAATTTTAAACAATTCACTTTCTTTAAATAATAATTACATTAGTTGTTAGTTATTTAGTGTTAGGGGGGGGTGATGAAGTGTTAAGTGTTAGGGTGGGGTGGTAGTTGATAGATGTGGGTGTGTTATGTAAGTAGGATAGATAGACTTATACTCTCCTCTCCTCTCCTCTCCTCCCACCGCATTATAGAAAAGCAATCGTCAACTTATACCCCGTTACCAGTACGTGGTTAAAAATTGGCCATGAATTATGTGGCATTAACTTTTGTGTCGCCCGGTAGTTGTATACACGTCTATGTGCGTTACATAATAGCATACGAGGAATGTGAGCTTCTAACTATTTTTACCAACATAACATAACATAACATAACCTCTATTACCACACCGTTTACATTTATTTATTACCGCACTAGCCATCATATTATATACTGATGCGCTCATCTGCCCATATACAGCATGCGGTATGCGGTATGCGGTATGCGGTGTATCGCTTCTCCTCATCAAACTCCCCAAAGAAGAAAGAAGAAAGAGACGTCGCTTCAGCCCACCGCTAGTCATCACCTTTTACTCACAAAGTTCCCTCAATGGATTCTTTCTTTCTCTTGCCTATATGAATATACAGTATAGGAAGGAAAGTATTGTTTTCATCTCCATCACAACAAATACATTAAATCACCTTATTTACTACAATTTTCATTCTCTGTATGATTGGGTAGGCGCCATGTCTGCTCAAGTTCTTAAGGAGGAGGATGTGCTCTCGTAGAAAAAAAATTTTCTTTTATTTGGCCTTAATATGTAGCCTACCTATTTCAGGGCAGAAGTGTCAAAAACAATGTTACAGAAAATTTAAAAACCTTCAACTTATATTATAAACATTTCTCTGTAAAAAGCTTAGTTTAAGCGATAATTAATGATTTTCTGTTTTTTCCATGAAAATCTGTTAAAATGGATTTTGTTAAGATTTCGGCATTTAACGACAAAAGTGTATAATCAAATTTATAGGAAATTAAAAGATGTACAACTTTTATTTTAAGCATTTTTCTGTACAGAGCCGTTGTTTAGCGTGAATGAGTGATTTTCTGTATTATTAAAACAAACTAAGGTCGGTTTTCATTTTGCATCATTGATTGAAATAAGGTTATGTTTTTTGTTTATTTCTAATATTAGTCTAGTTTATATTGTTCATTGTTTGTTTAACGTCCGACTGTTGTGCAATTACTGCTAATGCAGACGGTGAAGGATGAAATGATTTTTGAGCACGTTACCAACTACGCCAATGCGGTCGGCTATATTGTTCATTGGCAAGAGAAAGTCGTGTGAGTGTTTCACACCATATTTTTAAAGCTTATGGTGATTTATTTGAGGCGAAGCAATGAGCGACGCCAGCTGTGGTGTAATCAGCTAGATAGCCCTAACTGTGATAAGGGGATCAGTGTCCCCTTAGCTAAGAATGAAATTGCAGTTATGATGGGCAGCCTCCGACTGGAGGCTGCCAATTGAGTGTTAAATGCCGCTGTTAAATGCAGCGGGCTACTTTTAAATGAATCACCCTGTATAAGTGTCATTGTTTCTTCCAGCACCATCAACCCTCATGGAGAAGGTAACAGCGCACAGATTTTTCTTCTTTTTTTTTGAAGGCGAAAAACCACAGCGGTTATCATTGCCTGTTGTTCTACACAGAAGTGTAAAAAGCCCTTTGAGTGCAGAACGCTTTTTTCATATAATACTTAAAATCTTACTAACTAGTATCACAGGAATGAAAAAAAAATTTACGCAAAAAGTAATATCACAGACAAAAATGACTAAAAAAGGGCCATAAAAATAAAACATACACACATAAACTGAAACTTAAAATATCACAGTTAGAATAAATAACACTAATGACATTCGCAATTTATCTTACAAACTAGTATCACAACCAAACAATTAAAATTTACATAAAAAATACATTTTGTAAAATTTACTCGCTATGTAAGTCTCTACAATTAACACCCGGTTCTTCCTTGGAAAAAACCCATTGGTGGGTGACACCATATAACGAAACGACTGGTGTCACCACACTAATGGTTGACTGGAACATTTTAACTGTGTTAGGTAGTTGGCCTTGAGTACATACCGATTGGGGGAGAGAAAATTTACCCATGTATTTTACTTCTATCTTCTTATAATGAGGGTTGCGTCCTTAATAAAACGCCATTTATTATTAATTTTTTCCGTGTGTGCTATTACTTTACTTAAGGTCTTTTTTTGTGTAATTGTCATGGCTGACGTAGGCTATAAGAATCTTGTGTTAACAGGCACCAAAAAGGAGAGTATTTAAGAAGTGGCGAAAAGGCAATCGTGTTAAATAAGTTGTAGTAGCGGAAGTGATAAAACTTATTTCTCAACTAACTGGGTTATAAGTGAGTATAAGAAAAAATCTGGTGTGAAACACTCACACAACTTTCTCTTGCCAATGCAAATATTTAAAAATAAACCTAACATTAGTATTAAAACATTAGAAATGAACACACAAACTAACCTCAAAAAACATTAGTGAAATACGCAAAATTAAAATTGAACTCAGTTCGGCTTAAAAATACGAAATATCGCTCATTCACGCTAAACTAAGGCACTGTACAAAAAAAGCTTTAAATAAAAGTTGTAGATCTTTTAATTTTCTACAAATTTTATTATACACACTTTTGTCGTAAAATGTACTATTCTAAGGCCGAAATCTTAAAAAAAATCGATTTTTCACACGTTTTCGTGAGAAAAAACAGAAAATCGCTAATTACCGCTAAACTAAGCGTTATAAAAAAAAAATGTTTGAAATAAAAGTTTTAGAATTTTACATTCTCTACAACTTTTATTATATAACGTTTTGCGCTAAAATGCATGTTAAAGCCGCAATCTTAAAAAGAAAATGTTTTTACGTAAAAACAGCCTCACGCAGAATTTCAGCAAACATGGCGCCTACCCTATCTTGTAGAGAATAAAAAATTGAGTAAACCAGGTGATTTTAAAAAAAATCGTAGGACCAGTTTTTGAGAAAATCGCAAAAAAATGAAAAATTACACGAATAAACTACTACTTCCGGTTGACCGATTTTGATGAAAATGTTCGTGTCGGGTCCGGTAGTGGTATATAACTTAAGTTTCAAGTTTCAAGTTCGCACGATGTTCCGTTCTTGAGATATTCTTTTCACACACACACACAGACCAATCGCTAAAAACATGGTTTTTGGGTTCAGGGGGTCTGAAAACATATAGATCCGGTGAAAACTCGATTTCGAAAAATCGACATGAAAACAATACCTTCCTTCCTATATATTCATATAGGCAAGAGAAAGTAAAAATGACAACTGGAAAATTACAAATTTTGTATTAAAACATGTGATGTGTAATTGTGTATAGGCCTATGGTTAAAAGCGCGTATAAGTTATGATTGGGATGTTTTCATTTAAGGGGGTAGTCAACTCAAGAAGATGATTTCTTTTTAAATTTTGGTTGTTTTTTGCATTTATTTGAAGTTTAAAATTTTCTGAATCACAGCACGTGTTTACTTTTATGTTGACAAAAAGTTATAAAAACATTTGTTTAAAATAAAGCTCACTAGCAAGGCGAGAGAAATTATTCGTTAAACTTTAAATTAAATTTTCCGGAAATGTGTTTTTGCATGATTGTACATTCTTGGGAATTAAATATTCTGGTTTGTATTGAAGGTATTTGGATGATTTTTTTTCAAATGTTTATAATTTCTTGCTCTATTATCTGTCGAATGATTATTACAAAAAAAACTTAGTAGGGATTTAGTTAAAAAATAATTTGTGCATACACAAAATAAATGTTTCTGAAAATATGGTTTCTCTTAAATTAATTTTTTTGTAAGACAAGTACATATAATGTACTTGCATACAACAGATAATAGAGAGCAATTTTCTGTATTTTGTAGCATAAGAATCATGATGATATCTTTCTTGGTTCATGAGATATTTGATTGCCCGTAAAAGCCCGCTTTTCCAACCTCACCCTTATATTAGGGGCTGTAATTAATTTTTTGGCCTGGTTCAAGTGGTAGATCATTACTAGTAAACTACTCTTTCATTTAAAATATATAATTATACATTAAGCCTGCAGTTTTCATTTACATTTTCTGGGTTGACTACCCCAAAAAATCAAAGTAAAGTATCACCCGCTGTAGCAGGTGATTTGGTAACCGCTGTTTCTTTACTCAACACATCTTTGTTACGATGAACCGAGGAGTATAAAGTAAAAACATCTGGTGTGAAACACTCACACGACTTTCTGTTGCCAATGCAAATAATTAACAATAAACCTAACAATAGTAATAAAACATTAGAAATAAACAAAAAACTAACCTCAAAAAACATAACCTAATTTTAATCATATATTATCAAAGACGCAAAATGAAAATCAACCTCAGTTTGGCTTAAAAATACGGAAAATCACTCTTTCACACTAAACTACTTTCTGTAGAAAAAAAAGCTCTGAATAAAAGTTGTAGATCTTTTAATTTTCTATAAATTTGATTATAAACACTTTTGTCATAAAATGAATACTAAGGCCGTAATCTTAAAAAACACATTTTTTACGTAAAAACACCCTCACCAAGAATTTCAGCAAACATGGCGCCTACCCTATCTTGTAGAGAATAAAAAATTGAGTAAATTAGGCGATTTTTAAAAAAATCGTAGAACCAGTTTTTGAGAAAATCGCAAAAAAGTGAAAAATTATACGAATAAACTACTACTTCCGGTAGACCGATTTTGATGAAAATGTTCGTGTCGGGTCCGATAAAGGTATGTAACTTAAGTTTCAAGTTCTTACAATGTTCCGTTTTTGAGATATTCTGTTCACACAAACACACACACACACACCCACACACACGCACGCACGCACGCACACGCACATACACGCGCGCGCGCGCGCGCGCACACACACACACACACACACACACAGACCAATCGCTAAAAACATGTTTGTGTGGGTTCAGGGGGTCTGAAAACGTATAGATCCGGTGAGAACTCGATTTCGAAAAATCGACATGAAAACAATACTTTCCTTCCTATGTATTCATATTCATATTCATATTTTCCCTTACCTATGGGAAAATAAAAAAAGTGAGTTGAGTGGAGAAACGCGCGGTGGATTTAGCTGTAAATGTAGGTGATGACCGAAAGAGATAGTATTTGTGGGGTGGGAGGGTAACGGCCTTGTGGACGCATCATTACCAGCCAGCCATAATTCTCATCATAAACGTTCCACTGCCACGCTAATTAACCACCAACCAGCTCACAAGTAGGCCTACGGTTCCACTGCATAACTTAACACACCATCTCCTTCTTTCCTCCCTCTCTCACTCCCTCCCTACCTCCCTACCTTCCTTCCTTCCTGGCTTAGTTCCTGTCCCGTAGGCTAATTAATTAGAAGCCACATCGCATTGACATTAGGCCTACCATAAACACGAGAAACCATTCTCCACTAGAGAAAAAGAAAAAGAAAAGAGGCGTTTCAATTATTTTTTGTTACTTATTTGCTGATCTGTAAGCTAATAATGGAGCGTACCATAGACAACTTGAGGGGTATACAAGCAAAACTGACAATCTCCAAGCGAAGCTGTTTTTGGGAAACGATGAGAATCAGTTAGGCCTACATACATTGAAAAGTAATATAATATAGTTTTTGTTGTTGTAATGTATGATCTTTATTGAGTTTATTACCCTATAAATTAAAAAGCTAACGGGTGTTTCAAAAAGGACGCACTTTACGTCTCCCATGGTCAACTTCTTTCAGTTCATGAACGACACCGATGCGGTAAGGATGCACATTTAATTTTTTTGTAGCCCTTAAAGCGGAAAATAGTGATAATCCAGCCTGTCAAGATAACTTTCTAAGTGATTTGCCGGGTGAGGTAGTCAAACGTTGTTTCACATCGTCCAAAACTTGTTCTGTTAACACTGATGTCGACCTGTGCTTTTCCGATTCTGTACACTGCCAGTCTCACGAAATTTATTAATCAGACGCGATATTGTGGTGTTATTAGGTACTTCAGAATTAAGAAATTTTAACTGGAACTCGTCTTTCACTCGTTCGTAAGATTTATATGCGCAATAACTTTCAATAATAAAAACACGTTCATCCTTTGAAAAACCATGCTTGAACTTATACAGACACTACAGACACAAATGAATACTGGGATAGCACTAGTACATGTCAGTAATACACAACGGGTCAACAATGAGTACGGTAGTGCCAACTGTTATTTGGGGGAAAAAATATTCCCTATGCAGAAAATATTAACCCATAACTTCGAAGTGCGTCCTTTTTGAAACACCCGTTATTTAGATCAGTAATTATTAAGAAAATTAAATTTGAATTATGGAGATTGTGAGTTTTGTTTCCAACATGGTAGGAGATTGTTGGTTTTGTTTCCAACATGGTAGGAGATTGCTGGTTTTGCACCCACCTAATGTTTTCATTATATACAGAATGTGATAATCATTGATCATTCATAAGCATTATACAGATTTATTCATAAATAAAAACATTATAATACAATGGTTCAACTACATTTATTATTAAATTAAACAAATATTATATATTTTTTAACTTAGACAAATAAAAATTCTTGCTTTTGTGGGAGTTACAACTGCAGGAGAAACTTCCATTTTATTATTTTATTAATTTTTACTAAAAATTTCACTACTACGCACAATTTTCTTTTTAAAATAATACCAAATCCAATGGGTTGGTCTAGAGGTAAAGTTGTCACCAAAATCAGCTGTTGTAACAGCTGATTTTCGGAGACGAAGGTTCCTGGTTCAAATCCAAGTAAAGGTAGTTACTTTTATACGGATTTGAATGGTAGATAGTGGCTACCGGTGTACTTTGATGGTTGAGGTTTAATTAACCATACTCTCTCAGGAATGGTCGACCTGAGTCTGTACAAGACTACACAGTCTCATTTACACGTCATACACATCATCCTCATCTCATTGGGTCATCGGGTTGCTTATTGTTCTGAATTGGACAGATTGCAACGTACACATATTAGAAATTTAAAAAAAAATAAATAAAATACCACAAACAACATCGCACGTCCGACAATCGAATTTATAACCTCATTTTTACAAGATACACAAGCGTCACGTGACTTAAAGACTATCTAACCATTGGCTAATACGGAGATTGTGGTTTTTTTCTTCCAAAACCCTGTTGGAGATAGTGGATTTTGCTTCCAACTGTACATTGAGACATGAAAAAAACATTGTTTAATGCTGCTTTTGCTACTGAACAATTAAAGTACAGTTGAGCCGCTCTAAGTTTGCTCCTAACGTCAACAAACCAAAGCCAGCTACTACAGGGTGCACGCTAGAGTCCACAACTTTATGGATTTCGTATTCCTATTAAGTTAACTATTTTTTAAATTATAAGCACTTAAAGTATTTAAAACATCAGTCATGATTTATGATGTAGGCCTAACAATTTCATTTATAAAAATACTTTTAAGCGTATTTTGTTGTTACTTTTTAATCAGCGTGTACACATTTTGATATAATGCGCATGCTCAGTGACGTCATTATTTGTTTACATTAGGAGCAAACTAAGAGAGGCTGGACTGTAGGTTAGAATGCATGATTTTTTGTACTACAATATTATAACCTCAACTAAATTTTGACAAAAATAGGAGATTGTGAGTTTTGCTTCTACACCCCTCCCTCATATGACAAGTGATTGGAAATTGGAAGGCACACCACTACAAGACTAGTATAGTCAGTTGAGTCACCCATTGAGTTTGCCCTTGAAAGGCAACGAGGGGTAAAGGGGGACAAGCATTAGTGCGCATGCGCGACTGCTCTAATTTTAGTACGCAAACATAACAAATTATACTACACCCAAAGCATAGCTATATACAGTAGGGTATATTGCGGAACCTTTTGTAGGTAAACAGTAGGCCTACGAATATAACTGTTTGTTACGAAAAAACAGCCTCACCTAGAATTTCAGCAGAAATGGCACCTACCTTATCTTGTAGAGAATAAAAACTTTAGTAAACCAGGCGATTTTTAAAAAAATCGTAGGAGACGTTTTTGAGAAAATCTCAAAAAAAGTAAAAAATTACACAAATAAACTACTACTTCCAGTTGACCGATTTTGATGAAAATGTTCGTGTCGGGTCCGGTAGTGGTATGTAACTTAAGTTTCAAGTTCGTACGATGTACCGTCCTTGAGGTATTCTGTATAAACACACACACACACACACACACACACACACAGACCAATCGCTAAAAACATGTTTGTGTGGGTTGAGGGTCTGTTTACGTGTAGATCCGGTAAAAACTCGATTTCGAAAAATCGATATAAAAACAATACTTACCTTCCTATATATTCATGTAGGCAAGAGAAAGTAAAAATGAATTATTTTCTGTGTAATTAGCATTAACCCACCGGGTTGGTCTAGGGGTAACATCATCGCCACTATCAGCTGTTTAACAGCTGATTTTCGGAGACAAAGGTTCCTGGTTCAAATCCTAGTGAAGTTAGTTACTTTTATACGAATTTTAATACTAGACATTGGTTACCGGTGTACTTTGATGGTTGGGGTTCAATTAACCATACTCTCTCAGGAATGGTTAGACTGAGTCTGTACAAGTCTACACCTCATTTTCACGTCTTACATATCATCCTCATCTCATTGGGTGATGGGGTTGCTTATTGTTCTCAATTGATGAACAGATTGCAACGTACACATCATATTAGGAATAACCAATAAAAAAAAGTTACTGTATAAACATAAATAAGGTAAATGAAAGCAATTAGAAAAGTTATTAATTTTCGTTTTACAATAATGTACGCTGAATCGTCAGTTGTTTTGTGAAGAGACATCGATATAGGTTTACGACCGTGCGAATTCATTAAGAATGCAAGGACCTTTCTAATGAATTATATTTAAGAGGAGAGAGAGAGAGAGAGTGAGAGGTAGGCTGCGGTATGAAATAAGCAGATAGTTAGCTGTAGTGGATGGATGATAGATAGACGTGTAGGCCTACCAGGTAATAAGGCTGGCAGATGAATAGAGACAGACGACTGACTGGCAATGGCCTCAATAAACCACACCGCACCACATCCCTGCCTAACACTACTACTTACTTAGTAGGCCTACTCATTCATTTACACCTCTACCCTATAAATGGTACACCAAACCACTAACCTCTAACCTACACCTCTCTACCCTTCACCCCCTCACCACCCCACCACCAACCACTCTCTGTCTTTGGTTTGGATATGTCTCCCTCTTACCCGCTCCATCAAGCCTATTTAATTTAATTTCGCTCAGTCACATCCGAATGTCAGAAACTACAACAGATAGCAAAAAATAGTTTTCGGATTCATAATCTGCACAAACAGTTATTAGGCAAGGATTGGGTTTTCACCGGAAGTCGCTCAAAACTAAAAGTCAAGAAATTGAAAGTCGGAATTTGGTAACGAACAAAAATAGTATTATGGCACCCAATTAAGAAAGAGAAACAGAGTCGTACTTACCGTCATCCCTCGTCATCAGGATCGGCTGAAATTCTCCGCCCTCCTCTTCTCTCTGAAACACACAACCACAATATTACTCAACAAAACAACATTTGTACAACATTTGTAGTAAGTGTCACATCCCTGCGTGTAGGGTTACGCCGACCGAGCAGCGGGAGGGGTTTCTCAATAGCAACTAAATTTATGAGCAAGCCTATATTAGTCATGGGACGGCACAGTGAGTGAAATAGGTGAGCTAGCACACCCCGCCTGCACAATTGAACGATGAGACGGACGGGGTGAACTGTGCCAGTGAGCTAGTAGATTCTTGAGTCTAATACGTACAGCCCTGAGCTGAGGTATGTGAATAAACAGAGAGTGAGTCGAGCCGAGGGTGACTTTCGCTCAATCCTTCGCACACACCACGTTCTGTTTGTGCGTGCGTCAACCTGAAGGTTCATGCATTTCTTTCCACAAACAAATTTTTGTCACGTGTCTATCTTTGTTTCGTATGCACGTGGTAAAATTGTACAATGGTATTTTACAACCACTTGTCTAAGGGTTGTTGTAGTATAGTATGAAAGAATAATGACCCCCTCACAAACAGTGGCAGAGTTTGATACGAAATGTATACTTTTCATGCAGCGTTTAGGTATACGTAGCCCTTGCTATGATGCGACTAAGAGAGAAAAGTGGTTTAGTCGTGGAGGGGAGGGGATGTACAAGTCAGCTCTGGCGAAGAACGTGCTGCGTGTGGAGAAACGCTCAGTGTGCTGGTCGTTCAAAATGAAAGAGGTGGTAGTAGGTCACCGCTCAGTTAAAAGAGCAGCTAGATCTTTTGTGCGACTCGCTCATGAGCGTCACATCACTAATTTACAGGCTTCCTTCACAGTAGGTATCCTGTACAGTTTTTCTTTAATTTTACTATCTCTGTGAAACAGATATACCTCTCCATTTATTTCATTGGCTGTAGCTATACATCTATTGATTGGAGCTATTTCACTTTTTGTAGCTCCACCAAACAGCCTAAAACTTCTTAAAGCTGTGCCAGGTACTCTCAGAAAAATCTTCCAGATATCCAGAACTTCAACTCGTGAGTGCAGAATGTTGTAGATGTAAACAACTTGCATCACTCTACGTCGCCTGTTCAGACTCTGAAGCCCGTAGAATGTATATAGTAGCCGCCTATACAGGGTGATTCATGAAGTTCTCCCCCCACTTCTACAGCACATTGTACTAGTAAAAATAATGAAAAAATGTTATATAAACATAGGTCCGAAAACGCTTCGTTAGCGAGTTACAGCTAGCGAAAGTTTCGCCTGGATTTCAGTTCACCAGGTGAAATGAGGTCTTCCTGGAATTGTGGTAAGGTAGATTGAGGGGCAAATTCAATCATTTCTTATGGTTTTTGATCTGATAAATTGAATAAAATAGGTCCCAGATCTGTAAGTTAAATAGTTTTTAAGAAAACCAGTGTCAAATGCAAAAAATGGAGTGAAAAACTTATTTTTTCATCTTTGGGCAAGGATAACTGTGTTATTTCACCAAGAAACAGTTAAAATTTTTCAATAAAACATGTAGAAAATTTTATTCTGAACAAACCGGTGTAAATTAAGTACACAGAAAGCGAATAGATGTTTGATTAAATGAGTTTTTATTCATAAGAGTACAAAGTAAAATTAACCGGAAAAACTAAAATGAAAAAATGTGTTTTTTCACTCCATTTTTTTGCATTTGACACTGGTTTTCTCAAAAACTATTCGCTTTCTGTGTACTTTATTTACACCGGTTTGTTCAGAATAAAATTTTCTACATTTTTTATTGAAAATTTTTAACTGTTTCTTGGTGAAATAACAAAGTTATTCTTGCCCAAAGATGAAAAAATGTGATTTTCACTCCATTTTTTGCATTTGACACTGGTTTTCTCAAAAACTATTTAACTTACAGTTCTGGGACCTGTTTTATTCAATTTATCAGATCAAAAACCATAAGAAATGATTGAATTCGCCCCTTAATCTACCTTACCACAATTCCAGGAAGACCTCATTTCACCTGGTGAACTGAAATCCAGGCGAAACTTTCGCTAGCTGTAACTCGCTAACGAAGCGTTTTCGGACCTATGTTTATATAACATTTTTTCATTATTTTTACTAGTACAATGTGCTGTAGAAGTGGGGGGAGAACTTCATGAATCACCCTGTATATATATATATATAGCCCATCTACTGTCTCAAGAGTAGGCTACTGCGCGTGCGCGAGGCAAGCGCCGCCTGCCGCCTATACGCTTTTGTAAACTAAACTTTTACACTAGTTACCACGTACAAATTCAATACTGTAAATGCAGTAGGCCTACTTTCACAGATATCTTACATAAAACACAAGAATTGGTGCAAAGAAATAACAAATTTTTGTGTTTAACGTAAGATTACTTCCATAAATGGTAAATAAAGGGGTATTTTTTCTTAAATAAATTTGTAGAAAATTTAATTCTGAGAAGATTCATGTGAATTACTCAGGAAAAAAATGAATAATAGATATTGAAATTTTGCTGTATTTAAAATCAATACAAACGCACATTCTTAACTGCATAACATTATTAGGTTGGGAGTAACAGCTGATCATTATCAGCTGTTACTCCCAACCTACATATCAGTTAATATTTTATGCAGTTAAGAATGTGCGTCTGTATTGATTTTAAATACAGCAAAATTTCAATATCTATTATTCATTTTTTCCTGAGTAATCCACATGAATCTTCTCAGAATTAAATTTTCTACAAATTTATTTAAGAAAAAATACCCCTTTATTTACCATTTATGGAAGTAATCTTACGTTAAACACAAAAATTTGTTATTTCTTTGCACCAATTCTTGTGTTTTATGTAAGATATCTCTGAAAGTATTGAATTTACAGCTCTGGAACCAATTTTATTCAATTTTCCAGATTATGAAACATAAGTAAACAATAGTATTTGTATCTTTGTAACTACGTTTAACATTTTTATACGGCCTTACTTCACCGAGGGTACCGAGTTCTAGGTGAATTTTTTCGCTAGCCGTAACTCGCTAACTAAGCGTTTTCAGGCATATGTTTATATGAACTTTTTTCTTATTTTTAACTATAAAATGAGATCTCAAGAGATTGCCGTGTAGTTTTGAATCACCCTATATAACGATAAATAACAAAGTTAGAGTAACAATAGTAAAAGTTTTAGTTAAACTAATGTTAGATTTATAAAACATTTTCTAACAAATAAATTGAACGTGTTTTTATTATATATTAAGCTTAGAGTGATGAATAATTAATGTTGTATGGAATTGTTGTTTGTGATCGTGCTGGTTTTTAATTAATACGCATGCTCAGTTGTGTTGCTGGTTGTGTAGCGTAGACGGACTCTACCTTACCTTGGTGCTACTCACTACAAGATCCAATTTTTGTACCTTACCACCCACCCTACGACGTCATTCTCCGCGGGTGCGCATGCCTTAGCTTTAGTTCTATTAAAATTTATTGTTTAGGTGGTCATCAGCCTGGTTGGCTGGTTTCAACCTGTAGAGGTTTTACTAAGTAAAAAGAGGAGTCACGTGGTTTACAATTGCCACAACTCACTGAATAGAAAAGTACGCTTATCAGCATGCCAGGCCCTCCGAAAAGCACTCACTTTGCACCCTGCAAATGACACCTTCACTTCATTCACCACAGGGTCTGGCTGTATAATGAAATCCATTACTTTCAGAGGAGATATCTGTGATTAGGGTCACAGTACACCTCTACCTCTTCTGTTGTTAAATGATTCACTCATTTAATTGGCTGACCACGTGATAAGAAACACAACTATTTATTTTAGCCCTGCAACGAACAGATTGAGAGTAAATAGTTTGACACTCCACCAGTCTGTTATGGGCAGAAAATTTATTATAATTAAAATTATTTTTGGTGGCAAACTGTGTTTTTTAAGTGGTTCCAGTTGGATAGTAGGTTACCTTGCCGGGCAGAAAGACAGGCCGATCCAACAATCATTACCATATTGTTCATGTTTTAATAATGTAAAATTGTTTTAATGGTAAATATTTTATTTTATAAAAATCCCTTTCATTGTGTCCTCCCATGGGTGGTGGCAATTTTTAAAGAAACAACCAACAGCGATTTCTGTATCTTCTCTTTAATAGGAATCGAATGACACGATTTTTGTTTCCCAATTCCGACTTTTTTTTGGAGACGAAGGTTCCTGGTTCAAATCCTAATAAAGGTAGTTACTTTTATACGGATTTGAATGGTAGACAGTGGTTGTGGGTGTAGTTTGATGGTAACCATACTCTGTGAGTGTGTCTGTAGAAGACTACACCACCTCATTTACAAGTCATACACATCATCCTCATCTGATTGGGTCATACAGTTGCTTATTGTTCTCAATTTAACAGATTTCACAATTGTGCAAGTGACATCTACGTTAAGAAGAAGAACTTGTCCACCTGTATACTTGGATAACAATGAGATACCACAGGAAAATAAAGTCCGATATTTGGGCCTTCATTTAGATCGTAGATTGACTTGGGGATATCATATCAAAACAAAACGTTTGCAACTAAATAACCGTACAAAATTACTCTCAAAATTCATCAACAGAAAATCAACTTATTGACAATATATAAGGCCTATCTACGACCGATTTAAAATTACGGTATTGAAATTTTTGGGACGGCAAAGAAAACTCACTTACAAAAACTTCAAACCCATCAGTCAAAAATATTTTGCATGATAACGAACATTATTACGTAACAAACCTAACATTACATTCCGACTTAAAAATTCCTTTTCTATCAGAAACTGCTAAAATAAAATACTCAAAATTTAACAGAAAGTTAACAGACCACATTAATCCCCCCCTAATAGCCTACAGCAAATGTCAAGACAAAACTTAACCCACCGACGCTTACGAAGAAAATGGAGTAGAGATCTTCTGATCTAATAACAAAATATTATGTAAATAAAATGCGCTTAAAAGATATATACAAATTATTTTACAGATTTCATAATTCCTTAACATTTCATTCATTTCTTTTGTAATTATAATTTTTTATGAGTTGTTCAGATCTTTATTATTCTTGTAATGTGTATATTATTTGTTTTTCCTGTGTTTGTTTTCTTTTTTCTTAATTTATTTTTACTGTTGAACTTTTGAATTATCCACTGGAATATATTCTTTAAAAAATTATTTTCTGTTTATTATTCACGTCATTTGTTTATTCTAAATTTTGTTAAGCTTTTGGATGGTTGTACAGTATTGTATAGTTTCTAAATAAAAAATCAAAGTTAAAAAAAATTGAACAGATCGCAACGTACACGCTTAATGAATTAAAAAAACAAAATCAGACTTGATTTTTTGACTTCCGATTTTGGCCCACTTCCGATTGACACCGGAACTTGAAATTAAATTTAGTGCCACTAACTTTTGTGTAGATTAGGAATCGGTAAACCGTTAGTGAGATGTCCGAGTGACGAACGGACATAACTTAGGCCTACCAATAGGAAAATGATAGATGGTAATTAATATGTCGCATAATTAATATTTATTAGGTAGATTAATTTTAAATAAATTGAATATGTTATGTGCATGTTTTCATTTCCCTATATCTGTAAATATTTATGACAATATTATATTTAAAAAAAAATAATAAATTTGTTTTCCACTTCACTTAATTTGTTTTTAAACGCCTTTTATAATCCAGTAATATTATCTAGGTCGCTGGTATACTGTACCGAAAGAATTTCTTTTTTTTCTTGGCTTCAGGGGTTTGATCAATTGAAATGGGAGTATAAATAATGTGATTGTACGACGGCACTACTGCGATTATTACACATTATTGTAGCCTATAGAGAACGAGAAAGTGTTATTTGTCCTGCGGAAGTGAACGAATAGAATAAGAATACGGTGCGCACGTACTATTTGCACTCACGCATTTCCATTAGGCTATTTTATAACATACCTAAATAAATAAATAGTGAAAGATTTTTAAACCGGTTGTTAAGCCTTCTAATAACGAAGCGTATATATTTTTGTAGACGCACTTCCATTCCACCGCTGTTACCAACTGATCCTACCTAACCACCCTAAACTAATGCTGGGATGCTGGGTTCGGATCGTGACCGGCGACGCACCCTAGATCACCCTCTGACCCCAGCTCATCCCCCTCCTTCCCACCGCCTTTATTTACTTTCTCGGTACTTAATTATGCAACAAATAATCGCAGTATTGCATATGCCCATAACAGACATGTGGGTGTCAAATTATTTACACTCAATCTACTTGTTTCAGGGCTAAAATAAATAGTTCTGTTTCTTATCACATGGTCAGCCAATGAAATGAGTGAATCATTTAATAAGAGAAGAGGTAGAGGTGTACTGTGACACTAATCACAGTTATCTCCTCTGAAAGTAATGAATTTCACTATTCAGCCAGATCCTGTGGTGAATGAAGTGAAGGTGTCATTTGCAGGGTGCAAAGTGAGTGCTTTTCAGAGGGCCCGGCATGGTGATAAGCGTACTTTTCCACTGAGTGAGTTGTGGCAATGGTAAACCACCTCACTCCTCGTTTTACTTAGTAAAACCTCTACACGTTCAAACCACCCTACAGGCTGATCACCTAAACAACAACAAGCTGTTCTTTGGTAAGTCGTAGGCTATCCACATTTTGAAATTAGTTTAGTGCGCAGCGACTATTTGCTTCGTGAGTTACACGAATGTGGTAAGGATTCATACCAGCGCACGCAACCGTGTTGTTTTCTTGTTACTTTTGTACAGTGCTTAGAAAATTCGAGTTTTTTATGGGAAAGCAAGCATAAGTACATGCTGTTATAGAGTTGAGATAAGTTATTCTACACATTTTTCTGTTATATATGGCTACAAATTGTTTTAATAAGCATTCTTACCACTAAACATTAGTATGTGATTTTCATTTCAATTAACGTTCCTCGGTAAGTATAGGCCTACTTACCAGGGCTTAACATAAAAAAACATATACTTTTTTTTTACTTTTAAGAGCACACTGGATGATCACTTTAAGTTAGTTAAACATTTATTTAGTGTTGCGTTGTTTTCTGTTCTCCCAGTAGGGCCAGTCTCACGTCATCTGATACGTCACTCGTTTTATATTGTTTAGTTGGAGGAGGTGCAAATTTATAGAGCTTTTAATGATGTTTAATTTTTCGGATTTATTTTGGAGGCCGATATTAATTCCGGCGATTTAAAACTTTTAGAACCAACTAAAATATTCCGCTTGTGGAAATCCCACTAGCAGAAATCAGTTTAAATCGGGAGCCTCCACGTGGTTCAGCTGGATAGCTCATAAATTGCAGGTTCTAGGACTCTTGAGTGAACTAAAAGGGAATTCCATCACAAATTCATAATCATGAAAATCATAGGCCTACCTCGCAAATCACCTCTATAGTTAATCGCTATAGTTGTAAACTTGGGATCTGATTACCACCGGCTATTTCACGATAGTCAGAAAAGTTAGAAGCAACATGGAAAAGATATACTTTCTTTTTTTTTTTAATTTACGCCCTAATTGGAGCACTCAAGTCACTCATGGACATGCGTTCCTTGAGGAGTTAGTTGTGGCACCACACTGTTGTTTTCTTCGTTCCCACATCAATTTCATATTCCTTGACCTGGTGGCTCTCAATCTCTCTGCTACAGATGCATTCGGCTGTCTTCTCTCTCTGAAAGGCAGTTGGGTTATCCTCTTTTCCTTTAGGATGGTCTTCTCTTCTCGTCTCTGGATCATTTCTTTAATTATATTCAAGTTCCTCATGTCTGACATGACTTCCTGTATCCATTTGTTTTGGATCTTATTCTTCATTTGGTAGTCAAGGAGCTGCTTAATGAGTCTTGAGTCGTTATTCAAGTACATATAAAACAAAATTTAACATTTTACAACAAGTGATGTGTTTTGCCCCGTAGTACTGCCCTGTTGTTGTTGTTGTTGAGGTCGTCATCAGTCAGCCTGGTTGGCTGGCTGGTTTGAACCTGCAGAGGTTTTACTAAGTACAATTAGGAGGAGTGAGGTGGTTTACCATTGCCACAACTCACTCAGTGGAAAGGTATGCTTATCAGCATGCCGGGCCCTCTGAAAAGCACATATTTTCCACTCTGCAAATGACACCTTCACTTCATTCACCACAGGGTCTGGCTGTACAATGAAATTCATTACTATGAGAGGAGATAACTGTGATTAGTGTCACAGTACACCTCTACCTCTTCTCTTCTTAAATGATTCACTCATTTATTAACTGGGTGACCATGTGATAAGAAACGCAACTATTTATTTTAGCCCTGCAACTAACAGATCGAGTGTAAATAATAGTAAAAGTAGTAGTAATAGTAGTAATAGTAGTAAAGTGCTGCCCTATGAAGGGTTAATAAGAATGGTAAGCGCCAGTCAGTCGGATTAAGAATGGCTAACAAAGAAACAAACAAGATGTCTGTCGGCTATTTGAATAGGAATGCAGCTCGCCAGCTTTGTGTATTCTTCTTCTTTTTCTTCCAACTGGTCGTTCATAAATTACAAATTATTATCATCATTTTTATCTTCATTAATACTCGTATGACTGTAATTACACAGTCGCTATTCCTGTTTCTAAATCATGACCGATTGTGTGTGTGTGTAGCATAGTAGACAAAGAGTAGTAGGTAATGAATAAGAGTGATCCGATGTTGTTTTGTTATTCATGGCAATTGCCTCATCCATTACAGCCTGTACCTGTACCAGTCCACTCTACCACTACCACAGGGTGATTCTTAAGTTCTACATCACTCTTATTTTATTTCATTTCAGTTGTCAGACGCCGTGAAATAGTTGTTAATTACTGAATTGTACCGCTCATCATCAGCCGAGGTACAATATACGGGTGTTTATAAATAAATAGCTGGGTTTTAACGCTCTTTAATAATATTTTTAATACATTATACATACAAACCCACCATTGGGTTGGTCTAGAGATAAAGTCGTCGCCATGAGTCAGCTGTTTAACAGCTGATTTTCGAAGACGAAGGATCCTTTTTCAAATCCTAGTAAAGGTAATTACTTTTGTACAGATTTGAATAGTGGACAGTGGTTGTGGGTGTACTTTGATGGTTGGGGTTCAATTAACCATACTCTCTTACGAATGGTCGGCCTGGGTCTGTACAAGACTACACCTCATTTAAATGTCACACAAATCATCCTCATCTGATTGGGTCATACAGTTGCTTATTGTTCTCAATTGAACAGATTGCAACGTACACATAAATTAGGAATTAAAAAAAAAAATTATACATACAGTAGTCATACTGTACAGTAGTACAGTAGTAATGATACATCAAACGAAAGAGCAACTCAAGCAGTTTTGTTTGTAGGCAGCGGTGCGTAATATTTCCACCGCCAGCCGTTATAAAGCGCTAGTAGCAAAGATGGCGACTAAAGAACAGAAAGCGTTTTGTGTTTTACAGTTAGCAAAGACGAAATCGGTAGTTATTGTGGAAGGTGCGTTCCGTGTATTTCGTTCGGTTGTGAACCTCCTCCAGGTGATAGATAACATCATGGGTAGATGGTATAATCAGTTTGAAGATAGCGCCGCCGCCGCCGCCAATGCAAAGGGAAGAGTAAGCTGGTTTCAACTTGTACATGGTTAGGAGGAGAGGAGTGAGTGAGGGGTGGCTCACTTATCATCAGAATGCACTTCATTCACCACAGGGTTGCACATTGTTGTTACTAATATGCTTGTCACAGATGATGAGCTCTGCTGTCTGTTGCACAATCACAACGTTTGCCACCGTTGTCCCCGATTGTACCTGATAAACATTTCGCGCGCATGCGTATAAGAGCCACAGCAATAGTTCACTCTCGTCTTGCATCTCACATACTGAACACATCGATTATAGAGCGCATTAACATGCAATACTAGCATATAATATAATCACCTGATTGTATGTTTATAGGTTATAATTATTGTTATTGAAAGACCCAAAAAAAATGGCTGACAAAATATTTGACAGAGCTACAAGAGCAAGTGATTGGCTAGCTATAAAGTGGGTAGGGGTAGGGGTGGAGGAGCTCATCAGCCCCCCCCCTACCACCTCTTTTGTTGTTAAATCATAATAATAAGAGAGTGCAAATAATTTAACCCTTCACCCTCCTGTTGAGGGCTCAACATACAGGAGGTGGTGGTGGTGGTTTACTATTATATTATATCGGTACAGTATTGGACACTTATCAACGTATAGGCCTATAGTTAAAGTATAACTATGCTCGTTAAGATAGCAGGCTGCAGTCCCACTCAATCTATGATGCCTTCAAATTTTTAATATAAAACTAAATGGTTTCTTCGTGAATAAAAACGAAATAATTTTAAATACGTGTGTAGAAACATTTTATAGTATGTTGCATAAATAAACGGTAGGCTAAATGGTAGAACGGTACGTTTTTCCGATATATTTCATTTTTATCGATTTCCTATTGGCTCAGTTGATAGGTAGGGGAGGGGGTGGTTGCCGGCCCCGATTAATCCAGGTGAACCAAGTAACTTTTTAGGTGTACTGTACAACTGGACAACCGTTTCACTGCGGTGGTACCAATCACACTAAAAGTATACGTATCAGATATGAACTAATGTCCCATAGCCATAGAGCGAGTGAGAGGGAGAGGGAGATATGTGGCATAACTACGCATGCGCTCAAAGGTCTTTACAACTATGTAATCCAAATCTGATGAAAACATACTACAGTCATTATGTTGCTTGTTAGTTCACTGCTTGCTCACAACAATCCAATGCAATGCAATTATGCAATGTTATTGGAATGGTGCGTATGGGTTGTGCGAGTGAGAGCGTTATACATTCTCTCACTCCCACGGCTAGGGGACTTCCACTCATCTGAATACTATAATTTCCTTCTTCTTTTTCTTTAATTCTTTATTTACAAGTGTAAAATTTTACAACAAGCAAATGTGATGATTATGATAATAAGCTAATGTAAATGAGATGATAGGGCCCCCATCACTGCCTTCCCAACAATGAAATTTGTATATCAAATTAGCAGGTCTCTACTCCAGCGTCTTTTAAGGCGTCTAGCGGGATTATCAGGTAAATGGAAGGTGGAAAGTGAACGCACCAGTGGGTTCTCGTGTTCGTGTGACTTGTCGTAAAAGCGTTTGTAGAGGTATTCGATGGAATTTTGTACGAGTGGTGTTTTCAAATCTGTATGTAAGGTTTTGTTGGTAACGTAAAGAGGTGCTTTTGCTATAAGGCGTAATGTTTTTGACTGGAATGCTTGAATTCGTTGCAAGTTAGAGGGTTTGATTGAACCGTAAATTTGGGACCCGTAGGTCCACATAGGTTTCAAAAGAGAACAATATATGCGTAATTTTTGTGCCATTGGTAATTTTGATCGTTTGTGAAGTAGGGAATATAGAAGTTTAAGTCGGGAATTCAGTAATTTAAAACGAAAATGTTGCTAGTGACCAAATAAGTGGAGTGTAGGGAGGGAGATTGTGTGACGCCCGGTGCTTGTTTCTATCCATGTAATAAAGAAGAAAACAATTATTATAGCGACCTTGATACTGTAGTCGAGGTGACCTTGAAACGTCTCAACAGCTGTTCTCTCTCACAATCTGTACAATGCACACCGCCCAGGTTATGGTCCAATCCACACACACACACACCAATCATATTACTGCAAATTCTTTATTGCGATCATTATAATATGTACGTATTTATTTTTTCATATTTTGACAATTGAAAATAATAATTATAATTTGTGTGGGCTATAATAAATGAAATTGTTGTATGACTCATCATACAACACAACATATCATACGACGACAGCCACTTTGGCTGACGATACCGCTGTTCAATCAGTCCACGAAGGTCCAGCTATTGCAACAACACTTGAACAAAATACAGAATAAATGGCGTGTATGAAAACCAATGAAATGAAAAGCTGACACGTAACATTTACGTTGAGAAAAGACTCCTGCCTGCTGCCCGCCGCCAGTTTACTTAAACAACACACAGATACCTTGGTATACATATTGACAAACGACTGACTTGGAAAACACATAGGCCTATTCAAAGCAAACAGCTGGACACAAAATTGAAACAGTTATATTGGATACTCGGTAAACGTTCGTCACTCAATCTTAACAACAAAATTTTAATTTACAAGTCAATTCTTAAACCGATTTGGACGTATGGAATCCAACTATGGGGCTCAGCAAGCCATTCCAACATTGAAATCCTGCAAAGGTTCCAATCGAAATTACTCAGGACAATCACAGGTTCGCCTTGGTACATAACTAATAACATACTACACAGAGATTTCCACATTCCCACGGTTCAAGAAGAGATCACAGCATAGACTACAGTGCGAAATATCAAAGAAGACTCGAATTACACACGAATCACGTTGCCATCTCGCTGTTAGACAATTCAGACATCATTCGCCGACTAAAACGTAGACATCCTACGGACTTTTTCTAAAACGTCACCACACCACGTAAAGTAAAACCACAAAGTTCCTCCGTTGGGGGCTTTTCTTCGGTCATGACATTACAATGATAACTTATCTACTCATTATTCTGCTAAGAATAGTGAGTAGATTTAGCTGCAATAAAAAAAAAACTCATCATAACCCATAACCCATAACCAGGCCCCTCCCTCCCTCCCTCCTAAACTGAGAGTGTCGATCGTTACCTAGTTAATAGAATAAATAAAACAAGTCGGCCGCATTGGCGTAGTTGGTAACGTGCTCGCCTCTTATCATCCGGTCCTGGGTTCGAATCCCACTCAGGCACGGTGGCATATTTTCATTTCATCCTACATTGCATTGGATAAAGTTCCACCCGAACGTCGTCGTCGCTAATGACCGTTGCAGTTGATGCGACGTTAAATTAAATGAATAAATTAAAAATATAAAATAACAAAATAAACCAAGTGATAGGCTACCCGTGCACAGGCTAGACCTATGCGGGTATTAGGAAATAACATAGCATTAGGAGGATAACACATTCATTCATACCTACTTGTTTTTACCAATAATAAATAAATAATACTTTGCAGTGTACAAAGTGAAAAACATTTTTACACCTATCGTAATGCAACAAATGAATATGTTTCGCCCTTATCACTCGCTTGTTGGGGATACACCACCACTATTTTAGTGACTTGTAACTTGTTAGCCTATTAGTCGCAAGTAGGCCTACAAGCGTTTTTCATTTGTTTATTTCGTGACATTTAACGGCGAGTAACTTATTATTAGCTATAGTCTAGTCAGTCTGTTGCTATTCAGATAGAGTGGAGTGTAGGCTACGTAATAAATTGTATTTCATTCATTCATTCATTGAAAACAGTGTTTATGTTTTCACGTAGCCTGTTATTATAAACGAAATAAATAATGTAGCACTTGGCAATGGATCGAGTCACATCTCGTGGGAAACAAATACAAAATGAAGGGCGTCTACCAGACAACATTTTTATGCTACAGTAGACTGTGGTGTTACTATTCCGATCGGATTGCCACTTCAATTTTAACGTCGTTTTCTACACACAACCCTCTAACGTCATTTCTCAGGAAATCTTTCGACCCTAAAGTAAAATAAAACTTCATCCTGGTAAACGTAATGCGTTAACTGTGAGACAATTTATTATATATTGAAAACTTGTTACTAGCCTAACGTGGGTTTAGTCACTGTCAATCACCGTTCCGCCTTCCATCAACTAAACGCTATACGTTATACGCTATACGCTATACACTATACGCTATACGCTGTACGCTATACGGGCGTAAAGCTAAGGGGAGAGGCTATACGCTATACCATGTATTGTACGGTTCCAAGCTGCGTGTAGCTGCGGGGTGAAGGGGGTACGGGTTAGGTATAATGAATGAGTGACGCATGCTGGGAGAACTATTGTTCTATTACTCTTGATACAAAACATTAGTTTTCAAACTTTCCCTATTTAACATAATATTTGTTTGTATTTATTACATTTATTTGTTTACAGATTTTGATAGACTATAAATTGGTAAGTTAAATATTATGAATTAGACCAAGTTAATAACCCCTTGAGGTATTTGTTAAATTAGTGCGCCGGATGATAAGAATATGTTTTTAGTCTAGTTAGTAGACGCTACCACTACAAATGCCATGAGCTATGAAATAGTACTAACACTCATTCATTCTGCCACTACTACTATAACAACGCACTCACTGCATTCCACAACAACTACACGGAGTGAGGGAGGGAGGGAGCTGCGACTCAAGCTATATCTCCTCCAGTTGTTGTGCATGTCACATAATATGTAAATACATGTATACGGTTGAGCCGTTGTTAGTTTGCTCCTCCTCCTTCTGTCTGTCAACAAACAAAAGCCACCTACTACAGGGTGCACGCTACACTCCACCACTTTACGGATGTCGTATTCCTAATAAGTTAACTATTTTTTTAAATTGTAAGTACTTAAAGTACTAAAAACATCAGTCATGATATGATGTAGGCCTAACAATTTCATTTTGAAAAATACTTTTAAACGTATTTTGTTGTTACTTTTTAATCAGCGTGTACACATTTTGATATAATGCGCATGCTCAGTGACGTCATTGTTTGTTTACATTAGGAGCAAACTAACAGAGGCTGGACTATAACTTAACCCACCGGGTGTGTCTAGAGGTAAAGTCGTTGCCAAAATCAGCTGATTAACAGCTGATTTTCGGAGACGAAGGTTCCTGGTTCAAATCCTAGTAAAGGTAGTTACTTTTATACGGATTTGAATGGTAGACAGTGGTTGTGGGTGTAGTTTGATGGTTGGGGTTCAATTCACCATACTTAGTGAGTGTGTCTGTAGAAGACTACACAGTCTCATTTACACGTCATACACATCATCCTCATCTGATTGGGTCATACAGTTGCTTATTGTTCTAAATTGAACAGAATGCAACGTACACAAATTAGGGATTACAAAAAAAAAAGAATAGAAAAGAGTGTTGAAGTGAGCTATACTAGGCCGTACATCCACCGGACTTTTGTCCGGTGAATGAAATGTTCTGCGCCAATGTTAATGCGAATTGTTGTTAATTATTATAACGCATAATTTAGAATACGCGTATATATGTAAAGATGGATGCCAATGTTATTTATTTACTTATTACAGTAATATGAATTAGTCTGTTGAAGGTCGGCCACCTGTTTCCATGTGCTTCCATGTGGACATATCTCTCTCTCTTTTGTCTTGTAACGCGCAAAACAATAATCGAATATTTTAAACGATCTAACTAAATCTTTTGTTGCGTTGTTTTGGCCGTTTGTGGCCAATTCAATTCTGATTTTTATTGTTATCCATTTTGAAATACGTCTATTTTTGTGGTATTTATTGCGATACGTTATAGTGAAATAAAAGTACTACGCACTGCTTTAATTTATTTTTTATGTCCTTTCGTTTTTTTTTATTTAGGTATTATTTATTTCGTTATTGTCCGATTATAATATTTAATTTATCGTAAATGGAAAAATAATGTTTGTTGGTCATGAGACATAATAATAGACATTTGTACAAATGGCTTTTAAAAATAAATTAATATATTATTTATCTTGTAAATAAAATGGATTATTAATTTCGTCTGCGCTGCGCTACGCTACGCACCACCATCAGGGAATTATAGACATGATAGGCCTATTTTATTGTTATTTTTCGTTGTGTGTTTATTTTTTATGCTAGAGAGAATTTAAATTTGTTAATTATCAGCTGTTTTATATATACATACATATATTAATTTTTTTTCTTCCTAATTTGTGTCAGTTGCAATCTGTTCAATTGAGAACAATAAGCAACCCCATCAGATGACCCAATCAGATGAGGATGATATGACTGTAGGCTATGATGTGTAAATGAGACTGTGTAGTCTTGTGCGACTCAGGTCGACCATTCCTGTGGGAGTATGGTTAATAATTGAACCCCAACCATCAAAGTACACCCACTGGTGACCACCGTCGTCTAGCAAAGTAACAACTACCTTTACTAGGGTTTCAGCCAGCAGGAACCTTCCTCTCCAAAAACCAACCTGGTGGGTCTAGGGCTATACGTATACACTGTATTACATTTTTACTTTCTCTTGCCAACTATATGAATATATAGGAAGGAAAGTAGTATTTTCATGTCCATCACAACAAATACACTCTACTCCGGATCTACACGTTTTTAGACACCCTGAACCCAAAAAACATGTTTTTAGCGATTGGTCTGTGTATGAACAGAATATCTCAAGAACGGAACATTGTACGAACTTGAAACTTGAAACTTAAGTTACATACCACTACCGGACACGACACGAACATTTTCATCAAAATCGGTCAACCGGAAGTTGTAATTTATTACCGGATTCTTGTAATTTTTCACTTTTTTGCGATTGTCTCAAAAACTGGTCCTACGATTTTTTGTAAAATCGCATGGTTTACCCAATTTTTTGTTCTCTACAAGATAGGGTAGGCGCCATTTTTGCTGAAATTCTGCGTGAGGCTGTTTTCACGTAAAAACATAATTTTTTAAAGATTACGGCTTTAATATGCAACTTAGAGCAAAACGTTATATAATAAAAGTTGTTGAGAATTTAAAATTCTACAACTTTTATTTCAAACACTTTTTTGTATAAAGCTTAGTTTAGCAGTAATTAGCGATTTTCTGATTTTTTTCTCACGAAAACGTGTGAAAAATCGATTTTTTAAAGATTTCGGCCTTAGTATGCATTTTACGACAAAAGTGTAGGCTATATAATTAATTTTATAGGAAATTACAAGATCTATAACTTTTATTTAAAGAATTTTTCACTACAGAGCCTAGTTTAGCGTGAAAGAGTGATTTTCCGTATTTTTAAGCCAAACCGAGTTCGATTTTCATTTTGCGTCTTTCACTCATAATTTATTAAAATAAGGTTATGTTTTTGAGGTTAGTTTTTTGTTTATTTCTAATGTTTTATTACTAATGTTAGGTTTATTGTTAATTATTTGCACTGGCAAGAGAAAGTTGTGTGAGTGTTTCACACCAGATTTTTTTTATTTGTTATCGGGAACTGTACATTTTTGACAACTACCAAATTTGTTCGCTGCTTTTCGCTGTATTATTTTGACGTAGATAAGCCGTGAGTTTGAACAGGGAGGGACCCCCAGTAGAGTTTGTTAATGGATGGCTGTCAGCTGGTCACCGTACAAAGTCGCTTGCCCAATCGGTGTTACTTAACAAATAATAGCGACTTTCTACCACCTGACTGACTGGGCTGGCCCGAAGGCCATATTAAATTTAAATTCAAAGTTTTAACCCACCGGGTAAAGTCGTCGCCGCGAGTCAGCTGATAGTAGACAGATCTGTGAAAGAGAAAAAAGTATGCGGAGGAGCATCTGCTGACGTTTGTCCGACTACCACACCGGCCTCCTCTTCAAAATTCAATCTATTCCACCATATCATTTTCATCTTCTAGTTAAATCGTTAGCAAGTTCCATATTATTACACACTCTATAATATTAAAGTTTCAGAAAATTAAAAACCGTACAACTTTTAAACGTTATTTGTACCGGGTGATTTTTTAGTCCTGTTACCCAATTGTTAATGTCTGGTAATTTTTTTCTAAGAAAGGGATATTTTGTTTTGTGACACAAAGTTGGTAGCCCTACTCAACCAATATAGATACGACAGTTTGAGTTGATTCTCCTTTAGTTGCGTAAAATTTTGTGCTGTTTCCAGTTGTGTTACGAACAGAATGTCTTTCACCCTAGAACAACGGGTTTTCATTCTTGAACAATATTTTGCTACAAAATCGTATGCGAGTGTAAAAGAATCATTTCAAATTAAATTTTTTGGCGTTCCTCCACTCTATTCTAGTCAATTTCTAGGCTAACTAACTGATTTTTAGAGGCAGGTATTGTTTGCAGCAGAAAACGTAGTGGTCGATCAACTCTCTTGACAGATGACGTTAAGAGAATGTGAAAACAAGATTGCTCAATTCTCCGTGGAAAAGTTTACAACAACTTTCCTCGCATATTCATTTGTCATGTTCGAGTGCTCAGAAAGCTGCTAAAAAATTTAAATTGTATCCGTATCACATACGATTAGTTGTAGAGCTTCAGCCTCCAGATTTAAACAAGAGATTGTTTTAGGATAAAAGACATTCTGTTGGTAGCACGACCGGAAATGGCACAAAATTTTACAGAGCTCAAGGAGATTCAACTCACACTGCCATGTCCATACTGGTTGTGTAGGGCTACCAACTTAGTGTCACAAAACAAAATTTATTTTTTTTTAGAAAAATATTACCAGACATTAACAATTGGGTAACAGGACTAAAAAATCACTCTGTACAAAGCTTAGTTCAGCGATTTAGCGATTAGAGATTTTCTATTTTTCTCATCAAAATCCAAGTCGAACAGAAGTTTGTTTTTCATTTAGCGTCAACCACTAATTATTAAAAAAAGATTATGTTTTAATTACTATTTACATCGGCCAGAAATAGTTGTGTGAGTGTTTCACAGCAGATTTTTACAGTTGTAATGACCATTAAAAGGAGGAAAAAAATATTCAAAGGTTGACTTACCCACCGGGTTGGTCTAGAGGTGCAGTCGTCGCCAAAATCAGCTGTTTAACAGCTGATTTTCGGAGAGGAATGTTCCTGGTTCAAGTCCTAGTAAAGGTATAGTTGAGCCGCTCTAAGTTTGCTCCTACTGTCACCAAACCAAAACCAGCTACTACAGGGTGCACGCTAGAGACGGTGACTTTATGGATGTCGTATTCCTATTAAGTTAACTATTTTTTAAATTATAAGTACTTAAAATACTAAAAACATCAGTCGTGATATGATGTAGGCCTAACAATTTCATTAAGAAAAATACTTTTAAAAGTATTTTGTATTTAAATACTTTTGAAAGTATTTTGTTGTTACTTTTTAATCAGCGTACACACATTTTAATATAATGCGCATGCTCAGTAACGTCATTATTTGTTTACATTAGGAGCAAACTTAGAGAGGCTGGACTGTAGTTACTTTTATACCCACAACCACTGTCTAGCACAGTGGTTGTGGGTGTAGTTAGATGGTAACCATACACTGTGAGTGTGTCTGTAGAAGACTACACCACCTCATTTACACGTCATACACATCATCCTCATCTGATTGGGTCATCGGGTTGCTTATTGTTCTCAATTGAACAGATTGCAACGTACACAAATTAGGAATTACAAAAAAAAAATAAAAATATTCAAAGGTTGACTCGACACTTAGTAATGAAATTCCGCCCATTAAATAAACATTGTGCTTTCAATGAAATCGATGAGAGACAGAAAAAAAAGATAAATATATAAATATGAATAGTGTATAATTTATTGAAATAGATAACATTTATGGATTGGTATTTGAAATGGCACCGAATTAAGGTGTGTGCATCCATACCCAATCATACGTCGTATAAGGTTAACCTAAATATAGATACATAAACACATAAATCAACTTAAAACACATCAATGATTGTAATTATGAGTGTCCAAAAAAAACACACACACACACACACATCAGCCGAATTTAAATTATAGTCATGATAAAACAAAAGTAAAGAGTAAAATTATGTGGACAAAAAAAATGGAATGAATAAATAAGAGATAAAAGATCGGGTGTACATTACAAATGTGAAGGCCATAATAAAAGACGAAAAAGAAGAATAAGAAGAAGAAGGAGGGATCAAGATAAGAGCCTTTGGGCAGGCCTAATAATGGAGTGCAGGTCGACCTTGAAGCAGCGGTCGTTTGTTTTTGATGATTGGTTTATTTATAGGACCGCCGTGCAAAATCGCATTTATCTTTTATACGTTGTCATCCGTTACATATTATACACATTTTTTCATCCGGAAGTGTTTTCTAGAGCAACAACAACAACAACTACCGCGTTAACAAGTTTTAATGAGTTACAAATTGGGCATCTACTAGTATATAATTTATCTTCCTTGATCGGGTAGGCCTCCGCCTAAAATTCTTACCTTGATTTTATTGGCCAACTCTACCAGCTCAAACCTATCTGACCGTCTCACCACCATGAGATATGTCTGCGTTGTAAATATTTGTAATTCTGTAATTTACAGTTATGTTTGTTATTTTTTAATGTTTTATTTGTTTTTTTAGTTTAAGTAAAAACTATATTGTATATATTTTTGTCACAAATAAAGACTCTATTATTATTATTATTATTATTATTAACCCACCGGTGTTGGTCTAGAGGTAAAGACGTCGCCAAAATCAGCTGTTTAACAGCTGGTTTTCGGAGACGAAGGTTCCTGGTTCAAATCCTAGTGAAGGTAGTTACTTTTATACGGATTTGAATGGTAGACAGTGGTTGTGGGTGTACTTTGATGGTTGGGGTTCAATTAACCATACTGAGTGAGTGTGTCTGTATAAGACTACACAGTCTCATTTACACGTCATACACATCATCCTCATCTGATTGGGTGATGGGGTTGCTTATTGTTCTCAATTAAACAGATTGCAACGTACACAAATTAGGGATTACAAAAAAATTATTATTATTATATTGGCCAACTACGGAAACGTTTACCATTTTTGTATTGTTCTTTCTGTGTTCAAAAACCGAAAAAAGCAACCGGTTCAATTTTACATTGTTGTCGTAGGCTATGAGGAGGAGCGTTCACTAAAATGATAAGATAGTGATGTGACAGTTACATGATCTAATTCGCAAGTTAGACAAAACGATTTTCTATTTTTATTCGTAATGTGTTTATCTAGTTATGTTTGTTATAATGCATTTTTTTTTAATTCCTACTTAATGTTTGTACGTTGTAATCTGTTCAATTGAGAACAATAAGCAACCCCATGACCCAATGAGATGAGGATGATGTGTATGACGTGTAAATGAGACTGTGTAGTCTTATACAGACACACTCACAGAGTAGTCTATGGTTAATTGAACCCCAACCATCAAACTACACCCACAACCACTGTCTACCATTCAAATCCGTATAAAAGTAACTACCTTTACTAGGATTTGAACCAGGAACCTTTGTCTCCGAAAATCAGCTGTTAAACAGCTGATTTTGGCGACGACTTTGCTTCTAGACCAACCCAGTGGGTTCATAATGCATTATCATCATTAATAGTTAAATTTAAAAGTAGTTAAGGTTAAATTTTGTTGTAATTATTTTTTTCTTTTCTAAAACAATTTATGTTTATAATTTATTGTTCATTATCTGTTTGGCGGCAGTGTTATTTATTGTAGTGATGTAATAATTATTATTGTGGTGTGTTTTGTTGTAATTTGAGTAATCCTCCTCCTCCTCCAAGCACGGGCTTTGCTCTTTTCGACGAGTAACAAACGAAAAAATAATAATAAAATAAAAATAAAAATTTACCACCTTTACTCTAATAGATTCCATTATAGTTTTCATGAACAGTTGATAATGGTCAGGTAAACACACACACACACACACACACACACACACACACACACACACACACACACACACACACACACACACAATGCACGGTTTATGACATGTTTTCTGGAGTGTTGCCATAAATAAATTAAATCACCTGCAATAATGTTATTTGCTAGAATTGGCATCGTGAAAATAGGCCTACAATATGCAATGTGTAGGCTATATAAGTCACAACAATAATAGACCTACGTCAACATGAACATGAATAATAAATTTTATAGGCAAAACAAGAAAAGAATTTTGTTGCTCAACTTGCGAGTAGGCCTCATTTAGAGTACTGCTGCGTATTCAAAAATAACAACACGCCTCCACCTCCATTAGTTGGTTATTACTCTTGTTAATCCAGTTGAGGAGCAACTGTTAGGTTTCGTTTTGGTTGACAGCGATTTTCCTTCATCCCTCTGTCCGCCTTCTTTATTCGTGAATATTTTTCATTTTTCCTTTTTCATGTTGTTTCTGAATTTTTCTTGATTGGCCATTCGTTTGGGGTCTTCTATTTCAGTTGTCCATGTTCACTTTTTACTTTCTCTCGCCCTATATCAATATATATATATATATTTTTTAATTCCTAATATGTGTACGTTGCAATCTGTTCAATTGAGAACAATAAGCAACCCCATGACCCAATGAGATGAGGATGATATGTATGACGTGTAAATGAGGTGGTGTAGTCTTCTACAGACACACTCACTGAGTATGGTTACCATCTAACTACACCCACAACCACTGTCTACCATTCAAATCCGTATAAAAGTAACTACCTTTACTAAGATTTGAACCAGGAACCTTCGTCTCCGAAAATCAGCTGTTAAACAACTGATTTTGGCGACGACTTTACCTCTAGACCAACCCGGTGGGTTCTATATCAATATATAAGGCAGGAAAGTATTTTTTTTATGTCGAATTTTATAAATCGGGGTTTCACCGGATACAGCTACACGTTTTCAGGCCCCATGAAACAAAAAACTGTTTTTAGCGATTGGTTTGTCAGTGTGAATAAAATATCCCAAGGACGGAATAACGTACAAAGTTGAAATTTGGAAATTAAAGTAGGGACTTACAGGACCCGACACGAAAATTTTCACCGAAATTAGTCCACTGAAAGTAATCGTTTATTCGTGCAATTTTTCTCTCTTTACAGATTTTCTGAAAAACAGCTCCAACAATTTTTTTTCAAATCGTATCATATACTACATTTTTTATGCTCTACAAGACAGGATAAGTGCTACGTCAGCTAAAATTCTCAGGGGGCTGTGCTCCGTAGAAAAAATTATCTTTTTAAGATTGCGGCCTTAATGGCATTTTAAAGCAAAAAAAAAATTTATAGAACATTTAAAAACCTACAACTTTTATTTCAATTTTTTTTTTGTACAACGCCTAGTTTAGCGACATTAATGATTCTCTGTTTTCTTCTTGAAACGCTGTAAAAATATTGTATTTTTTAAGATGCAACCTTAGTAGCCTATGCATTTTACGACAAAAATGTAAAAAATTAAAGTTATAGGAAATAAAAAAAACTACAATTTTTTTAAGCATTTTTGTTTAAGGAGTCTAATTTAGAGGCAATTAAAGATTTTCCGTACGTTTAAGTCGAACAGAGGTCTATTTCATATTTCGTGATTCACTCGTGTACGTCATGTTTTATTATTTACATTGGCAAGAGAAAGTCGAGTGAGTGTTTCACACCAGATTATTGTAATCAGTGGCTTGTCCTGAAAATAGCGAATGAAACAGGCGTAAGCGTAATACGGGAACGGAATAAGCGGTGATTAATATGTGTAGATGAATAGTTGGAAAAAAGAGGAAGTAAAACCAGAGGAGGCAGTTGTTGTAATATTATGTAAAGAGCGGCGGGTGCCAGATGAACAGCGGCCAACTTACATCAGCTAAGCCACAGCCATGCAAATATCGTCGTCACTCTTATCTAACTAACTGCACTACAACTAAGTTCATGCCTATATCAAAATGACAACCACCACACTAACTAAATTATTCGTTTCACAAATATTCTCCCTTACCCTATAGCCTACAGAGTGACTTTTTACTTTCTCTTGGCCTACCTATATGAATATTGTGATAATATCCAACACGAATATGGTTCAAGAAATTTCTAGTACTTTCATTCATAAAATGGTAAAGAGTAGATAGCTAATAGAGTGAAAAATCTGGTGTGAAACACTCACACAATTTTCTCTTGCCAATGCAAATAATTAATAATACACCTAACATTAATAATAAAACATTAGAAATAAACAAAAAACTAACCTCAAAAACATAACCTTATTTTAATCATGAGTGAATGACGCAAAATGAAAATCTAACTCAATTTGGCTTAAAAAAACGGAAAATACACTTTCACGCTAAACTAGGCTCTGTAGAGAAAAATTCTCTAAATAAAAGTTGTAGATCTCTTAATTTTCTATAAATTTTAATATAGGCCTATACACTTTTGTCGTAAAGTGCATACTAAGGCCGAAATCTTAAAAAAATCGATTTTTCACGTTTTCGTGAGAAAAAACAGAAAATCGCTAATTACCGCTAAACTAAGCGTTTAAAAAAAAATGCTTGAAAACAAAAGTTGTAGGTTTTTAAATTTGCTACAACTTTTATTATATACATTTTTGCTCTAAAATTAATATTAAAGCCGTAATCTTAAAAAAACACTTGTTTTACGTAAAAACACCCTCACTAAGAATTTCAGCAATCATGGCGCCTACCCTATCTTTTAGAGAATAAAAAATTGAGTAAACCAAGCGATTTTTAAAAAAATCGTAGGACCAGTTTTTGAGAAAATCGCAAAAAAGTAAAAAATTATACGAATAAACTACTACTTCCGGTTGACCGATTTTGATGAAAATGTTCGTGTCGGGTCCGGTAGTGGTATGTAACTTAAGTTTCAAGTTCGTACGATGTTCCATTCTTGAGATATTCTGTTCACACACACACAGACACACAGACACACACAGACCAATCGCTGAAAACATGTTTGTGTGGGTTGAGGGGGTCTGAAAACGTGTAGATCCGGTGAAAACTAGATTTGTTAAAATCGACATGAAAACAATACTTTCCTTCCTATATATTCATATAGGCAAGAGAAAGTAAAAAGTAACAATAGGGCAATAGTAACAATAAAAGTATACCTATTTATAAAAGGTTATTGTTGTACAACTATTTATGAAAAGGTCGGCCTGTAACAACTTTTATTCTATTTACAATAGATCTATTTACTTGTTTACAATAGTTAAGACTTTTCCAGTAAAAAGGGTTTTTTTGTACTTTATTATTTGCATGGAATTTCTCTGCCACTCTGGAACTATCTTTTTGATCCACTATATAAAGAGGACCCCGAGGCAGCGGTCACTGAGTTAGTATTCGTTTGATCTTTGACCAGTGGCGGCTATAGGTGCGTTCCGGCCATTCTGTCTGTCCACTGTCTTTGTGTGTGTGCATTGTGTAAAGTTATTGTGT
Source organism: Catonia carolina (assembly GCA_035578175.1). Classification (NCBI taxonomy): domain Eukaryota; kingdom Metazoa; phylum Arthropoda; class Insecta; order Hemiptera; family Achilidae; genus Catonia; species Catonia carolina. The sequence goes on from JAQMRL010000027.1 coordinate 3,026,748, forward strand.
ACGTGCATTCTGTATAATTGTTTGTAAGTAGTACTAAGTAGTAAATTATTTAAGTTATTTATTGTATTACTCCATTACAACTAGTTTATTATTTATTTTGTAAATCTTTTAGTTGTAATAAATATTTGCAATTGTAAACTTTAGTGTATTAATTATATAATTACCTAGATCCCGAAACGGTCCTTAGCGATAAGACGGACCTAATATAAGAATGGGCGTGGAAAAGCGGGCTTTTACGGGGAATCAAATATCTCAGGAACCAAGAAAGATATCAACATGATTCTTGTGCAAATAAATGCAGAAAATTGCTGTCTATTATCTGTTGTATGCTATTGTATATAATTATTTCTTTTTACAAGAAATTGATTGGCGAAAAACCATATTTTCAAAAACATTTATTTTATGCATTCACAAATTATTTTTTAACTAAATTTCTACTAAGTTTTTTTGTAATAATCATTCGTCAAATAATCGAGCAAGAAATTATGAACATTTGAAAAAAAACAATCCAAATACCTCCGATAAAAACCAGAATATTTAATTCCCAAGAATGTACAATCATGCAAAAACTACATTTCCAAAAAACTTAAAGTTGAAGGAATAATTATTTCACTTGCCTTGCTAGTGAGCTTTATTTTAAAAGCAAATGTTTTTATAACTTTTTGTCAACGTACAAACAAAGTAAACACATTGTGTGATTTAGAAAATGTTAAACTTCAAATAAACGTAAAAAAAACAATCAAAATTTTAAAAAATCATCTTAAGTTTTGTCGCCACCGGCTTTCAGTAGCGCAGTCGTAGAGCTCATAGGACACCGGCCGGGCATCGGCGGCGTAGTTCAAAAGTAAATGTTAACATCGAAGGGGGAGGACGGGAAGTCGTCTTCGCCGCTGCCTAAAAGATTAGGAGCAGCCGCCAACGCAGCGACCACCTTTCACCGCTGCCTCCGAGGAGGAGCAGTCACCGGTGCAGTGAATCGGGGTCGTCTGTACCGCTGCCTAATCTAATAGGAGCGCGTCGCCGACGCAGCGTGCACCTTTTACCACTGCCCCCGAAGGGGAGCAGTCGCCGGTGAAGCGAGGGTAGGGGATGGAGGTACAGATGACGGAATGAAAACTCAATGTTGAGATGTCAACTTCCCCGTATCGATTCTCGCACACAGAGAATATCGATACTGTCACCTTCTCAACTTTTGCATCGCCAGTGCGTAGACACTATATGTTGCCACTTGGTACATGCGCTGTGAGAGGTATGACCGCTGGCGCATTCTATCGGCAGCAGCAACCCCATCACAGCGCCACAGTGGGCAAAATATGAACTACGGAGCGGCGTCCAAGTAAAAACAGTATCAGTTTACTACCCCCTTAAATGAAACTTTTAAATATTGCTTCGGCACTGAAAGGGTTAATCCAGAAATTACTGTAATTTAAATACTGAAATGTCAAATTACATTTTAAACACACTATACTCGATAAAATAAAATCCCATTTAAAATTATTATTATTATTATTTTACTATAATATTATTTTCAATTTACGACGTTGTATACAAAATAAATAAATAAATAAATAAATAAATAATGAATACATATTATAAAGTAGGATAAAATAGCAAAAAGCCATTGTTATTGTTATTGTTATTGTTATTGTAAAAGACACAAATCTAAAATCACTTGAAATAATTTCACACACAATTATTATCATAATGATAAATGAATGAAATAAAGCTTCTGGATAGGCGAAACGCTTTCATTAATAATTCAAAACTGAAAGAAATAAACAAACAAACGCGTGGATAGCCTATACTAGAATTAAATAGCCGATTGATTTATTTGAATAGGTACGTTTGCAGGGTATTTCTTTAAAATGGGAAATGGGGTTATGTAGTCTGTGTATGTGTGTGTGTTTGTTAACAAAGCCGTCGTCTGTGACAAAGGCTGATCGCTCGTTTCTTCTTACCGCTACATATCTACGTGTTACATTCACGCGAGGCTAAATGTCGCAGCACATTGACACATAAAAATATTACACATCTAACCGAGTATCGAACCCGGGACCCCTGGCGTAGAAGCTGATCGCTATGAGGCTACATCGTGGACGGGGTGGGATGTACAAAGATACTAGAATCCAGAATCCAGGTTGAGAGGGATAAGAAGCCCTATGATAGCGACATCGTCATCAGAAACACCTGGTCGCTCAACGAACAATATTACAGAGTAATTTCAACCTCGAGAAAACAGGGGGAATTTTATAGATTTAAGTTAGGGAACCCACCGGGTTGGTCTAGAGGTAAAGTCGTCGCCAAAATCAGCTGTTTAACAGCTGATTTTCGGAGACAAAGGTTCCTCGTTCAAATTCTAGTAAAGTTAGTTACTTTTATACGGATTTGGATGCTAGACAGTGGTTACCGGTGTACTTTGATGGTTGGGGTTCAATTAACTATACTCTCTTAGGAATGGTCGGCCTGGGTCTGTATAAGACTACACAGTCTCATTTACATGTCATACACATCATCTTCATCTCATTGGGACATGAGGTTTCTTATTGTTCTCAGTTGAACAGATTGCAACGTACACACATTAGGGATAAAAAAAAAGTTAGGAAATTGGATTCTGTTTCTTGGGGGATGTGGAGTGGGACTTTAGTGGAGGTAATTTAAAAATTTATCAGTGTGGCAATAATTTATAATAAGGGACTAGTGAAATTAGAGGAGCGGCTCTTTTGCTCTTTTGCTTTTTTCATTTTTTCAGTGGAATTTTTCATTATAATGTGGGGTACCTGTTGAGATGGGGCGGGATGGTCCAGCTTGGTTGAAAAATTTTGTATTTTATGGGGGAAAATTTTAAAAACATGTGGACCAGAATTTAGGTTATTAAATTAGGGAATCGGAAAGGGGAGAATTTGGCATAACCACCGGCCTTTTATTTAATTTAGTTTATCAATGTTTATTCGGCGGCGGCTCTTTTCACCTTGGTGGAACGACTATGCATGGTAACTGGGGGGAACTACCAACTGGAGGAAAGAGTCGTACAAAGATACTCTGTACCGTACATTTCGGGGGCACGCCCAAGACCAGACAGAGCGTGCCCATAGAACTGCAGTTTAGCTACCCTATCCTTGCCTGGTTTTGAGGTAACGGGCGCTGGGTGTAGCATCTCCCATGTGCGGTAGAGCCACGTTCAAAGCATTAGCTGCGTAACGAGCTCGACGGCGACTCGTCCAACGTTTACACGAGTAGTGAGGGGAGTGACTACCGCACCCACTCATTTGGGTTGTGGGTAACCCACTAGGGTGCTTAAATTCCTCCGGAATGGGCGTAGCTGGCCGAGGGGTGTACAGAAATTTATAGATAAGTACGCATGTACCGTACATTTCATTCAAATAATACATACACCTCTTGTTGTTGTTGTTTAGGTGGTCAACAGCCTGTAGCTAGGCTGGTTTGAACCAACTCTAGAGGTTTTACTAAGTACAATTAGGAGGAGTGAGGAGGTTTACCATTGCCACAACTCACTCAGTTGAAAGAGTATGCTTATCAGCATGCCAGGCCCTCCGAAAAGCACTCACATTGCACCCTGCAAATGACATTTTCACTTCATTCACCACAGGGTCTGGCTGCATAGTGAAATTCATTACTCTCAGAGGAGATAACTCTGACTAGTGTCACAATACACCTCTACCTCTTCTCTTCTTAAATGATTCACTCATTTAATTGGCTGACCATGTTATAAGAAACAAAACTATTTATTTTAGCCCTGCAACGAACAGATTGAGTGTAAATAATTTGACACTCTACCTGTCAGTTATGGGCACCTGGTTATTTACACCTCTATTGTCACGAAAAATCAAATTTTCTAAAATTTAGTCTGAAGATGGGTTGAATGGGTTGGAAGGTACTAGACGGACAGGGCTGGTTACGAGCAGCAGAATAACTGTAGCCTACAAGAAAAATGAACAGTAATGGAACCCATCACAAACTACGATAAAATTACAGCGGCCGGCACCTCTACAAAATGGCTGACTATACACATGTTTAACCCTTTCAGTACCAACGTCCGGAAAACAGGACGTCGATATGTTTTTACGTAGTGATAACATCCGGTTAACCGGACATCCGTTTCAATAGTTTAGACCTAGACCTACCACAAAAACACTAAATTAGGCGAAAACAAAAAATTATTTTAAGTTTTTATCAGGTTTATCCTAAACAAATTGTCACGTCGCCAAGAACAAATATTTTTCATATTTTTATATTGCTCCTTTTAGTGCAAAAATAATTTTAGTTTTTTTTTAATATCTGCTTCACTATTTTTAATATTCTCCCCTGTTGGTGCAGCTTTCTAACCAACTGTTGATGGGAAATTAAACTTGTTTTTATACATTTGGTTTCTCATTTGTGCCTTTTCCCGTAAATTTAGATTTTTAATACTTATGTACGTTTTTCTCTTAAACCATTTAACCTACCGGGCTGAAATTTTACCAGTTAATTATCATGTAGGCTATATGGACATTCACCGACATTGTTTTTCTTTCCTCAGGTGCCTCAGGTGCTAAAAAAATTAGTAATATGCAAAAAACGTAGAAAAGAATTGTAAAAATTGTATGTTATTCGTTATTCTTTTAAATTTCTTTATGGTCTAACAGATTAAATTGAAAGAAATCTCAGTAGCTAAACCACCCTACAACTATAAGTGTGTAAAGTTTTATTTGCCTATCTTTTACCAATGTACCTAAAAATAGCAAATTTAACATTAGCAGGATACAAAGTACAGTCTGCCATTAAATGTGAATAATAAGTTGTAGTAGCCGAATGATAAAACTTATTTCCCCACTTAGTTATTACCCACCATTGGGTTGGTCTAGAGGTAAAGTCGTCGCCAAAATCGGCTGTTTAACAGCTGAGGCAGCGGAGACGAAGGTTCCTGGTTCGAATCCTAGTAAAGGTAGTTACTTTTATTTGGATTTGAATAGTGGACAGTGGTTGTGGGTGTAGTTAGATGGTAACCATACTCAGTGAGTGTGTGTGTGTAGAAGACTACACCACCTCATTTACACGTCATACACATTATCATCCTCATCTGATTGGGTGATGGGGTTGCTTATTTTTCTCAATTGATGAACAGATTGCAACTGACACATTTATTAGGAGTTAAAAAAAGGGGGGGTATCAGTGAGTAGTAAAAATAAAATGACAAGTGGAAAATTACAAAATTCGTATTAAAACATCTGATGTGTAATTGTGTAAATGGTTTAAAGCGCGTTTATAAATTATCATTGTGATGTTTTCATGAAAAGTGTGTCACGCGCTGAATCGATACCGCTCTTTCTTTACTCAACATAATGTTTCTACGTTATGTTGGAAATGGGAATGACAATTGTACTGCATTTAGTCGATGACACCCTCACCATTACGTAACCGCAACAAGCCTGTCAATTAATTGATTTTTCACACCCGAAAAACCGCCCATAAATCAAAGGCTGTTAAGGGAAGACTGTACTTTGTATCCCGCCAATGTTAAATTTGATAGTTTTTAGGCACATTTTTCATAGGATTGGTAAACGATAGGGAAATGAAACTTCACTTACTTGTAGTTGTCTAGTTGCTAGAGCTATTCACATTTTCCCAACTTAATCCGTTAAACCATAAATTTAAAAAACAGAATAAGGAATAACATAAAATTTTTACAATTTTTTTTACGGTATTTTACATATTAATAATTTTTGTAGGTTTCGAGGAAGCGATAACAATTTGTTGTGATGGACATGAAAACAATACTTTCCTTCCTATATATTCATATAGGCAAGAGAAAGGAAAAAATTGGTGTAAAACACTCACACAACTTTCTCTTGCCGATGCAAATAATTAACAATAAACCTAACATTATTAATAAAGTATTAGAAATAAACAAAAAACTAACCTCAAAAAACATAACCTTATTTTAATCATGAGTGAATGAGGCAAAATGATAATCGAACTAAGTTTGGCTTAAAAAAACGGAAAATCACTCTTTCACGCTAAACTGGGCTCTGTAGAAATAAAATTCTTTAAATAAAAGTCGTAGATCTTTTAATTTTCAATAAATTTTATTTGATACAATTTTGTCGTAAATTGCGTACTAAAGCCGAAATATTAAAAAAATCAATTTTTCACACGTTTTCGTGAGAAAAAACAGAAAATCGCTAATTACCGCTAAATTAAACGTTATACAAAAAAATGTTTGAAATAAAAGTTGTAGGATTTACAATTGCCTACAACTTTTATTATATAAATGTTTGCGCTGAAATGCATATTAAAGCCGTAATCTTAGAAAAACCAAGTTTTACGTGAAAACACCCTTACCAAGAATTTCAACCAAGATGGCGCCTACCCTATCTTGTAGAGAATAAAAAATTGAGTAAATTGAGGCGATTTTTAAAAAAATCGTAGGACCAGTTTTTGAGAAAATCGCAAAAAAGTGAAAAATTATACGAATAAACTACTACCTCCGGTTGACCGATTTTGATGAAAATGTTCGTGTCGGTCCGGTAGTGGTATGTAACTTAAGTTTCAAGTTTCAAGTTCGTACGATGTTCCGTTGTTGAGATATTCTGTTCACACACACACACACGCACACGCGCGCGCGCACACACACACACATACACACACAGATTAATCGATAAAAACATGTTTTTTGGGTTCAGGGGGTCTGAAAACGTATAGTTCCGGTGAAGAGTGGATTTGTTAAAATCGACATGAAAACAATACTTTCCTTCCTATATATTCATATAGGCAAGAGAAAGGAAAAAATGAACGAATAAGATAGTGTGGTTGTTTGTTATCGATTAATATGATATGAAACGGATGCGAAGAGAAAAATGAGAATAATATAGGAGGCCTTGGATGAGGCAGAGGCAGTTGGAAGAGAAGCGAGGAGTGATGGCGATGGGAAACACGGGTGAGTGGCAGAGGCAGACTCTTATGAGGTCAACTCTTCTCATTATGATACTACTGCAATAACAATAACAATAACAATAAAAGCATCTACCATTAAACAAACAACTAATTGAGAGCCGCATCTATATTTCATTATCGGCGGCGTGACCTTTCCTCCATTCGGCCTCATCATGCTATCCGCTCTTCTTCTACCTCAAACGTCCATTCCCATCTCCTTCGATTTTATATTGTTAAGTAGCACCGGGCGAAACAACCAAGTTACCGAGTATGGTAACCGTATGGTATGACAGCCACACATAAACCCTTTATAGGGGGGCAGTAGTACTATGGGGGGAAATACATGTTGGAAGTTACATGTTGTAAAATGTTAAATTTTGCTTTATATCCACTTGAATAACATATTTCTAGTGCTAGAACAATGACGGGTTGGTCTAGAACAGTGGTTCCCAACCTGGGGGGGGGGGCGATCGCCCCCTGGTGGGCGATTTGGGTTCGCAGGGGGGCGATGAGTATTCAAAGACAGAAAAAATAAAATTGTACTACAGGGTAGAATCTTTACTGTCGCGGATACATGTTTTTTTTTTACAAACAAATAGTTTAGTTTTTACAAACAAATAAACTAAACTCTTTGTTGACATTTTTTATGGTCGAGCTCCTACAAATGAGATGAAGAATTCTGGACACAACTGCTTTGGTTGATTATTTGTTGTGAACAATAATAAATCTTTTTTACAGAATAACATACTTTATTATTTATCAACACATTACTTCAAATTAAATTAGGTATACGATGCTAAGAGAAGGGGGCGATAGGTGTAAGTCATCCTTCACAAAGGGGCGATGCCCCATAAAAGGTTGGCAACCACTGGTCTAGAACAGTCACCGGGTTGGTCTAGAGGTAAAAACGTCGCCAAAATCAACTGTTTGACAGCAGTTTTTCGGAAACGAAGGTTCCTGGTTCAAATCCTAGTGAAGGTAGTTACTTTTATACGGTTTTGAATACTAGACAGTGGTTGCCGGTGTACTTTGATGGTTGGGGTTCATTTAACCATACTCTCTCAGGAGTGGTCTACCTGGGTCTGTACAAGACTACACCTCAATTACACGTCACACACATCATCCTCATCTCATTGGGTGATGGGGTTGCTTATTGTTCTCAATTGAACAAATTGCAACGTACTACACATATTAGGAATAAAAAAGAAGAACAGTAAGATATTTCTTTTCTGTTGATGTCTAGCCCTGGTAAATATATCGAAAATTTTCTAAGTACTGTACAACAGTGGTGACAAAACATCATGGTAGCATATGCTGGTATAGGTCATTTGTTCTAGCTTGAAGCTCTTCCACCAACAACCGCTCTGTGCCGCTGAGCTGTTCTGTTTAGTGGTGGGGGAAGCACCTCGTAGTTGCAACAGTAGTATACAGTTAGAAAGAAAGGGAATGATGATTAAGTGAGAAGGAGACAACAGTTGCCCCGTTTAAACTATCCCTACTCTACCTACTCGCCCTCCCCTTACATGCTTCTTCCTAAAACAAATGTACTATATGAATATCCTTACCACTTTCATGCAACTTTCAAATGTGCATATGGTTGCTGCACGCTAATTTCAAAATCTGGGTAGCCTACTTACCAGAAAACCTCTATAAAACCATATAAAATGCCCATAAGGTTCAACTGCATAGCTTATTGTTAAATAAAATCGACCTTATTGCCAGTGGTAAGTATACTTACCAAACACCAACAAAGGGTTAATAGAGCACAACTACAATCTCCGTTACTTTTACACAACGCCTCAAAAACTTTATACCAAACGCATTTCTGCTATTTACCGCCCAAACTGCTTAATCTGCTACCCCCTACAAATTAAAAATATGCCGGACATCATAAGGTATAAAAATCTGGTGTGAAACACTCACACAACTTTCTCTTGCCAATGCAAATAATTAACAATATAATGTAACATTCGTCATAAAACATTAGAAATAAACAAAAAACTAACCTCAAAAAACATAACCTAATTTTAATCATGAGTGAAACACTCAAAATGAAAATCAACCTCAGTTTGGCCTAAAAATATGGAAAATCACTCTTTCGCGCTAAACTAGGCTCTGTAGTGAAAAATGCTTTAAATAAAAGTTGTAGATCTTTTTATTTACTATAAAATTTATCGTATATACTTTTGACGTAAAATGCATTCTAAGGCCGAAATTTAAAAAAAATTAATTTTTCACACGTTTTCGTGAGAAAAAACAGAAAATCGCTAATTACTGCTAAACTAAGCATTATACAAAAAAAAGTTTAAGATAAAAGTTGTAGGTTTTTAAATTCTCTACAACTTTTATTATATAATTGTTTCGCTAAATTGCTTATTAAAGCCGTAATCTTAAAAAAACTATGTTTTTACGTGAAAACAGCCTCACCCAGAATTTCAGCAATCATGACGACTACCCTATCTTGTAGAGAATAAAAAATTGAGTAAACCAGGCGATTTTAAAAAAAATCGTAGAACCAGTTTTTGAGAAAATCGTAAAAAAGTGAAAAAATACACGAATAAACTACCACTTCCGGTTGACCGATTTTGATGAAAATGTTCGTGTCAGGTTCGGTAATGGTATGTAACTTATGTTTCAAGTTTCAAGTTCGTACGATGTTCCGTTCTTGAGATATTTTGTTCACACACACACACAGACCAATCGCTAAAAACATGTTTTTTGGGTTCAGGGGGTCTGAAAACGTATAGATCCGGTGAAGAGTGTATTTGTTAAAATCGACATGAAAACAATACTTTCCTTCCTATATATACATATAGGCAAGAGAAAGTAAAAAAGCAGTAACCATTTGGCTATTGGATGTATAATTCATCACAGTGACTATGACATCACGTGGGGTATTCAATTACAAAAAATCTGGTGTGAAACACTCACACCACTTTCTCTTGCCAATGCAAATAATTAATAATAAACCTAACATTATTAATAAAATATTAGAAATAAAGAAAAACTAACCTCAAAAACATAACCTTATTTTAATCATGAGTGAATGACGCAAAATGAAATCGAACTCAATTTGGCTTAAAAAAACGGAAAATCACACTTTCACGCTAAACTAGGCTCTGTAGAGAAAAATGCTTTATATAAAAGTTGTAGGTCTTTTAATTTCCTATAAATTTTATTATATACACTTGTGTCATAAAATGAATACTAAGGCCGAAATCTTTAAAAAATCAATTTTTCACACTTTTTGTGAGAAAAAAACAGAAAATCGCTAATTACCGCTAAACTAAGCGTTATACAAAAAAATGTTTGAAATAAAAGTTGTAGAATTTTACATTTTCTACAACTTTTATTATATAACGTTTTGCGCTAAAATGCATATTAAAGCCGCAGTCTTAAAAAGAAAATGTTTTTACGTAAAAACAGCCTCACTCAGAATTTCAGCAAACATGACGCCTACCCTATCTTGTAGAGCATAAAATATGTAGTAAATTAGGTGATTTTAGAAAAAATCGAAGGACCAGTTTTTGAGAAAATCGCAAAAAAGTGAAAAATTACACGAATAAACTACTACTTCCGGTTGACCGATTTTGATGAAAATGTTCGTGTCGGGTCCGGTCGTGGTATGTAACTTAAGTTTTAAGTTTCAAGTTCGTACGATGTTCCGTTCTTGAGATATTCTGTTCACACACACACACACACACACACACACACACACACACACACACACACACACACACGCACATACACACACACACACACACACACACACACACACACACAGACCAATCGCTAAAAACATGTTTTTTGGATTCAGGGGGTCTGAAAACGTATAGATCCGGTGAAAACTCGACATGAAAACAATACTTTCCTTCCTATATATTTATATAGGCAAGAGAAAGTAAAAATTGTAAATTTAAATGAAAAAGAGCGGCTGGCTGGTATGAGAAATGGTGACCGTGAGTCAGCTGTTTACCAAGTGATTTTGGAGACGAAGGTAACCGGTGTGGCTACTTTGATAGGCCTAATTATTGCTTATTGGCACAATTATTGGCATTATATTATTAATTATTTACATTATTGCTTATTGGCACAATTATTGGCTGTGACCGACCGTAGCGTATCACTGCAGGGCTTTCTAAGTATATTGGTTTTATTTATTATTTTAGTTTCCGATTAACTCTGACCTCTCTCTCTCACTCTCCATCCCTCTTTGTTGTTGTTGTTCTGCCTAATGTAGGTGCGTTTACCCGTAGTTGTTCGAACTGACAGCCACTTTCTACGTTGTTTTGTCAAATTATACTTTGGTAATTATTTTAAATTAAAAATCTATCGATAATAAAATTAATGTGCCCATAACAGACAGGTGGAGTGTCAAATTATTTACACTCAATCTTTTAGTTGCAGGGCTAAAATAAATAGTTCTGTTTCTTATCAAGTGGTCAGCCAAATAAATGACTGAATCATTTAAGAAAAGAAGAGATAGAGGTGTACTGTGACACTAATCACAGTTATCTCCTCTGAAAGTATTGAATTTCATTATACAGTTTGGACCCTGTGTTGAATGAAGTGAAGGTGTCATTTGTAGAGTGGAAAATATGTGCTTTTCAGAGGGCCCGGCATGCTCATAAGCATACTTTTCCACTGAGTGAGTTGTAGCAATGGTAAACCACTTCACTCCTCATTTTACTTAGCAAAACCTCTACAGGTTCAAACCAGCCTTGAAATGAAGCCAGCCATACAAATGAAATACTCATATGTTTTTGGTGGTATGCGCATGCCTAAAATGCCTAAAATGCCTAAAATGCCTACTATGACTAATCATACTAGCGGTACAGGCCAACCACAAACGCCATTCATTTTGTTAAAATGAACTTTCGCACCAAATTTGTGTTTTTCTTGTTCCTTCCCGTTTTTGAAGGTGTCAACTCGCCGGGCTAAGTAGCGGATACATTAACCGTATTCTCTGAGGAATAGTCGGCCTGAGTCTGTTAATAGGTAACAGTTAATGGGGAAAAGTGTCAGTACTTACAGTTCAAAAACAAGCACAATGTAACGGAAAACAGAGAAGTGGATGTCTTCATACAAAATAATATCCTAGATCATGTGCAAACAGTGAAGTTTCTAGGAGTGTCACTAGATAGAACTCTATCGTGGGATTATTATACCGATCAAATTTGTGGTAAAATATCATCTGGGGTATTTGCATTAAAACAAATTGCCAGATTAAATGATAAAAAATTGCTTATAGCAGCTTATATGGTTTAATTTTATCTCATATCAGGTATGCCATATTAGTATGGGGTAATTCATCACAGCGTAACATGGAAAGAGTTTTTAAAATACAGAAAAAAGCTGTCAGGTGTACGATGGGAGTCAACCACCTTACCTCATGCAGATCACTATTTGCTCACAGTTCCTTCTTTCTACATTTTTCAAGTGAGAATGTACGTAAAGCAAAATACCTTTTTACAAAATTTAGATATTCACAACCACTACACAAGAAACAGAATCGATTATTATGTTACTAATCACAGCACTAAATTGTTTGAACAAAAACCAACTTATGCAGGTAGAAAATACATCAATAAATTGCCACAACGTTTAAAAAGTTGTGATAATTTAAGTCATTTAAAAAAGCTAAAACAATACTTGATTGATGAAATATTTTACAGTATGCACGAATTCCTTTCTAAATAGGTTTTGGTTGAAAAGTATTTAACTTCTAATTAAACAAATATTGTGTACTATTTGATACAAAGGGGTTTATGACAAGCCAACTGAAGTAAGCAGTAGCAGAAACAAATTTTTGGTGGTAAGTGATGAATTTATCATTGAGATCAACTTTTTGTTTATAAGTTTTATCTTGACATGAATGTCTTATGCTCGCTTTTGAAGTCTCCTGGATGCAAAAAAAGAAGCAAAGAACTTTTTTACTGAATTTAAATGTGTACAATTACACCACTAAATTATTTCAATATAAACGTACTCGTGCAACGAATAATGAATGATTACTCTATAATGACAGTTAAAAAGTTGTAAACCATAAATGTTTTAAAACAAACACTTGATCAATGAAACAGTTTACAATGTACAATGGTTTCTTTCTAAATAATTTTTGTTTGAAAAATAAAATGTCTAAATAACCGTAGAGGTGAGATCGTGAAACGCTTATTAAACAGCAAGTAACTAATCGATTATTTAGTCGATATCATATTTATTATTTATTGATTAATTTTATAGTAGTAAGTTGATTAATTTTATAAGTATTTAAGTTTTGTATTCCTAATATGTGTCAGTTGCAATCTGTTCATCAATTGAGAACAATAAGCAACCCCATAACCCACCCAATCAGATGAGGATGATGTGTATGATGTTTTAATGAGGTGTAGTCTTGTACAGAGCCAGGCCGACCATTCCTGAGAGAGTATGGTCAATTAAACCCCAACCATCAAAGTACACCCACAACCACTGTCGTCTAGCATTGAAATTCGTATAAAAGTAAGTAACCTTCACTAGGATTTGAACGAGGTACCTTCGTCTCCGAAAATCAGCTGTTAAACAGCTCATTTTGGCGACGACTTTACCTCTAGACCAACCCTGTGGGTCAGTATTTAAGTGAATTAATGTTTTTGTTCTGTATACTCCTCCTATGCGTGGACAGAACTCTTTGTGAAGAAGAGTTTTTGCGTATAAGTATATTTAGTTTAAAATATTGTACATAGCTTAGTATAGTAATTTTAATGTAGCTATATAATACTAAATAAAATAAATAAATAAAAATAAAATAATAAGGTGTTAATATTTATATGTTCAGATACATTTTGACGAATTCTATATAATCCTTTTTCGAATCTCCGGGATGCAGTTTAAAACATTGACAAAGTTTAAAGAATCTGCAAAGATTTTGTTTTGATGTGAATAACAAACAAACAATTGAGATGAACTTACCGTCAGATGCTTTGATGAGCTGGGAAACTAGCGGGGAAAATCACAACAAAATAAAAGATGCGCGCACACAACACAGAATTATTGAATGATTAATAAAAAACCGAACGATCGTTAAAAATGTGACAAGTACAAGTGTGTGGAATAGAGAGTGTGTAAACAATGGCTTGTAGTGGAGGTTTGTGGATGGTACCGAACGGAGAGAAGTCTCAAGGCGGACTGGCTGTCGTTTATGTGGTCGTGGCTCTGGCAAGGAGAGGAGAAAAACGGTCGGCCGCTCTTCACATCACACCGGCTCAGCTGATTCGTTCGTCCTTCTCACACCAAACACCCGGTGTTCCAAAACAATATACACTTTGTTTAAAATTACACAGTTAACCGTCGTCGGATGGTCAACCATTTTTTTACCAGGTCATAATTTTCAGTTGTCCATCGACAAAAGTAATTATTTTGTCATCGCCAACCCTTTTTTAATTACAGTTGAGCCGTTGTTAGTTTGCTGCTACTGTCAACAAACAAAAGCCACCTACTACAGGGTGCACGCTAAAGTCTGCGACTTTACGGATATCGTATTCCTATTAAGTTAACTGTTTTTAAAATTATAAGTACTTAAAACATCAGTCATGATATGATGTAGGCCTAACAATTTCATTTATAAAAATACTTTTAAATATATTTAGTATTTAAATACTTTTGAAAGTATTTTGTTGTTACTTTTTTATCAGCGTGTACACATTTTGATATAATGTGCATGCTCAGTGACGTCATTATTTGTTTACATTAGGAGCAAACTAAGAGAGGCTGGACTGTAATCATTTACTGTGTTGCCGGCCTTTGTCAGCGCGGTAGGCCCTCCATTGGCGGCGTACCAACAAACCTTTCGGCTGCGCACCGTCAGAGGCCTTTGTCATCAAGGTCGAGCCAGAAACCGCCTCCTACCACAGCGCTCTCGGCGACTATAAAAAGAGCGCTACACTGAGCTGAGAGATTCAATTCCGATCCAGACACAGAGAGATTCAATTCCCCCAGTCTACAGCATCGACAAGATGTCCATGACGGCACACGGCTGCCGGACTCCCAGCGAAGACTAATCGACGACCCCGCAAGAGAGAAGATGATGCTTTCGCTCGCCGACCCGTCACCGTAAGCCGTCGACCGGACCGTCATCGCCCACAGCGGTCCCTCGACCGAGCCTTACGCCCACCGGACCCAAAGAAGCAGCCATCGACGCACTACTGTGAGGGAAGAAGATGAGGTCTCCGCTGGACGACGACACGCCGTGTCACCCAGCTCCTTGACCGCCACCACGACTACCGCTTAAACGGCCCTTTTCAGGGCCACCAACATTTAAAGGGTTTAACTCGCCACTAAATGTTGCCATCCGGTGACAATTTCTTAGTCGAATGATTAAAATCATGTTATGTTTTTCATTATTTAATTGGCAATAGAAAGTCGTGTGAGGTTTCATACCAGTTTTATTAATGCGGGCATTAACTAGGGCCTATATACACGAGTCTCGTTTCTAAAGAGGAGTTTGTTTACACAGTGTGGTGACATGCGTAGGCCTACCTTTTCTTTATTGTGAGTTTTACCTAACATAGGCCCATTAGGTATGTAGGCTATGACCCAGTGATTTTAAAACTTTTAAAATAATTCCACTTTAACCCACCGGGTTGGTCTAGAAGACAAGTAAAGTCGTCGCCAAAATCAGCTGTTTAACAGCTGATTTTCGGAAGCGAAGGTTCCTAGTTCAAATCCTAGTAAAGGTAGTTACTTTTATACGGATTTGAATGCTAGACAGTGGCTACCGGTGTACTTTGATGGTTGGAGTTCAATTAACCATACTTTCTCAGGAATGGTTGGCCTGGGTCTGTACAAGACTACACAGTCTCATTTGCACGTCATACACAACATCCTCATCTCATTGGGTTATGGGGTTGCTTATTGTTCTGAATTGAACAGATTGCAAAATACACACATTAGGGATTGCAAAAAAAAAATTTTACTTTACCCCAGCTGGTAAAGTCGTCACCATGAGTCAGCTGATTTTCAGAGATGAAGTTCCTTCCTGGGCGAAATCCTAGTAAAGGTTTTTACTTTTATACGGATTTGAATGGCAGACAGTGGTTGGAGGTGTACTTGTACCTTTCAAGTCTTTCGCCAGCCGTAACTCGATAACAAAGCGTTTCCACAACTACCTTTATTATGGACATTTTTTATTAAAAGTTATTCTGCTGCACAATCACTTACTACAGTTTGGCGTTACCTTATTGATACACCCTGTATAGATTTGTGTTGTGGACATGAAGAACAATGTAATAACTTCATTAGGCGTACTGCAGTTTGAAAACTGACAAAAATAGTTCATTTTTACTTAATCTTGCCTATATGAATACACATCGATTCATATCGATTTTTCACCGGATCTACACGTTTTCAGACCCCCTGAACCCAAAAAAACATGTTTTTAGCGATTGGTCTGTGTGTGTGTGTGTGTCTGTAAGTGAGTGAGAGTGTGTGTGTGTGTAGGTGTGTGCGCGCGCGCGTGTGTGTGTGTGAGTGTGTGTGTGTGTGTGTGAACAGAATATCTCAAGAACGGAACATCGTACAAACTTGAAACTTAAATTACATACCACTACCGGACCCGACACGAACATTTTCATCAAAATCGGTCTACCGGAAGTAGTAGTTTATTCGTGTAATTTTTCACTTTTTTCAATTTTCTCAAAAACGGCTCCTACGATTTTTTAAAATCGCTGTATTTACTAAATTTTTTATGCTCTACAAGATAGGGTAGGCGCCATGTTTCTTGAATTCCTTGGTAAAGCTGTTTTCACGTAAAAAAAATTGTTTTTCTAAGGTTAAGGATTTTATATGCAGTTTAGCGCAAAAATTTATATAAGAAAAGTAGTAGGCAATTTAAAATCCTACAACTTTTAATTATCAAAATTTTTTTTGTATAAGGCTTAAATTAGCAGTAATTGGCGATTTTCTGTTCTCTCTCTCGAAAACGTGTGAAAAATCAATTTTTTTTAAGATGTCGACCTTAGTATGCATTTAACGACTAAAGTGAATATAATAAAATTTATAGGAAATTAAACGATCTACAATTTTTAATTGAAGCATTTTTGTCTACAGAGCCTAGTTTAGCGTGAAAGAGTGATTTTCCGTATTTTTAAGCCAAACTGAGGTCGATTTTCATTTTGCGTCTTTCACACATGATTAAAATAAGGTTATGTTTATTGAGGCTATTTTTTTGTTTATTTCTAATGTTTTATTACTAATGTTAGGTTATATTGTTCATTATCTTGGATTGGCAAGAGAAAGTTGTGTGGGTGTTTCACACCAGGGTTTATTACAATGCTTAAAACTTGTTGATCCTAGACTAAGCCTGTCACTCTTTGGAAGAAGCCAGTGAGTTCTTTTTCCATCCGGTGAGAAACCGGTTCTTCAGTATGTTAATTGCAGCAGCGCAGCACACCTTATCATTTAGATGTCGTTAATAAAATGAGTACTTACAAGCCTCGACGTCGATAACGAGAAGTCTATTCTCAATACCACTTCAAAAAATGACCAATTTTCCGCCTCCGTAGCGCAGTGGTTAGCACGTTAGCCTACCACGCGGAGGTCCGGGGTCTGGAAATGGTTTTGCGTCAAAACGCAAAACCCACTGTTCTCGATGCATTGCCAGCCGTAGTCACTAATAACTGACCAATTGATGCCATTTGAAATAAGAAATAAATTTTTTTTTGTTTTTTGTTTTTTTTTCTCTTTAATTCTTTATTTACAACTGTAAAATGTTACAAGAAGCAAATGTGATGATTATGATAATAATGTAAATGAGATGTTTGGGCCCCCATCACTGCCTCCCCAACAATCACATTTCTATATCAAATTAGCAGGTCTCTACTCCAGCCTCTTTTAAGGCGTCTAGCGGGATTATCAGGTAAATGGAAGGTGGAAAGTGAACCCACCAGTGGGTTCTCGTGTTCGTGTGACTTGTCGTGTAAGCGTTTGTACAGGTATTCAATGAAATTTTGTACGAGTGGTGTTTTCAAATCTGTATGTAAGGTTTTGTTGGTAACGTAAAAAGGTGCTTTTGCTATAAGGCGTAATGTTTTTGACTGGAATGCTTGAATTCGTTGCAAGTTAGAGGGTTTGGTTGAACCGTAAATTTGGGATCCGTAGGTCCAAATAGGTTTCAAAAGAGAACAATATATGCGTAATTTTTGTGCCATTGGTAATTTTGATCGTTTGTGAAGTAGGGAATATAGAAGTTTAAGTCGGGAATTCAGTAATAAACGTTTCTGTAAATGACCAGTAATAATGGTTTAGTTGTGGAATTTTTGTAACAACCTGTGTGTTGTTTTTATATGTCTAGATGAATTTGAATTTGTGTCTGATTGTGAGACGCTGCCATAAAGCAGAGACTTTGACTAAAGCACAACAACTGACAACCGGTTTGCTTCTTCGTCAATAATTCGCCTCACTCTTCACTTTACTTATTTAATCCCTTCCTCAATGACACCCACCCACTATCGTCACGGTAGGCCTAGCCTACTTCAATAGCCGCCCACTCAGGAGGAAAGCTCCGCACATTTCCATTCTTCTTTTCCACTCTGTACTAAAGTGACCGCGTAACATACAACATTGTGAACAGGTTATAACATTGAATTGCTTCGGCTGCCGAAATGCCAAGCAATGCTGAAATTCTGCTGAAATTTCAGCAGAAATTTCAGCTGAATTTTGCTGAGATTGCAATTTCAGCAATTGCAATCTTTGGAACTGAGAGATTACAATTGCAATCTCAATTGCTGAATTGAGTTTGCAATTCAGCAATTGCTGATTTGCAATCAACAATTGCTGTAATTCAGCAAATTAATTTTCTATAAATTTGATTATATACGCTTTTGTCGTAAAATGCATACTAAGGCCGAAATCTTAAAAAATCGATTTTTCACACGTTTTCGTGATAAAATAACAGAAAATTGCTAATTACCGCTAAACTAAGCGTTATACAAAAACTTTTTGAAATAAAAGTTGTAGGATTTGAAATTCTCTACAATATTTATTATAAACCTTTTTGCGCTAAAATGCATATTAAAGCCGCAATCTTAAAAAAAACAATTTTGTTACATGAAAACAGCCTCACCAAGAATTTCAGCAAACATGGCGCCTATTCTATCCTGTAAAGCATAAAATATTTTGTAAACCAGGCGATTTTTAAAAAAATCGTAGGACCAGTTTTTGAGCTAATCGCAAAAAAGTTAAAAATTACACGAATAAACTACTACTTCCGGTCGACCGATTTTGATGAAAATGTTCGTGTCGGGTCCGGTAGTGGTATGTAACTTAAGTTTCAAGTTTCAAGTTCGTACGATGTTCCGTTCTTGAGATATTCTGTTCACACACACACACACACCATAGATATATCGCTAAAAACATGTTTTTTGGGTTCAGGGGGTCTGAAAACGTGTAGATCCGGTGAAAACTGGATTTCGAAAAATCGACGTGAAAACAATACCCTACTTTCCTTCCTATATATTCATATAGGCAAGAGAAAGTAAAAAGCAAAGGAACTATAAAATAGGTATGGGGTTTTTCTAAGTAAAATTGGAAAAATTTCCTTGGGAGTCAACCTGTTAAAATTTTAAAAACATGTTTTAATGGAACTGAAATGCATTGGTAGTTGGTGTGCCTAATAAACACTTATCATAAGTTAAAATACGTAAACCCACCATTGGGTTGGTCTAGGGGTAACATCATCGCCAAAATCACCTGTTGTTGTTTAACAGCTGATTTTCAGAGACAAACGTTCCTCGTTCAAATCCTAGTAAAGGTAGTTACTTTTATACGGATTTTAATACTAGACAGTGGTTGTTGGTGTACTTTTATTGTTGGGGTTTAATTAACCATACTCTCTCAGGAATGGTCGACCTGGGTCTGTAGAAGACTACACAGTCTCATTTACACCTTATTATACACATCATCCTCATCTCATTGGGTGATGGGGTTGCTTATAGTTCTCAATTGAACAGATTGCAACGTACACAAATTAGGAATTGAAAAAAAAAATACGTATAGCCTACGCTGTTTATTAACAACCAGACCCCGAAAGAACTCGGATTAAACGTTGCAATAGTTGTTAATCGCCTAGTGCCTAGTACATGGCGTTGTCTGAGAGATGCACACCGTATGAATTGATGAGCTTAAATGGTGACGGCACGCAGCGGTGGTGGCCTCCAACCGGTGCACAACCAGCTGCTACTCTTGTTTCCCTACAATCTCCGGCAATGGGAAAATAGTTGACTCCGCTACAAGCGAAGCCTATCTGATCTCATTATGACGTCATCGACATGGTCGTCATAGGGATGCGCAAAAGGATTTATCATTTAAATGCGTGCAGTCTCCCCCCCCCCCCTCTCTCTCTCTCTCTCTCTCTCTCTCTCTCACCAATATAAATAAATATAGGTATGTTGTTTAGATCATCAGCCTGTAGGCTGGTTCGAACCTGTAGAGGATTTACTAAATAAAACGAGGAGTCAGGTGGTTTACCATTGCCACAACTCACTGAGCGGAAAAGTATGCTTATCAACATGCCGGGCCCTCTGAAAAGCACATATTTTCCACTCTACAAATGACAACTTCACTTTATTCACCACAGGGTCCAACTGTATAATGAAATCCATTAATTTCAGAGGAGATAACTCTTGATTAGTGTCACAGTACACCTCTACCTCTTCTCTTATTAAATGATTCACTCATTTAATTGGCTGGCTATGTGAAAAGAAACAAAACTATTTATTTTAGCCCTGAAACTAACAGATAGAGTGTAAATAATTTGATACTCCACCTGTATGTTATCGGCAGATATAAATATACATAGGAAGGAAAGTATTGTTTTCATGTCGATTTTAAGAAAACCAGTTTTCACCGGATCTACACGTTTTAAGGCCCCTTCAACCCAACAAAACATGTTTTTAGCGATTGGTATGTGTTTGTGTGAGTGTGTGTGAACAAAATATCTCAAGAACAGAACATCGTACAAACTTGAAACTTGAAACTTAAGTTACATACCACTAGAAGACCCGACACGAACATTTCCATCAAAATTGGTCAACCGGAAGTAGTAGTTTATTCGTATAATTTTTTCACTTTTTGCGATTTTCTTAAAAACGGCTCGTACGATGTTTTAAAATTCGCCTCTTTTACTACGTTTTTTATGCTCTACATGATAGGGTAGTCGCCATGTCTGCAGAAATTCTTAGGGAGGCTGCGCTCTCGTAGAAAAAAATAGTTTCTTTAAGATTGCGGCTTTAGTATGTATTTTAGCGTAAAAACGTCTTATAAAAGTTGTAGACAATTTAAAAACCTACAACTTTTATTCGAAACATTTCTTTTTATAATGCTTAGTTGAGCGGTAATTAGTGATTTTCTGGTTTTTTTCATGAAAATCTGTAAAAGAAATCCATTTTTTTAAGATTTCGACCTTAGTATGCATTTAACGACAAAAGTGTATATGACCAAATTTATAGGAAATTAAGAGATCTACAACTTTTATTTAAGCAGTTTTCTGTTGTACAGAGCCTAGTTTAGTGTGAGAGAGTGATTTTCCGTATTATTAAGCCAAACCAAGGTTGGTTTTTTTGCGTCCAGGAGACTCCAGGAGGAGGAGTATAGGACATGTCGTCAGTTATAACACCTGAAATATATACGAGTATAAGAATCACACAATGTATCACTACTATCAACAAAGAAATTCTTGTACGCTAAAAGAAGTTTCACCGATCAAGTAATTTTTCAGAATTTTTTTAAAGGAATGTAAATTATCACAACATTTTAAAAATTCAAACCCTAGTAAAGGTAGTCACTTTTATGCGGATTTGAATAGTGGACAGTGGTTGTGGGTGTACTTTGATGGTTGGGGTTCAATTAACCATACTCTCCTAGGAATGGTCGGCCTGTGTATGTACAAGACTACACAGTCTCATTTACATGTCATACACATCATCCTCATTTGATTGGGACATGGGGTTGCTTAATGTTCTGAATTGAACAGATTGCAACGTACACACATTAAGGATAAAAAAAATTAAAATATGGGGTAATTTATTCATAAATTTTCTCCCTGCATAAGTAGGTTTTTGTTGAAACAATTTTGTGGAGTGATTAGCCACATAATCATTGTTTTCATTTTCCATGATTCACTCATGATTAAAATAAGTTTATGTTATTTGTTTATTTCTAATGTTTTATTACTAATGTTAGGTTATATTGGTTATTATTTGCATTGTCAAGAGAAAGTCGTGTGAGTGTTTCACTCCAGATTTTTAGTTGATCGCGTAAAGCGGGTACCCTTGTAAACCGAGACAGTGCCTACTTAATTTCTTTAAAAAGCGTGAACAATGCGATGCAAGCTCATTCCTTATGCATAGTGTGTTTTTTTAAATTTTTTTTATAGAGATCCAAATATGAACTGGTTTTTGTTATTTTGTGTGTAAGTGAGTAAAGGAGGACCGGCAGGCAGGGCCAGTGTCACGCCCTGACGTCCCTGACATTTCAGCCACCATCCATCCTCCTGTTTTGGGCGGGCGAATTTCGCCCTACACACGCACGCAAATTAATAAATGATCTGCTCCCGTTATTTCAATAAATATTCTTGTCACATTTTTAAAAGGCTATCCGTCATTCACACACACACATACACACACACGCGCGCGCGCGCACACACGCACGCACGCACATAAAAAATGACGGCCAAAAATGAACAAAATATCAAAGTTTGCATAAAATGTTATTATTATATTGCAAAGTGTAGCTGAATTGTATTTTATAAGATAAGTAGTAGAAATTTTTTTTAACAGTATAGTATTTCTTTTGCAATCAGTTAATAAATACCGGGTGATTTTTTAGTCCTGTTACCCAATTGTTAATGTCTGGTAATTTTTTTCTAAGAAAGGGATATTTTGTTTTGTGACATAAAGTTGGTATCCCTACTCAACCGGTATAGATACGACAGTTTGAGTTGATTCTCCTTGAGTTGCGTAAAATTTTGTGCTGTTTCCAGTTGTGTTACGAACAGAATGTCTTTTACCCTAGAACAACGGGTTTTCATTCTTGAACAATATTTTGCTACAAAATCTAATGCGAGTGTAAAAGAATCATTTCAAATTAAATTTTTTGGTGTTCCTCCACTCTATTCTAGTCAATTTCTAGGTTAACTAACTGATTTTTAGAGGCAGGTATTGTTTGCAACAGAAAACGTAGTGGTCGACCCACTCTCTTGACAGATGACGTTAAGAGAATGTGAAAACAAGATTGCTCAATTCTCCATGGAAAAGTTTACAAAAACTTTCCTCGCATGTTGATTTGTCATGTTCGAGTGCTCAGAAAGCTGGTAAAAAATTGAAATTGTATCCGTATCACATACGATTAGTTGTAGAGCTTCAGCCTCCAGATTTAAACAAGAGATTGTTTTAGGATAAAAGACATTCTGTTCGTAGCACGACCGGAAATGGCACAAAATTTTACACAGCTCAAGGAGAATCAACTCACACTGCCATATCCATATCCATACTGGTTGAGTAGGGCTGCCAACTTAGTGTCACAAAACAAAATTTATTTTCTTTAGAAAAATATTACCAGACATTAACAAATGGGTAACAGGACTAAAAAATCACTCTGTACAATAACTTTAAGCAAATATGAGAAAATCTGAGTAATGTCCTTATAATTAAATCACAAACGACACTCAGTAGTGTGTTTGAAAAAGACCAAACCGTGAAGAAACAAAAATATCTATACAAAATCAAACTTGACGAACCGTGAATCAACATCCCGAAACACAAAGTGTTGAAGTTGGAGATGACAATGACGATGGTAGAGATGAAAACGACGCCAATTATCAGATGCCGATGATTAGGAGTTGAAGTAGAAAAGATGAAAAAAAAATTTAATGACTAACAAAATCGTAGAGGTAAGTCCAATGGCTTACAGCGTTTCAGTCTGTGGGTATCTTCGCTGTTGTCAAGGAGGCTAATCGCTAATGGATTCTGATGGTCTTCTAGTTTTTGTAAATGTTTTTCGCTATGTTGTTTAATTTCTTCATTTAAGAAGGGCAGGTTTAGGTCATTGTGTAGTATTTCATTTGTTACGTAGTACCATGGGGCTGCAGTGATCAGTCTCAGGCAATTTGATTGAAAGCGCTGCAGTATTTCTATATTTGATGAACTAGCTGTACCCCATACCTCTAACCCATACGTCCAAATTGGTTTGAGTATTACTTTGTACACGAGTACTTTATTTTCAAGGGAGAGTTGAAACCTACCGCCTAAGAGCCAGAATAATTGACGTAACTAATAATGGTAAACTAAAGTTCGATTTATAAAATATTTTCTAACAGATGAATTGAACGTGTTTACATTATAATATTAAGCTTAAAGCGAATAATTAGTGTTGTATGGAATTGTTGTTTGTTGATCATGGTATGCTCATTTTAAATTAATACGCATGCTCACTTGTATTGCTGGTTGCCTACGTCGGAGTACTCTTAGCGTAGACAGACTCTAGTTTAAAATTTATCATTCGATCTGGCAATTCGTTTTACAACCGCAAATACTTCAGATAACATTTTACTATAGTCCAGCCTCTCTTAGTTTGCTCCTAATGTAACCAAATAATGACGTCACTGAGCATGCGCATTATATCAAAATGTGTACACGCTCATTAAAAAGTAACAACTAAATACTTTCAAAAGTGTTTAAATACAAAATACTTTTAAAAGTATTTTTATAAATGAAACTGTTAGGCCTACATCATATCACGACTGATGTTTTTAGTACTTTAAGTAGTTATAATTTAAAAAATAGTTAACTTAATAGGAATACGACATCCGTAAAGTCGCGGACTCTAGCGTGCACCCTGTAGTAAGAGGCTTTTGTTTGTTGACAGACAGTAGGAGGAGGAGGAGCAAACTAAGAACGGCTGAACTATACAATCATATCTTGGCGTAGTTGGTAACGTGGTCGCCTCTCATCATGCGGTCTTGGGTTCGAATCCCATTCAGGCACGGTATATTTTCATACGTTACAAAAAATCATTTCATCCTTCACCGTCTGCATTAGCAGTAATTGCAGAACAGTCGGACGTTAAACCAAAAAAAATAAAATAAAATAAAAAATGCATATTTTATCGGCATACAAATTCCATGTCAAAGACACACACACACCGGTAAGAAGATTCATCAGCAATTCAATACAGATTACCGACTTGAAATTTGTCACGATTTCAACATGTAAAGTGGATTGAGAATTTAGAGTGATTAATATTTCAAGTGCCCTCTACTGGCCACCGATAGAGTTTAGTGAATGGGTGACAAGAGGTGGCCTACAACCGACCACCTCTAAAAGGAGCAACTGACCTTTCACTGAACTGAACTGAACTGAATCATCTCACCACCACGCCTACCAACTTACAACTTCATCATTCTACAGTAAAACCTCTTTAATCCGGCATTCTATAGTCCAGAATTGTCTATAATCCGGCATCAACGGCAACAGACAAAAATTATAGAATTGCCTTCACAATGAACATTGTAAAGTGAGCAACCCGACACTCAACAGCCACAAAGCGTCACGTTTTTAAAATTTGCTGAGTCAAATAAACAATACAGTATGGCCCAAGTTATGATGAACTTGCATATAATAAAAAATGATTTTTTAAATAAAAAAAATACTAGTCGTAAGAAGCAAGTAGGTATTAGATCTTTTTTCCAGCCATCTACCAGTGCTGTTGCTAAAAACCACTACTGTACTGTATTCAAATTTATTTCATCATGTACTGTACTGCATTAAAATGCATTTTAATATTTCTCCTGTACTTATATATTGATTTACATTGTTTAAATAATAAATACATACAGTAAAAGTTTCTTGTGCAAATTGTGTTATTTTTTATACAACTCCTGTATTTTTATAAATAACCTCCATAATCCGGAATTTCCTTTAATCCGGCAAGCTTCAAGTCCCAAACTTGCCGGATTAAAGAGGTTTTACTGTATTTTGTTTCACTAATAACAGTCAATTTACTACAACAAACACAACTGATTTTCTTGCCGATATAGGCCTACAAGCTCTACTTAGACTATTCAAATGAATATTCCTTCATTTTTACTTTCTCTTGCCTATGCGGAAAGTATTGTTTTCATATTGATTTTCTGAAATCGAGTTTTCACCGGATATACATGTTTTCAGACCCCTGAACTCAAAAAACATGTTTTAGCGATTGGTTTGTGTGTGTGTGTGTGTGTGTGTGTGTGTGTGTGTGTTGTGTGTGTGTGTGTGTGTGTGTGTGTGTGTGTGTGTGTGTGTGTGTGTGTGTGTGCGTGTGTGTGTGTGTGTGTGTGTGTGTGTGTGTGTGTGTGTGTGTGTGTGTGTGTGTGTGTGTGTGTGTGTGTGTGTGTGTGTGACTACTAGAGTACCCGACACGAACATTTTCATCAAAATCGGTCAACTGGAATTAGTAAATTATTATTCGAGTAATTTTTCACTTTTTGCAATTTTCTCAAAAACGGCTTCTACGATTTTTACTTTCTCTTGCCTATATAAATATTTTGGAAGGAAAGTATTGTTTTCATGTCGATTTTAAGAAATTGAGTTTTCACCGGATTTACACGTTTTCGGACCCCCTGAACCCAAAAAACATGTTTTAAGCGATTGGTCTGTGTGAACAGAATATCTCAAGAACGGAACATCGTACGAACTTGAAACTTGAAACTTTAGTTACATACCACTACCGGACCCGACATAAACATTTTCATCAAAATCGGTCAACTTGAAGTAGTAGTTTATTCGTGTAATTTTTCACTTTTTTGCGATTTTCTCAAAAACTGGTAGTACGTTTTTTTTTAAATCCCCTGGTTTACTCAATTTTTTATTCTCTACAAGATAGGGTAGGCACCATGTTTGCTGAAATTCTTGGTGAGGCTGTTTTCACGTAAACAAATGTTTTTTTAAGATTACGGCTTTAATATGCATTTAAGCGCAAAATTTATATGATAAAAAATGTAGATAATTTAAAATCCTACAAATTTTATGTCGAACACCTTTTTGTATAACTCTTAGTTAAGCGGTAATTAGCGATTTTGTATTTTTTTCTCACGAAAACGTGTGAAAAATTGATTTGATTTAAAGATTTCGGCTTAAGTGTGCATTTTACGACAAAAGTGTATTTAATAAAATTTATAGATTTAAAAGATCTACAACTTTTATTTAGAGCATTTTTCTCTACAGAGCCTATTTTAGCGTGAAAGAGTGATTTTCCGTATTTTTAAGCCAAATTGAGGTTCATTTTCATTTTGCGTCTTTCACTCATGATTAAAAATAGGTTATGTTTATTGAGGTTAGTTGTTTTGTTTATTTGTAATGTTTTATTACTAATGTTATGTTTATTGTTAATTATTTGCATTGGCAAGAGGAAGTTGTGTGAGTGTTGCACACCAGATTTTTTAATTTAAATTTAAAATAAAATGTTTGTTCATATTTTTGTAAATTAAGGAACAGCGTATAAGTGGCAGGGGATTGTGACACGCTGTACGCCAATGTGTGTAGTCTACCTACTAGGCCTACTTGCAAAATTATCTGAACCGTATTTTTTTATCTACTCAATCGACTCGACGCTTTCTTTACAATAAATGAAGTTAGTGAGAACCTGCATAGGCAACAGAAACAAAGTGGAAGGAGGAGGACACTGGAGGAGACTTTTGCCCAATAGTGAAGTTTACAAAACTATTAATCCAGTAACTGAGACGATGAAGAAAAAGAGATATCCATATTGAGATATCCAGAAAATAGATAAGTCAAACAGATATTGAATTTCTGTTGTGGACTCGCTCTCAAACCGGTAGATGGATGTTGTTGTTAAAGTGATCATCCAGTGTGCTCTTAAAAGTAAAAAAAAAAAAATCTGGTGTGAAACACTCACACAACTTTCTCTTGCCAATGCAAATAATTAATAATAAACCTAACATTATTAATAAAATATTAGAAATAAACAAAAACTAACCTCAAAAACATAACCTTATTTTAATCACGAGTGAATGATGCAAAATGAAAATCAAACTTTGGCTTAAAAAAAAAACGGAAAATCACCCTTTCACGCTAAACTAGGCACTGTAGAGAAAAATTCTCTAAATAAAAGTTGTAGATCTCTTAATGTTCTATAAATTTTATTATATACACTTTTGTCATACTAAGACCGAAATCTTAAAAAAATCGATTTTTTACACGTTTTCGTGAGAAAAAACAGAACATCGCTAATTACCGCTAAACTAAGCGTTATACAAAAAAATGCTTGAAATAAAAGTTGTAGGTTTTTAATTTTTCTACAACTTTTATTATCAAGCATTTCGCTTGAAATGCGCCCGGTAAGAGTTTTCGCAGCCGGCGCAAGCGAACTGCTTATTTAGCGCTAACAACTTTGATCGAATTTCACATTTATCTTTATTCTTTTAATTATTGATCAAAACATGTTTCCAATGCTTTAGTATAACATTGTTTCACTTTAAACGACATTTAGTCTTCATTTCAGTATTAAAAACAAACTGCAAACATTTATTTTCAATAATTTTAATGCCGCGGGACCCGATTTAGTATGTTTTTTAATATCGGATCTCGGAAAATGTCCTCCTACTCCGATTGACGTCAGGCGGCAGCACCGTATACATGTTACATGTTACGGTTCGGCTGCCCTGTCTTATATGCTATAATTTCGCTGTGAGTTGGCATGCCCGGCTAGCTCAGTCGGTAGAGCATGAGACTCTTAATCTCAGGGTCGTGGTTCGAGCCCCACGTTGGGCGGTTAATTTTTTTCTTCATAAAATCAATTTTATACAAACAATTTATTTACAAAAAATGTAAAACTATAATAAATTATTATTATTTTTATTATTATTATTATTATTATAAATAATAAATTATTTTTTAACGTCATACTTATCATCTCGCGTATTGTTATGATAGAACATAATTATCCTCACAAAATTACAATAAAATTATAAACTGACCGGTAAGAGTTTTGCAGAAACGGTCGCATCAATAGTCAATTTATTTTTAGAAATTATATAATATATTCAACAAAACGTTATGATATCCTCTCAAAATTACAATAAAATTGTAAACTGACCGGTAAGAGTTTTGCAGAAACTGCGTTGTACTAACAATTCAAAGGTGTAACAAAAGGTTAAGGATATCTGGAGTAGGTAAGAGTTTGAAAATATGGCACAAACATCACAAAAACGTATAAATTAAAAATCTATATATAAACTTAATTATATATAGATTTTTAATTTATACGTTTTTGTGATGTTTGTGCCATATTTTCAAACTCTTACCTACTCCAGATATCTTTAACCTTTTGTTACACCTTTGAATTGTTAGTACAACGCAGTTTCTGCAAAACTCTTACCGGTCAGTTTACAATTTTATTGTAATTTTGAGAGGATATACATTTTTGCTCTAAAATTAATATTAAAGCCTTAATCTTAAAAAAAACACTTTTTTTACGTAAAAAAGCCCTCACCAAGAATTTCAGCAAACATGGCGCCTACCTTATCTTTTAGAGAATAAAAAATTGAGTAAATTAGGCGATTTTTAAAAAAATCGTATGACCAGTTTTTGAGAAAATCGCAAAAAAGTGAAAAATTATACGAATAAACTACTACTTCCGGTTGACCGATTTTGATGAAAATGTTCGTGTCGGGTCCGGTAGTGGTATGTAACTTAAGTTTCAAGTTTCAAGTTCGTGCGATGTTCCGTTCTTGAGATATTCTGTTCACACACACACACACACACACACACACACAGACCAATCGCTAAAAACATGTTTGTGTGGGTTCAGGGGGTCTGAAAACGTATAGATCCGGTGAAAACTGGATTTCTTAAAATCGACATGAAAACAATACTTTCCTTCCTATATATTCATATAGGCAAGAGAAAGTAAAAAAGAAATGAAGTATTTTCTATACGTCATTGTCTAGATTAAAAACATAATCTGATTAAAATCGGCATAGTACTGCGATCTAGCGGATTTTGTGTGAAGTAAACAGAGCAATTAGTTAATAGATGGTTGTATAGATAGCGTTACTTGTTTCTACCGTAACATTTTTACTTCTTCATTCATTTTTGGACGTTCGTACAACAGAGTGATAGAGGCTAAATTTTTTATGTTCTACAAGATATAGGCGTCATGTTTGCTGAAATTCTTGGTAAGGCTGTTTTCACGTAAAAAAATTGTTTTTGTAAGATTGCGGCTTTAATATTCATTTTTGCGCAAAAATGTATATAATAAAAAATGCAGAGAATTTTAAAACCTACAACTTTTATTTCAAAAATTTTTCTTTTACAACGCTTAGTTTAGCGGTAATTAGCGATTTTATGTTTTTTTTCTCACGAAAACTTGTGAAAAATCGATTTTTTTTTAAGATATCGACCTTAGTATGCATTTTACGACAAAAGTGTATATAATTAAATTTATAGTAAATTAAAAGATCTACACAACTTTTATTTAGAGCATTTGTCTCTGCAGAACCTAGTTTAGCGTGAAGGAGTGATTTTCCGTTTTTTTAAGCCAAACTAAGGTTGATATTCATTTTGTGTCTTTCACTATGATTAAAATTAGTTTATTGAGGTTAGTTTTTTATTTTATTTTCTTATTCTTATTATTTTTTTTTTTTTTGTTTATTTAGAATCGCATCAACAGCTTGGTCATTAGCAACTACAATGGGTTATACTATTATAACTATTAATTATTTATTTTTATTAATTTAATTAAATTAATTATTTAATTAATTTAATTATTAATTAATATTAATTGTGACTTGTTATAATTTCCAGACCCTAGCCGGGATTCGAACCCGGTACCTTCACGTGGTAGGCCAGCGCGCAACCACTACGCTACGGAGCCGGTTCTGTATGTTTTTATTATTTTAATAGGTAGGTATTCTTTTGGAGAGGAACAAAGTTTGCTTCACAAATAAGTTTTTTGATACTAGGATAGTATGAAATAGACAGAGGGAGAAAGAAGCTAACTTCTGCTACTGCTCTATGAATAGGAAATAGTCTGTCTTACTCAGCAGCGTCAAAACAACCACGTTGCTTTCATGCTGTCCTGGTATCGAAAATCTTGTTTAACTTGTTTGGTTATTGTGCTTTAATAATTATTTTCATTCATTCATTCATATGCAGCCGCCTACCGGAATTCTCTTCAACTATTTTCAAATTATCTTTCCCGCTTCTATGAAAGGTGTTGCAATCGTGAAAAACATTCATCGCCCATTAGTACAGTTTGAGTGAATCGGTTCAGTCGACAACGGGTGTCGAATTTTACTTTCTCTTGTTTAAGGTGAGACTGACTGTATGATGATTTCACTGAAAATTTTGATTTTCGGTTTTTTATATTTTTTTCAATAGTTCACACCTAAATCTACCAGAAAACCATTAAATTATGTCAAAAAATTATTTTGAAAAATTAATATTTTAGGATATTTACCCAGATAACTTATGCCACCAAGAACGAATATCTTTAATAATTTTATACTGAGCGTTTTAGAGCAAAGGGAATTTCAGTTTTTTTTAATATCTACGTTATTTTTTAAAATATTCTCAGCTTTTGGTTTAGATTTCTAACTATTGATGATTCCACTATAACAACGAACGCACTCCATTCCACAATAACTACACAAAGCTGGGACTCGAGCAATTCTTTGTATGTTTAGGTACATTTTTCAATTTTCATTGGTAAAAGATAGGGAAATGTAACTTTACACACTATAGGTGTCGGGTGTCGGGTTTCTTCTCGAGCTACTCACATTTTTTCAATATAATCTTTGGACCATATCAATTTATTTTTTTAAATTACGAATAACATAAAATTTTTACAAATTGTTTTCTACGTGTTTTGCGTATTACTAATTTTTGGAGCACCTGAAGAAGTCATAAAAATGTCATAATATGTCATAAATATGTGGCTATACAAGATAATTAACTGGTAAAAATTTCACCCCGGTAGGTTTATTGTTTTCTGAGAAAAATGTACCTTAATGTTAAAAATCTAAATTTATGAGAAAAGGTAAGAAACAAGAAGGCACAAATCAAAATAAATATGTACACAAACAAGTAAATTTCCCATCAACAGTTGTTTAGAAAACTGAACCAAAAGCTGAGAGTATTAAAAACCGTGATGCAGATATTTTAAAAACTAAAATTCTCTTTGCACTAAAACGAGCAGTATAAAATTATGAAAAATATTCGTTCTTCATAACATGATAATTTTTCTGTGTAAACCTGACAAAAACTTCAATATTTCATAAAAAAATATACTTTTTGGCGAATTTAATGTTTTTCTAGGCCTAAACTGTTGAAAAACATAAAAAACCAAAAATTGAAATTTTGAGTTAAAACCATCGTGCAATTCCCCTTAATAATTAAAATGTAATTAAATATAAATGTAATTAAGTGTAATTAAAATGTAATTTAAATGTAATTAAATGTAAAAAATTATATTATTATAATATATATATATATTATATTATATTAAAAATTATATTATAATAATTTAAAAATTAAATGTAATTAAAATGTACTGTGTATAGTATTTGTGTTAGGATCAAAACAGGTGGTTTATGTTAGGAACGTTCTGCGATCTAGCGGATTTAATATTAAGTAACAAAAACAATTAGTTAGCCGATTACCCTACAGATAGCGTCGTTGCATCAATTCTGTAACTTCTTGTTTGTTATGCTGACTTCAAAAAATGAGGTTGTCAAATCGATGGTTACGAGTAGGTTTTGTTGTTTTTATCTTTTATTTGTAATCGGAAAAGGTTGATTTTTAGTATGGGGGATCCATATTAAGTCCAAAACCCACATTTTTCACTAAAGAGTAAAAACTATTTTTCAGAATTCTTTTATAAAAATTTTACTATCATTTATGAATTAATTTCATATGTAAAAATAACCACTTCACACTTAAATTTTCTTTTCAGCTGAGAATAAATAATTTCCATATTTAGTTTTCTTTGTGTGTTATTTGTTACAAAAAGAAATTAATCTCTGAATAAATGTTTTCCCCAGAGGCTTAAGGGGGTGGTCAATTCAAGAAGATGATTTTTTTAAATTTTGATTGTTTTTTGCATTTATTGGAAGTTTAAAATTTTCTGAAGCACAACATTTGTTTACTTTGTATGTTGACAAAAAATTATAAAAACATCTGTTTAAAATAAAGCTCACTAGCAAGGCGAGTGAAATCATTCCTTCAACTTTAAGTTTTCCGGAAATGTAATTTTTGCATGATTGTACATTTTTGGGAATTAAATATTTTGGTTTGTATTGGAGGTACTGTATTTGGATGATGTTTTTAATTTCTTGCTCTATCATCTATGGGATGATTATTACAAAAACCGTTATAGGGATTTAGTTAAAAAATAATTTGTGAATACATAAAATAAAGTTTTTTGAAAATATGGCTTTTCTTCAATAAATTTCTTGTAAGAAAAAATACACACAAACGCATACAACAGATAATAGACAGCAATTTTCCGTATTTTGTAGCATAAGAATCATGTTGATATCTTTCTTGGTTCCTGAGATATTTGATTGCCCGTAAAAGCCCGCTTTTCCAACCTCACCCTTATATTAGGGTCTCTAATTAATTTTTTGGCTTGGTTCAAATGGTAGATTATTACTAGTAAATTACTCTTTCATTTAAAATAAATAATGATAAATTATAGCCAGAAGTTTTCATTTTCATTTTCTGGGTTGACTACCTCCTTAAGTGGCATCAAATTTGGCCCATGGTGTAGTGGTCAGCGCAACTATCTTTTATGCCGGGGTCCCGGGTTCGATTTCCAGTCAGGTCTGGCATTTTTTCATCAGCATGTTTTTACCTAGCACACAAGCCAACATAACGAGTTGTTTAGGTCATCAGTTGAAAGGCTGATTTGAACTCCACGAAGTCAAACGAAGAGTAAGGTGGTTTACAGTCGCCTTCGCCTTCCTCACTCTACTAGTGTAGGCCTAAATGAGTACATCATGCAATTATGGTAGGCTATACTTGTTCAATTCATAAAAGTACAAAAGAAAATGATACATTTTCAATACGGCCTCCGGGTGGGCCAGCCCAGTCAGTCAGCTGGTAGAAAGTCGCTATTATTAATGATTGTTAAGTAACACCGGTTGGGCAAGCGACTTTGTATGGTGACCAGTTGACAGCCATCCATGAACAAACTCTACTGGGGGTCCCTGTTCAAACTCATGTGTCTAATCTACGTCAAAAAAATACAGCAAAAAGCAGCAGCGATCAAATTGGGTAGTTGTCATCAATGTACAGTTCCCGATAACAAATAAAAGCTAAAAAAAAACATTTTCAATACAGGGTGATTATGAATTAAATAGACACTTTCAACAGCTTCTTAAATATCAAACTGGTGTATTTGAATATTGTAAATGATTTAGGTTTGTATAAAATTTTTAAAGTTTATGTTTGTACAACTGTTGATAGCATTTTGTTGTTGGCTGCTGTTACAACGACCAGTCTAGCAAAATGGCCGCTCCTCAAGTAGAGAAAGCTTATTGTGTTGTTGAATTAGCAGCCAAAACAAACTCGGTTACGGTTGTGCGACGTCATTTCAGAACAAGATACGGTAAACCACCATCAACAAGGCAATCAATCTATGACTGGTATAAACATTTTGAAAACAGTGGACGTCTGTGTAAAAGAAAGAGTACTGGAAGACATTCTGTTACAGAAGAACAAATTGATAGTGTTCGTGATGTTTATGTACCAAGTCCAGGAAAATCAACTAGATCAGCAAGTTTACAAATTGCAAATTCCTCAACCGACAGTGTGGAAAATTCTGCGGAAACGTTTGAAAATGACACCTTATAAATTGCAGTTAGTACTAAGTTTAAATACCAGTGATAAAGTCGTACGTAAAAATTTTTGTCTTGAGATGCAACATTGTGTTGAAAATGACGACGTATTATTTAATCGCCTAATTTCCAGTGATGAATGTAATTTTCGCAATAGTGGAAAAGTTAATAGACATAATGTTAGAAGAATATGGGACACAGAAAACCCAAAAATAACTTTACAGTATACACGGGATTCCCCTAAAGTAAACATCTTTTGCGTATTATCTCGTGAAAAGGTTTACGGGCCGTTCTTTTTTCACCAAGTGTCAGTAACCGGAGTAATTTATCTGGACATGTTAAACGAGTGGTCAATGCCTCAACTCCAGGAAGATAGTGATAACTTCATTTTTGTACAAGATGGAACTCCGCCTCACTGCCACTTACAGGTCAGAAATTATCTTGATGAACGTATCAATAAGATAACGTTTCCTAGACAAGTGAGGAAAATACTTACCAGGGCTTAACATAAAAAAAAAAAAAAAAAATTTGGTGTGAAAAACTCACACGACTTTCTCTTGCCAATGCAAATAATTAACAATAAACCTAAAAATAGTAATAAAACATTAGAAATAAACAAAAAACTAACTTCAATAAACATAACTTAATTTTAATCATGAGTGAAAGACGCAAAATGAAAATCAACCTCAGTTTGGGTTAAAAATACGGAAAATCACTCTTTCACACTAAACTACTCTCTGTAGAGAAAAATGCTCTAAATAAAAGTTGTAGATCTTTTAATTTTTTATAAGTTTGATTATAAACCCTTTTATCATAAAATGAATACTAAGGCCGAAATTTAAAAAAAACGATTTTTCACACGTTTTCGTGAGAAAAAACAGAAAATCGCTAATTACCGCTAAAGTAAGCGTTATACAAAAAAATGTTTGAAATAAAAGTTGTAGACCTTTAAAATTCTCTATATTTTTTATTATATAAATTTTTGCACTATAATACATATTAAAGCCGTAATCTTAAAAAACAATTTTTTTACGTAAAAACACCCTCACCAAGAATTTCAGAAAACATGGCGCCTACCCTATCTTGTAGAGAATAACAAATTGAGTAAATGAGGCGATTTTTAAAAAAATCGTAGGACCAGTTTTTGAGAAAATCGCAAAAAAGTGAAAAATTATACGAATAAATTAGTACTTTCGGTTGACCGATTTTGATGAAAATGTTCGTGTCGGGTCCGGTAGTGGTATGTAACTTATGTTCCACGTTTCAAGTTCTTATAATGTTCCGTTCTTGAGATATGTTGTACACACACACACACACACACACACACGTACGCACGCGCGCACGCGCGCGCACACACACACACACAGACCAATCGTTAAAAACATGTTTGTGTGGGTTCAGGGGGTCTGGAAACGTATAGATCCGGTGAAAACTCGATTTCTTAAAATCGACATGAAAACAATACAATACTTTCTCTTGCCTATAAGTTATATTCATATAGCTGGCAAGAGAAAGTGAAAAAGAAATAGAAAGTCCCTATAAAACAAAATGTAAAACATGTATTTTACTTACTGCCCTATAAAGGGTTAATTTGAGGATGAAGGTGAGACAAGCAGCAGCAGCAGTTTGGGAAGCCAGGAAGGTGGTGAGAAGGATGAAGGATGAAGGATGAAGGTGGGTAATAGAATGCGTAGCGTACATTGAGTAAACGGATAAGCGTGGCTGGGAAATAATAGATGAAGGGGCGACCACTAAGGATTCCCGAATCGGCTTACCAAAGTAATAAAATATCAACTCCACTTTAAATTGGATTATACAGTTTTTCACGATAGCAGTGCTGCCAGGTGTGCGTTATTTATTTATTTAGTTGGTGTGCTGTGATGAGAGGAGCCGTTACGCAATAGTAAATCGTCAGCCTCAGGGAGAAAGACTAAAATTAAATAAGAATGGGCGATTCGGAGGATGCCAATTACACTGTTTGTTCCCTCTCCACTTTTCCATCGGCGCGGCCAACCCGTCGTCGTCCAATTGGGCCTCCTACCAACACTCCGCATTCGTAGCCCACTTTTATCTCATCTACCACCAATAGGGTCCGTTTTCTCCGTTTTCTGTATGCCAATATCAAATCCGTATTCCCTGAAGGGTTGCACTAGTGTTCATTTTTTCCACTCCCTGCCTTTCAAAATACTGTACTGACACCGCGCGTGTGAGTGTGTGTGTCAGTACAGTAATCACAACACACATACCTTGAACAAGTCTTTTTTAAATATTTAGCCATGTTTTTTTTGTAATCCCTAATGTGTGTCAGTTGCAATCTGTTCAATTGAGAACAATAAGCAACCCCATCACCCAATGAGATGAGGATGATGTGTATGACATGTAAAAGAGACTGTGTAATCTGTTACAGACTCAGGCCGACCATTCCTGAGAGAGAACCCCAACCGTGAGTGGTTGCCGGTGTACTTTTGATGGTTGGGGTTCAATTAAACATGTTACAAAAACTTTTCATTATGAAATCCAATTTTTACCGATTTTAATAAACAAAATACAGAAAATCACTAATTAACACTAGTATACTAAGCACTGTAGAGTAAACCGAAAACCACTTGAATTCAAAGTTGTAAGTTTTTAGTTTTCTATAACTTCAATAATTGCATTGTACCCTTTTGTCGTGAAATGTAAGGCCGCATCTTAAAACACCATGTTTTGTTTTCCATGAGAACACAACCGCCCTCAACGAATCTCCTGAAATGTCGCGCGCCCTATGCCCTATCTTCTCGGTCTAGAGCACAAAAAATGTAGTAAATAAGGTGATTTTAAACAAAATCGTTGGAGCCATTTTTGATAAAATTGCAAAAAAGGGTGAACGATTGGACGAATAAACTGCTACTTCCGGTTGACCGATTCTGTGGCAATACAATTAATTAGACAAGACAAAGTTGATTGATATTGTCCTCTTTTTATTTACATTCGTACAATAGCACCGTTAGAAAATAATAGCACTGATAGAAACAGCTTTAATGTAGTAAGATGTTATCAAGACTTAATGTAATAATACGTATTTGATATTTTATGATTAATACACCACAGATGATTCGGCACAGAAATGCACCTCAGCTGCTGCTGCTATAGTCACTTGACGTCACGAGTAGGCCTACTGCCCGTCCCCAACTGTCGGATGAAGGGGAGGGGACAGACCAAGTACCAGACTGCCACTACGTCATAACACTCTACTAATCATCTCATTGCTCTGAATCCTGAATCCTGGTTGAGAGGGCTGAGAAGCCCTATGATGGCGACATCGTGTTAAGGAACACCTGGTCGCTCGGGGAAAAATTTTACGGAGTAATTGCAACCTCATGGAATTTAGGGGGAATTTTATAGTTTAAAATTAGGAAATAGGATTCTGGCTCTTGCGGGATTGGGACTGGGACTTCAAAGGAGGTAATGTATTTTAAGAAGTTATTTTTGTGGATGAAAATAATTTATAATAAGGGACAAGTGGGATTAAGAGAGGATTAAGTGCTCTTCGATAAGCGGCAGTAGGCTGCCTCCTAGTGGGGTGGGTGACATACACGTGGGTGTTGTTTTCACTATTCCCTGTAGACGGCCACACACAATATTACCGTAGGCCTATGTAGTTTGGATAGTAGGCCTACTCTTGACTACTACTAACATAGTATTACAAGTAAAACGTTACTACTACTAACGCAATCTCTCACAGTAGTAGTGACGTAATGCATACCTCCTCTCAGCTGCACAAGCTTGGCAACGGCCAGTATGCCCTTGTTTGCAACGAGGGGTAAAGGGGGATAGCATCAGTGTGCATGCGCGACTACTTTCATTTCAGAACAACAGACATAACAACTTAAACTATACCCAGAGCATATAGAGTAAATGGCGGAACCTTTTGTAGGTGACTGTACGAATATAACTGATTGTTACCGTAAACGTGGTCGAACTATTCACAGTGGTGATGAAAGCAATGTAACAAAATGTTGTAAAGTTGAACCTAAATAAAAATGCATCCGTGCCTCTTAACAAAAGCTGTGAGCGAGCGGCTAACTACTATGATGTTTCTCTTTCCACAATTCGAAAAATAAAGAATGAAAATAAGGACGTGAAGAAGCTATTCTTTAACGGTTTTGTTGACACCTGCTAAAAAAAAGAAACGGTTAGGTAAATACTAGAGAGACTTATACTGGAAACGTCGATGGCAGCAATAGTAAAGAAGGCGATTCATTCATAATTAGAGTAAATCAAACATTTCCAGTCATGTAATTAAGTTATAGGCAATATTACAGATCGCATTTATTTTTTATAAAGTTTATGAAGAAAATATTTTCTCTGAATAAACCACAACTTACAAAATGTATCTACAGTCCAGCCTCTCTAAGTTTGCTCCTAATGTAAACAAATAATGACGTCACTGAGCATGCACATTATATAAAAATGAGTACACGCTGATTAAAAAGTAACAACAAAATACTTTTAAAAGTATTTTTATAAATGAAATAGTTAGGCCTACATCATATCATGACTGATGTTTTTAGTACTTTAAGTAGTTATAATTTAAAAAATAGTTAACTTAATAGGAATACGAGATGTGTAAAGTGGTGGAGTGTAGCGTGCACCCTGTAGTAGGTGGTTTTGGTTTGTTGACACTAGGAGCAAACTTAGAGCGGCTGGACTATAGAAACTGGACGGTGGTAAAATGTACGAGTAGTGTCTCACTGTTGACGTTGGCAGTACTTCCCTTCCTCACAGCCCATCCATACGCAAAAGGCAATCTCGTGACTTCAGTATCTATACACATACTCCACTTCCTAAAATTTTATAAAAATGGCTCGTCAACCCGCACTATGATTTTTTTAGTAAGTATGTTTATTTTTGTTGCCTAGTTACACATTGTTCGATTTTAGAATTTAGATCAAGCTGGACCGTAAATATTTATTAAATAAAAATGTAAACATTAAAGGTATGGCTGGAGGTAACAGATTCTGATGAAAATATTCATGTCGAGTCCCTTGAACGCCCTACCTTACTTTTTTTTGCGCCCTGGACACTCCTGGAGGAGGAGTAGGCCTATAGGACATGTCAGCGTCAGTTACATTTAACTCCTGAAATACATACCCTTATAACAATCACACAATGTATCACTACTATCAACAAAGATATTCTTGTACGCTATAAAAATTTTCACCGATCAAGTGATTTTTCAGATTTATTTTTAAAGTAATTCAAATCCTCAACACTTTAAAGATTGGGGTAATTTATTCATGAATTTTCTCCCTGCATAAGTAGGTTTCTGTTGAAACAATTTTGTGGAGTGATTAGCCACATAATAATCATTTGTGTTTCTCGTGTTATGATTTTGAACATTGAAATTCTGCATAAAATTATTTTGCCTAACATACATAATCACCTCTAAAATCACTTCACTTCACTTGCAACTTCAGTTCCAAGTTTCAACTTCCTACGATTTCCCATTTTCCAGTTATTTTGTTTACACGCACACACACACACACACACACACACACACACACACACACACACACAAATATCGGTAGAAACATGTTTTGTTGGGCTCAGGGTCTCTAAACGTGTATAGCCTATCCGTTGAAAACACGATTTTTGAAATTTGATATGGAAACATAATTTTCCACGCCTACATTTCATTTGGAGCAACAACAAGTAAAAAAGTAATGGTTTTCACCACCAACATGCCAAAAAATTGTACCAAGTTCACAAGATATTTTCTTCAAAATCGGTCAACCGGAAGTAGCAGTTTATACGTACAATTTTCACTTTATATTTTATATAATAATTTCACTAACCTTCTTTTTAAACTGCGTCACTTTTATTTTTATTTTCACTTCCACGTGTTTCGGTGGATCCACCATCATCAAAGTAAATAACATAATTGAAACTAAAAAAAATTTTATCTCGCTTATTTAAAATTTACAGAAGATGATACATCTTCAGTCATTATACAAATAACTTATTTTATTTATTTATGACTTATATAATTTATTTACTTATACAATTACGCATATATTGTTCTCTTTTGAAACCTATGTGGACCTACGGGTCCCAAATTTACGGTTCAATCAAACCCTCTAACTTGCAACGAATTCAAGCATTCCAGTCAAAAACATTACGCCTTATAGCAAATGCACCTCTTTACGTTAGCAACAAAACCTTACATACAGATTTGAAAACACCACTTATACAAAATTCCATCGAATACCTCTACAAACACTTTCATGACAAGTCACACAAACACGAAAACCCACTGGTGGGTTCACTTTCCACCGTCCATTTACCTGATAATCCCGCTAGACGCCTTAAAAGAGGCTGGAGTAGAGACCTGCTAATTTGATATAGAAATGTGATTGTTGGGGAGGCAGTGATGGGGGCCCAACCCCTCTCATTTACATTAGCTTATTATCATAATCATCACATTTGCTTGTTGTAACATTTTACAGTTGTAAATAAAGAATTAAAAAGAAAAAAACTTATGACTTATTTTATTTAATCTGATGATGGTGGATCCACCGAAACACGTGTAAGTAAAAATAAAAATAAAAGTGACGCAGTTTAAAAAGAAGGTGAGTGAAATTATTATATTAATTCATTATATAAAATAGAAATAATTTCAAACTGCAGGATGCATTATAAAGATTTATTTTTGAATGAAGATTTTCACTTTTTGCCTTTTTTTAAAATCTGTTTCTACTTTTTTCAAAATTACTTAATTTGTTATATTTTTCAGTTGCAGAAGATGAGTGGATACGAGGAAGTTCGTAAGGAGACGATGATGTCAATGATGATGATGACCCTGATATCCATTTTGGGATGAAAGTAGGCCTATAGTTCTCTGGTGATAGGTATAAAGGTCTTAAGTCAAAAATTGTCAGTAAACTTAAATATAAATTTAGGGTATTTAAAGCAAATCACAAAAGATGTAGGGTGTTGCAAATATGTAGATATGAAACGACTTGCGCAAGGTAGAAAAGCTTGGAAAACTGCATCAAGCCAGTTAAGACTAATTTTTATTATTCCTAGTTTGTGTACGTTGCAATCTGTTCAATTCAGAACAATAAGCAACCCCATGACCCAATGAGATGAGGATGATGTGTATGACGTGTAAATGAGACTGTGTAGTCTTCTACAGACCCAGGCCGACTATTCCTAAGAGAGTATGGTTAATTGAACCCCAACCATCAAAGTACACCGGTAACCTCTGTCTAGTATTCAAATCCGTATAAAAGTAACTACCTTTATTAGGATTTGAACCAGGAACCTTCGTCTCCGAAAATCAGCTGTTAAACAGCTGATTT
Organism: Catonia carolina; assembly: GCA_035578175.1. Taxonomy (NCBI): domain Eukaryota; kingdom Metazoa; phylum Arthropoda; class Insecta; order Hemiptera; family Achilidae; genus Catonia; species Catonia carolina. The sequence continues at coordinate 3,068,892 of JAQMRL010000027.1, forward strand.
TGGCGATGAATTTACCTCTAGACCAGCCCAGTGGGTTGAGAGACTAATGACAAAAAAAATTTTAGACTGTGTAAAATTTACACATAAATTAATAAGAGACGTAAAAGGGTTTTTTTATTTTCGTTGTGAAGTAGAAAAGAAAACAAAAGTATAACAAAAATTATAAAAAAAATTTTTGGAAAAGACAATTAATTGAAAAATCTACCCTTAATAATAAAAAATATACAAATTATACTGTCTCAATTTTTTTTTTTTTTTGCTTCTTTTGAAAAGTTACTATTTTCAAGTTAAGACTTTTATACCTATCAGCACAGAGTTATAATAAACAAAACTGCACAAAATTTAAAAAATCTACATTTTTTTTATTTTAAGTGTTTCTTTTCTTTGGTGATTTTCTACATTTTTCTCGTGAAAAACAAGTCGAACAGAGGTGGTTGTTTTTAATTTTTTGGTCATCCTCATACAGGTTGCCCATAACGGACAGGTGGAGTGTTAAATTAACTGCACTCGATATGTTGGTTCCAGGGCTACAGAAAATAGTTGTGTTTCTTATCAAATGGCCAGCCAAATATGTGACTGAACTATTTAAGAACAGAAGAGGTAGAGGTGTAAAATATACTAGTCAGAGTTATCTCCTCCTCTGAAAGTAATGAATTTCATAATACAGTTGAACCCTGTGGTGAATGAAGTGAAGGTGTCATTTGCAGGGTAGAAGGGGGTGCGCTTTTCGGAGAGCCTGGCATGCTGATAAGCATTCTCTTTCAACTCAGTGAGTGTTGGCAATGGTAAACCACTTTACTCCTCGTTTTTACTTAGTAAAACCTCTAGAGGTTCAAACCAGCCTTTCGGCTGTTCACATAAACAACATACAGGTTATGTATTTCATTATTATGTTCTCTTTCCCTACATTAAATACGGGTAGGGAATGTCATGTTCGAGTGAAATTTTCGAAATTGACGAGAGAATTTTTTTTCGTTGCCTACTTTTACATTTCCCATCTCTTCTGAGAGAATTTTTATGTTGTTGTTGTTGTTTAGGTGATCAGCCTGTAGGCTGGTTTGAACCTGTAGAGGTTTTACTAAGTAAAACAAAGAGTGAGGTGGTTTACCCCAGCCTTCCTCGCTGACTGGAAAAGTACACTTTTCAGCATGCCGGGCCCTCTGAAAAGCACATATTTTCCACTCTGCAAATGACACCTTCACTTCATTCACCACAGGGTCCAACTGTATTATGAAATTCATTACTTTCAGAGGAGATAACTGTGATAAGTGTCACAGTACACCTCTACCTCTTCTGTTCTTAAATGATTCAGTCATTTAATAGGCTGACCATGTGACAAGAAACAGAACTATTTATTTTAGCCCTACAAAAAACAGATTGAGAGTAAATAATTTGACACTCCACTTGTCGTCTGTTATGGACAGAGAATTTTTATATAAGAATAATAATTTTGAAGCCGATTGAAATAGAATAATTGATTTGCCGTCGGCCTATTTGAAACGGACAAGACAATAGGAAGTGGTGGTGGTGGTGGTGGTGGTGGTTTAAGACCTAGATAAGGTACAACGTACGTACGGTACACGACATAATAACAGAAGAGAATGTATGTCGGGGGATTGGGGTAGGGTAGATGTAGTATTAGTAAAAGAAGGGTGGAATGGGGTGGGGTGGTATGGTATGCGCGTTCAGTTTGACGCGCATCGATCGAGTCGAAGGGCCCCGCCGGACCACGCTATCTGGCGTCGCCGATTTGAATCAATAACGACAATTTCTCTGCTCCGTACTAGATAAGTAAGTACACGTCTTCGGTGACATCATTATTCCGATTTATATACCGAAACGAAGTCTAAACGAACACCTAAATAATGTAGCCTGTTTAAAGTTAAAACGGTAATTATTTGATCGATTATTTTCTCTACAAGTAAAGTGTGATTATCATGGTGAATTCTAGTGATCTCAGGTGATTTATTCTGCCTCGCACCCTTGATCTTTTATTTACAAATCCAAGTGTAGGTATTTAATTTAGATTGTGCGTAAATGATAAAAGTGTGGCCCAAATGTGAGTTGTATTTTTGTTTTATTTTCAATTATTGAAAAAATGTTAGTGTTGTGTGGGTGTATCGGATAGATGATGTCGGATTCGGATTACGGTGTGCCGTTGTTATCGTTGGCCGATTCGTCCTGTTCGATTTATCGACACGTTCCGATTTTCATGATCACTCGGAGACATTTTACACGCGACGGATGTTGTTCTGTTATCGTCGAAATGGTAGGCGCACCGTTCAATCTCTATCCGATGTGGAACACTTAAACCGAATCGGACTTCCATCGTCCTCTACAGTTGTTATTCAACTTGTTTCTTCAGATTGGTAAGTTCACCATTTTGTTCAAATTCAATTCAATTCTCCTTTAATAATCTACTTGTTTTTGTGTAAAAAGACCACAGGACAAATCAAAAGCACCCATCATTCTTTTCTCCTGTTCTTGTTTAGGTGATCAGCCTGCAGGCTGGTTTCAACCTGTAGAGGTTTTACTAAGTAAATCGAGAAGTGAGGTGGTTTACCAATGCCTTCCTCACTAAGTGTAAAAGTACGCTTATCAGCATGCCGGGCCCTCTGAAAAGCACTTATTTTTCACTCTGCAAATGCCACTTTCACTTCATTCACCACAGGGTCCAACTGTATAATGAAATTTATTATTTTTAGAGGAGATAACTCTGATTAGTGTAACAGTACACCTCTACCTCTTCTGTTGTTAAATGATTCAGTCATTTAATTGGGTGACCATGTGATAAGAAACAGAACTATTTATTTTAGCCCTGCATTTAAAAGACTGAGTGGAAATAATTTGACACTCCTTCTGTCAGTTATGGGCGTCTTTTCTCCTATAATTAAATAATAAAAAAAAATTAGGTTAATCTTTTTTTAGACCGGAAAGGTTTAAAAGGAAAACGCTGGTCGACATACTGCGGAAGGAAACAGTTTTAAAATGTTACGCGTCGACCATTTTTTTTTTGCACCCTGAAAACTCCAGGAGGAGTATAGGACAAGTCAGCAATAACACCTGAAATACCTACATATAAGAAACACACAATGTATCACTACTATCAAGAAATAAATTCTTGTACGCTATAAAAAGTTTCACCGATCAAGTAATTTTTTAGATTCTTTTTAAAGGAATGCAAATTATCACAACATTTTAAAAATTGGGGTAATTTATTCGAATTTTTTTCTCCCTGCATAAGTAGGTTTTTGTTCAAACAATTTTGTGGAGTGATTAGCCACATAATAATCATTTCTGTTTCTCGTGTTATGTTGTGAACAATGAAATTCTGCATAAAATTATTTTGCCTAACATACATAATCACCTGAAAAATGTAGAGAGAGGGAACTGTAAGCAATTTAAGCTGGTTAAATAGTGGTTTGGATGAGGTTAGCTGGTTAGCTCCCACCATACACCTAATAGCTTTCTTTTGAATTTTAAAAACCCTATTCATATTACCCATGCTAGAATTACCCCATACTAAAATACCACAACGGATATGAGACAGACCATGCCCATAGAGGCTGGTTAGAGCCCTACCCTAACTATGCAGTTGGTCATCTGCTTTCTCCAACATAAGAGGGTTATTCAGAAAATACCCTCCGTTTTGAAATAAAAAGTAAACGAGTGAAGATACAAAAACTTTATTATATACATATTAAAACTACAGTTTTTCTCTATTTTTCGACATAGTCGCCAAACAGATTCAAGCACTTGTCGTACCTTGGAATAGTCTTTGAAATACCCTCTGCATAAAAATCTGCCACCTGTGAATGTAGCCAACCATTCACGGCGTTTTGAAGCTTTTCGTCATTGGCGAACCGCTAAGATGCAAGTCACCGCTTCATGTTTGGGAACAGGTGAAAGTCACTAGGAGCCAAGTCTGGGTTGTATGGGGGATGTTCGAAAACGTCCCATTTAAACTTGGTCAAAAGTTCATTTGTTCTTAGAGCTGTATGAGGGCGAGAAAACAAATGAACTTTTGACCAAGTTTAAATGGGACGTTTTCGATCATCCCTCGTACAGCCCGGACTTGGCTCCTAGTGACTTTCACCTGTTCCCGAACATGAAGCGGTGGTGGCTTGCATCTCAGCGGTTCGCCAATGACGAAGAGCTTCAAAACGCCGTGAATGGTTGGCTACATTCACAGGCGGCAGATTTTTATGCAGAGGGTATTTCAAAGACTGTTCCAAGGTACGACAAGTGCTTGAATCTGTTTGGCGACTAAGTAGAAAAATAGAGAAAACCTGTAGTTTTAATATGTACATAATAAAGTTTTTGTATCTTCACTCGTTTACTTTTTATTTCAAAACGGAGGTTATTTTCTGGATAACCCTCGTATTTTTACCTTCGACTGTTCTGCACATGCTAATGATAGGCGTAGATGAAGAAATCGAACGCCGTGGCTCACCGCCCTCTAAATAACTACGTCCACGGAAAGGAAGTAGGCCTATACTTTCCCTTAGCAGTTTCTCAACACTATTAACAAAATCCGGTGTGAAACACTCACACAACTTTCTCTTGCCAGTGCAAATAATTAACAATAAACCTAACATTAGTAATAAAACATTAGAAATAAACAAAAAACTAACCTCAATAAATATAACCTAATTTTAATCATGAGTGAAAGACCCAAAATGAAAATCGAACTCAGTTTGGCTTAAAAATACAGAAAATCACTCTTTCACGCTAAACTAGGCTCTGTAGTGAAAAATGCTTTAAATAAAAGTTGTACATCTTTTAATTTCCTATAAATTTAATTATATACACTTTTGTCGTAAAATGCATTCTAAGGCCGAAATCTTAAAAAAATCGATTTTTCACACGTTTTCGTGAGAAAAAATCAGAAAATCGCTAATTACTGCTAAACATTATAAAAAAAAATTTTGAAATAAAAGTTGTAGAATTTTAAATTATCTACATTTTTTTATTATATAAATTTTTGCGCTAAATTGCATATTAAAGCTGTAATCTTAAAAAAACTATGTTTTTACGTGAAAACAGCCTCACCCAGAATTTCAGCAAACATGGTGCCTACCCTATCTTGTAGAGAATAGAAAAATTGAGTAAATTAGGTAATTTTTAAAAAAATTGTAGGACCAGTTTTTGAGAAAATCGCAAAAAAGTGAAAAATTATACGAATAAACTACTACTTCCGGTTGACCGATTTTGATGAAAATGTTTGTGTCGGGTTCGGTAGTGGTATGTAACTTAAGTTTTAAGTTTGAAGTTCGTACGATGTTCCGTTCTTGAGATATTTTGTATACACACACACACACAGACACACACACACAGACCAATCGCTAAAAACATGTTTGTGTGGGTTGAGGGGGTCTGAAAACGTATAGATCCGGTGTTGAGTGTATTTGTTGTGATGGACATGCAATTACAATACTTTCCTTCCTATATATTCATATAGCTGGCAAGAGAAAGTAAAAATACAAAAATCGAATGTGTTATGACAGTTGCACCCTACAATAGTTTTCCCCCTTGTAAGTTATTATCAGGCGTTATGAAATAAGTTGGGTTTATTCATTATCTTTGAGCTTAGCCTAGTGTGGAATGATGTGAGAGGCTACAGAAGGCCGGCCTGTTGTTGACTCAGTCTAACCAAATCTCACCTCGTCACTTATTAAAGTTGCCCCCTCCCCATCCCCCTCCCACACCCAACAGAACCATTACTACATACACGCAGTAATTGAACTGTTTTTACTTTCTCTTGCCAGCTATATGAATAATATATAGGAAGGAAAGTATTGTTTTCATGTCGATCACAACAAATCGAGTTTTCACCGGATCTATACGTTTTCAGACCCCCTCAACCCACACAAACATGTTTTTAGCGATTGGTCTGTGTGTGTGTGTCTGTGTGTATGTATAAAAAATATCTCAAGAACGGAACATCGTACGAACTTCAAACTTAAAACTTAAGTTACATACTACTACCGGACCCAACACGAACATTTTCATCAAAATCGGTCAACCGGAAATAGTAGTTTATTCGTGTAATTTTTCACTTTTTTGCGATTTTCTCAAAAACTGGTCCTACGATTTTTTTTAAAATCGCCTGGTTTACTCAATTTTTTATTCTCTACAAGATAGAGTAGGCGCCATGTTTGCTGAAACTCTTGGTAAGGCTGTTTTCACGTAAAAACAAAGTTTTTTTAAGATTACGGCTCCATTATAACTTTTAGCGCAAAAACTTATATAATAAAAGTTATAGAGAATTTAAAATACTACAACTTTTATTCGAAACATTTTTTTGTATAACGCTTAGTTTAGCAGTAATTAGTGATTTTCTGTTTTTTTAAGCCAAACTAAGTTCGATTTTCATTTTGCGTCTTTCACTCATGATTAAAATAAGGTTATGTTTATTTAGGTTAGTTTTTTGTTTATTTCTAATGTTTTATTACTAATATTAGGTTTATTGTTAATTATTTATATTGGCAAGAGAAAGTTGTGTGAGTGTTTCACACAAGATTTTTTTTTTAAATTCCTCATTTGTGTACGTTGCAATCTGTTCAATTGAGAACAATAAGCAACCCCATCACCCAATGAGATGAGGATGATATTATGTATGACGTGTAAATGAGACTGTGTAGTCTTGTACAGACTCAGGTCGACCATTCATGAAAGAGCATGGTTACTTGAACCCGAACCATCAAAGTACACCGGTAACCACTGTCTAGTATTCAGATCCGTATAAAAGTAACTACCTTTACTAGGATTTGAACCAGGAACCTTTGTCTCCGAAAATCAGCTGTTAAACAGATGATTTTGGCGATGAATTTACCTCTAGACCAACCCGTTGGGTGAATTGAACTGTGAACATCAAAAACAGCAAAACTGAATGAAAATTCTATTTTGAACAATTTATTTTTTTTTTGAAGGCGAAAAACCATAGCAGTTATCATCGCCTGTTATTCATCGGGTGTAAAAAGCCCTTTGAGTGCAGAACGCTTTTTTCCATATAATATTTAAAATCTTACTAACTAATATCACAGAAACGGAAATAAAATTTACATAAAAAAGTAAAATCACAGACAAAAAAGGCTAAAAAGGGATGTAAAAGGGCCATAAAAACAACAAAAACATACACACATAAACTTCTTAACTTAAAAAAAATCCGAAGCCGCAAATCTTCCACCATCCTATATTTTTACAGATTTTTATGAAAAAAAGAAGATCACTAATAGCCGCTAAACTAAGCATTGTACAAAAACAAGTTTAGACTAAAAATTGTAGGTTTCTAAGTGTTCTACAACTTCAGTTATAAACCATTTTGCCCAAAAGTGCATCTCAAAGCCGCAATCTTATAAAAAAAACAAAATGTCTATGAGAAACAGCCTCCCCCTAGAATATCAGCAGACATGGCCCTTATTCTGTCTTGTAGAGCATAAAAAATGTAGTAAATGAGGCAATTTAAAAAAAAAACGTAGAAGCCGTTTTTAAGAAAATCGCAAAAATAAGCTACTACTTCCGGATGACCGATTTTGATGAAAATGTTCATGTCGGGTCCTCTTATGATAAGTAACTTAAGTTTAAAGTTTTAACTTTGTACGATGTTCCGTTTGTTCGCACACACACACACACACACACGCAGATCAATGGCTTGAAATAGACGGGATCAATAGGAATGGAGAGAATATGAGAAGATGGCAGATAAGAGAAGTGATAAAGAGGGTAAAGAATGGTGGGAGGTTGACGGGGTTAAACGGTCTTATAAATAGTCATCCCTTTTAACATTATCAACGGATCATTGCATACAAAACAAATAAATAAATAAATAGAATTAAGGATAGAATGTATTGTACATTCTTACCTTACCTTTGTCTTCCTCTGCCGTTGGGTCCAAAAATCACAGTATTTTTTTTACTTTCTCTTGCCTATATGAATATATAGGAAGGAAAGTATTGTTTTCATGTCGATTTTCAGAAATCGAGTTTTCACCGGATCTACGCGTTTTCAGATCCCCTGAACCCAAAAAACATGTTTTTAGCGATTGGTCTGTGTGTGCGTGTGTGTGTGTGTGTGTGTGTGTGTGTGTGCGCGCGCGCGCGCGCGCGTGTGTGTGTGAACAGAATATCTCAAGAACGGAACATCGTACGGACTTGAAACTTAAGTTACACATCACTACCGCACCCGACACGAACATTTTCATCAAAATCGGTCAACCGGAAGTAGTAGTTTATTCGTGTAATTTTTCACTTTTTTGCGATTTTCTCAAAAACTGGTCCTACGATTTTTTTTTCAATCGCCTCAATTAGTTAATTTTTTATTCTCTACAAGATAGGGTAGGCGACATGTTTGATGTAATTTTCGGCGAGGCTGTTTTTACGTAAAAAAAGTGTTTTTTCAAGATCGCGGCTTTAATATGCATTTTAGCGCAGAAATTTATATAATAAAAGTTGTAGAGAATTTAATGGTCTACAACTTTTATTTCAAAAAATTTTTTGTATAACGCTTAGTTTAGCGGTAATTAGCAATTTTCTGTTTTTTCTCACTAAAACGTGTGAAAAATCGATTTTTTAAGATTTTGGCCTTAGTATGCATTTTATGACAAAAGTGTTTATAATCAAATTTATAGAAAATTAAAAGATCTACAACTTTTATTTAGAGCATTTTTCTCAAGAGAGCCTAGTTTAGCGTGAGAGTGATTTTCCGTATTTTTAAGGCAAACTGAGATGGATTTTCATTTGGATCTTTCATATTGATTAAAATTAGTTTATGTTTATTGAGGTTGGTTTTTTGTTTATTTCTAATGTTTTATTACTAATGTTAGGTTATATTGGTCATTATTTGCATTGGCAAGAGAAAGTTGTGCGAGTGTTTCACACCAGATTTTTTTTTCAAGGCGATAAACCATAGCGGTTATCATTGCCTGTTGTTCTACACAGAAGTGTAAAAAGCCCTTTGAGTGCAGAACGCTTTTTTCATATAATACTTAAAATCTTACTAACAAGTAGGCCTATCACAGGAATGAAAATAAAATTTACATAAAAAAGTAATATCACAGACAAAAATGACTAAAAAAGGGCTGTAAAAGAGCCATAAAAATCAAAAACATCCACACATAAACTTAAACTTAAAATATCACAGTTAGAATAAGTAACACTGATGACAACTTATCAAATTAAATTCTTACAAACTAGTAACATTTAACTAGTTTGTTAAATTAGATATTACAGGGCTTGGGGGGGGGGCTTTCTTGTTGTTTTTATGTAGCTCTTACTGTTTGTAATTGAGTCATTGAAAAGTCCTCTTTTATCCTGTATTGCTGTAACCACAATTTTAATTCATTGAAAAATTTTCAAGGTGCTGACTGGATGCGAGTGGCTTTTCACTACTGACATTCAATTTAAAAATAGATACTTTCTGTTTGACTCATTTTTATACCTACTAAAATAATTATTGTTAATTGATAGGTACGAGTATTGGGATTCAGTTTTGTTACAAATAATAGCTTATAGAAATTATTAAGCTAAGTTTTCCTAGTATTTCAGGGGGGGCATGACCCCTTCCCTGAAACCGCCCCTGAGATATTATCTAGTTGATAACTAATTAACTAGTTATTAATTAATTAATCAGAGTAGATGTAGATGTAGATGTAGACCTGCCGCCTGTCTACATCTACTTCTTTCTACCATCATCATGGTGAGAAAACATTCCTATAAGAAATATAGGAAAGGAAAGTATTGTTTTCATGTCGAGTTTTCACCGAAAATACGCGTTTTTAGGTCCCCTCAACCAACGAAAACAATATTTTTACCGATTGGTCTGAATATAAATTAAATATCTGAAAAACGGAATATCGCAGCCTATGATGTTCAAACATGCAACTTAAATTAGGTAAGACACAAACATTTTCGTCAAAATCGTTCAACAAAAATCGCATCATTTACTACATTGACCCACCGGGTTGGTGTAGAGATAAAGTCGTCACCAAAATCAGCTGTTTAACAGCTGATTTTCGGAGACGAAGGTTCCTGGTTCAAACCCTAGTGAAGTTAGTTACTTTTATACGGATTTGAATGCTAGACGGTGGTTACGAGTGTACTTTGATGGTTGGGGTTTAATTAACCATACTCTCTTAGTAATGGTCGACCTGAGTCTGTATAAGACTACACAGTCTCATTTACACGTCATACATATCATCCTCATCTCATCGGGTCACAGGGTTGCATATCGTTCTGAATTGAACAGATTGCTACGTATACAAATTAGGGATTACAAAAAAAAATGACTACATTGTTTGTTCTCTCCAAAATAGGGTAAGCGGCTCGTCTGCTGAACTTCGTGGAGGCTCTCATCTCGTGCGAATATTTCTTTTAAGACTGCGGCCTGAAATATTTACGGCAAAAACGTAGGCCTATATGATGAAAGTTATAGAAAATTAAAAACCTACAACATTTATTTTAAACTTTATTTCCTACAGAGCTTAGTTAAGCGTCAAATTATTATTGATTTTTTCGTATTTTTAAGTCTTAACAGAGGTTGATTTTCATTTAGTGTCATCCACTCGTGATTAAAATTAGGTTATGTTTTTCATTTTTCATTGTTTACTAAAGTCTAAACACACGTACAAGAGAAAGTGGTGTGAGTGTTTCACACCATATTTATGTTGTGGATTCCCGGAATGGGCTACTGACCCGTTCGCGAGTAAGACCCGTGGGATGGCATCTGGGTTCATGGAGAGCCATCAACTACAACTTCTTCTTCCCCTTCTTCTCCGTCTCCTTCTCCTTCTCCTCCTTCGTCTCTTTCTTCTTCTTCTTCTTCTCCTTATTCGTCTCTTTCTTCTTTTTCTTCTTCTTCTTCTTCTTCGTCCTCTTCTACTACTTCCTCCCCTTCCTACTCCTCCTTCACCACCACCACCACCAACACCAACACCTAGTCAACTCATTTGATCAGTGGCTGCTTTTTAGTAGCACCTCCTCATTCACGCGATCGTTGTACAAAATTATTTCGATTTAGGGCACTGAGCTTCTTAAACTGTCATCTACCATTTTGTTCTTTACGTCCATCCGTCACATCCAGATGTCAGAAACTACAAGAGATAGCAACAAACGGTTTTCAAATACACGGGTCTTATCTGTTAGACGCCCCGCACTTTGTTAGCGCGCCTTAAGAAATTAGAAATGCAACATGCAATACAACACACTATTGCGGGTTGCAGAGTGTACAGGGGCTATTTATATACTTCAAGTGCATTGATTATGCATACCTTGTTTTTAACTGATGAAGTTCCATTTAAAGAAATTAACACAACTATTTTCACACTAATATGAATAGTGTTGAACTATTTAAAAATAGAAATAAAACATTCACCAATGTTGTCATGATACCTACAACTTTGAATTGAAACAATTTTTACTTTCTCTTGCCTATATGAATACGAGTATAACGAAAGGTAAGTATTGTTTTCATGTCGATTTTTTGAAATCGAGTTTTCACCGGATCTACACGTTTTCAGACCCACTGAACCCAAAAAAACATGTTTTTAGCGATTGGTCTGCGTACGTGTATACAAAATATCTCAAGAACGGAACATCATACGAACTTCAATCTTGAAACTTAAGTTACAACATACCACTACCAGATAAGGTAGGCGCCATGATGCTGAAATTCTTGGTGAGGCTGTTTTCACGTAAAAAAATTGTTTTTTTAAGATTACGGCTTCAATATGCATTTGAGCGCAAAAATGTATAATATAATAAAAGTTGTAGAGAATTTAAAATCCTACAACTTTTATTTTAAACATTTTTTTGTATACCGCTTAGTTTAGCGGTAATTAGCTATTTTCTGTTTTTTTCTCACGAAAAAACGTATGAAAAATAGATTTTTTTAAAGATTTCGGCCTTAATATGCATTTTACGACAAAAAAAGTATAGTCTATTAAAATTTATAGAAAATTAAAAAATCTACAACTTTTATATAGAGCATTTTTCTCTACAGTGCCTAGTTTAGCGTGAAAGAATGATTTTCCGTATTTTTAAGCCAAACTGAGGTTTAAAAGTTTGTGTTTAATTAAGAGTCTTTTGTTTATTTCTAATGTTTTATTACAAATGTTAGGTTATATTGGTCATTATTTGCATTGGCAAGAGAAAGTTGTGTGAGTGTTTCACACCAGATTGTTTTATGTAATTCAATGTGTTTCTGGTGGATCTAGTCCTGAAGTACTGAAAAACATAAAACACCGAAAATTGAAATTTTCAGTGAAAACCATTGACAGTCTCACGTTAAAAGTTCATGCAGACCGCTTGCTCAGAGACGTCCAACTGACGGCACCCCACAATCACCAAAAATAACTACGCTATAATAGTCTAATAGTTTCCAATTCACTGACACTTTTCCACTCCTAATTAATTGTGATTTAAGTTATTTTTACTTTCTCTTGCCTATATGAATATATAGGAAGGAAAGTATGTTTTCATGTCAATTTTTAGAAATCGAGTTTTCACCGGATCTATACGTTTCAGACCCCCTGAACCCACACAAACATGTTTTTAGCGATTGGTCTGTGTGTGTGTGTGTGCGCGCGCGCGCGTGTGTGTGTGTGTGTGTGTGTACAGAATATCTCAAGAAAGGAACATCGTATAAACTTCAAACTTGAAACTTAAGTTACATACCACTACCGGACCCGATACGAACATTTTCATCAAAATCGGTTAACCGGAAGTAGTAGTTTATTCGAGTCATTTTTCACTTTTTTGCGATTTTCTCAAAAACTGGTCCTACGATTTTTTTTTAAATCACGTGGTTTACTAAATTTTTTTATGCTTTACAAGATAGGGTAGGCGCCATATTTGCTGAAATTCTTGGTGAGGCTGTTTTCACGTAAAAAAAATTGGTTTTTTTAAGATAGCGGCTTTATTATGCATTTTACCGCAAAAATGTATGTAATTAAAGTTGTAGAGAATTTAAAACCCTACAACTTTTATTTCAAACATGTTTTTGTATCACGCTTAGTTTAGCGGTAGGCCTAATTAGCAATTTTCAGTTTTTTCTCACGAAACGTGTGAAAAATCTATTTTTTTAAGATTTCGGCCTTAGTACGCATTTTATGAAAAACGTGTGTATAATCAAATTTACAGAAAATTAAAAGATCTACAACTTTTATTGAGATCATTTTTCTCTACAGAGCCTAGTTTAGCGTGAAAGCGTGATTTTCCGTATTTTTAAGGCAAATGAGATCGATTTTTATTTTACGTTTTTCATATATGATTAAAATAAGATTATATTTATTGAGGTTAGTTTTTTGTTAGTTTTTTTCTAATGTTTTATTATTAATGTTAGGTTTATTGTTAAATATTTGCACTGGCAAGAGAAAGTTGTGTGAGTGTTTCACACCAGATTTTTAGTTTTCTTTTTACATGTTACAGCGTGAAACAAAAATAATGACGTCAGAGGAATAATGTAGTCGTTCATTTACTCATGTTCGCCAGAAACATTAATTTTTCGATTTTCTTTTCAGAAGGAAAAGTGTTCAGAATCAAGAAGCATGATTTAATGAAATAGGCCTACTGTAAACGGGTCTCGTTTAAACAAGCGGTAAGTTTTTTTTTTAACGAGAAAACACTTAAAATCACACGCAAAGCACTGTCACAAAATTCACCAAGTTCAGTCACTGTGGAAGTGTGCTAGTGTGGTAGGCCTACCTCAACAAATTCTCTCTCTCTCTCTCTTAACACTCGTGCCAATAGCTATTGGCTAGTAGTGTTGGGAAATTAAGCTATTTTTACTTTCTTTTGCCTATATGAATATACAATATAGGAAGGAAAGTAGGTATTGTTTTCATCTCCATTTTAACAAATCCACTCTTCACCCGAATATACACCTTAACAGACCCCCTCAACCCACACAACAACTGCTTTTTACCTATTGCTCTGTGTGTGTGTGAACAGAATATCTCAAGAACGGAACATCGCACGAACTTGAAACTTGAAAATTAAGTTACATACCACTACCGGACCCGACACAAACATTTTCATAAAAATCAGTCAACCGCAAGTAGTAGTTTATTCGTGTAATTTTTCACTTTTTTGCGATTTTCTCAAAAACTGGTCCTACGATTTTTTTTAAAATTGCCTGATTTACTTAATTTTTTATGCTCTACAAGATAGGGTAGGCGCCATGCTTGCTAAAATTCTTGGTGAGGCTGTTTTCACGTAAAAAGATTGTTCTCTAAAGATTTCGGCATTAATATGCATTATAGCGCAAAAATGTATATAATAAAAGTTGTAGACAATTTAAAATCTTACAACTTTTATTCCAAACATTTTTCTGTATAACGCTTAGTTTTGCGGGTAATTAGCAATTTTCTGTTTTTTTTCTCACGAAAACGTGTGAAAAATCGATTTTTTAAGATTTTGGCCTTAGTATGAATTTTACGAAAAAGTGTATATGATCAAATTTATAGGAAATTAAAAAATCTACAACTTTTACTATAAGCATTTTTCTCTACAGAGCCTAGTTTAGCGTGAAAGAGTGATTTTCCGTATTTTTAAGCCAAACTGATGTTGATTTTCATTTTGCGTCTTTCACTCATGATTAAAATTAGGTTATGTTTATCGAGGATAGTTTTTTTTGGTTTATTTCTAATATTTTATTACTAATGTTACATTATTATATTGTTAATTATTTGCATTGGCAAATGAAAGTTGTGTGAGTGTTTCACACCAGAATATTTGTAAAGTGTTAATAAAATTAACAGCCTGGTTGATAACAGTATTGTATAACCTGTTATTAAAATAACACTGTTATTATCATCCAGCCTCCAATACAATGCAGTAATAGGTATAGTGATGAGAAAGGGAGAAAGGGGAAATCCCCTTCCACTCCACTGCACATCACACGTGTAGCTAATACTAGCCGGATTGCATAACAACGGCAGCTTCAACCGCTGCTGCTACTACTCTGCCTCCTTGATATTATTAGCTACTACAGAGTGATTTTCACTTTCTCTTGCCAGCTATATGAATATAGGCCTATATAGGAAGGAAAGTATTGTAATTGCATGTCCATCACAACAAATCGAGTTTTCACCGGATCTATACGTTTTCAGACCCCCTCAACCCACACAAACATGTTTTTACCGATTGGTCTCTCTCTGTGTGTGTGTGTGTGTGTGTGTGTGTGTGTGCGTGCGTGCGTGCGCGCGCGCGTGTGTGTGTGTGAGTACAAAATATCTCAAGAACGGAACATCGTACAAACTTGAAACTTAAAACTTAAGTTACATACCACTACCGGACCCGACACGAACATTTTCATCAAAATCGGTCAACCGGAAGTAGTAGTTTATTCGTGTAATTTTTCACTTTTTTGCGATTTTCTCAAAAACTGGTCCTACGATTTTTTTAAAAATCGCCTGGTTTACTCAACTTTTTATTCTCTACAAGATAGGGTAGGCACCATGTTTGCTGAAATTCTGGATGAGGCTGTTATTACGTAAAAACATAGTATTTTTAAGATTACGGCTTTAATATGCAATTTAGGGCAAAAATTTATATAATAAAAGTTGTAGAGAATTTAAAATTTCACAACTTTTATTTCATACATTTTTTTGTATAACGCTTAGTTTAGCAGTAATTTGCGATTTTCTGTTTTTTTCTCACGAAAACGTGTGAAAAATCGATTTTTTTAACATTTCGGCCTTAGTATGCATTTCACGACAAAAGTGTATATAATTAAATTTATAAAAAATTAAAAGATCTACAACTTTTATTTAGAGCATTTTTCTCTACAGAGCCTAGTTTAGAGAGAAAGAGTGATTTTCCGTTTTTCTAAGCCAAACTGAGTTCGATTTTCATTTTGCGTCTTTGACTCACGATTAAAATTAGGTTATGTTATTAAAGTTGGTTTTTGGTTTATTTCTAATGTTTTATTAATAATGTTAGCTTTATTGTTAATTACTTGCTTTGGCAAGAGAAAGTTGTGTGAGTGTTTCACACCAGATTTTTTAGTCCTGTTACCCAATTGTTAATGTCTGGTAATATTTTTCTAAAAAAAATAAATTTTGTTTTGTGACACTAAGTTGGTAGCCCTGCTCAACCAGTATGGATATGGCAGTGTGAGTTGATTCTCCTTGAGCTGTGTAAAATTTTGTGCCATTTCCGGTCGTGCTACGAACAGAATGTCTTTTATCCTAAAACAATCTCTTGTTTAAATCTGGAGGCTGAAGCTCTACAACTAATCGTATGTGATACGGATACAATTTCAATTTTTTACCAGCTTTCTGAGCACTCGAACATGACAAATGAACATGCGAGGAAAGTTTTTGTAAACTTTTCCATGGAGAATTGAGCAATCTTGTTTTCACATTCTCTTAACGTCATCTGTCAAGAGAGTTGGTCGACCACTACGTTTTCTGCTGCAAACAATACCTGCCTTTAAAAATCAGTTAGTTAGCCTAGAAATTGACTAGAATAGAGTGGAGGAACACCAAAAAATTTAATTTGAAATGATTCTTTTACACTCGCATACGATTTTATAGCAAAATATTGTTCAAGAATGAAAACCCGTTGTTCTAGGGTAAAAGACATTCTGTTCGTAACACAACTGGAAACAGCACAAAATTTTACGCAACTCAAGGAGAATCAACTCAAACTGTCGTATGTATACCGGTTGAGTAGGGCTACCAACTTTGTGTCACAAAACAAAATATCCCTTTCTTAGAAAAAAATTACTAGACATTAACAATTGGGTAACAGGACTAAAAAATCACCCTGTAGAATAACAAATTAAAACCACACTTACAGTTAACTTAATTTATTGACATTTATGCAATCGGAAATAAATTAAAAAGTAAGTAAGGAAAAGTATTTTTTTAAATTCCTGTTGCCTGCAAGACGCGTTCCATAACGGCACACTTTCTATTGTTCAATGACCATCAGGTCCCTCCCCCTCCCTCCCACCCTCTTTCACTTCCCGCTCAAAAAACGTTATTACACTATTAATAATTCACGACTTGATTGTGCGAAACTTGACCTTTTTTGCAGCCTTTATTTTTCCCGTATTTTCACTCATTTTATTATGAACTCAGAACTGAACCAAATCAACGAGAAAGGAAACAGCTTTGAATAATATAAGACACTAGATTAGAAATTGAAATCCGATATTTAGCAATATAGTAAACGATAAAAAAAAATCTGGTGTGAAACACTCACACAACTTTCTCTTGCCAATGCAAATAATTAACAATAAACCTAACATTATTAATAAAATATTAGAAATAAACAAAAATCTAACCTCAATAAACATAACCTCATTTTAATCATGAGTGAATGACGCAAAATGAAAATCGAAATCAGTTTGGCTTAAAAAAAAACGGAAAATCACACTTTCACGCTAAACTAGGCTCTGTAGAGAAACATTCTCTATATAAAAGTTGTACAGCTTATAATTTTCTATAAATTTTATTATATACAGTTTTGTCGTAAAATGCGTACTAAAGCCGAAATATTAAAAAAATCGATTTTTCACACGTTTTCGTGAGAAAAAACAGAAAATCGCTAATTACCGCTAAACTAAGCGTTATACAAAAAACATATTTGAAATAAAAGTTGTAGGATTTTAAATTGTCTACAACTTTTATTATATACATTTTTGCGCTAAAATGCATAATAAAGCCGTAATCTTAAAAAAACAAAGTTTTTACGTGAAAACACCCTTACCAAGAATTTTAGCCAAGATGGCGCCTACCCTATCTTGTAGAGCATAAAAAATTTAGTAAACCAGGTGATTTAAAAAAAAATCGTAGGACGAGTTTTTGAGAAAATGGCAAAAAAGTGTAAAATTATACGAATAAACTACTACTTCCGGTTGACCGATTTTGATGAAAATGTTCGTGTCGGATCCGGTAGTGGTATGTAACTTAAGTTTCAAGTTTCAAGTTTGTACGATGTTCCGTTCTTGAGATATTTTGTATACACACACACAGACCAATAGCTAAAAACATGTTTGTGTGGGTTGAGGGGGTCTGAAAACGTATAGATCCGGTGAAAACTGGATTTCTTAAAATGGACATGAAAACAATACTATCCTTCCTATATATTCATATAGGCAAGAGAAAGTAATAAATGGATGAGATAGAACAAAGAACAAAGATAGATTATAACATTAGTGTAGAGTAGCAGTTCACTTCAATAACTAACTAATTAATCACATCAATGCATAAAGAGAGGAAACTGACATACGTTGGACACATCATGAGGCGATTCTGCATCTAATAATTGAAGGAAAAATCGTTGGTAAACGCTCGGTGGGATGCAAAAGAATATCCTGGTTAAGAAACGTGAGAGAAGCGTTTAACTGGTCGTCGTCGTCGTCGCATGAGTGGACAAAGTATGACTAACCATGATGATAGTCAACCTCCTTTCAATGGAGAACGCACCTCAAGAAGAAGAAGAAGAAGAATCACTTCAATACATTCACATTATAACTCAACTATAATACAATAGTCATACGCTAAAATAAATAGTTGTGTTTCTTATCACATGGTCACCCAATTAAATGAGTGAATCATTTAATAAGAGAAGAGGTAGAGGTGTACTGTGACACTAATCACAGTTATCTCCTACTCTGAAAGTAATGAATTTCATTATTCAGTTGGACCCTGTGGTGAATGAAGTGAAGGTGTCATTTACAGAGTGGAAAATATGTGCTTTTCAGAGGGGCCCCCCATGCTGATAAGCATACTTTTGTATTCAGTGAGTTGTGGCAATGGTAAACCACCACCTGACTCCTCTATTTACTTAGTAAAACCTCTAGAGTTGGTTCAAAACAGCCAACCAGGCTGATGAGCTAAACAACAGCAGAATAGCTGAAGTAGGACTACTCACGCACACCCCTCTCCCACCACCCCTTAGACTACTCGCCCCCAACACACTCTCACCTCACTTTTTCCTCTTACACAATATTTTCACTATAATAGCACAACACATGCAGAAAAGGAGTGAACTTAATTATTCACTGACAAGTAGATTTTCTGTACAAAGGCTTTTTTATTGGTAGAGAAAATTGTAGTGCAGACAAACCGTCTGGTGGTGACGTCATGACTCACTGGACGGTTTGTTTTTAGTACTGACTTGTTTTAATCCTGCCAACCCCTTTATGGATTCATGGCTGCTCGGTGTACAATGTACAGTAACTATAGTGCCTTGCTATGTGTCCATGAAAGATAAATGATAGCACACAAGGAATAAGGAATACATTTTTAACAGGTTGACTGCTGTGAGACATATTTTTGTGTCTCAGCTCATATATGTCCAGAAACGCTATGAGACACATTCAGTGTTTCACCACTTTCATGTCACTTTTCACTTTAACTGGTATTAACAGTTAAGCTGATTTCAGCTATAACCTATACTTTTTTCTGGGTGTTTTATTCGGATGTTATTTCATTTTATATTTGGCATTGATTTTTGCACTTTTTTTTAATTATAATTAGCGTTATTTTGTAGTAAAACTGATTGTTTACAGTGGTTAGTGCGCTAGCTTACCAAACAAAAGGTCCTGGGCTCAATTCCCGGCTAGTGTCTGGAAATTTATAAATTACAAAAGCCATTGTTTCATACCCCGAAACAGTCGCTACTTACAAATTAACTAAAAAAATTTCATAAGGAAAAGCACAGAATTTATATTTTCTGTTAAAATAATTATTTAAGTTACTCACAGGTTATTTTTTGAACTTTATTACACTACATTATTTGTAAATTTCATACGTTTAAAATTATGCAAGATGTAGAAATAAATTTCTTATATGTACCAATAAATGCAAGACACATATTTTTGTGTCTCAATTTTTGTTTCTTTATATTAAAAAATACAATAATTACATGTTTTGTTACTAGTAACTGATTTTTATATACTAAACTGGATGAAAAGGGGAAAAACCATTGTATAGTCCAGCCTCTCTTAGTTTGCTCTTAATGTAAACAAATAATGACGTCACTGAGCATGCACATTATATCAAAATGTGTACACGCTGATTAAAAAGTAACAGCAAAGTACTTTCAAAAGTATTTTTCTAAATGAGATTGTTAGGCCTACATCATATCATGACTGATGTTTTTAGTACTATAAGTAGTTATAATTTAAAAGATAGTTAACTTAATAGGAATACGACATCCGTAAAGTAGTAAACTCTAGCGTGCACCCTGTAGTAGGTGGCTTTTGTTTGTTGACAGAAGGAGGAGCAAACTAACAACGGCTCAACTGTAGCGTTTCTAGCATGACTGAATAGCAAGCAGTCAACCTGTTAATGAGATTAATTAGAATAAGTTGATGATTGATTTTATTAAAGTCATTATTACCTACATTGCATTTAAATACTGATCCTTAAAATATATACATGTTTTTACAACTATGAATTTGGTGTTAAGACTTACAAAACTGGTCTGACTGGGGAAATACAAAGCTGTACATAAATTTCACAATTTTCATTATATCTTCAGATGCCTTTCATAGTTTTACCCTTGGTATAAAATCAGTAAAGTGTGTGGTGTATCTCCTAGAGTTTTAATTTCTTGTCAATAGTAATTCACAACAATCCTCATGTTTTAGTCTTTTCTGTTAGGCTAACCTTAACTACAAAACTTGTGATATAATACGAAATGTTATCTTTGTAAATAAGATTCCCCACAGATAGTCAGTTATTCAAAATGTTTGCTATTTCTAGTAAGTCAAAGTCATTACTATTATCTTCTTGTACTATTTTATCTACCACCGCACATTCTGAAAAACTTAAAACTGAACTCTGATGGTTTGGGTCAAACTGTAAACAATTGCAACTAGTTGATGGCCTTACATTATTTCTAAACATTAGTTTTCTAACAGCCCATTGAAACTGCCTAACGTTGGGATTATTATTATAACCCCTTGCATTTCTAACACCAGAAAAAAATAGTTCTACAGTTCAGCCGTTCTTAGTTTGCTCCTACTGTCAACAAACAAAAGCCACCTACTACAGGGTGCACGCTACACTCCACCACTTTACGGATGTCGTATTCCTATTAAGTTAACTATTTTTTAAATTATAAGTACTTAAAGTACTAAAAACATCAGTCATGATATATGATGTAGGCCTAACAATTTATTTTATAAAAATACTTTTAAAAGTATTTTGTTGTTACTTTTTAATCAGC
This sequence comes from Catonia carolina, assembly GCA_035578175.1. Lineage (NCBI taxonomy): Eukaryota > Metazoa > Arthropoda > Insecta > Hemiptera > Achilidae > Catonia > Catonia carolina. The sequence goes on from JAQMRL010000027.1 coordinate 3,090,077, forward strand.
GTGTACACATTTTGATATAATGCGCATGCTCAGTGACGTCATTGTTTGTTTACATTAGGAGCAAACTAAGGGAGGCTGGACTGTATATGGTCTTGTGACAACTTATAACTAAGTAAGTACTTAAAATCGTTAATAGCTAACAATCTGTCTCATAACTTTTGAATAGAGTATTTATCACTTAAAAAACCAATGGCAAATGTTTTCCTTGGATGATGTAAAATAAAAATACCATCAATTTTTGATTTTGATAAGCAATTTGAAGCCAGGGGCGGTTTCAGGGAAGGGGTCATGCCCCCCCCCCGAAATACTAGTAAAACTTAGTTTAATATTTTCTATAAGCTATTATTTCTAACAAAACTGAATCCCAATACTCGTACCTATCAATTAACAATAATTATTTTAGTATAAAAATGAGTCAAACAGAAAGTATCTATTTTTAAATTGAGTGTCGGTAGTGAAAAGCCACTCGCATCCAGTCAGCACCTTGACAATTTTTCAATGAATTAAAATTGTGGTTACAGCAATACAGGATAAAAGAGGACTTTTCAATGACTCAATTACAAACAGTAAGAGCTACATAAAAACAAGATAGCCCCCCCCCAACCGAAAATCAGCCCTGAAGCCGCCCCTGTTTGAAGCATCAGGCAGCATTTTATCATGATAATTTTTTACTGGTTATTGGTCTTTGTTAAACATAGTCGTACTTACCGGTAGGTACAATGAAATTCCAGTTCCTTTTTTGTGTCTGTTTGTAGAGTTGTGCGTTGCAACGCATGGTGAAAGGGTGGATTATCGGAACAACAGTAAAATATTGTACCAAATTAATTCATTTTAAGAACCAACTGCAAAGTAAAGAAACAGTGAATGACGTCACAGCTCCAGAACCGTACGCACCTAAAGTATTATGTGATTTTCATAGTAGGCGTATGCGAAATGGTTCGTGCTTAGTAGTTAATTCTTTAGCTTAATACAATTAAATACTTTAATGGTTTTTATAATTTTAAATGCTTACTTTATAAATAAAATTATTATTGTTTACTAATTTTAAAACTCACTTTATTCTCAAAGATTTACCTACCTTTTTGGTGTTTGTAAATAGAGGACTCGGGTGCATTAGCCATCACTATAAATTTATATAAACTTTTTCAGCAAAAATAAAAATAAACTTACTTTTGTTCATACAGTCGAATAAAGTAATAACTACAATAAAATTAAACCGTACATGAAACTAAAAGCACCATTCGAACTAGACGCACAATTAAACCGAACCGAACATTTTAAAATAACAAAGCCAACTAAATTGAAAACTCATTTAGGATCTTAAAATTAAAAATGACACATACATGAAGAATTTGTAATATAAACATTGAATAAGCGTATAAACAATACCGAGTAGTATCCAACTGAATTCTAAACAAAATTAAGTGATTTTGGGAAAGATTTTATTGAGGTTAGGGAACGCAATGCGGCTGTTGGTTGTTATTGTTTAGCAGTTATAAAAGTGTTGGTGACTAATGCTAGGCTGTTGCATGTATTTGTGTGGTGTATTTACACGTACTACCACAGATGCAGTTTATTGGTTCTTATTGTGAACTCACTATAACAAGCTAATTATAATTAAAAAAACGCGTCAGCGATAATCACGGCGACATTGCGAAGCGTCTCAAATTCTCTCGTGGTGGCTAGACCGTTTTCGAGCGCGCTGTTAGCGATCCCGTGTTTTTGTACACATTTGGAATGAGTACCTGCGACCAGCGTTCACTGTGCGCCCTTACACTTACGGTGAGGTAAAAAATGATCTTCCGAATGTGATGTCACTGTAACACTAGCTGCGTGGAGGTATGCGAATAAACACATCTTGTATACATTTTGTACAAAATTTATTCCTTCCGCCATTGTATTCATCTCGCGGGGAAATTAGTTAATTGTTTGGTCACTTGATAGCAGCGCTTGTCGCCCGGCAACAGCTGATCGGTTGAATTTGTTAGGCGTGGGAAGGTTATGTTTTGTTGTGGTTATTACATGGTTTGATGTAAACAGTGACTACACGAACAGCGACTTAGATTTTTCATCGAACAATAATATTGTGAGATAAAAAGTAAGTGATACATCTATCTGCCAGAAAGATACTTCATTACACTATACTGTATGTTGTAAGTAAATGAAAATGATAAACTGTATCAAGGGAACTCCAAAATAAATGGAGTATAGGACTGGGTCTCAACATAAATCTTTTACTTCTCAACTAAATTATTTATTACTTACAACGTGATTGTTTACATGCCTATTTGCTTACTTTTACTTCTATGAGCGTGTCATCGAATAATGTTTACCTAATCGTACCTTAGCGTTTCCTTAAAGTTTAATTATATTTTTAAGACGAAACACTGACTAGAAAGGAACTCGACGGCGGATCTAGAATTTGTTTAAAGTAGGGCGTTAGTTTTTGTAGGGGTAGACGGTAACAATATGAAGTTATGAGACTCACAGTTTTTTATTTTTTTAGAATTTTCAATTGATGTATAAAACTCTGAAATTACTTTTAACCTATTTTAAAACCGTGCTGATTGATTACTATAGTCCGATTCACGAAAGATAACTCCTGTCTTTAAACAGCAACATCTTTTGAACCGATGATGTAGGCCTACTATGTAAAAACAATTACCATACATCAAATGAAAGCTTGTTTTATTGTTGGTTACAAGAAATAGATTAACATTTTCACAAATTAATAGTGTATTATAAAAAGTATCCCGTTTGTGACCACTTTTCCAGTATACCCAACTTCAAGGTACTATTACTTTATTCACGCGTACGGCTACAAAGTATTTTATGTCAATCATGTAACTAACAATAAAACAAGCTTTAATTTGATGTACCATAATTGTTTTTAGATACAACGGTTTAAAAGATATTGCTCTTTTTTTACTTTCTCTTGCCTATATGAATATATAGAAAGGAAAGTATTGTTTTCATGTCGATTTTAAGAAATCCACTCTTCACCGGATCTATACGTTTTCAGACCCCCTGAACCCACACAAACATGTTCTTAGCGATTGGTCTGTGTTGTGTGTGTGTGTGAAAAGAATATCTCAAGAACGGACCATCGTACGAACTTGAAACTTAAGTTACATACCACTACCGGACCCGACACGAACATTTTCATCAAAATCGGTCAACCGGAAGTAGTAGTTTATTCGTATAATTTTTCACTTTTTTGCGATTTTCTCAAAAACTGGTCCTACGATTTTTTTAAAAATCGCCTCATTTACTCAATTTTTTATTCTCTAAAAGATAGGGTAGGCGTCATGTTTGCTGAAATTCTGCGTGAGGCTGTTTTTACGTAAAAACATTTTCTTTTTAAGATTGCGGCTTTAATATGCATTTTAGCGCAAAACGTTATATAATAAAAGTTGTAGAAAATGTAAAATTCTACAACTTTTATTTCCAACATTTTTTTGTATAACGCTTAGTTTAGCGGTAATTTGCGATTTTCTAATTTTTCTCACGAAAACGTGTGAAAAATCGAATTTTCTAAAGATTTCGGCTTTAGAATGCATTTTACGACAAAAGTGTATAAAATAAAATTTATAGGAAATTAAAAGTCCTACAACTTTTATTTAAAGCATTTTTCTCCAAAGAGCCCTAGTTGAGCGTGAAAGATTGATTTTCCGTATTTTTAAGCCAAACTGAGGTTGATTTTCACTTTGCGTCATTCACTCATGATTAAAATAAGGTTATGTTTTTGAGGTTAGTTTTTTGTTTATTTCTAATGTTTTATTACTAATATTAGGTTTATTGTTAATTGTTTGCACTGGCAAGAGAAAATCGTGTGAGTGTTTCACACCAGATTTTTTAATTCTAATATGTGTACAATTTAATAATGTGTTCAATTTAGAATAATAAGCAATGAGATGAGGATGATGTGTATGACGTGTAAATGAGACTGTGTAGTCTTTTATAGCTACAGAGTGAGAGAGTATGGTTAATTGAACCCCAACCATCAAAGTACACCCACAACCACTGTCCACTATTCAAATCTGTATAAAAGTAACTACCTTTACTAGGATTTGAACCAGGAACCTTCGTCTCCGAAATTGCTGTTTAAAGACAGGTGTTTTCTTTCGTGAATCTTTACTTACTTACTTTTCTTGTGCTGTGGGGGCGCCTATCTCCCTCCCCGAGTGTATTCCAAACTGTTTTCATGTAAGTTATGTCTTTTGTTTTCTTCAAGGAAATGTGCAGTCCTGTTCTTCCACCGAATACAGTGTTTATAATAATAAGAAAGTTCGTAATAATCTTTGTTCAGGTTAGATGTGGTGAGAATATTACTTTCTCTTGCCTATATGAATATATAGGAAGGAAAGTATTGTTTTCATGTCGATTTTAACAAATACACTCTTCACCGGATCTAGACGTTTTCAGACCCCCTGAACCCACACAAACATGTTTTTAGCGATTGATGTGTGTGAACAGAATATCTCAAGAACGGAACATCGTACGAACTTGAAACTTAAGTTACATACTACTACCGGACCCGACACGAACACTTTCATCAAAATCGGTCAACCGGAAGTAGTAGTTTATTCATGTAATTTTTCACTTTTTTGCGATTTTCTAAAAAACTGGTCCTACGATTTTTTTAAAAATCGCCTGGTTTACTAAATTTTTTATGCTCTACAAGATGGGGTAGGCGCCATGTTTGCTGAAATTCTTGGTGAGGCTGTATTTACGTAAAAACACTTTCTTTTTAAGATTGCGGCTCTAATATGCATTTAAGCGCTAACATTTTTTTGTATAACGCTTAGTTTAGGGGAGATTTTCTGTTTTTTTCTCACGAAAACGTGTGAAAAATCGATTTTTTAAAGATTTCGGCCTTAGTATGTATTTTACGACAAAAAAGTATAATGAAATTTATAGGAAATTAAAAGATCTACAACTTTTGTTTAGAGCATTTTTCTCTACAGAGCCCAGTTTAGCGTGAAAGAGTGATTGTCCGTATTTTTAAGCCAAACTGAGGTTGATTTTCATTTTGCGTCTTTCACTTGTCACCGCCTGCCCTTCTAATATATCATTTACTGTGTTGCCAGCTTCAATACCTCTTTCGGCCTTTGTCGGCGCGGTAGGCCCTTTGACGGCATACCGACAAACCTTTCGGCTGCGCACCGCAGAGGCCTTTGTCGTCAAGGCCAAGCCAGTAGCCGCTCTCGGCCACTATATAAAGAGCGCTCTACTGAGCCATGGGATTCAATTCCGATCAAGACTCCGAGGGATTCACTTCGAACCAGACAGCAGACGAGACGTCCACCACGGCACACGGCTGCCGGACTCCAGCGAAGACTAATCGACGACCCCGCAAGAGAGAAGATGATGCTTCCGCTCGTCGACCGGACCGTCATCGCCCGCTGACGCGAGCGATGCCCACAGCGGTCCCTCGACCGAGCCTTACGCCCACCGGACCCGACGAAGCAGCCATCGACGCACTACTGCCAGGGAAGAAGATGACGTCTCCGCTGGACGACGGCACGCCGTGTCGCCCAGCTCCTCGAACGCCACGACGCTACGACCGACGCCTCTCCAAGACGACCACCGCTTAAACGGCCCTTTTCAGGGCCACCAAACAAATAAGTTTTGCGACTTAATGTCGCCATCCGGTGACACCCTCATGATTAAAATTAGGTTATGTTTATTGAGGTTCGGTAGGTGTTTGTTTGTTTGTTTCTAACGTTTTATTACTAATGTTAGGTTTATTATTAATTATTTGCATTGGCAAGAGAAAGTTGTGTGAGTGTTTCACACCAGACTTTTAATACTTGTAGTATTGGAGAACGAATGACCCATATACATACAGTACGACGTGTCCTTTAGTAAATTCCTTTTAGGGTTGTGCCGTTAGTTTGGTTAAACGAATCGATATTGGGCGGGACGTGACAGGGGGTGGGTCAACTATGGACATGGATATTTATTTATTGATTGCTCTCGCTGGTCAAATTGATAAGCCGTTACTGTAAGAAGTATAAACGGATGGCATCCAATGGCCCAACTCACCACGCATATCCCATAATTATCTAACAGCCCTTCTCTTGCCTATATGAATATATAGGAAGGAAAGTATTGTAATTGCATGTCGATTTTTAGAAATCCACTCTTCACCGGATCTATACGTTTTCAGACCCCCTGAACCCACACAAACATGTTTTTAGCGATTGGTCTGTGTCTGTGGGTGTGTATACAAAATATCTCAAGAACGGAACATCGTACGAACTTGAAACTTGAAACTTAAGTTACATATCACTACCGGACCCGACACGAACATTTTCATCAAAATCGGTCAACCGGAAGTAGTAGTTTATTCGTATAATTTTTCACTTTTTTGCGATTTTCTCAAAAACTGGTTCTATGATTTTTTTTTTAAATCGCCTGGTTTACTCAACTTTTTATTCTCTACAAGATAGGGTAGGCGTCATGTTTGCTGAAATTCTGCGTGAGGCTGTTTTCACGTAAAAATGTGTTTTTTAAGATTACGGCTTTAATATGCAATTTAGCGCAAAAGTTTATATAATAAAAGTTGTAGAGAATTTAAAATTCTTCAACTTTAATTTGAAACATTTTTTTTGTATAATGCTTAGTTCAGCAGTAATTTGCGATTTTCTGTTTTTTTCTCACGAAAATGTGTGAAAAATTGATTTTTTTAAGATTTCGGCCTTAGTATGCATTTTACGACAAAAGTGTATATAATCGAATTTATAGAAAATTAAAAGATCTACAACTTTTGTTTAGAGCATTTTTCTCTACAGAGCCTAGTTTAGCGTGAAAGAGCGATTGTCCGTATTTTTAAGCCAAACTGAGGTCGATTTTCATTTTGCGTCTTTGATAATATATGATTAAAATTAGGTTATGTTTATTGAGGTTAGTTTTGTTGTTTATTTCTAATGTTAGGTTTATTGTTAATTATTTGTATTGGCAAGAGAAAGTCGTGTGAGTGTTTCACACCAGATTTTTGTTTATACAGTAGGACGTCAATTATCTGAATGTCTATCAACCGGACGACTAGTTATCCGGATGCTCTTTAGGAAGAAAATCGTAAAATATGTACCATATACTTTTATGTATTTACTAATGTTTTAGCTGAATTTTGTAATTATACAAATTTAAAATACCGTTTATTGTATTGAAATTTCATACGATAATGCATTAATGCTTTGTTTGATACACATATATACGAGACGTGTTCAGAAAGTAAGTACCGTTTTAAAAAAAACAAGAAAACAATTTTTACTTTCTCTTGCCTGTATGAATATATAGGAAGGAAAGTATTGTTTTCATGTCGATTTTAAGAAATCGAGTTTTCACCGGATTTATACGTTTCCAGACCCCCTCAACCCACACAAACATGTTCTTAGCGATTGGTCTGTGTGTGTGTGTGAAAAGAATATCTCAAGAACGGACCATCGTACGAACTTGAAACTTGAAACTTATGTTACATACCACTACCGGACCCGACACGAACATTTTCATCAAAATCGGTCAACCGGAAGTAGTAGTTTATTCGTATAATTGTTCACTTATTTGCGATTTACTCAAAAACTGGTCCGACAATTTTTTTTAAAATCGCCTGGTTTACTACAATTTTTATGCTCTACAAGATAGGGTAAGCGCCATGTTTGCTGAAATTCTGCGTGAGGCTGTTTTTACGTAAAAACATTTTCTTTTTAAGATTGCGGCTTTAATATGCATTTTAGCGCAAAACGTTATATAATAAAAGTTGTAGAGAATTTAAAATTCTACAACTTTTATTTCGAACATTTTTTTTGTATAACGCTTAGTTAAGCGGTAATTAGCGATTTTCTGTTTTTTTCTCACGAAAACGTGTGAAAAATCTTTTTTTTTTAAGATTTTGGCCTTAAAATGCATTTTACGACAAAAGTGTATGAAATAAAGTTTATAGGAAATTAAGAGATCTACAACTTTTTTTTAAAGCATTTTTTTGTACAGTGCCTAGTTTAGCGTGAATGAACGATTTTCCGTATTTTTAAGTCAAACTGAGGTCGATTTTCATTTTGCGTATTTCAGTAATGTTTTTTGAGATTAGTTTTTTGTTTATTTCTAATGTTTTATTACTAATGTTAGGTTTATTGTTAATTATTTGCATTGGCAAGAGAAATTTGTGTGAATGTTTCACACCAGATTTTATTTTTACATGAAAGCCCAAACCTTAAACTATTTTTCGACACAGTTTCCACCGATGTTTGAACACTTGTCGTAGCGGGTGATCAATTTGTCTATACCCTCTTCGTAGAAGGTTCCCGCCAACGAATGTAGCCACGACTACACGGCAGTTTTCACTTCATCGTCGGTTTCAAAGTGTTGGCCACCTAGCTCGCGCTTAATGTGCAGGAACAAGTGGTAGTCACCTAATCCAACTGCTCCCAACGAAATTGTCCAACCAATGTTTGAGTGTCACCAGTGGTATGGAGAAACGAAATTTTTCGAATTGTGGAAAAAGAAACATCCGAATAGTTAGCCGCTCGCTCACGGCTTTTTTTAAGAGGCATGGATAGGCGTTTTTGTTTTGCTTCAACTTCACACAACATTTTATTACAATTGCATATTAGATTTCGTTCGACACTGTGAATAGTTTGACCACATTTTCGAGAAACTGACATTTCTGTAACAAAAAGTTAACCTACGAAAGGTTCCACGATATACTGTATATGTTCTGGGTATAGTATAAGTTATTATGTTTGTCGTACTGAAATTAAAGCAGTCGGGCTTGTGCACTGATGCTTCTCCCCCTTTACCCCTCGTTGGAAACAAAGGCAAACTTGTGACTATAGCTATTATTTGACGTTTCAACAATGTTTATATTAGTTGTTTATAGTTAAAAATAAATCTTTATAATGCATCCTGCAGTTTGAAATTATTTCTATTTCATATAATGAATTTATACAATAATTTCACCAACCTTCTTTTTTAACTGCATCACCTTTATTTTCATTCTTACTTACACGTGTTTTGGTGGATCCACCATCATCAGAGTAAATAAAAAAAAAAAAAAATTGAAACTAAAAAAATTGTTATCTCTTTATTTAAAATTTACAGAAGATGTATAAAATTTGTATAAAATGTATACAAATGACTGAAGATGTATCATCTTCTGTAAATTTTAAATAAGAGAGGTAACAATTTTTTTTAGTTTCAATTTTTTTTTTTTTATTTACTCTGATGATGGTGGATCCACCAAAACACGTGTGAGTAAGAATGAAAATAAAGGTGACACAGTTTAAAAAGAAGGTTGGTGAAATTATTATATTAATTCATTATATGAAATCAAAATAGTTTATAGTTATTATATATTATGTTGAAATATATATTTTCTAACCACCAGAATACGGTAACATAAAACACTTACCAATGTTTACCATAAACATGTTTACCATAAACATTGGTAAGTGTTTTATGTTACCGTATTCTGGTGGTTAGAAAATATATATTTCAATTTTAAATAATACGGCTGTTTAAAAATCCTACATAGGATGTTTAATAAAATATATACCGTGCGTTCGGAAAGTCGCTGTGCACTGGAATTGTGACTATGGATTTATGAAAATATGTATAAAGAAATGACTAAGCATTTTGGAAAAAAATTTATTCAATACCTTAATTACATTGTTAAACCGTGATTACATTGTTTATAGAAGGTGTTCGAAATGACCTCCATTGGCATCAATACAGCATTGCACTCGTTTCATTTTGTTTGCAAACACCTTTCGCAACTGAAGAACAGTGATTCCTTGAATGTATGCCGTTATTGCGGCTTTAAGTTCGTCAATCGTGTGTGGTCTGTTCCGATACACAGTTTGTTTCGCCGCACCCCATAAAAAGAAATCGGGGGGAGTCAGATCAGGAGATCTTGCAGGCCACAAATTCTTTGAAATTATTCGTTCACCAAACACGTTGCGCAGGAAAGCCATTGAGATGTTAGATGTATGTGCTGTTGCCCCGTCTTGTTGGAACCAACCATTATTCATTTCCACTTGTGTTATTTGATGCGTAAAGTTCTCTAAAATATCAGAACAATAACGTTCACTATTGATTGTGTTTGCAAAAAAAATTGGTCCAACAATACGTGCTCTACTCACAGCAACCCAGACTCCAATTTTTGCTTCGTGTAAGGACTGTTCATGTAAAGTGCAAGGGTTAGTTGTCGACCATACTCGAGTATTTTGTGAACTTATATACCCTCCCAAGTGAAACCACGCTTCATCTGTATAAAACATTACGTCAAGGATGTCTTCGGAATTTTGGTTGATGAAACGTTGAAACCAATGACAATAATTTAGTCTCTTGTCATTATCTGAAGGTTTCAGCTCTTAACACACCTCACTTTGTATGGGAATAGTTTAAGTTCTTGTCTGACAGCTTTATGTGCGGTAGCAAGTCCGATATTATGCTGTTGGCTAACTTACGCATTGATTTTTTTGGACTTTGTGCCATAGAATCAGAAATATCCAGCAGCTTTTGTTCGTCTAGCTTAGGGGGCCTACCACTACGTTCAGCGTCCTCAACAGAGCCAGTTGCCCGAAATTTTTCTATCAGTGTTCGTACTGCATTACGGTGAGGAATAATTGAATCTGGAAACTTTTCAGAAAATTTGCGCTTCACTAAATCACTGTACTTGTCACCTTCGCGAAATACGTATTCAACGAGGAAAATGCGCTCCTCTACTGAAAGAACCATCGCGTCCAACAACAAAAAACGTGCAACAGAACTGCAATAAATGAAACATATACAACTTCAACTCAATGACTGACAGGCCTCGACGTGTTCGGCAACAATTGAACAGCACAGAGCTACCAACCTAGCCATGAAATTATTCCCTGTCATGTCACTTGGTGCACAGCGACTTTCAGAACGCATGGTATTATGTATGCCCATAACAGACAGGTGGAGTGTCAAATTATTTACACTCAATCTGTTAGTTGCAGGGCTAAAATGAATAGTTCTGTTTGTTATCACAGGGTCAGCCAATTATATGACTGAACTATTTAAGAACAGAAGAGGTAGAGGTGTGTTAGGTGACACTAGTCAGAGTTATCTCCTCTGAAAGTAATGAATTTCATTATACAGTTGGACCCTGTGGTGAATGAAGTGAAGATGTCATTTGCAGAGTGGAACATATGGGCTTTTCAGAGGGCCCGGCATGCTGATAAGCGCACTTTTCCACTCAGTGAGTGTTGGAAATGGTAAACCACGGCTGTTGACCTAAACAACAACAGATCCCGAAACGGACCTTAGCGATAAGTGTCACAATATAGAGTATATTTTACAACAAATCGATTGATTCAGTTGATTTTGAAATTTCCCAGAGACTATACTGAATGATTAGCTATTAGCTATTATTTGACGTTTAGTTTATAGTTATTGTATAATTATTACGTAGCATTTTGTTGTGTCTGTTGTATGTTGTTTGGGTATGTTGCAGTGATGGAAGGAAAGCCCCACCTGAAGGGACTGGCTCCATTCGCATCTGTTGAAGACTTGAGTGACGGAGAATCACAGTCCCCGCCGGGAGGCAACCGACATAAGGACAGGCTGGCCCTTCCGGGGATCAAAGAAGACACGGCAGTTGCCACCAGTCCAAGGGGCTGTGCCCCTCCACGCATCGACATCTCCAGGGCATCATCATCCTCCCATCACGACGATTCCAGTCCCGAAAGGGAGTTGTTTGCCGGTAATTATATTTTGTGCCCTTTCCACCAGTCCAGCCTCTCTTAGTTTGCTCCTAATGTAAACAAATAATGACATCACTGAGACTGTGCATTATATAAAAATGTGTACACGCTGATTAAAAAGTAACAACAAAATACTTTCAAAAGTATTTAAATACAAAATACTTTTAAAAGTATTTTTATAAATGAAATTGTTAGGCCTACATCATATCATGACTGTGATGTTTTTAGTACTTTAAGTACTTATAATTTAAAAAATAGTTAACTTAATAGGAATACAAGATCCATAAAGCTGCAGACTCTAGGTTTTGGTTTGTTGACACTTGGAGCAAACTAAAAACGGCTCAACTGTACTTCTTTTACTACCACTGTTTTATGTCATCAACATGAAAAAATTCATTTGTTTTCTGATATAGAACATTCCTGTTCCGCATGATCTTTTTCATAGCGTAGCCACTTAATATTTCTCCAGTTCGCAGCGTTTCCATCTTCATTAACCTTTCACGGTTGAAGTTCATGTTTTAAGAATCCAGCAAAGTTGAACAAATTTTCTCGTGACATTTCCTTGACAATAAATTGTCTCTTTGTTACCTGCCTGGTGAATCAACCGAGCCCACTCATGTGGATGGACTGTTGTTGTTGTTTAGGTGATGAGCCTAAAGGCTGGTTTGAACCTGTAGAGGTTTTGCAAAGTAAATCCAGGAGTCAGGTGGTTTACCATTGCCACAATTCACTCAGTGGAAAAGTACGCTTATCACCATGCCAGGCCCACTCTGCAAATGACACCTTCACTTCATTCACGACAGGGTCCAACTGTATAATGAAATTCATTACTTTGAGAGAGGAGATAACTCTGACTAGTGTCACAGTACACCTCTACCTCTTCTCTTATTAAATGATTCACTCATTTCATTGGCTGACCATGTGATAAGAAACAGAACTATTTATTTTACATTTATTTTAATATTCTTCAATGTTGGAAAGGATTGACCATAAATTTCTATAGTCAGGGGATAGACAGATGGAATGCAACGCTGATCACAGAGTAATAGAGAGAGGGAAAAAAAGAAATTTAATGTTAGCATAGACCATCCACCTGCCCATAACAGACAGGTAGAGTGTCAAATTATTTACACTCTATCTGTTAGTTGCAGGGCTAAAATAAATTTTTTTTTTAACGTCCTACTGTTCTGCAATCAGCCGGACGTTAAAAAAAAAAAAATTAAAAAAAATTTATTTTAGCCCTGCAACTAACAGATAGAGTGTAAATAATTTGACACTCTACCTGTCTGTTATGGGCAGGTGGATGGTCTATGCTAACATTAAATTTCTTTTTTGAATGATGGAAGAAACCTTTTTTTTACAATCTCTCCTTGTGTAATGACTTTCCTAGGTTGTGATAGAGTTTAGAGTAACGAATGATGGAAGAAACCTTTTTTTTACAATCTCTCCTTGTGTAATGACTTTCCTAGGTTGTGATAGAGTTTAGAAATTGCCTTATTCTATTCATTTCATCTTCAGATTTTTACTTTCTCTTGCCTATATGAATATATAGGAAGGAAAGTATTGTTTTCATGTCGATTTTAAGAAATCGAGTTTTCACCGGATCTATATGTTTTCAGACCCCCTGAACCCACACAAACATGTTTTTAGCGATTGGTCTGTATGTGTGTGTGTGTGTGTGCGCGCGCGTGCATGTGTGTGTATACAAAATATCTCAAGAACGAAACATCGTATGAACTTCAAACTTGAAACTTAAGTTACATACCACTACTGGACCGAACATTTTCATCAAAATCGGTCAACCGGAAGTAGTAATTTATTCGTACAATTTTTCACGTTTTTGCGATTTTCTCAAAAACTGGTCCTACGATTTTTTTTAAAATCGCCTGGTTTATTCAATTTTTTATTGTCTAAAAGATAAGGTAGGCGTCATGTTTGCTGAAATTCTGAGTGAGGCTGTTTTCACGTAAGAACATAGTTTTTTTAAGATTACGGCTTTAATATGCAATTAAGCGCAAAAATTTATATAATAAAAGTTGTAGAGAATTTAAAATTCTACAACTTTTATTTCAAACATTTTTTTGTATAACGCTTAGTTTAGCAGTAATTAGCGATTTTCTGATTTTTTCTCACGAAAACGTGTGAAAAATCGATTTTTTTAATATTTCGGCTTTAGTACGCATTTTACGACAAAACTGTATATAATAAAATTTATAGAAAATTATAAGCTGTACAACTTTTATATAGAGAATGTTTCTCTACAGAGCCTAGTTTAGCGTGAAAGTGTGATTTTCCGTTTTTTTTTAAGCCAAACTGATTTCGATTTTCATTTTGCGTCATTCACTCATGATTAAAATGAGGTTATGTTTATTGAGGTTAGATTTTTGTTTATTTCTAATATTTTATTAATAATGTTAGGTTTATTATTAATTATTTGCACTGGCAAGAAAAAGTTGTGTGAGTGTTTCACACCAGATTTTTTTAAATTGCTTCAAATTTTAGCTTTACTTACACGTGTTTCGGTGGATCCACCATCATCAGAGTAAATAACATATTATTGAAACTAAAAAATTTTCTTATTTATTTAAAATCTATAGAAGATGATACATCTTCAGTCATTTGTATAAAAGTTATTTGGATAAAAGTTGACGCAATCCACCGGGTTGGTCTAGAGGTAAAGTCATCGCCAAAATCAGCTGTTTAACAGCTGATTTTCGGAGACGAAGGTTCCTGGTTCAAATCCTAGTGAAGGTAGTTACTTTTTTACGGATTTGAATGCTAGACAGTGGTTGTGGGTGTAGTTTGATGGTTGGGGTTCAATTAACCATAGACTACTCAGTGAGTGTGTCTGTAGAAGACTACACAGTCTCATTTACATGTCATACACATCATCCTCATCTAATTGAGTCATGTGGTTGCTTATTGTTCTCATTTGAACAGATTGCAACGTACACATATTAAAAAAAATAAAAAATAAATAAAAGTTGACACACTTTAAAAAGAAGGTTAGTGAAATTTATTATATAAATTCATTATAATTTATTAAACATCCTATGTAGGATTTTTAAACAGCCGTATTATTTAAAATTGAAATATATATTTTTACTAACCACCAGAATACGGTAACATAAAACACTTACCAATGTTTATAGCGCTTTCGTGTATCTTGTACACATCTTCAGTAAATTAAAATTTATTACAAGTCACAATTTAAAACTTCCTGCTCCTACCATGGTAGATAAGGAAACATTCAACAAAGATTCCTTATCTACCATGGTAGGAGCAGGAAGTTTTAAATTGTGACTTGTAATAAATTTTAATTTACTGAAGATGTGTACAAGATACACGAAAGCGCTATAAACATTGGTAAGTGTTTTATGTTACCGTATTCTGGTGGTTAGTAAAAATATATATTTCAAATTCATTATAATATAAAATAAAATCAACGTAATACATTAGAGTAATCTGCCGAAATCGATTTTGACCATCTTCATTTCTAATTCTCGTACTTTTCTTATCGCTAATTTATATTAAAGAAGATAAATAACTAATTCTTTTGTTAAAATTTCCCATACGCCAGTAATAATTAAATAATTTTTTATATACTTTATTTATCATTTTTACTTTCTCTTGCCTATATGAATATATAGGAAGGAAAGTATTGTTTCCATGTCGATTTTTAGAAATCGAGTTTTCACCGGATCTACACGTTTTCAGACCCCCTGAACCCAAAAAACATGTTTCTAGCGATAATCAAAATTATAGAAAATTAGAAGATCAACAACTTTTATTTAGAGCATTTTTCTCTACAGATCCTAGTTTAGCGTGAAAGAGTGATTTTCCGTATTTTTAAGCCAAACTGAGTTCGATTTTCATTTTGCATCTTTCACTCATGATTAAAATAAGGATATGTTTATTGAGGTTATTTTTTTTTATTTCTAATGTTTTATTACTAATATTAGGCTTATTGTTAATTATTTATATTGGCAAGAGAAAGTTGTGTGAGTGTTTCACACCAGATTTTTACCTTAAATTCTGCTCTTTCTGCTCATATAAAAAGTAACGGAAAAAATGTTTAAATTGTTTCAAAATTACTAATGGCATAAAAATTACGCATATATTGTTCTCTTTTGAAACCTATGTGGACCTACGGTCCCAAATTTACGGTTCAATCAAACCCTCTAACTTGCAACGAATTCAAGCATTCCAGTCAAAAACATTACGCCTTCTAGCAAAAGCACCTCTTTACGTTAGCAACAAAACCTTACATACAGATTTGAAAACACCACTCGTACAAAATTCCATCGAATACCTGTACAAACACTTTCATGACAAGTCACACAAACACGAGAACCCACTGGTGCGTTCACTTTCCACCGTCCATTTACCTGATAATCCCCCTAGACGCCTTAAAAGACGCTGGAGTAGAGACCTGCTAATTAGATATAGAAATGTGATTGTTGGGGAGGCAGTGATGGCGGCCCTATCATCTCATTTACATTATTATCATAATCATCCTATTTGCAAGTTGTAATATTTTACAGTTGTAAATAAAGAATTAAAGAGAAAAAAAATTGTTTCAATAGTTTTGAATTTAAAAAAATTTTCAACTGTAAATAAAATTATTTTATTTTTTAAACTGTTGGGAGAAGTCTTAATATTTTTGTTTTTTTTCATGTATATCAAAAGAAAGGGCTTTTTTTCTTTAAAAACTGCAAAATAACAATAATTATCTGTACCGTACAAACACACCGTATCAAAATCATTGACAGTCACACTGTGAACAGCTGTAACCAAAACAAACATTGCTGCTGGTGTACTCAAAACAACGTCCTAACTGTTCTGCAATTACTGCTAATGCAGACAGTAAAGGATGAATATATCCCGTGCCTGAATGGGATTCGAACCTAAGACCGCATGATGAGAGGTGAGCACATTACCAACTACGCCAATGCGGCCGAAACATTTGACATGTTGGCTAATACACAGTACTGGTAATGCAATATAAGTTGATGACCATCAGCATGAGTAAGACTGGACTATGCGGGGGGTTGGGGGTTGGAAGTGCTCTCCTAAATACATCACAGCACAGACAGCTCTAACCATCACAATATCATGTTCTAGTTTTACTCTTCTTACATTGATTTATTATGTTTACAATTAGTATGTCGTTTTATAAATATCCCACCCATTGTATCATTTATCGATTCTTAATAATTATTATCCTAAATAATAAATATTCTTTCTAAATAACCCATAATAATAGGCCTAACCTATATTTATGTTGTGTTTAGGTCATCAGCCGAAAGGCTGGTTTGAACCTGTAGAGGTTTTACTAAGTAAATAGAGGAGTCAGGTGGTTTACCATTGCCACTACTCACTGAGTGGAAAAGTACATTTATCAGCATGCTAGGCCCTCTGAAGAGCACATATTTTCCACTCTGCAAATGACACCTTCACTTCATTCACCACAGGGTCTGGCTGTATAATGAAATTCATTATTTTCAGAGGAGATAACTGTGATTAGTGTCACAGTACACCTCTACCTCTTCTCTTATTAAATGATTCAGTCATTTAATTGGCTGACCATGTGATAAGAAACAGAACTATTTATTTTAGCCCTGCAATGGACAGATTGAGTGTAAATAATTTGACACTCTACCTGTCTTATATGGGCAGAACCTATATTTAGTATCCTTTTTGGTCATCACCAGTAAACTGAATTACTGCTGCACTCGTGACATTTCTAGTGATAGTTGACTAGTTATAGTTAGTCCCCGTGAGCTTATTATCAAGAGTAATACTAGTTTTACAGTAGTTTCAAAATGTTATTGTATTGGTTTAGGGTTTTCATATTTCATTATTCTCAGTAAAGTTATGTTGAATTGTGATTGAATTTTAAACAATTCACTTTGTTTAAATAGTAATTACATTAGTTGTTAGTTATTTAGTGTTAGGGTGGGGTGGGGTGGTGGTTGATAGATGTGTTAGTGTTATGTAAGTAGGATAGATAGACTTATACTCTCCTCCTCTCCTCTCCTCCCACCCACCGCATTATAGAAAAGCAATCGTCAACTTATACCCCGTTACCAGTAGTACATCATTATTTATTTTATTTAGTATTATATAGCTACATTAAAATTACAATTATTCATGACTATACTAAGCTATGTACAATATTTTAAACTAAATATACTTATACGCAAAAACTCACAAACTTCACAAAGAGTTCTGTCCGCGCATAGGAGTAGATATGAACAGAACAAAAACATTAATTCATTTAAATACTTCTTACAACTACTATAAAATTAACAAGTTAAATTACTACTGGTAGTCGCTATATTATAATAGCGATATTATAATTTTCATTTTATAACTATAACTACTTTACAATAATATATTTTAACTAACACAACGTAAATATTTTAACTTTATACGAAATTAATTCAATAAATGAGGTTATTCATTAAATAGGCCCATTTACCACTCTATCCTTTTTAATATGAATGCAATCTATTGAGAAATATTCAAAATACAGCGTGATAAAGAGCCAGCCGATGTCATCAGCTCTTGGCAGTCTTTCGTAAAAATTCAAATCGGCGCGATTGGCTTTTTCGCATTATAAGGGTTAAAGTAAGGTTGCGTAAACTTTAGCACATGGTTATAACATATGAATCGATCACTAATTGGAAATGTGTGATCCGGAAGGCATTGATAACAGTTGATTTATTGTTTGATTGGCAGGTTGTGATCTGGAAGGCATTGATTAAAGTTGATTTATTGTTTGATTGGCAGGATGTGATCTGGAAGGCATTGATTAAAGTTGATTTATTGTTTGATTGGCAGGATGTGATCTGGAAGGCATTGATTAGAGTTGATTTATTGTTTGATTGGCAGGATGTGATCTGGAAGGCATTGATTAGAGTTGATTTATTGTTTGATTGGCAGGACGTGATCTGGAAGGCATTGATTAGAGTTGATTTATTGTTTGATTGGCAGGAACTGATTCAGGAGGCGGTGGAGTTGGAGGAGTGAAACTAGGACTCGGATTCACTGAGGAAATGGCAGCTGAATTGAGGAGCAGCACTGAGGAGCTCGATTTCCATGGCCCGTTAAACGAATCCGAAACTAAACAGAGGAGAAAAAAGTTGACCCAACAACATGCGGTAATGGTTGAATTCTGTTGGATATTTTTTAACGTGTTATTGCTGCCCAATAGTGTTTCAGTAATAACGGGTGTTTTATTAAAAACGCAACCCTGATTATAAGAAGATAGAAGTAATACATGGGTAAATTTTCTATACCCCAATCGGTATGTTGGCAACAGGGTACTCAACGCCAACTACCTAACACAGTTAACCCTTTCTAACCCAGTGTGGTGGCATAGAAGTCACATTGGAGTGAAATAACAGACATAAAAATTTAAATGGTTAGTGACTACTTTGGATTCAAGAGCGCTGGATGTGAAGTGTAATAATTTTCTGTACCCTAGCCAGGAGTCGAACCTGAGACCTCCGCTTTGCAGAGTAAGATGCTGACCACTATGCCACAGAGGTGACCATTAGTTTCTTTTTAAAGTTAATTTTAGTTTTAAATATTCGTGTTCATTTACTAAAATAAAGTAGCATTTCTTCAAGTATGTTGAATGTACATACAAGTATATTTTTTAGACTGTAAATAGTGATTTTATCCATTTTACCAGAATTTTTGAATTGTAAAATTTTTTAAGTCTTAATTTTTTAAGTCTTAATGCTTTGATATTAAAATCATATTTAGTTTTTTTACTACAAATCTAAGTTAAGAGAATATTGTTTAGGAAGCCAGAACATGATTTTAGTTATTCATATTGTTGGGAACTTTGATACCATCAAGTCCCAATGTGACGTAGGCCTATGTGTCACACTTTTTTGTCAGGCCATCAAAAAGGCTGAGGGTCTAAAAGTGATTTAATTTCATGTAAATGTCAGTAAAATGTATGAAACAATGTACACACACGTATTCAAAAAAATAGTTAAAAAATTTGGGATTGAAAGGGTTAAAATGTTCCAGTCAAGCATTAGTGTGGTGACTGCAGTCGTTTCATTATATTGTGTTAGCAATGGTTTTTTACAAGGAAGAACGCGTGTTTATTGTAGAGACTTACATAGCGAGTAAATCTTACAAATGCAATGCCAACGCGATAAGGATGCAAATGTAACTTTTTCGTAGCTCTGAAAACAGTAGTTAATGTTAGCCCAGCTTGCGATGATAATCTTCTAAGCAATTTTTTTAGGTGATCGAGTCAAACGATTTTTCAAATCTTTGAGAACTTCCGCGGTTAACTTTGTTGGCTAGCAAGGTGGTTTCTCATCGAGTACACTCACAGTTGTACGGAATTTATTTATCAAACGCAATATTGACGATTTATTCAGAACGGCAGAACAAGGAAATTTCAACTGAAACTTATCTTGCACACATTTGTAAGATTTACTTGCTATGTAAGTCTCTACAATAAACACGCGTTCTTCCTTGGAAAAAACCATTGCTGACACAATATAACGAAACAACTGCTGTCACCACACTAATGCTTGACTGGAACATTTTAACTGTCTTAGGTAGTTGGTCTTAAGTCCACTGTTGCCAACATACCAATTGGGGGTATAGAAAATTTACCGATGTATTACTTGTATCTTGTTATAATCAGGGTTGCGTCCTTAATGAAACACCCGTTATTTTGGCCAGTATATCTCTTGGTTACAAGTCAGCTAATTTTCAGAGACTAAGGTTCCTTCCGTGAAGGTTCAAATTCTAGTGAAGGTAAATTACTTTTATACGGATTTGGATGATAGACCATGGTGTGGTGACCAGTGTACCAGTGAACTCTCTCAGGAATAGTTGGACTGAGTCTGTACAAGGCTACACCATCATACGTATATATCTGCAGAGTTGCTTATTGTTCTTAAATTGAACAGATTGCCACGTATACACATTAGGTAAATTTAAAAAATATTTTATAATGATATTGACTAAATAATTGAAATGACAATGGCAATCGAAAACACAATTGAAAAGAATTTTATTATAATGTTATTAAATGATAATATTAGAAGTAGATATTTACCTAATTTAAATTACAAGTATTAAATCTATTAAAAACACTGTAATTGAGTTTCTCCTATTACAACACAAAACGACATTTAATGTCATTAATTGTAGTTGCTTCTTTAGCCACAATCACTAATCACTTTTGTGTGTTTGTTTATCATTTTTATTCAATCGTAACTATTAAAATATTTCTCAGCTGTTTATTTGTTTACATTGTTGTGTACATTGTTAACGCTAACGCGGAGGCACAATTCACAATAAGAAAATTATATTTTTCTTTACATATATTGATATATATGTTATATATTGAAATATAAATTTCTAACCACCTCGATAAGAATCGATTATTTCTTATCTACCATGGTAGGAGTACAAAGTTTTAAATTTTAATTTACTGAAAATGTGTATAAAATAGAGGAAAGCACTCTAAACGTTGGTAAGTGTTATTCTGGTGGTTTAGAAATATATGAGAGTAAGGCAAATTATCCGCAATGTAGTTATGAAATTTTATTGTAATCAAATAGGAAACTTACAAGTACATCATTTTTCCCTTGACATAGTCCCCTTGCTTTTCAACGCACTTGGTCCATTGTTGTTCAAGTTTCCTGATGCCCTCATAAAAGAAGGTTTTTGGTTGAGATGCGAGCCAGAAATGCACCGCTTCTTTCAATGCTTTGTCCGAGATAAATTGACGGCCCCTTAATGCCTCTTTGAGTGGACCGAACAAGTGATAATTAGAAGGAGCAAGATCGGGACTACATGGAGGATGAGCCAGTTCTTCAAAATTGAGTTTCTGGAGCATTTCAGCAGTGTGGGCAGCAGTATACGGATGGGCGTTGTTATGCAACAACACAACACCTTTTGACAGCAGTCCTCGGCGTTTGCTTCAAATTGCAGGCTTTAGCTTGGCAGTAAGCATCTCACTGTAACATACACTGTTTATTGTTGTGCCCCTTTTCTGATAATGTTCCAGTACTGGACCTTGTGAGTCCCAAAAAACCGTAAGCATCAGTTTTCCTGCAGACGGTTGGGTCTTGAATTTTTTCTTGCATGGCGAATTTGGATGTTTCCATTCCATTCTCTGCCGTTTACTCTCCGGCTCGTAATGATGGATCCATGTTTCGTCACCAGTAATAATCCTGTCCAAGAAGTTGTCCCGTTCGTTACCATAGCAATCCAAATGTTTTTTGCAGATGTCCAAGCATGTTTGTTTATGCAACAGTGTCAGTTGTTTTGGGACCCATCTTGACAAACTTTATGAAACCCAAGTGCGTTGTGAATGATTTCATAGGCAGAATTGTGGCTAATTTGCAGACGATGTACCACTTGGTCAATAGTTACTCGTCTGTCTAAGAGAATCATTTCACGTGAACGCTCAATGTTTTCTTTATTTACGGCGGTAAACGGTCATCCGGCTCCTTCATCGTGCGTAACACTTTTGCGACCATTTTTGAATTTTTCAATCCATTTGTAGACACTCCGTTGTGGCAAAACACTGTTCCCGTACTCTACTGAAAGTCTTCTATAAATTTTGGCCCCTGATACACCTTCCGACCACAAAAAATGGATCACTGAACGTTGCTCTTCTTTGGTGCAAATAGAAAGCGGAGCAGCCATGATTAACAGCACGACAGCGATAACGAAACTAACCTAGCAGCTTGAAACTTGCATACATATAACCACAAATAAACAAGGCATGCGTCATCAACGCAAAACGACAGTACTGCCAACATAAACAAAAATATAACTAATTTACGGATAATAATTGACTTACCCTTGTAATTTCGAATTTGAGAATATTTAATCAATTAAAAAATATTTAAACGATCAGATGGAGGTGCAGAGAGATGATGATTGATGGTGTTTGTTTTTTGACATGATCTGTTCCAACTTTGGTCGGCTGAAGCGGGTCATTCACGCTCCTGCATGCAGGATGGTTGTCGGTCACACACAGTCCTGCAAACTGACCTGCAATTTAACCTAAGGTTAACAATTCTTGCAGTGCAGCTGTTTTCATGTTCCTATTCGAATAATTAGATGATCAGCTAATATCCCACAAACAAGTGCTTTGGGTATATATATTTCAATAAATTGTAATAAGCCGTCGTTGTCCATTTTAAAACAAGCAAAAATGTTGTAAAAGGGTACACTCTGATAAACAAAATCACACTGACAACTCGTAAAAACACTCTGCAGGATGTCTGGCCAGACGTCAACACATTCACATAGTGATCAGGCAGACTGCACGTGCTGGAGGAGAGCATTCTGCTTCCCTATGCAGGACGCCTTGCAGGCTGTCACCTACACTCACTATCCTACATCTCTTTGGAGACCTGCAAGCCAGCCTCCATGCAGGAGCGTGAATGGCCCGCCGCTTAATGATTGAAAAATAGTGAATAACGTTCACATGAACAGATAGTCCAGTCAACCTGTGTCGAGAAATACCTGATAGAGGAAAAAAATAGTATAAAGCTAATTTTTTTTCCATCGATTACTATAGTTTAGACAAGTGTACTGCCAAAAGTCCCCACCCCTACCCCCCTTGCTTCCTCCCCCAGCGACCCCCCCAAAGTTACAAATTGTAAGGGTTTCGTAAATCGCGTTTATTTCAAAAACTAAACAAGGTATTGGATTACATTTTTTTTTGTTGTCTTTCCTATGATATTTCCTACAATTAATGTCCTTATCTTTTTTATCGTATCTTTTACCGTTTGGTAGTTATTCATAAAAAAGCTGCTAAAACATTATAAAAAATTTAATTACGTAATTTTACTTTTTGGTTTACAACTATTTACACTTACATTTTACACAAAAATGTTTCAAACAAAACTTTTAGTCCTTTTTAAGATCTATAAAATGATATATAACAGTACTTACTTTATTGTAGTAATATGGCAAAACCAGCCGCTGCAATGTAGAGTGCTCAGTTGTGGCGGTATTCGGTGATAGAAGGTCGAGGCCGTTGGGGGTTCGGTGCGGGGGAAGCAAGGGGGGTAGGGGTGGGGACTTTTGGCAGTACACTTGTCTAAACTATAGTAGTCGATGGAAAAAAAATTAGCTTTATACTATTTTTTTCTCTGTAAAAAACACAGGTTGACTGGACTATGAATAACGTTCACATGAACAGACTTGACTGTTGCCTGAAAAATGATATTGTAAATGCATGAATAAAGTGTGTTCTGATGGTGATTTAAGGTGATGATGGTGACAAAGTATGAACTGGAAGCGGCCGCACAAAATGAGAAGGAGCGAAAAGATTCGGCGTGCAGTGACCTCGGGTTGCTGTCCATCAGTGGCCGTACAAGTCGGCTTTCATCCATTGGGTCTGGTGGATCTGCTGCGTCTGGAGTCTCTGCGGTGAGAGCTCTCACATCAATTCCTCCCTTTCTCGTTCCGATACCATAAGTTATATCCAGTAGATAATTACTGTATTGTATCACGTTTACCGACTCACAAAACAGTATAATTTTCAAATTGTATCTGGTGGTTTGTTTATTAATTGATATTTACATTATTTCTATTTATAAATATAGAATTTTTATCTAATATATACCGGGTGATTCAAAACTATACCCTGGCAATCTCTTGGGATCTCATTCTACAGCTAAAAATAAGACAAAAATTCCATATAAACATATGCCTGAAAACGCTTAGTTAGCGAGTTACGGCTAGCGAAAAATTTCACCTACAACTCTGTACCCTTGTTGAAATAAGGCCGTATAAAAATGTTAGAGGTAGTTACAAAGATACAAATACGATTTTTCTTATGTTTTTTTAACCTGAAAAATTGAATAAAATTAATTCCAGAGCTTTAAATGCAATACTTTCAAGAGATATCTTACATAAAACACTAGAATTGGTGCAAAGAAATAACACATTTTTGTGTTTAACGTAAGATTACTTCCATAAATGGTAAATAAAGATATATTTTTTCTTAAATAAATTTGTAGAAAATAATTCTGAAAAGATTCATGTGAATTAATCAGGAAAAAAATGAATAATAGATATTGAAATTTTGCTTTATTTAAAATCAAAACAGACGCACATAAACATTTTTAACTGCATAGTTATGCAGTTAAAAAGGTGCGTTTTATGTGCGTCTGTTTTGATTTTAAATAAAGCAAAATTTCAATATCTATTATTCATTTTTTTCCTGATTAATTCACATGAATCTTTTCAGAATTATTTTCTACAAATTTATTTAAGAAAAAATACATCTTTATCAAAAAAACCATTAGAAACAATCGTATTTGTATCTTTGTAACTACCTTTAGCATTTTTATATGGCCTTACTTCACCGAGAATACAGAGTTCGAGGTGAAATTTTTCACTAGCCATAACTCGCTAACTAAGCGTTTTCAGGCATATGTTTATATAGAATTTTTGTCTTATTTTTAGCTATAGAATGAGATCCCAAGAGGTTGCCGTATAGTTTTGAATCACCCTATACACCAGGTGAGGCAGATAAGGTGTCCCAAATTGATTGCCGGAAAACGGAGTCGCATAGAACGATACGGGAAAAATATTTCCCACTAATGTGACCATTGGCTATTAAATACCATTTAGCCGGCCCGTGGTATAGTGGTCAGCGCAACTGGCTACTATGCCAGGGTCCCAGGTTCGATTCCCAGTCAGGTCTGGCATTTTATTCATCTGTAAATCACTACATATCTTTGTGTACACACAAGCCCAAGGCTTATGTAGGCATCATCACTCAATAAAAAAAAAAACAATAATTTTTGTCCACTTTGAATGTAGAGGGTGTGTTGAAACTGAAGCTGTGTTCGAATCTTGTAATTTTCAAATGTAAACGTGTATGTTTTCTGGCACAGTTTCAAAGATCTAAAAGTTATCATTTAATTTGGTAAAAGGAAATTTCAAATATCTTCATCCATTTCAAAATACTGGTCAAAACTCCAAAAAAAAGTTTTCACATTTTGGCCTTTACAGCAGCACATGGTAAACTTAATTGTTTATTTTTAATTTATTTTTATTCAGAATTGAATAAGCTTTCAAATGATGTGCCTCACATCGGCAGCTTCTTAAAAAATTAAGTTTTGAATTTGGATTTTTGCAGAGCCCTTTAGAAACAACCAGTGACGGATTTATAAATTTTTTGCCCCTAGGCACTATTCTGACTGCCGCCCTTTTGAAACATGCCACATCTGTGCCAAAGTTATTACTCAATTTAAAAAAAAGTAAATCTAACGAGTTCATAAACGGGTGTTGATAAAATCACCAAAAGATACTTAATTAGATTTTAATCACATTTTAAAAGGTTTATACTATAACAAACTAAAAATACAGGTGTTCATAAAAACACCGAGGTATCAGTCACCGCCGCCACCCCATCGACAGATCGGACCATCCGGTGCGGCTTAGCGGCACCTGTCAGGTCGTGCCGCCCCTGAGGCGTGCCGCCCCTAGGCACTGGCCTAGTGTGCCTAGTGGGAAATCCGTCACTGGAAACAACTGTTATATATTCTCCTGAAATTTGGTGAGAATTGGTTCACCCGTTCTGATTTTACACGACTTCAAAGTACGGTTTCAGGAAATTAGGGTAAAAAAACGGGTACTTTTTTTGTTCAAACCGCAATAACATAACTTAAAACCGTTTCAAAAAATTTGGCCTTTTGTCTAATCAACTTAGATTTAAACTTGCTAAATTTTGATCTAAAGTACATTAATATCCGATTAGCCGTTTTTCGACAACTTGCTTTCAAACTCTAGTTTTTATAGTTTTGAAATGGATAATACCAGGCGTGTTCAGAAAGTAAGTACCGTTTTAAAAAAAAAACAAGTAAAACAATTTTTTTTCAACACAATTTTATTTCTACATGAAAGCCCAAACCTCAAACTGTTTTTCAACATAGTTTCCACCGATGTTTGAACACTTGTCATAGCGGGTGATCAATTTGTGTATACCCTCTTCGTAGAAGGTTCCCGCCAACAAATGTAGCCACGACTCCACGACAGTTTTCACTTCATCGTCGGTTTCAAAGCGTTGGTCGCCTAGCTCGCGCTTCATGTGCAGGAAGAAGTGGTAGTCAGACTGTGCCAAGTCCGGGCTGTAGGGCAGGTGATCGAACTGCTCCCAATGAAATTGTCAAACCAATGTTTGAGTGTCACCAGCAGTATGGGGCCGAGCATTGTCATGGAGCAACTTACTGATTTTCACATTCACATTGATTTTCTCCCAAGAGGTGAAACCATTAATGCGGCAAGATATTGTGAATCCTTAAGAAAACTAAGGCGGGCAATTCAAAACAAACAGAGAGGAATGCTCAGTAACGGAATTGTGTTGCTCCATGACAATGCTCGGCCCCATACCGCTGGTGACACTCAAACATTGGTTCGACAATTTCGTTGGGAGCAGTTCGATCACCCGCCCTACAGCCCGGACTTGGCACCGTCTGCCTACCACTTCTTCCTGCACATGAAGCACGAGCTAGGCGGCCAACGCTTTGAAACCGACGATGAAGTGAAAACTGCCGTGGAGTCGTGGCTACAATTGTTGGCGGGAATTTTCTATGAAGAGGGTATAGACAAATTGATCACCCGCTACGACAAGTGTTTTGAACATCGGTGGAAACTATGTTGAAAAATAGTTTAAGGTTTGGGCTTTCATGTAGAAATAAAATTGTGTTGAAAAAAAATTGTTTTACTTGTTTTTTTAAAAACGGTACTTACTTTCTGAACACGCCTCGTAGATACATAAATTTATTTTGCATAGGATTTAGCTGCTATACCATACGTAATATGATAAAAGCTTCCATGGTATGTGTTTGCACTGTTATTGCACTGGTGAAGTGAAGTGAAGTGAAGTGAAGTGGTTGTATCAGTTTGTCTAGTGTAGGCCTACTACTACACCCACACTCTCTCTTCATTATAATCAAAGAAGTTGAAGTCGGCTATAGATACTGAAGTCACGAGATTGCCTTTTGCCCCTATATATAGTATAGGGGCTTCTAAGGAAGGGAATTGAAATATTTTCAGTGCTGCCAACTTCAACAGTGAGACACTACTCGCACAATTCACTACCGTCCAGTTTGTACCATACATTTTGTAAGCTGTAATTTATTCTGAGAAAATGTTTTCTTCATAAACCTTATAAGAAATAAATGTGACGTGTAATATTGCCTGTAGCTTAATTAAATGACTAGAAATGTTGGACTTACTGTAATTACGAATGAATCGCCTTCTTTACTATTGCTGTCACCGGCGTTTTCATTATAAGTCTCTCTAGTATCTACCTAACTGGTTTTTTTTACCAGGTGTCAACAAAACTGTTGAAGAATAGCTTCTTCACGTCCTTTGTTTCCTTCTTTATATATTTAGAATTGTGGAAAGAGAAACATCACAGTAGTTAGCCACTCGCTCACGGCTTTTGTTAAGAGGCACGGATAGGCATTTTTGTTCAGCTTCAACTTTACAACATTTTATTACATTGCATATTAAATTTCGTTCAGCACTGTGAATAGTTTGACCACATTTTCGAGATAGGAGCTGACAGAAGATGACATCCAGTTCTGTTTCCAACAATGGAAAATTTGCATGGAGTGTTGTAGGGATAGAGAAGGAGTGTATATTGAAGGTGACAATAAGCGATTATGTACAAAATAAAAATAAAATTTTTTACAACGTCAGTCTTGTTATTTAATAGCCACACCTCGTATATAGGGAAAGAAAGTATTGTTTTCTGTTGATTTTTCCAAATCAAGTTTTCACCGGATATAGGCCTTACATTTTCAGGCCCCCTCAGCCCAAAAAAACATGTTTTTAGCGATCGGTCTGTGTGCACACAAACACACACAGACCAACCACTAGAAAGTTGAAACTTAAGACTTAAGTTAAGTACCACTAGAGGATCCAACATTTTCATTGAAATATGTTTTTCATTAACCCTTTCTTGACCATTGGCACTACTCCCATTTAGTCCCATTTAGTCATCTTAGAAACTCATAACTTGTGTAATTAAACAAATATTGGATGTACTTTTTGATACAAAGCGGTTCATGACAAGCCTGCTGAAAGTAAGCAGTGGCAGGAGCAAAGTATTGGTAAGTGTTGAAGTTATCATTGTGTTTGATTTTTTTATTTTTCATTGTTTGTAATATTTGATTGAATGGGGTTCATGACAAGCCTACTGAAGTAAGCAGTAGCGGAAACAATTTTCTGGTGGTAAGTGATGAATTTATCATTGGTGATAAACTTTCAGTTTATCAGTTTTATCTTGACATGTCCTATACTCCCACAAGGAGTCTCCAGGATGAAGAAAAAAAAATCTGTGCAGTAACAGTTTAAGTTGCCTAGTAGACCATCGGGACTTCTAAATCCCACAATGCCTAATTTTTCTGTTAACATTTCGGGCTCCAAAAATACTCCAGATCATGTCACCTGTCTATTGAATGAAGTGAAGCCATCATATGTGGTATGTTCACGTCAAACCTAGTGTTGTTACTTGTACTTCCGAGATTTTATTATCATGTGGTCTAAAAATTGTTTACTAATGATTAAACATAAAGTCCAGCCTTTCTTAGTTTGCTCCTAATGTAAATAAATAATGATGTCTCTGAGCATGCGCATTATATAAAAATGAGTACATGCTGATTAAAAAGTAACAACAAAATACTTTCAAAAGTATTTAAATACAAAATAGTTTTAAAAGTATTTTTATAAATGAAATTTTTAGGCATAGATCATATCATGACTGATGTTTTAAGTAGTTATAATAATTTAAAACATCATTAACTTAATAGGAATACGACATCCATAAAGTGGTGCACCCTGTAGTAGCTGGGTTTGGTTTGTTGACAGTAAGAGCAAACTAACAACGGCTGAACTGTAAGTTATATTGTTCAGTATTGACATTGACAAGAAAAAGTCATGCAAATGTATCACATCAGATTTTTACTTTCTCTTGTCTATATGAATATATAGGAAGGAAAATATTGTTTTCATGTCAATATTTCGAAATCGAGTTTTCACCGGATCTATACGTTTTCAGACCCCCTGAACCCAAAAAACATGTTTTTAGCGATTGGTCTGTGTGTGTATACAAAATATCTCTAGAACGGAACATCGTATGAACTTGAAACTTGAAACTTAAGTTACATACCACTACCGGACCCGACACGAACATTTTCATCAAAATCGGTCAACCGGAAGTAGTAGTTTATTCGTATAATTTTTTACTTTTTTGCGATTTTCTCAAAAACTGGTCCTATGATTTTTTTAAAAATCGCCTGGTTTTCTAAATTTTTTATGCACTACAAGATAGGGTAGGCGCCATCTTGGCTGAAATTCTTGGTAAGGGTGTTTTCACGTAAAAACTTTGTTTTTTTAAGATTATGGCTTCAATATGCATTTCAGCGCAAAAATGTACTATATAATAAAAGCTGTAGACAATTTTAAATCCTACAACTTTTATTCCAAACATTTTTTTTGTATAATGCTTAGTTTAGCGGTAATTAGTGATTTTCTGTTTTTTCTCATGAAAACGTGTGAAAAATTGATTTTTTTAATATTTCGGCTTTAGTACGCATTTTACGACAAAAGTGTATATAATAAAATTTATAGAAAATTAAGAGATCTACAACTCTTATTTAGAGAATTTTTCTCTACAGAGCCTAGTTTAGCGTGAAAGAGTGATTTTCCATATTTTTAAGCCAAACTGAGGTCGATTTTCATTTTACGTCTTTCACTCATGATTAAAATAAGGTTTTTTTTTTTTTTTTTGTTTATTTTTTTTGCTACTTGCATCCTGAGACTCCAAAGGAAGTATAGGACATGTCAAGATAAAATTGATGAACTGAAAGTTTATCACCAATGTGATAAATTTATCACTTACCACCAAAAATTGTTTTTGCTACTGCTTACTTCAGTAGGCTTGTCATGAACCCTATTGAATTAAATATCGCACACAATAAATAATAAAAATAAATCAAACACAATTATGTCTATATAGGTTAGTTTTTTGTTTTATTACTAATGTTAGGTTTATTGTTAATTATTTGCATTGGCAAGAGAAAGTTTTGTGAGTGTTTCACACCAGATTTTTATTGTTTTTGATTTGTTGGCAGGTTTCGGGTGGATCACATTTGTCAGCCGTCTCACAATTATCGAAGGCATCTCGGTGCTCTTCACCGCACAGGACACTGCTGGAGACTTCATTCTGCGGCCCCAAACCTATTCCCACCCTCAGCCTTGAGACTGAGTACCCACCGAGTGAAAGCGTGGAGGCCGCACTCTTGGCAAGGAACTCCGACCCAGCTGGTGCTATACTCCCACTACAAAATGTCCTCACTAATGGAGTCGATTCAAATCAACAACCGGAGTCTAAGGTGGCTGTCTATTTTTATTTTCTCTTGCCTATATGAATATATACAAAGGAAAGTATTGTTTTCATGTCGATTTTAATAAATCAAATTTTCACCGGATCTACACATTTTCAGACCTCCTGAAGCCAACAAAACATGTTTTTAGCAATTGGTCTGTGTGTGTGTGTGTGTGTATGCACGCGCGCGTGTGTGTGTGTGTGCACGCGCGCGCGTGTGTGTGTGTGTGTGAACAGAATATCTCAAGATTGGAACATCAGACGAACTTGAAACTTGTAACTTCAGTTATATACCGCAACTGGAACCGACATGAAAATTTTCATCAAAATCGGTCAACCGGAAGTAGTAGTTTATTCTTTCAATTTTTCACTTTTTTTGCGATTTTCTCAAAAACTGGTCCTACGATTTTTTATATAATCGCTTGATTTATTACATTTTTTATGCTCTACAAGATAGGGTAGGCGCCATGTTTGCTGAAATTCTTGGTCAGGCTGTTTTCACGTAAAATAATTGTTTTTTTAAGATTGCGGCTTTAATACGCATTTTAGCGCAAAAATGTATATAATAAAATTTGTAGAGAATTTGAAGTCCTACTACTTGTAATTCAAAAATTGTTTTGTATAACGCTTAGTTTAGCGGTAATTAGTGATTTTCTGTTTTTTTTCTCTCGAAAACGTGTGAAAAATCGATTTTTTTAACATTTCGGCCTTAGTACTCATTTTACGACATAAGTGTATAACCAAATTTATAGAAAATTAAAAGATCTACAACTTTTATTTAAAGCATTTTTCTCTACAGAGCCTAGTTTAGCGTGAAAGAGTAATTTCCCGTATTTTTAAGCCAAACTGAGGTTGATTTTCACTTAACGTCTTTCACTCATGATTAAAATAAGATTATGTTTTTTGAGGTTAGTTTTTTGTTTATTTGTAATGTTTTATTACTAATGTTAGGTTTATTGTTAACTATTTGCATTGGCAAGAGTAAGTTGTGTGAGTGCTTCACACCAGATCTTTTTACTTCCTCTTGCCTATATGAATATATACGAAGGAAAGTATTGTTTTCATGTCGATTTTTCAAAATCGAGTTTTCATCGGATCTACACATTTTCAGACCTCATGAACCCAAAAAACATGTTTTTAGCGATTGGTGTGTGTGTGTATGAACAGAATATCTCAAGAACGGAACATCGTATGAACTTGAAACATGTAACTTAAGTTACATATCAAATTTTAATAACAGTTAATGGGAAAAAGTGTCAGTACTTGCAGTTCAAAAATAAACATAATGTTAAAGAAAGTAGAGAAGTGGATGTATTTATTCATAATAATAGTTTAGAGCATGTAGAAACAGTGAAGTTCCTAGCAGTATCTCTAGGTAGATCTTTGTCTTGGCACTTCAATACCAATCAAGTTTGTAGTAAAATATCATCTGGGGTATTTGCACTAAAACAAATTGCCAGATTAAATGATAAAAAATTACTAATGGCAGCTTATCATGGCCTCATTCTGTCTCATATCCATTATGGTATCTTAGTTTGGGGTAATTCTAGCATGGGTAATATGAATAGGGTTTTTAAAATTATTCAAAAGAAAGCTATTAGGTGTATGGTGGGAGCTAACCAGCTAACCTCATCCACACCACTATTTAAGCACCTTACAATTGCTTACAGTTCCCTCCCTCTACATTTTTGAGGTTATTATGGTTATGTTAGGCAAAATAATTTTATGCAGAATTTTGATGTTCACAATCATAACACAAGAAACAGAAATGATTATATGGGGCTAATCACTCCAGAAAATTGTTTGAACAAGAACCTACTTATGCAGGGAGAAAATTCATGAATAAATTACTCCAATTTTTAAAATGTTGTGATAATTTGCATTCTTTTAAAAAAAATTTGAAAACTTACTTGATCGGTGAAACTTTTTATTCTTTGTTGATGGTAGTGATACATTGTGTGATTCTTATATGTATTTCAGGTGTTATAACTGTCGACATGTATTTTTTCAATCTACATTTCGTACCGATTATTTTCATACGTTGTTTTTAAAAATTGAGTAAAAATAACTCTACGTGTATTTTTTCAATCTACATTTCGTACCGATTATTTTCATACGTTGTTTTTAAAAATTGAGTAAAAATAACTCTACATGTATTTTTTCAATCTACATTTCGTACCGATTATTTTCATACGTTGTTTTTAAAAACTGAGTAAAAATAACTCTACATGTATTTTTTCAATCTACATTTCGTACCGATTATTTTCATACGTTGTTTTTAAAAACTGAGTAAAAATAACTCTACATGTATTTTTTCAATCTACATTTCGTACCGATTATTTTCATACGTTGTTTTTAAAAATTGAGTAAAAATAACTCTACATGTATTTTTTCAATCTACATTTCGTACCGATTATTTTCATACGTTGTTTTTAAAAACTGAGTAAAAATAACTCTACATGTATTTTTTCAATCTACATTTCGTACCGATTATTTTCATACGTTGTTTTTAAAAACTGAGTAAAAATAACTCTACATGTATTTTTTCAATCTACATTTCGTACCGATTATTTTCATACGTTGTTTTTAAAAACTGAGTAAAAATAACTCTACATGTATTTTTTCAATCTACATTTCGTACCGATTATTTTCATACGTTGTTTTTAAAAACTGAGTAAAAATAACTCTACATGTATTTTTTCAATCTACATTTCGTACCGATTATTTTCATACGTTGTTTTTAAAAACTGAGTAAAAATAACTCTACATGTATTTTTTCAATCTACATTTCGTACCGATTATTTTCATACGTTGTTTTTAAAAATTGAGTAAAAATAAAAATTCTATGAATTTTTAAGCCAACATACTAATAATAGAAAAGGACGCTGGGGCATTTTTTTAGTCAAAATCTTGACGTGCTAATATTAGGACGCTGGCATTATGAGGGTTAAAGCTACTCTTTCTTGCACTTGTCATTAATTTATATAAATGACATAAAAGTTCTCTTGTTAGATTTTGTATTACTTTGCCTACAGTCTTTCCGGTTTTATCGTAGTTTTCTGATTAATTGCACAATACACTTAGGCCCTACTGGTAAATTAATAGCTGTTTGAAAAAGGATGCAACCCATTTTTATCTTATATGAATGTAGTTCAAAATATATAATTAATTAAATTATTATTTTTATTTTATCAAACATCCTATGTAGGATTTTAAACAGCCGTATTATTTAAAATTGAAATATATATTTCTAACCACCAGAATACAGTAACATAAAACACTTACCAATGTTTATAGCGCTTTCGTGTATTTAGTACACATCTTCAGTAAATTAAAATTTTTTACGTCAAAATTTAAAACTTCCCGCTCCTACCATGGTAGATAAGGAATAGTTGATTCTTATATTTAAAACGGTCTTGCCAACTAAGTGTTTTATGTTACCGTATTCTGGTGGTTAGAAATATATATTTCAATTAATTAAATATATATTATAAAAATCCCTTTTATGGGACAATGCATTCCATAGGTGCTGGCATTTTTTCTAAAGAAAAGGAGTTGGCACCAGAAGTCATATTGCGTGTCCACTATAATTCAAGGTTATCCTTCCCTATAATGGGATCAAGCACGCTTAGTTTTCGTAAGAAAGCTAGTCTTTAACAGGATTTGAATGACACTATTTCTGTTTCCAAATTCTGATTTTGATTTCTTAACTTCCGGTTTTGGGCCACTTCCTGTCAAAACCACTAATTATTTATGTAGATTACAAATCCAAAAACTTTTGCTGCTTTCTCTTGTAACGGGTGGCGCACATAAAAGTAGCCCCATAACTTAGCCGAGATTGTATAATGTTTATGTTGAGTCAAGGAAAATTCCCCCCATTTTCCCCCTTCCGTGTACTACCTGCATGTTTAACCAGATTTTTGATCAATTTATTAATCAATTAGCACTACACAAAATTACATATTCTTTTTTCCAACAAGACAAGGTGACTTTGTCACACATCTCGCAGATCACTGGCTCGTGTGCGTAGTGTTTTTACCGATGAGAGGACTCTCTCTTTAGGCTTATGGCCACCGTATTTGTCTCCTTGTGATTACTACTTATGGGGAAATTTAAAGAATAAAGTATACGCCACCAATCCAAAATCCATTGAAAACCTAAAGATCTCGATCACAAACGTCATACGCACCATTACAGCTCCTGAACTCCATTCTGTATTACAGAATATGCTACGCCGCGCTATCTTATGTGCACAAGCTGACGGTGATCACTTTCAACATACTCTTATCGTGTAATAACGTAACAATATTAAACTATTGAATAAAATAATAAAAAAAATTATTGGTATTTGTAAATAAACAGTTTCATTTCAATTTTGTTGCACTTTATTTACAGGGCTACTTTTATGTGCGCCACCCGTTAGTTTCTGACATCTAAATGTGACAGACGAGCGGACACAGGAAAATGATAAAAAACAATTTTAAAAATTTTCACAGAAAGCAATGCTGACTGAAGGAGACAAATATTTTTAGAAAAGTAAATAACTGGCAATTTTTCACTGTTTGTCAACCAATGACCACGCACGTTGTCACCACCCCCTGTGTGGTAGCCATCTGATATTTAGCAGCAGGGCCAACTTTTACCATGGTCTCCATTTTTGCTGAATAATATTGGTACAGATATTTTTATATGCTTTTTTCTTTCAGGTAGA
This sequence comes from Catonia carolina, assembly GCA_035578175.1. Lineage (NCBI taxonomy): Eukaryota > Metazoa > Arthropoda > Insecta > Hemiptera > Achilidae > Catonia > Catonia carolina. The sequence goes on from JAQMRL010000027.1 coordinate 3,125,943, forward strand.
GAAACAAGAGCGGAAATCGATATCGCATCGGCCGCAAAAGAAACCTGATGCGGTCACCGTAACGCAAGCAGATATAGAAGAAAAACCGACTGTTACTAAACCAAAATTAAAAAGAAGACCGAAACCGGTTTTAGAAAACGAATTGTTACAAAGGATCATCCCTTTACATTCGGAAGACAGTTTAGAAGATGATTCGACGGCCGTAGATACAGAACCGGAAACAAAAAAGCCGACGGATGAATCATTACCGCATTATATGCCGGAAAACGGTATATATATTCCATTGAAAGGACCGGATCCGATGCAGTCTACATTGACCGCTAACAAGAACGAAGAAGAAATATCGAGGAAACTGGACCTGCAACGCAAGAAAAAAGAAATAGAACGGTTAAAAAAAATGGAAATGGAGCGAATAAAAGCGGAATATAAAAAGAAAGACACAGCGAAACATAAAAACGTGGATAAATCTAGCAACAGAAACACTAGTACCGATAATTATTCTGCCATTAAATCATCAAAATCGCATTCGACAACTACAAGACATGACGACGATAACGAACTAGTTAAAATAATACCGTTGCATGGCGATACACCTCCCAGGCGATTGAGTTTAGGCAACAATGAAATCACATCGACTGACATCTCACAGTTCGCTTCGTGCAACGATCAGCTGACAACTAAACTGTCATCATCTGCCAATACCGAACCCAGTGTCGGATCTAGTCGGACCACAAAACCGGCCGTCTTGGATTTATCTTTTAATAAACCAGGTAATTTTACTCAGATATTTGTTGTGTTTTAAATTTACCAGTATTGTAAATGACTTGAGTTGTTTATGAAAACTGGGACAGTTTTAGCAAGTAAAATGAAGAGTTTTACAATGTGTAAAGTACAAGGGTCATTTTTACTGTCTCTTGCCTATATGAATATTTTTATTTTTTTTTGTCATCAGTCTCTTGACTGGTTTGATGCACCCTGTTCTATCTTGCGCAAGTCGTTTCATATCTACATACCTGTAACACCCTACATCTTTTGTAATTTGCTTTATATATTCTAATCTTTGCTTCCATCTACAATTTACTCCCTCAATATTACCCTCCATTATTGATAGATGTCTTAGGATATGCCCCACTAGCCTATCCCTTCTTTTGGTAAGATGCTTCCATATACTTCTTTTTTCATCCACTCGCCTAAGAACCTCTAAATACTTATTTTGTCCACCCACCTAATCTTTAACATTTTCCTATAACACCACATATCAAAAGCTTCTACTATCCTCTTCTTTTCTACAGCCCCTATCACCCACGTTTCACTTCCGTATAATGCTACACTCCACACATAATGTTTTAAGAAATTTTTCCTAAATGAAATTTCTGTAAATGAATGTTTGTAGTCAGTAAGCTGTTTTTCATTTCAAAGGCTTTTCTGGCTTGAGCAAATCTATGAATATATAGGAAAGAATCAATTATATGAATATATAGGAAGGAAAGTATTGTTTTCATGTCAATTTTAACATATACACTTTTCCCCAGATCTACACGTAAACAGACCCCTGAACCCAAAAAACTTGTTTTTAGCGATTGGTCTGTGTGTGTGTGTGTGTTTGAACAGAATATCTTGAGAACGGAACATCTTACGAACTTGAAACTTGAAACTTAAGTTAGACACTACTACTGGTCCTGATACAAACATTTTCATCAAAATCGGTCAACCGGATGTAGTAGTTTATTTGTGTAATTTTTCACTTTTTTGCAATTTTCTCAAAAACTGATTGTATGATTTCTTTAAAATCGCCTCGTTTACTTATGCTCTACTAAATAGGGTAAGCGCCATGTTTGTTGAAATTCTTAGTGTGGCTGTTTTCACGTAAACATTTTTTTTTAAGATTAGAGCTGTAATATGCATGTTAGTGCAAAAATTTATATAATACAAATGTAGAGAACTTAAATCCTACAAGTTTTATTTCAAACATTTTTTTGTATAACGCTTAGTTTAGCGGTAATTAGCAATTTTCTGTTTTTTTTTCTCATGAAAACGTATGAAAATTCGATTTTTTAAGATTTCTGTCTTAGTATGCATTTTATGACAAAAAAAGCATATAATCAAATTTATAGGAAATAAAAAGATCTAAGTTAGAACTTTTATTTAAAGCATTTTTCTCTACAGAGCCAAGTTTAGCTTGAGAGAGTGATTTTCCGTATTTTTAAGCCAAACTGAGGTCGATTTTAATTTTGCGTCTTTTACTCGTGATTATAATAAGGTTATGTTTTTTGAGGTTAGTTTTTTGTTTATTTCTAATGTTTTATTACTAATGTTAGTTTGTATTGGTCATTATTTGCATTGGCAAGAGAAACTTGTGTGAGTGTTTCACACCAGATTTTTAAGGGTGGCACCAGCTTTTCGATCACCTCATGAAAGAACTCTGCCACGTGACCATTAAACCAGTTGGTTACAGTTTCTTTCTTTCCTTTACTAGGATTTGAACCAGGAACTTTCGGAGACGAAGGTTCTGTGGATGAAACCCTAGTAAAGGTAGTTACTTTTATACGGATTTGAATGCTAGACGGTGGTTACCGGTGTACTTTAATGGTTGGGGTTTAATTAACCATACTCAGTGAGTGTGTCTGTACAAGACTACACAGTCTCATTTACACGTCATATACATCATCCTCATCTCATTGGGTTCATGGGGTTGCTTATTGTTCTAAATTAAATAGATTGCAACGTACACAAATAAGGATTACAAAAAAAAAATCTGGTGTGAAACACTCACACAATTTTCTCTTGCCAATGCAAATAATGACCAATACAAACTAACATTATTAATAAAATATTAGAAATAAACAACAAACTAACCTCAATAAACATAACCTTATTTTAATCATGAGTGAATGACGCAAAATGAAAATCGAACTAAGTTTGGCTTAAAAAAACGGAAAATCACTCTTTCACGCTAAACTAGGCTCTGTAGAAAAAAATTCTTTAAATAAACGTCGTAGATCTTTTAATTTTCTATAAATTTTATTTTATACACTTTTGTCGTAAAATGCGTACTAAAGCCGAAATATTAAAAAAATCGATTTTTCACACGTTTTCGTGAGAAAAAACAGAAAATTGCTAATTACCGTAAATTAAGTGTTATACAAAAAAATGTTTGAAATAAAAGTTGTAGGATTTAAAATTGTCTACAACTTTTATTATATACATTTTTGCGCTGAAATGCATATTAAAGCCGTAATCTTAAAAAAACAAAGTTTTTACGTGAAAATACCCTTACCAAAAATTTCAACCAAGATGGCGCCTACCCTATCTTGTAGAGAATAAAAAATTGAGTAAATAAGGCGATTTTAAAAAAAATCGTAGGACCAGTTTTTGAGAAAATCGCAAAAAAGTGAAAAATTATACGAATAAACTACTACTTCCGGTTGACCGATTTTGATGAAAATGTTCATGTCTGGTCTGGTAGTGGTATGTAACTTAAGTTTCAAGTTTCAAGTTCGTATGATGTTCCGTTCTTGAGATATTCTGTACAGACACACACACACACACACAGACCAATCGCTAAAAACATGTTTGTGTGGGTTGAGGGGGTCTGAAAGCGTATAGATCCGGTGAAGAGTGTATTTGTTGTGATGGAAATGAAAACAATACTTTCCTTCCTATACTGTATATTCATATAGGCAAGAGAAAGTAAAAAAATTACAGTTTCTTTCTACATTTCATCATTTTCCAGTTTTGGTAAAAGATGAATGTCTGGTGGTGGGTCCAGTAATTGCCAATCACAGGTTGTCCGTCCAGTTGTGTGTTTCTCCTTGCACCTTGCACCTTGCACCAACCGTTATCCGTTATCGTAAAGCAGAATGACGCCTCTAGAGAGCAGCCCTCACTGGCGATTTTCAATTTTTTACTTTCTCTTGCCTATATGAATATACAGTATAGGAAGGAAAGTATTGTTTTCATCTCCATCACAACAAATACACTCTTCACCGGATCTACACGTTTTCTGACCCCCCTGAACCCACACAAACATGTTTTTAGCGATTGGTCTGTGTGTGTGTGTGTGTGTGTGTGTGTGTGTGTGTGTGTGTGTGTGTATACAAAATATCTCTAGAAAGGAACATCGTCCGAACTTGAAACTTAAAATTCAAGTTACATCCCCGTACCGGACCCGACATGAACATTTTCATCAAAATCGATCAACCGGAAGTAGTAGTTTATTTGTATAATTTTTCACTTTTTTATGATTTTCTCAAAAACTGGTCCTACGATTTGTTTTTAAATCGCCTGGTTTACTCAATTTTTTATTCTCTACAAGATAGGGTAGGCGCCATGTTTGCTGAAATTCTTGGTGAGGCTGTTTTTACATAAAAAAAAGTGTTTTTTTAAGATTACGGCTTTATTATGTTTGGCAGTGCAAAAATTTACATAATAAAAGTTGTAGAGAATTTAAAATTCTATAACTTTTATTTCAAACATTTTTTTGTATAACGCTTAGTTTAGCGGTAATTAGCTATTTTCTTTTTTTTCTCACGAAAACGTGTGAAAAGTCGATTTTTCAAAGATTTCGGCCTTAGTATGCATTTTATGACATAAGTGTATATAATCAAATATATAGAAAATTAAAAGATCTACAACTTATATTTAGAGCATTTTTCTCTACAGAGAGTAGTTTAGTGTGAAAGAGTGATTATCCGTGTTTTAAAGCTAAACTGAGGTTGATTTTCATTTTGTGTCTTTCACTCATGATTAAAATCAGGTTATGTTTATTGAGGTTAGTTTTTTGTTTATTTGTAATGTTTTATTACTAATGTTTAGGTTTATTATTAATTATTTGCATTGGCAAGTGAAAGTTGTGTGAGTGTTTCACACCAGATTTTTTTTTGGGGGGGGGGTTTAACGTTTGACTGTTGTGCAATTAGTGGTAATGCAGGAGGGAGGTGGTGAAGGATGAAATGATGGATGTGTGATCAGCTATAGACTCACTGTTGTCAATGTACTCATTTACTTGTGCATAATTTTCATCCTGTACCAGCATTAAGTTACAATAATAATGTGACAAACAGAATTTCCATATTTTCAAAATGCACTGTTATAACATACCCCTAACACTTTTCCCAGGTAAAGTAAACTGGATGAGGCCATCTCACCACCTGAGGGACCGGAGGTTTAAGGAAACTAGGTGTTGTTTTATTAGTGTGGAAAGGGTCGTCTGTTGTTATGATGCGATCGGATGGACTCATCTGGTTGGTTGCCGCCTAAACCCACTTCTACAGTTAATCCATTTTAAACCTATGCCATGCAAAGATAATGTGCATAAATATTATATTTAACATAATTATAATGTATTTTAAATTAACAAATAAAACAGCTTAAAAGTACTGCACTATTTATTTATTTTTTTACTTTTTAAGCTGTTTTATTTGTTAATTTAAAATATATTATAATTATGTTATGTAATATTTGTGTTGTTTAGGTGATCAGCCTGTAGGCTGGTTTGAACCAAAGAGAGGTTTCACTAAGTAACAACTAGGTGTCACGTGATTTACCAAAGCCTTCCTCACTGAGTGGAAAAGTACCCTTATGAGCATGCCGGGCCCTCTGAAAAGCACATATTTTCCACTCTGCAAATGACACCTTCACTTCATTCACCACAGGGTCCAACTGTATAATGAAATTCATTACTTTCAGAGGAGAAGATAACTGTGATTAGTATCTTTTACAACTGTACCTCTTCTGTTGTTAAATGATTCAGTCATTTAATTGGGTGACCATGTGATGATAAGAAACACAACTATTTATTTTAGCCCTGCAACTAACAGATTGAATGTTAAATATAATATTTTATGCACAACATTAAAGTACATTATCTTTGCATGTTCATTTGCATGGCACAGGTTTAAAATAGGCTAACACACTGTAAAAGTGCGTTAGGCAACTAGACGAGTTAATCACTTCATAACAACAGGCGACCCTTTCCACACTAATAAAACACCTCCTTTCGTTAAACGTCTGGTCCCTCAGGTAGATGACCTCGTCCAGTTTACTTTACCCCTTTTCCCTTCACTTGCACAACCCTCAGCCAGATTTCATATCTACCACTGTATCAGTGACATTTGCAAATGTTATGCAGGAACATCTTGTTGTGGACATAAATTGATAGAGGAGCAGTCATTATGAATGATGTTAGTCAGGCGTAGCGGACACAAAATAGATATTACTTTGTCAACTGCCTCCTGTATACAATAAATATATAATTGTCATTATTTTTGTCAGCCGGTACTCTTGATCTGGGACGTCCTGCGTCTAGTGGGAGCAGAACTCTCGGTGGAAGGGAAGAAGCTTCAAGGACTCCATCACCCGCAACATCACTGAGCGGTAGAGGTGGCTCTTTGTTCAGGCGCAGCTCTGAGTCTTCCAGCAGCACTAAAAGCAGAATATCTTGTGAGTATTATCGCCGCAAAGTTCTTAATAATTACTCGCAAACCAGATGAGTTTCAGAATTCAAAGCTAAAGCTCAACAATGAAGACATAGAGTGTGTGAAGAAGTTCAACTATTTAGGAACTTGGTTATGTGAAGACTGGTCATCAGATGTGGAAATCAAGTGTTGATAGAGAAGGCACGGAGTGCATTTATAAGGTTCAGAAGCATCCTCACAAACACGGAATTTGACCTCAACCTTAAAATACGATTCACAAAATGCTATGTATGGTCGGTACTTTTGTATGGCATGGAGGGTTGGACGCTGAAGGTTAACACCATGAACAGGCTGGAAGCATTTGAAATGTGGATCTACCGAAGAATCCTGAAGGTTCCATGGACAGCAAAAAGAACCAATGAGGAGATTCTGGAGAGGATAGGAAGGAAACGGGAACTAATGAGCACCATAAAAAGAAGGAAGACCGCTTATCTGGGACATGTGATGCGCAATGAGAGGTACCATCTGCTGTAACTGATAATTGAGGGGAAGATAGATGGACGGAGAGGAGTGGGCAGAAGGAGGATGTCGTGGCTGCAGAATATCAAGCAATGGACAGGGATGGAGGCCGCAGGAGACATAATACACACGTGTGGTGACAGGGAAAAATGGTCAGCGGTGATCGCAAACATCCATTAATGGATAGCAGACAAAGAAGAAGAAGATTATCGCCGCTCATAAATAACTAGATTGACTGTTTGTGTTTGGTTAGAGGTGTACTTTGATGGTTGGGGTTCAATTAACCATACTCTCTCAGGAATGGTTGGCCTTAGTCTGTGCAAGACTACCCCTCATTTATATATCATAGACATCATCCTCATCTGATTGGGTCATCGGGTTGCTTATTGTTCTCAATTGATGGACAGATTGCAACGTACACTAATTAGGAATTAAAAAAAATATATATATGTAAAGAAAAATATAATTTTCTTATTGTGAATTGTGCCGCGTTAGCATAAACAATGTACACAACAATGGAAACAAATAAACAGCTGAGAAATATTTTAATAGTTACGATTAAATAAAAATTAAAAACAAACACACAAAAGTGATTAGTGTTTGTGGCTAAAGAAACAACTACAATTAATGACATTAAATGTCGTTTTGTGTTGTAATAGGAGAAACTCAATTACAGTGTTTTTAATAGATTTAATACTTGTAATTTCAATTAGGTAAATATCTACTTCTAATATTATCATTTAATATCATTTCAATTGTGTTTTCGATTGCCATTGTCATTTCAATTAATTAGTCAACAACATTATATGATAATGAACAGCCAAAACAAAGTGAATTAAATATGACACTCACCTCAGAATATTACATTTATTCTACATCTTTCGTCTCCCTCGGAGGAGACATCATCAGCAATTAATCATACTAATCACATAAAACATAAAACATTAAAACAATTATGGTCAAAGACCACGTTAATTATTTGCTACATCAAGAACCATTCTGCGCGTGGTCATGCGGCCGAATAACTGCACGCGGAATGGTTAAATATTTTGTCGGCCATTTTTTTTGGTCTTTCAATAACAATAACCTATGAACATATAACCAGCTGATTATATTATATGCTAGTATTGCATGTTAATGCGCTCTATAATCGATGTGTTCAGTACGAGATGCAAGAAGAGAGTGAACTATTGCGGCTCTTACACGCATGCGCACGTAATGTTTGTCAGGTACAATGTGACAACGGTGGCAAACGATCTGATTGGTCTAAACAAAAGTGTGCCACTGCCACAGCAGAGCTCATCAACCGTGAAAAGCATATTAGAAACAGACTCTGATACCGATTTCAATATGTTGTGTTGTGTTTGTTTAGATTCAGCCGATTCGAAGAGTAAAAAGGATTCACGTAACAAATCAGTATTTTCATCTTTATTCAAAAAGGGCGGAAGTGGCAGAGAAAAAGATGAGCATCAGAGTGGGAGTGGGCCTCGCAGAAGAAAAAGCGGTGGCGATCATTACGAGAGGAGCGGTGGCAGTGGGAGTGGCCTTGACCCTAAAATAACTGACGTAGAATTCACTTTCAACCACCAGGTAATCAATCACCTTCTTCACTTCCCTTCACGTATCCCTCCTCCATTGCTCTCTTCACCTTTCATTCATTCATTCATTTAACCCTTTAACTGCTATTGACGTATACTATATACATTCGGAGCTCGCCGCACTTACTGTGCTACTAATGTACTTTTACGTTATTGAAAATCAAACGCACGTGCTACTTCCGCATTTGTACGTTCTAATGTTAAATCATAACACTACCTAATGGACATGTTACACCATCTACTTACTGGTTATTACGTGAAACTTTTTGACAGTGTCCTCCTGTATTTATTAGCTACATCGCATATTGTCAGATGTGTTACCGTGGTATTTCGGTGTCTTTAATTTATTCGATTATTTTCAAGTTATATTTCGGTTATATCATTTTCTTCATTTTTTTATTATAAAAATAAATAAAATATTGCATTTTACAATGCAAATAGTAAATAAATAAATAAATAAGTATTTTTTCGAAACAGCTGTTGCATATTTTGATTTTATTTTAAACTTCAAAGAATAAGTAATGATTTAAGATGAGACCAAAAAAGTCATTCCTAATTCAGCACAGGAGGTTACACATAACGATTCCTAAGGTAGCAGTTAAAGGGTTAAGAAATACATGATTTACTTGCCCGTAACAGACAGGTGGACTGTCAAATTATTTACTCTCAATCTGTTAGTTGCAGGGCTAAAATAAATAGTTGTGTTTCTTATCATCACATGGTCGCCCATTAAGGAGGTAGTCAACCCAAAAAATGAAAATGAAAACTGCAGGCTTTAATGTATAATTATAGATTTTAAATGAAAGAGTAATTTACTAGTAATAATCTACCACTTGAACCAGGCCAAAAAAATAATTACAGCCCCTAATATAACGGTCAGGGTGGAAAAGCGGGCTTTTACAAGGAATCAAATATCTCAGTAACCAAGAAAGATATCAACATGATTCTTGTGCTAAAAAATGCAGAAAATTACTGTCTATTATCTGTTGTATGCTATTGTATATATTTTTCTTACAAGAAATTAATTTAAGAGAAACCATATTTTCAGAAACATTTATTTTGTGTATTCACAAATTATTTTTTAACTAAATCCCTACTAAGTTTTTTGTAATAATCATTCAATAGATAATAGAGCAAGAAATTAAAAACATTTGAAAAAAATCATTCAAATACCTTCAATACAAACCAGAATATTTAATTCCCAAGAATGTAAAATCATGCAAAAACACATTTTTGGAAAACTTAATGTAAAGTTTAAGGAATAATTTCTCTCGCCTTGCTAGTGAGCTTTATTTTAAACAAATGTTTTTATAACTTTTTGTCAATGTACAAGTAAACACATGATGTGATTCAGAAAATTTTAAACTTCAAATAAATGCAAAAAACAATCAAAATTAAAAAGAAATCATCTTCTTGAGTTGACTACCCCCTTTAATGACTGAATCATTTAATAAGAGAAAAGGTGTGTGGGGGTGTGTTAGGTGACACTAATCACAGTTATCTCCTCTGAAAGTAATGAATTTCATTACACAGTTGGACCCTGTGGTGAATGAAGTGAAAGTGTAATTTGCAGAGTGGAAAATGTGCTTTTCAGAGGGCTCGGCATGCTGATAAGCGTACTTTTCCACTGAGTGAGTTGTGGCAATGGTAAACCACCTCACTCCTCGTTTTACTTTGTAAAACCTCTACACATTCAAACCAGCCTACAGGCTGATCACCTAAACAACAACACAATGATTTACATTCTGTCAACAGAGCAATAAAATAAAAACATTTTAATTTTACATTAAGAAAATTGTTACAATTTTTTTAAATGAAATATCTTATAAACAATATATATAAAGAAAATTGACAAGTAAAAAATTCGTTAGCTGTTTAACAGCTGATTTTTGGAGACGAAGGTTCCTGGTTGAAATCCTAGTAAAGTTAGTTACTTTTATACACATTTGAATAGTGGACAGTGGTTGTGGGTGTCCTTTTATGGTTGGGGTTCAATTAACCATACTCAGTGAGTGTGTCTGTAGAAGACTACACCTCATTTACACATCAAGATAGGGTATGCGCCATGTTTGCTGAAATTCTTGGTGAGGTTGTTTTCACGTAAAAAAAATGTTTTTTTTAAGATTACGGCTTAAATGTGTATTATAGAACAAAAATTTATATAATAAAAAATGTAGAAAATTAAAAATTCTACAACTTTTATTGCAAACATTTTTTTGTATAACGCTTAGTTTAGGGGTAATTAGCGTTTTTTTTTCTCTCAAAAACGTGTGAAAAATCAATTTTTTTAAGATTTTGGCCTTAGTATGCATTTTACGACAAAAGTGTATATAATAAAATTTATAGAAAATTAAAAGATTTACAACTTTTATTTTAACCATTTTTCTCTACAGAGCATAGTTTAGCGTGAAAGAGTGTTTTTCCATATTTTTAAGCCAAACTGAGGTAGATTTTCATTTTGCGTCTTTCACTCATGATTAAAATTAGGCTATGTTTATTGAGGTTAGTTTTTTGTTTATTTCTAATTTTTTATAACTAACTAATGTTAGGTTTATTGTTAATTATTTGCACTGGCAAGAGAAAGTTGTGTGAGTGTTTCACACCAGATTTTTCATTTTACGTTGTTTACTAATGTCAGGTTATACGGTCCATTATTTACATTGGCAAGAGAAAGCCGTATGATTGTTTTACACCAGATTTTTTTGTTGTTGAGAAATACAACTTTTATTTCAAACATGTTTTTGTATAACGCTTAGTTTAGCGGTAATAAGCGATTTTATGATTTTTTTTCTCACGAAAACGTGTGAAGATTTTGGCCTTAGCATTTTACGACAAAAGTGTATATAATCAAATTTATAGAAAATTTAAAGATTTACAACTTTCATTTTAACCATTTTTCTCTACAGAGCTTAGTTTAGCGTGAAAGAGTGATTTTCCGTATTTTTAAACCAAACTGAGGTTGATTTTCATTTTGCCTCTTTCACTCATGATTAAAATAAGGTTATATTTTTAGAGGTTAGATTTTTGTTTATTTCTAATGTTTTATTACTTATGTTAGGTTTATTGTTAATTATTTCCATTGGCAAGAGATTTTTTTTTTTTTTTTTTGTTTAACGTCCGACTGTTCTGCAATTACCTACTGCTAATGCAGACGGTGAAGGATGAAATAATTTTTTGTAACGTATGAAAATATGCCATGCCTGAATGGGATTCGATCCCAAGACCGCATGATGAGAGGCGAGCACGCTACCAATTGCGCCAATGCGGCCGGTAAGAGAAAGTCGTGTGAGTGTTTCACACCAGATTTTTCATTTTACATTGCTTACTAATGTCAGGTTATACAGTCAATTATTTACATTGGCAAGAGAAAGTTGTGTGATTGTTTTACACCAGATTTTTTTGTTTGTTGATAAATAGTTTAGATGATGTTTGTGATTTTGTAGGAAAGAAGAGGTCGACATACTACAGAACCGGATTCTATAGTGATACCGCTCCATTCGCCTGACAGTGTTGTAGAACCGTTGATGATTTACGACCCGCAAACTGAGACAATGGTGGACATGCACTTGGAAGAGGAGCCTCGTGTCAGATTGCCTCCTCCTCCATCGTCTGCAACTGCTGCTGCCGCTGCCGCCACCACAACTGCCGTTCGACCGTCTTCATCGTGCACTTTGTCGGAAAAAGCGATTGTCGTTTCTGCTGATGTCATCACACATTACAGTGAGTCGTTTGTCATGTTTCCTTCCTTCATAATAAGTAGACAGTAGCACCAATGAGTTTTTTCTTTTTTTTTTTAACGTCCAACTGTTCTGCAATTACTGCTAATGCAGACGGTGAAGGATAAAATGATTTTTTGTAACGTATGAAAATAATACGAGGTTTGTTCAAAAAAATAACGGGAATTGTTATTTTTTGAAAAAAATATTTATTTATTCATCTACATTAATATTGTCGCCTTCAAAGTAGTCCCCTTCGCATGCAATACACTTGTGCCAACGCTTTTTCCAATCCTCGAAACACTTCTGAAACTCGATCTTTGTGATAGCTTTTAGCTCTTTCACCGATTCGCTTTTAATGTCATCTATGCTTGTAAAACGACAGCCTTTTAATGTTCTCTTTATTTTTTGAAATAGAAAAAAGTCACATGGAGCCATGTCTGGCGAATATGGAGGCTGGGGCATTGTTACAGTTTTGTTTTTGGCCAAAAATTCACGAACAAGCAATGAAGTGTGAGCAGGTGCATTATCATGGTGCAAAAGCCATGAATTGTTTTGCCACAAATCCGGGCGTTTTTTTCGGATTGCTTCACGCAAACGGCGTTGAACTTGTAGGTAGTACTCCTTATTGATTGTTTGACCTTATGGCAAGAATTCATGATGCACTATGCCATTAAATTGAAGAACACAGTGAGCATAACCTTCACATTCGACCGCACTTGTCGAACCTTTTTCGGTCTTGGCGATCCAGAATGCCTCCACTGGGACGATTGAGCCTTAGTTTCGACATCGTATCCGTAAACCCATGTTTCGTCACCTGTTATAACACGTTTGAGTAGATTTGCATCGTTCTCGACTTCATTTAGTGACTCCTTAGCAACTTCCATTCGCCGCTGTTTTCGTTCGAAATTCAACAATTTTGGAACAAATTTTGCTGCCACTAGTTTCATACCCAAAACATCCGAAAAAATTTCATGGCATGAGCCAATCGATATGCCAACATCATCACTGACTTCTCTGATTGTGATTCGGCGATCGTTCATAACCATTTCTTTCACTTTTTTCACGTTTTCATCGGTTGTTGATGTGCTTGGACGTTTGTGTCATTCGTCATCTTCAACGTTTTCGCGGCCATCTTGGAAACGCTTATACCACTCGTAAATCCTTGTTTTACTCATAGCAGACTCACCATATGCCTTTGTTAACATTTCACACACTTTATTACACTTTATTTCATTTTTCACGCAAAATTTAATACAAATTTTTTGATCCATTTTTTTTAACAAACAAAAATAGCCGTGCTTGAAAAACACGTCTAACCTTAGCGGCTTCCGCTTAAGAACTAAGCAATGAATATTGTTGAAAATTTTATCGTACATCAGGGGCATGTGTACCAACATATAAAAAAAAAAATTTTTACAATCGGACTATCCAAACCCGCGAAATTTAGAAATTCCCGTTACTTTTTGAACACACCTCGTATGCCGTGCCTGAATGGGATTCGATCCCAAGACCGCATGATGAGAGGCGAGCACGTTACCAACTGCGCCAATGCGGCCGGCGTAGCACCAATGAGCTATAGCCTATCTACTGTAAGAGTAGGCCTACTCCGCGTGAGGCAACCACCTATACGCTTTTGTAAACGAATAAGGAATTGATACGAAGGCGTATCTACCTCTCCGCCTGACAATTAACTTGCACTACATTTCATCATAATCATAAAAATCTACAATCTACATCCAGCTAAAATAAACAATCCTATAAGCGTTTTCAATAACACCGTTCAGATTACTTGTAATTATTGTAGTTTCATAAAGAGACTCCTTAATTAATTATTTTAACCCTTTTCATTTAACAAAACAATTTTTTCTTCTTTTTAATGGTTGCCACCACTTTTATGTTTCAAAAACTCAACACATTCACTGTCACACATGTTAACAAGCCACAGCTTACAAAACTTTTCAACTGCAGTCTTCGAAAAAAATCGAAACGAACCGATACAATACCAAAAGATAACTAATGAAACAAAAAATGAGTTCAACACGGGCAAGTGCAAACAATTTTATTAAACTAGTCACAGACATTAATTATTTTAATGATATGAAGTAAATAATCTGAAGTGATAAACAACGAATCACTGGAATTGTTTACTCTCCTGTTATAGTTCAAGCGCATTGGTCTTGTATTATTACTTGTGACCAAAAATAAAACTTGAGTCTTTATTAGAAACCTTCTTCTTCTTCTTAAAGTTCCATCTCCTATCGGAGGTTGGATATCATAATGGCTATGGTCACTCTGCTGGCTGAAACCTACTATTAGAAACCTACTAATCATAAATAATAATGTAATAAATTGAAAATAATGTAATGAAAAAAAAACAATGTAAGAGAAACAATAGTAAAAGTTTTAGTTATTAATGGTAAACTAATGTTCGATTTATAAAACATTTTCTAACAGATGAATTGAACGTGTTTTCATTAAAATATTAAGCTTAGAGTGAATTAGTGTTTTATTGAATTTTTGTTTTTGATGATGGTGTGCGTATTTTTAATTAATGCGCATGCTCACTTGTGTTGCTGGTTGCATACGTCGGAGTACTCTTAGCGTAGACAGACTATAGGAGCAAACCATCTGACCTTTTGTCCACATTTATACAAGCAGCTTTAATCGCTTACACTATTGTTTCAACAAAAACTGAAATAGAAAAATTATTAGTTCTACAAGCTTTAAAAAGAGTTGTGCTAATCTGTAATTATTTAAAAGAAATGAATTAGTAGGTAAATTGTGGGGCCGGTTGTGGAAGCCTATCCCGATGAAATGAGTCACTTTGAGTCAGTAGTCATGATTAATGAATTCTCTACATTTAGATGTACCAGTTTTTATCGTTGACATGTCGTATATACTCCCGAACAAGAAGAAAATAAACAGATAATGTTTTTTGTACCCGCCATCTTAATGCAGACTAAATCTGGATTTTGTCCTTTTTATCTGGATCCACTGCCAGTGAGTTCATGGAAAAGCGTTTTCATTATTTTTAATGTCAAAAATATGTATTAAAATGTTTCAGATTCAGGTATTGTTTCCTGTTTCAGATTCTCAGGAGAAACCCGAGGTGCAGAAATATGAGAAGCCAGAAAAGATGAGTACCAACACAGCATCCGTCGTCGTGTCACCAAAATCGCCAAAAGTAACACCATCTTCTTCGTCAATTGTTTCTCCGAAATCACCGAAAACGACGACGCCAACTTCTTCAGTATTGTCCGGTGGCAGCAGCAGCCAACGGATTCAACTGATGAAAGAATCTTCACCGAGCAGTGGCGAATTGTTACCGGAAGTATTAAAACTTTTACCGCCAGAAATGATGGTGCCGACTGGAAAACCTTCAGAAACGGCGAGCAGTAGCAGCAGTAAAGGGAAACTTTCGGCACGGTCCGATGAGAGGAATAATTCATCGGAGTCTGAACAGGATTCAGATGCGGTGCTGATCCGAAACGAGGAGCGGTTGCAAGGTGATGGCCAAGAAGAAGAAGATGATCAAGAGAAGAAGACGCTCGTGCATCAGCCAGATTCCTTAGAAGATGAACTGCCATATGTTCCTACGACTCTTCCACAAGAAAGGTAAATCGACTCTCTCCATTAGCCGTATCTGGCACGCACACATTCACAGTATGTTATAGTGAGTTCACAATAAGAACCAACTGTCGAATCAACAAACTGCATCTGTGGTAGTACATGTGAATACACCACACAAATACATGCAACAGCCTAGCATTAGTCACCAACACTTTTATAACTGCTAAACAATAACAACCAACAGCCGCATTGCGTTCCCTAACCTCAATAAAATCTTTCCCAAAATCACTTAATTTTGTTTAGAATTCAGTTACATACTACTCCGTGTTGTTTATAGGCTTATTCAATGTTTATATTACAAATTCTTCATGTATGTGTCATTTTTAATTTTAAGATCCTAAATGAGTTTTCAATTTAGTTGGCTTTGTTATTTTAAAATGTTCGGTTCGGTTTAATTGTGCGTCTAGTTCGAATGGTGCTTTTAGTTTCATGTACGGTTTAATTTTATTGTAGTTATTACTTTATTCGACTGTATGAACAAAAGTAAGTTTATTTTTATTTTTGCTCAAAAAGTTGACATTAATTTATAGTGATGGCTAATGCACCCGAGTCCTCTATTTACAAACACCAAAAAGGTAAACCTTTGAGAATAAAGTAAGTGAGTTTTAAAATTAGTAAACAATAATAATTTTGTTTATAAAGTAAGCATTTAAAATTATAAAAAAACATTAAAGTATTTAATTTTATTAAGCTAAAATTAATTACTCATAAGAGTATTAAACACGAGTCGTTTCACATACGCATACTATGAAAATCACAAATAATACTTTTGGTGCGTACGGTTCTGGAGCTGTGACATCATTCACTGTTTGTTTACTTTGCAGTTGGTTCTTAAAATGAATTTGGTATGGTATACTTGAAATAAATAACCGATCATTTTGGTATAAATTGTAAACGACATTCTGTTGACTTTTTTGTCGCAAGTCACGTACGTAGTCTGAATCAACGCATGGTTGCTTGAGTATCAGTAGTCACTGTCCACTTTTATTTGAAACTGCACGGTACATTTTTTGTGATTTTTCCTTTCATGCGATGAAATCGCTAGTGGGTGTCTACCCTTAACAGGTTTTAGGTGAACAACTGTAACTGATGTGGTGGGATGGGGGCGGCAGAGGCAGAGGCAGGGTAGCGGTTCAATGAGTAGATACCTAAAAAGTGTAAATTTATGGTTCAAACTATAAAACGGAATAATTATGGTGATCGTATGTTCTTTGTAAAACATAAGACATGCACTGGCGATATTTTTTTTTAAAGGTGAAAAACCATAGCAGTTATCATCACCTGTTGTTCTCCACAAGGGTGTAAAAAGCCCGATTGCAGAACACTTTTTTTCAAATAATACTTAAAATCTTACTAACTAGTATCACAGGAATGCAAATAAAACTTTACATAAAAAGTAATATCACAGACAAAAAAGGCTAAAAAGGGCTGTAAAAGGGCCATAAAATAATCAAAAACACACACACATAAACTGAAACTGAATATCACAGTTAGAATAAATGACACTAATGACATTGACAACTTATCTTACAAACTAGTATCACAACCAAAAATAATATGTCAGGCATAAAGGGTCACAAAAGGGTGTAAAGGGGTCACATAATAAAAACACACACATATTAATATAAAACATATACTATAGAATATAACTAGTAATTAGAACAAATGAAACATTCCGTATCACCCTATACTCTCACACACTCTCTCTTCTGTTAACTAATCAATCATATAAATTTTAAAGCCGCGTCCAACAATAGCGCTTTCATCACCGAGTATATCCCATAATTCAAAGGGAATCTTAAATCGCAGACTCAGAGCTGTGTAGCAGATGCAATCTACCGATACCTGTTTGACTGTCAAAGGAGAATCGCACCTGCCACAAATTGGAGCATCACCAGACATCATGAGATACCCATGCGTTAATCTGGTTTGTCCAATTCTAAGTCGTACGATGACAACTTCTTCCCTTCTGTTCTTCCTCATAGACATAGGCTAGGCCTTAACTACGTGTTTTACCTTCTGTAGCTTGTTGCCATGAGAGTCAGTCCATTCTACCTGCCACGAATCAGTGATGACCCGCTTCACCAGACTCACAAAATCAGACGTAGTCAGATATTGCGTGAAAGCCGGTTGGCGAGCCGCCTACTTAGCGGCCAAATCAGCAGCCTCATTAACAACACTTACTTCTCTATCGTTTAGGTGGACACTGGCGATACATTGTTAGTAGGGCTAATAAGTATCCTGGCCCACTCTTTTATTTTCTCGTGGTTGTCTGCAGTAGGTTATTCCGGGTGCACTTAAAATTACTAAACTTTCTTAAAAAATAATTACTTTAATCGCTACCTTATTGTACATGATTGGGTTGTTTATATGGCCTCCTTTCGCATGAAGACACCTTTGCTCTCGTTTCAATTTGTTTTCAAACATTTTACCTGACTCACCAACAGTATTCCTTGAATGTATGCCGTTATCACGGTGTTCAGTTTGTCAATAGTTTATGGTATGATGCAATAAACTGTTTTTCAGGAACAATAGTCCCTGAAAACGAAAATATTTCAAAGAAATTACGCTTCACTAAATCACTATATGGGAAGACCTCGACTTACACGAATTTGTTGAACATTATAACAGGTGTTTTATTAAGGACGCAGCCCTGATTATAAGAAGATAGATGTAATACATGGGTAAATTTACTCTCCCCCGATCGGTATGTACTCAAGGCCAACTACCTAACACAGTTAAAATGTTCCAGTCAACCATTAGTGTGGTGACAGCAGTCATTTCGTTATATTGTGTCACCAATGGTTTTTTTCCAAGGAAGAACCGGGTGTTTTATTAAGGATGCAACCGTGATTATAGGAAGATAGAAGTAATAGAATGTTTTCATTGCACTTTGCTATCCATTTATAAAATAATAATTTAGATTAATTAATAATTTTTAAAGTATGGAAAATAAAAATATGCCATAGATTGTGGCTTTTAACACAGGGTTGCGTTCTAAGTTTTTTCATCTTTTCTACTTCAATTCCTAATCATCAGCATCTCATAATTGGCGTCGTTTTCATCTCTGCCATCGTCATTGTTATCTCTAACTTCAACACTTTGTGTTTCGAGTGTTGATTTACGATTCATCAAGTTTGATTTTGTTATTTTTTTTTGTTTCTTCACAGTTCGGTCTTTTTCAAACACACTACTGAGTGTCGTTTGTGTTTTAATTCTAAGGACATTACTCAGATTTTCTCATATTTGCTTAAAGTTATTGTATTTATTAACTGATTACAAAAGAAAAACTATACTATTATAAAAAAAAAAGTTAAAAGCCACAATCTTTTCCTTGGAAAAAACCATTGGTGACACAGTATAATGAAACGACTGCTGTCACCACACTAATGGTTGACTGGAACATTTTAACTGTGTTAGGTAATTGGCCTTGAGTACATACCGATTGAGGGAGAGAAAATTTACCCATGTATTAATTTTATCTTGTTATAGTGAGCGTTGAGTCCTTAATAAAACGCCTGTTATTGCAGTATCAGTTCAGTACTTGATGAGGCTGTATCAGTGTATGCCCTAAAATATGATACTTTACATGTAAACACTTTTTACAGTTAAAAAAGAAAGTAGTTTTCACCTTTAAATTTTCAAAATATTTCTGGGAAGAACCCTGGATTCCCTCTAAGTTGGGAATTATTCCATACCCCCAACTCCTGGATTGCCTCTTCCCACATTAGCTCACCGTTGGGTTAGGGTAGAGCGCAGGGCAACCACCCTGAATATCGCTTTTGTATCACCTCTTCTCTCTATCAGGCTGTCCATAAAAATTTCAGTCGACTCCAGTTACAAAGTAAATTACAGAACCCAATGGTGTCTTAATTTTATCAACTAAGTGAGGGAAAAACTAAAATATCAACAAACTATTGGTGATTTGTTACGTGCTACAATATTTATAATGACTTCAACAAAATACTTGTAATATTATACTAATTGAATACGCCGTACACATACATACACTTTTTAAAAATCTCCAACTGTTGTGCGCTTTCAATTGTTCCATGTTTGGGTGCCCTGATTATTGTCTCTGTTACACCATAAACAGTTAATGGCAGAATAAATTAAGATGAATGTTTATGCAACATCCAGCTTCTTGTCTCCACGCTTTTCATTTCATTTCCATCTATAAACTTTTTAGTTTTGCGCTCGACGCTTAACATTTTTACAGCACATTTACATGTATATTTGGGTGAAGAGTGGATTTGTTAAAAATTGACATGAAACAATACTTTCCTTCCTATATATTCATATAGGCAAGAGAAAGTAAAAAAGGACATAGGACATGGCAAGAAGTTATGACACCTAAAATGCATATTTTAATCACACCGTTCATGTACTTTTACTGTTCAGAACGAAATTCTTGTACGCTAAAATAAGTTTCACCAATCAAGTCATTTTTTATATTTTTTTAAAGGAATGCAATTAAGAGTACATTTAAAAAATTGGGTTAATTTATTGTTGTATTTTCCCCTGCACAAGTAGGTTTTTGTTGACACAATTTCTTGTTGTGGTTAGCCACTTAATAATCGTTTCTGTTACTCGTGTTATGATAGTGGACATTGAAATTTTGCCGGGTATACATTAACACGGAATGAGCGACCATAACCTATTTAACCCTTTATTGGCCACCTAAGGTCGAGTTTATTTAAGAATAAGCTAAGCAGTTGAACCCTATTGGCATTTTATGTGTTTATAGAAGATGTTCTCTGGTAGTAAGTACGCTATCCACATTTTCAAAATAGTGCGCACTGACCATTTGCTTCATGAGTTACACGAATGTGGTAAGGAACGATTCATACCAGCGTATGCTACCACGTTGATAGTTGTTTCTTTTGTACAGTGCTTAGAAAATTCAAGTTTTTTTATGGGAAGCCAAGCATAAGTACATGCCGTTATAGAGTTTAGATAAGTTATTCTACACATTTTTCTGTTATATAGGATTACAAGTTGTTTTAGTATGTGATTCCCATTTCAATGAATGTTCCTTGGTAAGTATGCTTACCAGGGCTTAACATCAACAAAGAAGAAATGTCTTATACTGTTCTGCCACTAGAAATACATTATTCAAGACCTATAAAACAACATTTAACATTTTACAACATGTAGCCCTATATTTCCCCCCATAGTACTGCCCTATAAAGGGTTAAGCTCCTGAAATAGTGGTAAGGTGGTCGGCTCCCTCCCTCCATACACCTAATAGCTCTCTTTTGAATTTTAAAATCGTATCCATATTATCCCATAACGAATACTTGAGGGTAAGTCAATTATTATCCGCAATGTAGTTATCAATTTTTTTTTTTTTTTAATTTATTTTTTTAACGTCGCATCAACTGCAACGGTCATTACTGACGACGTGACGTTGGGGTGTAACAATTGTTCAATGGAGGATGAAATGATTTTTTTGTAACGTATGAAAATATGTTGTGCCTGAGTGGGATTCAAACCCAGGACCGCATGATGAAAGGTGAGCATGTTACCAACTGCGCCAATGCTGCCAGCTATAAAATTTGTTTTATAAGGAGTCATTGATTTACCTCGGACGAAGGATTGAAAGAAGCGGTGCATTCCTGGCTCGCATCTTAACCAAAAACCTTCTTTTATGAGGGCATCAGGAAACTTGAACAACGATGGACCAAGTGCGTTGAAAAGCAAGGGGACTATGTCAAGGGAAAAATTATGTACTTGTACTACGTACTATGTATTGTACTAGTTTCTTATTTGATTTCAATAAAATTTTATAGTAATCAAATAGGAAATTTACAAGTACATCATTTTTCCACATAGTCCCCTTGCTTTTCAACGCACTTGGTCCATCGTTGTTCAAGTTTCCTGATGCCCTCATAAAAGAAGGTTTTTGGTTGAGATGCGAGCCAGGAATGCACCGCTTCTTTCAATGCATCGTCCGAGGTAAATCGACGGCCCCTTAATGCCTCTTTGATTGGACCGAACAAGTGATAATCAGAAGGAGCAAAATCGGGACTATGTGGAGGATGAGCCAGTACTTCAAAATTGAGTTTCTGGAGCATTCAGCTGTGTGGGCAGCAGTATGCAGATGGGCATTGTCGTGCAACAACACAACACCTTTTGACAGCAGTCCTCGATGTTTGCTTCGAATTGCAGGCTTTAGCTTGGCAGTAAGCATCTCACTGTAACATACACTGTTTATTGTTGTGCCCCTTTCCTGATAATGTTCCAGTACTGGACCTTGTGAGTCCCAAAAAACCATAAGCATCAGTTTTCCTGCGGACGGTTGGTTCTTGAATTTTTTCTTGCACGGCAAATTTGAATGTTTCCATTCCATACTCTGCCGTTTACTCTCTGGGTTGTATTGATGGATCCATGTTTAGTCACCAGTAATAATCCTGTCTAAGAAGTTGTCCCTTTCGTTACCATAGCGATCCAAATATTTTTTGCAGATGTCCAAGCATGTTTGTTTATGCAACAGTGTCAGTTGTTTTGGGACCCATCTTGACAAACTTTATGAAACCCAAGTGCGTTGTGAATGATTTCATAGGCAGAATCGTGGCTAATTTGCAGACGATGTGCCACTTGCTCAATAGTTACTCGTCTGTCTAGGAAAATCATTTCACATGAATGCTCAATGTTTTCTTTATTTACGGCGGTAAACGGTCGTCCGGCTCCTTCATCATGCTTTTTTGCATTTTTGAATTTTTCAATCCATTCGTAGACACTCCGTTGTGGCAAAACACTGTTCCCGTACTGTACCGAAAGTCTTCTATGAATTTCGGCCCCTGATACACCTTCCGACCACAAAAAATGGATCACTGAACGTTGCTCTTCTTTGGTGCAAATAGAAAGCGGAGCAGCCATGATTAACAGCACGACAGCGATAACGAAACTAACGTAGCAGCTTGAAACTTGCATACATATAACCACAAATAAACAAAGCATGCGTCATCAACACAAAACGACAGTACTGCCAACATAAACAAAAATATAACTAAATTGCGGATAATAATTGACTTACCCTCGTAAGACCATGATAAGCTGCCATAAAGTTATGCAAACTTGATCGGTATAGAAATGCCAAGAGAAACATCTATCTTGTGATACTTCTAACTAGGGATTTGACTGTTTCTACTCTCTCTAGACTATTATTATGAATAAATACATCCACTTCTCTATAGATAGTGAAGTCATGAGATTGCCTTTGCGTATGTATTGGCTTTGAGAAAAAGGAAGTGAAATATTTGCAGTGCTGCCAACCTCAACAATGTGACACTACTTGTACATTTCACTACCGTGCAGTTTCTTAATACATTTTGTAAGCTGTGGTTTATTACTAGAATATATTTTATTCATAAACCTTATAAGAAATAAATGTGACCTGTAATATTGCCTAAGTGTATAGCTTAATTACATGACTAGAAATGTTTGATTTACTCTAATTACGAATAAATCGCCTTCTTTACTATTGCTGTCATCGGCGTTTTCATTATCAGTCTCTCTAGTATGTACCTAACCGTTTTCTTTTTTTACCAGTTGTCAACAAAACTGTTAAAGAATAGCTTCTTCATGTCCTTAATTTGCTTCTTTATTTTTCGAATTGTGGAAAGAGAAACATCACAGTAGTTAGCCGCTTGTTCAAAGCTTTTGTTATGAGGCACGGATAGCCATTTTTGTTTAACTTCAACTTCACAACATTTTATTACATTGCGTTCAGCATTGTGAATAGTTCGACCATGTTTTTGAGAAACCGGCATTTGTGTTTACGGTTACAAAAAGTTTTTTTTTTATTTTTCTAATTTGTGTACGTTGCAATCTGTTCAATTGAGAACAATAAGAAACCCCATGACCCAATGAAATGAGGATGATGTGTATGACGTGTAAATGAGACTGTGTAGTCTTGTACCGACCATTCCTGAGAGAGTATGGTTAATTAAACCCCAACCATGAAAGAACACCGGTAACCACTGTCTAGTATTCAAATCCGTATAAAAGTAACTACCTTTACTAGGATTTGAACGAGGAACCTTCGTCTCCGAAAATCAGCTGTTAAACAGCTGATTTTGGCGACGACTTTACCTCTAGACCAACCCGGTGGGTTTAAACAATCAGTTATATTGGTACAGTTAACCTAGAAAAGGTTGCGCGATATACTGTATATGCTCTGGGTATAGTATAAGTTATGAAGTCGTGCATGTGTACTGATGCTTTTCCCCCTTTCCCCCTCGTGACTCAAGTGACCATACGTTGTTGATCGATTCGACATGATTTTGTCGTTTTTCTTTGTGCTATGGTTATGGCTGGCATTGTTTTAGGTCGGTGGCGCATCCAATAATTCCGATAAAACAGCGTGTGTCGGAAGTGAAGACTTATCCGATAGAGAGGCCGCGTTCGACGACTCCAATCAACCCGGCCACTTTAGACGATTACATAACTCCTTACGATGAAGCGACTCCTCTTATCACCTCTTATGACAAGATGCAGATCACACTGCCAAGGTAATTATTATCATCACAATCTATATCACTACAGTCTGTCTACGCCACTAAGAGTACTCCGATGTAGGCAACCAACAATACAAGTGATGAGCATCATCAACAAACAACAATTCCATACAACACTAAATTATTCGCTCTAACCTTAATATAACAAAAACATGTTCAATTCATCTGTTAGAAAATGTTTTATAAATCGATCATTAGTTTACCATTAATAACTAATTGTTACTGTTACATTGTTCTTTTTCGTTACATTATTTACTATTATTACATTATTATTTATGAGTGATTAGTAGGTTTTTATTATAGACTTAGTTTTATTATTTTATTTTTGGTCACAAGTAATAATACAAGACTAATGCGCTTGAACTATAACAGGAGAGTAAACAATTCCAGTGATTCGTTGTTTATCATTTCAGATTGTTTATTTCATATCATTAAAATAATTAATTTCTCTGACTAGTTTAATACAACTGTTTGCACTTGCCCGTGTTTAACTCATTTTTAGTTTTATCAGTTATCTTTTGGTATTGTTTCGATTTTCTTCGTAGACTGAAGTTGAAAAGTTTTGTAAGCTGTGTTTTGTTAACGTGCGTGATAGTAAATGTGTTGAATTTTTGAAACATAAAAGTGGTAAACATTAAAAAGTAGAGAAAAATGTTTTGTTAAATTTAATGGTTAAAATAATTAGTTAAGGAGTCTTTATGAAACCACAATAATTGCAAGTAATCAGAACGGTATAATTGAAAACACATAAAGGATAATGTTAAGTTTATCTGGATGTAGATATTTTTATGATGGAAGATAATTGTTAGACGGAGAGGTAGATAGACGCGGTAACTAGTGTAAAACTTTTGTTTACAACGTATAGGAGGCGCTTGCCTCGTGTGGAGTACTCTTACAGTAGATAGACTATACCATCTTATCTATTTTATTACTAATGAAAGCTAACCACTCTAAATAATTTTTTTTTATCCCTAATGTGTGTACGTTGTAATCTGTTCAATTGAGAACAATAAACAACCCCATGACCCAATGAGATGAGGATGATGTGTATGACGTGTCAATGAGACTGTGTAGTCTTATACAGACACACTCACTGAGTATGGTTAATTAAACCCCAACCATCAAAGTACACCCAAAACCACTGTCTAGCATTCAAATCCGTATAAAAGTCTTACCTTTACTAGGATTTGAACCAGGAACCTTCGTCTCCGAAAATTAGCTGTTAAACAGCTGATTTTGGCGACAACTTTACCTCTAGACCAACCCGGTGGGTTAGCTAAATAAAATGATGTAAAAACCGTAACCAAGATACCTAAACGTTGCACTAACTCTAATTGATTACACATTAATATTGTTATTAGTGTATAGTGTTATAGTATTGCCCATTAAACAGTTTGCACTAACTGTCTTCGTATAAACTGATTTCAACACAATTTCATACACTTTTCATAGGTATTCAACTCTAATTAAAAAAAAATCTGGTGTGAAACACTCACACAAATTTCTCTTGCCAATACAAATAATTAACAATGTAACCAAACATTAAAAATAAACAAAACAACTTACCTCAATAAACGTAACCTAATATTAATCATACATGAAAGATGAAAAATGAAAATCGATCTCAGTTTAGCTTAAAAATACAGAAAATCACTCTTTCACGCTAAACTAGGCTCTGTATAGAAAAATGCTTTAAATAAAAGTTGTAGATCTTTTAATTTCCTATAAATTTAATTATATACACTTTTTTCGTAAAATGCATACTAAGGTGGAAATCTTAAAAAAAATCAATTTTTCACACGTTTTCATGAGAAAAAACAGAAAATTGCTAATTACCGCTAAACTAAGAGTTATACAAAAAACTTTTTGAAATGAAAGTTGTAGGATTTTAAATTCTCTACATTTCTGCACTAAAATGCATATTAAAGCAGCAATTTTAAAAAAACAATTTTTTTTACGTGAAAACAGCCTCACCAAGAATTTCAGCAAACATGGTGCCTACCCTATCTTGTAGAGCATAAAAAATGTAGTGAACCAGGCCATTTTTTGAAAAAATCGTAGGACCAGTTTTTGAAATAAATCGTAAAAAAGTGAAAAATTACATGAATGAACTACTACTTCTGGTTGACTGATTTTGATGAAAATGTTCGTGTCGGGTCCGGTAGTGGTATGTAACTTAAGTTTCAAGTTTGTACGATGTTCCATTGTTGAGATATTTTGTATACACACACACAGACCAATCGCTAAAAATATGTTTTTTGGGTTGAGGGGGTCTGAAAACGTGTAGATCCGTGAAAACTCTATTTCTTTAAATCAACATGAAAACAATACTTTCCTTCCTATATATTCATATACGCAAGAGAAAGTAAAAAAAAGTAATATCACAGACATAAGGGGTAGCAAAAGGGTGTAAAGGGGCCACTGAATAAAAACACACACATATAAATATAAACTTATAATAACCGAATCTTAGGCAAATCGTGTCGTATCATATACAGTACAACGTCCATTTACATGTACAGCTGTTCGGTACCATATTTAATTCGGTTTTTTTTAAGTGGGTTTAACGAATTAAGAGGTATCGTGCTTGTAAAAAATGTTAAGCGTCGAGCACAAAACCAGAAAGTTTATAGATGGAAATGAAATGAAAAGCGTGGAGACAAGAAGCTGGATGTTGCATAAACATTCATCTTAATTTATTCTGCCATTAACTGTTTATGGTGTAACAGAGACAATAATCAGGGCACCCAAACACGGAACAATTGAAAGCGCACGGCGTATTCAGTTAGTATAATATTAGAGTATTTTGTTGATGTCATTATAAATATTGTAGCACGTAACAAATCACCAATAGTAAGTTGATATTTTAGTTTTCCCCTCACTTAGCTGATAAAATTAAGACACCATTGGGTTCTGCTATTTACTTTGTAACTGGAGTCGACTGTATTTTTTTATGGACAGCCTGATAGAGAGAAGAGGTGATACAAAAGCGATATTCAGGGTGGTTGCCCTGCGCTCTACCCTCACCCAACGGTGAGCTAATGTGGGAAGAGGCAATCCAGGGGTTGGGAGTATAGAATACTTCCCAACTTAGAGGGAATCCAGGGTTCTTCCCAGAAATATTTTGAAAATTTAAAGGTGAAAACTACTTTCTTTTTTTAACTGTAAAAAGTGTTTACATTAAAGTATCATATTTTAGGGAATACACTTATACAGCCTCATCAAGTACTAAACTGATACTGTAATAACAGGCGTTTTATTAAGGACTCAACCCTCACTCTAACAAGATAGAAGTAATACATGGGTAAATTTTCTCTCCCCCAATCGGTATGTTGGCAACAGGGTACTCAAGTATAACTACCTCAGACAGTTAAAATGTTCCAGTCAACCATTAGTGTGGTGACAGCAGTCGTTTCGTTATATTGTGTCACCAATGGTTTTTTTACTAGGAAGAACACATGTTTATTGTAGAGACTTACATAGCGAGTAAATCTTACAAATGTGTGCAAGATAAGTTTCAGTTGAAATTTCCCCGTTCTGCCATTCCGATTAAATCGTCAATATTGCGTTTGATAAATAAATTCCATAGAACTGGGACTGTACTTGATGAGAAAAAACCACCTCACCAGCCAACAAAGTTAACCGTGGAAGTTCTCGAAGATTTGAAAAATCGTTTGACTCGATCAACTAAAAAATCGCTTAGAAGATTATCATCGCAAGCTGGGCTAACATTAACTACTGTTTTCAGAGCTGCGAAAAAGTTACGTTTGCATCCTTATCAAGTTGGCGTATTTCATAAACTAAAAGCTCCAGACCATCAGAAACGATTACAATATTGTTGGTGGTTTCGATCTTTGGTTGAAGAAAATGGTATTCAATTGTTGGATCATTTTTATTTTAGTGATGAACAAAATTTTACGCAGCTCAAGAAAAATAAACTGATGCTGCCGTACCTATACCGGTTGCACACATTTGTAAGATTTACTCGCTATGTAAGTCTCTACAATAAACACGCATTCTTCCTTGGAAAAAACCATTGGTGACACAGTATAACGAAACGACTGCTGTCACCACACTAGTGCTTGACTGGAATATTTTAACTGTGTTAGGTAGTTGGCCTTGAGTACATACCGATTGGGGGAGAGAAAATTTACCCATGTATTACTTCTATCTTCTTATACTCAAGATTGCGCCCTTAATAAAACACCCGTTATGTTTCAGTTATTTATAAGGTGAGTTTACAAAATGTTTTACAGCTAGTTTTCTACTTGTATTTTCACGTACAGTATTTTCAGTATAAAAATCTTCAGTACCTACTTCACTGTAGTTCAAAAAAATCTGCACTAATGCATTTTTTGTAAAAAAACTAACCAATCTCATGCAATAGGGGTGCCCCCTTTCTGGATCCACCCTTGTTGCCAAGTGGGATATTCAAATGGGGTAATTCATCACAGTTTAACATGAAAAGAGTTTTTAAAATACAGAAAAAAGCTGTTAGGTGTATGATGAGAGTCAACCACCTTACCTCATGCAGATCACTATTTAAAGAGCTGCAATTGCTCACAGTTCCTTCTTTCTACATTTTTCAAGTGAGAATGTACCTAAAGAAAAATACCTTTTTACAGAATTTAGATGTTCACAACCACTACACAAGAAACAGAATCGATTATTATGTTGCTAATCACAACACTAAAATGTTTTGAACAAAAACCAACTTATGCAGGTAGAAAATACATCAATAAATTGCCACAAGGTTTAAAAAGTTTTGACAATTTAAGTCATTTCAAAAAAAAAATTAAACAATACTTGATTGATGAAACATTTTACAGTGTGCACGAATTCCTTTCTAAATAGTTTTTGGGTGAAGTATATTTAACTTCTAATTAAACAAATATTGTGTACTATTAGATACAATGGGGTTCATGACAACCCTACTGAAGTAAGCAGTAGCAGAAACAAATGTTTTGGTGGTAAGTGATGAATTTATCATTGGTGATAAACTTTTAGTTTATCAGTTTTATCTTGACATGTCCTATACTACCTTTGGAGTCTCGTGGATGCAAAAAAGAAAGTGTATGCCTTACTCAGAAATTATTAATGGATGGGCCGGCTGGCTGCCTTTGATAGTTGAGATGAGATTTATTGTTGTGGAAAATAATAGCGGTGATATTTTTCAGGACAGACTCCATCAAAAGTGAAGGAAGATCACGGAGTCCAGGACGCAACACGAACACGTGGTCGCATTTCACAGAGAAAGGATTGAGCCACCACCAAACGTCACAGCAGCACGGTTCGAGTTCCCGATCGGCGACCACATCACGTGAATCGCGGCGGAAGACACCACCGACGCCTCCATCACCTCCACCTTTACCACCGCGGGCAACGGCTGCTTGGGTCAGTTTCGATGAAGTGCCGGAACGACGGAGAACGCCCAAAAGAATAACGACGTTACCATCTTCAACGCTTCAACACGGAGCGCACGCTCCGGCGACCACTTTTAGTTACGTGAATCCGGAAGAATGCAGCTGCGAATGTCACGAGACGCAACACGCTAGAGATGAGAGAGGACCGTCGAAACAGTGCAACAGTGAGAGTGACGCTTGTTCCACGTCTAGGCAACAGAAATCGTCTTCGGGCTCGAATAATAGTAAATCGAGACACTCGTACAGGACCAATTAATTAATGTGACCTTAATCAATCAATGAATCAATCAATTGAGTGTGCGTTAATTAAGTTATACGGCTGACATATTTATATTCACTCCTTCAAATCATCTCTACCAACACTTGACTTGTTTACTCTTTGTTCTTGTTGTCACCGATACAACCCTTATTCATTACTATTCTGTCTGTGTTTGTGTTTAAACCAACATACTATCTTAACGACACCTTGTACCATTTTCATAAATGCCATTTTTTCAGCATCAAGTAGACTCTCAAAATTCCCTATTGCTGCTGGCATGGCTGTTCAATCAGGTGCCGCACATAATTCTGTACTGATAGGTATAAAGGTATTAACAGCTTAAAAATAGTCATTTTTCAGGAAAAACAAATGAAAATTAGGGACAGTATAATTTATATATTTTTTATTATTTAAGGATAGTTTTTGTAATTGTCTCTTCCAAAAATTGTTTTTATAATTTGTTATACATTTCTTTTGTTTTCTACCGAATTTTGTTATCTAACGAAAATAAAAATTCCGTTTATGCCTACGCTGTGGCCCTTTTTTGGGGAGGTAATTCACGACTTAACACCTTTATACAGTTTGCAGTGTAACTTAATACCTTTTGAGCTGGTAAATTTTTACTATAGTTACTTAAGTCACGAGTTTGCCTTTGGTTTCTTATCATTTCAACCATTTCAATTTGATTTTTTTTCCATTTGATCTCAGCATTGATATTGGTGAAATAATGAACTACTATTGGTAAAAAGGTTAACTCAACTTAAGACCTTTTGTGTGACTAAAAAAGACTGAGAAACTAAATAAACTACTATTGGTATAAAGGTCTTAACTCAACTTAAGACCTTTTGTACTACTAAAAAAGACTGAGAAACTAAATCTAAAGGTATCATTTACAATTAAGATTTTTATACCGTTACGCGAAAAGAAAACTTTTATAAAGCCAGTCAACATAATTCACTTTAGGAGTTAGCTACACTTAAGCCCTTTGCATCAATTGAAAAAGAGAATTTTTCTAAACTGGATAGTACACTTAACTCAAAATCGACAATTTTTGACTTAAGACCTTTATACGTATCACTACAGAATTAACCCCTGCTTGGTCTGCATCTAATACTCTCTTCTACAGGGTGATTTTTTAGTCCTGTTACCCGATTGTTGTTAATGTCTGGTAATATTTTTCTAAAAAAAATCAATTTTGTTTTGTGACACTAAGTTGGTAGCCCTACTCAACCAGTATGGATATGGCAGTGTGAGTTGATTCTCCTTGAGCTGTGTAAAATTTTGTGCCATTTCCGGTCGTGCTACCAACAGAATGTCTTTTATCCTAAAACAATCTCTTGTTTAAATCTGGAGGCTGAAGCTCTAGAACTAATCGTATGTGATACGGATACAATTTCAATTTTTTACCAGCTTTCTGAGCACTCGAACATGACAAATCAACATGCGAGGAAAGTTTTTGTAAACTTTTTCATGGAGAATTGAGCAATCTTGTTTTCACATTCTCTTAACATCATCTGTCAAGAGAGTTGGTCGACCACTACGTTTTCTGCTGCAAACAATATCTGCCTCTAAAAATCAGTTATTGACTAGAATAGAGTGGAGGAACACCAAAAAATTTAATTTGAAATGATTCTTTTACACTCGCATACGATTTTGTAGCAAAATATTGTTCAAGAATGAAAACCTGTTGTTCTAGGGTAAAAAACATTCTGTTCGTAACACAACTGGAAACAGCACAAAATTTTACGCAACTCAAGGAGAATCAACTCAAACTGTTGTATCTATACCGGTTGAGTAGGGCTACCAACTTTGTATCACAAAACAAAATATCCCTTTCTTAGAAAAAAATTACCAGACATTAACAATTGGGTAACAGGACTAAAAAATCACCCGGTACTTTGGAAAAATCAATGGTGGTAATTTTTTTCTAGAGAAAAGGAGTCAGTCCTAGAAGTGAGATTGCGTCACACCCACTTAACTCGTAGGGGGTTTTCCTTCCTCTTAATGGGATCAAGCCCAATTACTCTTTAAATGGAATCGAATGACACTATTTTTGTTTCCAAATTCCGACTTTAATTTCTTCACTTCTGGTTTTGGGCCAATTGCGGTCGAAACTATAACTTTAAACCCGGTTTACGCCCGCTAATTTTTTGTGTAAATTACGAAACCGAAAACCGTTTGTTGGTATCTGTTGTAGTTTGTGAGATGTGGGTGTAAAGCGGGTCATTCACGCTCCTGCATGCAGGATGGTTGTCGGTCACACACAGTCCTGCAAACTGACCTGCAATGTAACCTAAGGTTAACAATTCTTGCAGTGCAGCTTTTTTCATGTTCCTATTCGAATAATTAGATGATATAATATCCCACAAACAAGTGCTTTGCGTATATATTTCAATAAATTGTAATAAGCCGTCGTTGTCCATTTTAAAACAAGCAAAAATGTTATAAAAGGGTACACTCTGATAAACAAAATCACACTGACAACTCGTAAAAACACTCTGCAGGATGTCTGGCCAGACGTCAACACATTCACATAGTGATCAGGTAGACTGCACGTGCTGGAGGAGACACTGATGGCCTGCAAGGCTTCCCTATGCAGGACGCCTTGCAGGCCGTCACCTACACTCACTATCGTGCATCTCTTTGGAGACCTGCAACCCAGCCTCCATGCAGGAGCGTGAATGGCCCGCTTAACAGACGGATGGACTTCACAAAATGATAGATAGCAATTTTAAAACTTGCCACCGATAAATAGAATGTCGAGACGAAATCAAATAAACTTGGTACAAGGTGCTTGCCATTAATGTGCATTTTTGGTGAAGAGGATATTATACTGGTTTCAATTCATAATTGTTGAATGGGTGAGTGGTTCATTTATAACACCGAAATTGTTACTTATTTTTATTTCGGTTAGTTACTTGGTTCACTGCCTGGATCTGTTTGTGCATTGTCTTATTCTGTACTAGTACAGGGTGATTCATTTAAAAGTAGCCCCCGCTGCATTTAACAGCAACCTTCAGCACTCAATTGGATTCAAATAGTAAATGAATAAATAGAATTACTTGATACATAATTTTACATATTTATTTACAAATTCATATATAAATTTCATTTTCACCTTTACAGTAGATGCAGAAAGTGGCGTCCTTGAATGCGTACATATTTTTGCGCTCGTTCAATGTTATTAATGCACACACGACGCAATATGGAAACGTCTATAGCTTGAATGGCTGCCACGATGTTATTCTTTAGCTCATGTATACTGCGTGGGGGTTTGTTTGGTAAATGGTTCCTTTTAAATAACTCCGTAGAAAAAAATCACACATACTCAAATCGGGTGAACGAGGAGGCCACAAATCTTTACTAACAACTCGCATGAGAAAAGCCTGATTGATATGAGATAGGGACTGGCGAGACGTGTGACATGTTGCACCATCTTGCTGGAAAAAATTGTACTCTATAATAATATAATGATGAAATAATAATATAAATTGTACTATAAAGGCCAGTCGATCACATCATGATCAGTGCTGCCAATACAGCATATGAAAATTACTCGAGCGGCTATAAATTAAATTACTCAAGCGGCAAGCTACTTTTAAATGAATCACCCAGTATAAGCGTATACAGGGTGTTTTCTAGTGCCACCTGTTTCATCTTAACACCTTCATATATGAGGCAGGATGCAAAAGTGACCTCTGGTCGATTTTTGTTTTATTTTTTAGTTATTACCGTTTTCAAATTTAGCGCTAAATTCCAAAATATTTGATACCAGATTTAAATTTTTATCCCAAAAGTTACATATAAGTTATAGTGACTTGAATTTTTTCTGTTTGAAATCGATTTAGTAAACGCATTTAGTAAACTTTTACATTTGCCGCATGTCTTTGAAACTTGTTTTAAAAATGATGCAAAATGTTCACATTTGACACGGCTGAAAGTTCTTTTGAGTTTGTTTAGTGATTCTGCAACTGGTTCCAGTTGGTCAGGTTCAGGTTCAAAAAGGTACCCACTGGTACTGACTTCAGCAAATACTTGAGGTTCTACTCTTGAACGCACTCTTCTTTACAAAAAGTACTCATGTTTTTAATAAATATCTAGTCATCCTTGCTGGAGTACACAAACTGAATTTACTATCGACTCATTTTGCTTTCACAACAAGCGAGAGGTCCCGTTTCACATTCTCCCTCGCATATTACCAATCATTTTTCCAAAATGGTTGACAACTTCACTTTTTAAAATGTTTCCGAAACAGTTTGCTATTTGAACATAAAATGGAGTTTTTGACCGTATTAGTAAACGTATCTACATTTAAAAACAAACTTCACCCACTCATTTATATTTAAATGACTAAATAAAATAGATGGTACAAAATAGAGGACTTCAGGGGATGTGTTTATGAATGGACGTTCACTTTTTACCTCATTTCTTCTCGTTACCTGTATAAAATTTGTTGTTGTTTTGCAAATCAGTTTTAATTCCTTACATGGGCATTAATTGGTCAGAATGAAACCAGGTTTAATAAAATATTTCCTTGAAATGCCTAAAATGCACTACAAAAATAATCACAATTTTTATTTTCTCAAAAATTAATGCATATATAATATATTGTCATTTTCCTCTATATGGAACAATCCCCGAAAATTTAGTAAAACTCTATCAGTGCTGAAATTTTATAAAATGAGCTCATTCACTAAAATTTATAAAATGAGCACTAAAGGAACTCATTCATGAAATCAGTAGTTAATTGACATTGGGTGTTTTTAGTTAAAAGAGTAGAGATACTGAAGTCATGAGATTGCCTTTTGCGTATGTATGGGCTGTGAGGAAGGAAAGTGAAATATTTGCAGTGCTGCCAACGTTGACAGTGAGACACTACTCGTACATTTCACTACCGTGCAGTTTCTAGACACATTTTGTAAGTTGTGGTTCATTCCGAGAAAATGTTTTCTTCATAAACCTTATAAGAAATAAATGTGACGTGTAATATTGTCTATAGCTTAATTACATGACTAGAAATGTTTGATTTACTCTAATTACGAATGAATCACCTTCTTTACTATTGCTGTCATCGGCGTTTTCATTATCAGTCTCTCTAGTATCTACCTAACTCGTTTTTTTTTTACCAGGTGTCAACAAAACTATTGAAGAATAGCTTCTTCACGTCCTTTGTTTCCTTCTTTATATATTTAGAATTGTGGAAAGAGAAACATCACAGTAGTTAGCCACTCGCTCATGGCTTTTGTTAAGAGGCACGGATAGCCATTTTTGTTTAGCTTCAACTTCATTACATTTTATTACATTGCATATTAAATTTCGTTCAACATTGTGAATAGTTTGACCACATTTTTGAGAAACCAACATTTCTGTAATTAACAATTAACCTAGAAAAGGTTCCGCGATATACTGTATATGCTCCGGGTATAGTATAAGTTGTTATGTTTATAGTACTGAAATTGAAGCAGTTGCACATGCGCACTGATGATTTCCCCCTTTCCCCCTTTCCCCCTTTACCCCTCGTTGCAGACAAGGGCAAACTCATGACTCAACTGACTATATGTGGATAATTTAAAGTTGTTTGTAGATTTTGGCAATATTAATCGGTTGGTGGTATATTACTGTCGCCTGTTGAGACATGGGCTGGACACCACACTCTTCTCTCTCTTCTCTCTCTTCTTCTAAACTATATCATTTTCACTTTCAGATATCTCATTAAATTTTCTCATCGATTAGATGGTACTGGTAAAGGGGAGTTAAATTTTCTCTTCTTCTTCTTCTTCTTATTATTATTATTAAGGATTAGGCATAAGCCTGTTCCGAACTCACAAACCATCCTGCACGTCTACACAAACACGAGACATTCCAACCTGTATATCTCGACTACTGCCATCTTCTTTGAGGTCTTCCCACCTCCCTTCTTCCAACTGGAACATATTCCGTCACTTTTAGGCGGAGTGCACACCTATACGATACGATACGTAAGATACGATATTTATCGTATATCTTACATGAATGCACACCAGTGCGATACGATATTTATTGTATATTTTACAGTGTGCGATACGATTTTATTTGTACGATACAATCTTACAATTTCCTCAGTATATAATGAGTTCTTCAAGCGAAGAGGATGCTGTAATCTCCCGCTGGTATTTCCGTAGAAGGCGAAATAGAAGGATAAACAGAAGGTTTTGGGTTCATCCATATAATTTACACAATGCACAACACAGCTCAGCTATTGTATATAAAGAACTATCGCTGCATGAAGATAAATTCACGGAGACATACAGAATGAGACCTGAGAATTTTTATTTTATTTAAAATTTAGTTTCCTCCGATTTAGAGAAAAAGGATACTCGGTAAAGTATGGTCATCACTGCAGCCGAACAACTGTAATTTTTTAACTGGTAATGCCATATACACGGATATTTTTTTACCTCATTTACAAAGAATATCATAAAAACAGGATCGTCCTTCATATTGTAAAAATATAATTAAAAAACATTTTAAACAATGAAAATAAGAACACACGATAGTATGATGTTTTAACAGGGGTGTCAGGGCGACTAATGTCTTAAGATATTTATCGCATAAGACAGGCCGAACATATCGTACGCTACAAATATCTTACGATAAATGTCGCTGTATCACTGGTGTGCGGTAAGTTTTCACCAGCAATGTGTTTTGTATTGAGCAAGCAGACATTTATCGTATAAGATTTATCTTATACGATAAATATGATATTACGAGAAATATGATATGATATTTAATCATATCTTACGTATCGTATCGTATAGGTGTGCACTCCGCCTTAGAGGTATTATCTCCTCTGGCATCCATTCCAAATGTTGCCTCCATTGATTCCAGTACTCCTTCACTTTTCTATTCGAGCTAAATACACCCAACTCGGATCTAATTTCTTTGTTAAATTTTGTGCCAGCAATTTCTGTGGTTTTTTAACCGATGATTGAGTGGCATAGTTGTTTCACGCTGAATACAGATACTGTTTCTGGATATACAATCACCGGTTTGACGGTTCTGGTGGTTCTATTAGTAACTGGGCTTGAAAATGTTGTCGCATAATCTTATTAGTTATTGCAGGGCAGGTTTCCATGTGAAGTGCTACGGACCTAGCAATGATTTACTGGGCTATGATATAGAGAGGTGGCATAAGCTGCGAATTTGAACCATTCATTATATAAAAATAAATCTTTATAATGGATCCTGCAGTTTGAAATTATTTCAATTTCATATAATGAATTAATATAATAATTTCACCAACCTTCTTTTTAAACTGCGTCACTTTTATTTTAATTCTTAGTTACACGTGTTTCGGTGGATCCACCATCATCAGAGTAAATGAAAATTGAAACTAAAAAATTACATCTTCTGTAAATGATATATCTTCTGTGATGGTGGATCCACCGAAATACGTGTGAGTAAGAATTAAAATAAAGGTGACGCAGTTTAAAAAGAAGGTTAGTAAAATTATTATATGAAATACATTCATTATATCTTTACGCAACGCGTCTTTATATGTTATGTTATGTCTATGTTATTCCTAAATTGATGGATACAGTTTTTGATTTATTACACACGTCTACCCAAGTGTCAAGTGCTTTCGGTTATCGGATGCTGGTGGATTGTTGACGATCACTTGCCAAACGACTTGTGATCTAACAGCACAAAGCGATCAGTTTTGTTTGTAATATAACATGCGGCCAATTCTAAAAGCTGAAGTGCCAATTATTGTCTCTCTCTCTCTCTCTCTCTCTCTCTCTCTCTCTCTCTCTCTCTCTCTCTCTGGCAAGTCACTGTGCCGTGTTTAAATCGGTAAATCAGATGATAATATTTTTGTGTTTTTACTAATTCAATTTTTTTTTGTTTTAAAAGTAGATGAGGTATATTGTTATTTTTAAATCTGGCGCATGGCTCTGAAATTGGTGTAGACTCGTTTTGTGAAATTAGGATGTGAGTGAAAAGGAGCTTTAGTGAGTAGTAGTAGATGGACTGTACTGTATGAATCCGTGCTTTGTGCAGGTGGGGGGGGGGTGAAGGGGACAGACCAAGTACCAGGCTGCTGCTACGTCATAACACTCTACTAATCATTTCATTGGTATTCGGTAGGCAGTGGGTGTTGTTTAGACTATTCGCTGTAGACGGTGACACACAATATATGAGTGTGTAGTTTGGATAGTACCCCCTCACTACTACAAACATAGTACTAGTAAAACATTACTTCTACTACTCTGCCACGCTAAGCCAAAAAGCCGTAACTCAATGGAGTATGATATGCAAGAAATGAGGATTTTGCATTTTGGCCAAAGCCACTTGTTATTAAAAATATGCAGGTTATCATCCGACTTCCTATTGTTTCATGCATATTTTACGCCAAAGAATCAGAAAAAAATACTTCAGTTTTTTACTAAATGCTTTTTTTTATTAACATTTATGCAGATACAGTTAAGGCATTCATGTTATAAGAAGCCAAAAAGGGGTAACTGTAGTTACCCCTTTTTGGGTAACCTTTATATCTTGTATAAGGTTGTAGATACGGTATTTCGGCTTAGTTTTTTTGGATTTCTCATACTTTTAAACATAAGAATCAATTCAAAACTCAAATTTAATTTTTTTGCAGTTACGGTTTTTTGGCTTAGTAGGGCAGTACTAGTAGTACACAATCTCTCACTGGAGTAGTGACGTACGTGGTGTAATCCATTCCTCTCAGCTGCACAAAGCTAGCTTAGGAACGGCCAGTATTTTCAATAACAACCATCTGATTTGATATTGCAATAGACACAAAACATATTCTACCTTGTCCTCTACTTTGTCTAATCTATTATATTATTATTTTTTACACTGTATATTCAAAAATGTTCAAGACTTTTTTTTTTGTTTAAAGAAGATATGAGTTAGGATATGACTAGGTATGGTTGGTAGAGGCCATTTCTCCCCTAAACAGCCTGAATTGAGTGCTGCTACAAAAAAAAAATTCAATCTTAGTTCAAAAGAAAATTCAAGATTCTTTTTACAAGTGCATTAAAAAATATTTCCATACGGATTTTACTGTAGTTTATTTCTTTAATTTATGCAGTTTTGAAATTGTATATTTTTCAGTTTGTTTATATAATTTTTAGTACTCTACATTTGCAATAAATGTGTGTTTTCTTTTATAGGAAAAGTTAATGTTAGTCTTTAATAACGTATTAAAGATTTAAGTTATATTAGAGTGTGTAGCCCCAATCAGTTGCTCCACTGTAGTAGCCTCCTCCTCCTCTCTGTATTAACATTTTTGATTGGTCGTAGAGAGTCTGGAAAGCCATCAAAAAAGTTTCTTCCAGATTGCTTCACAGCATTCTCATCACATTTCATTGAATAGCCTCTGTGCCATGAAACACTCTCCTTTCATGGCAGTGAGGGAATAGGAAATCTCAGCCGAGGCCAGATCCAGTTAGTACAGTGGGTGATTGATCTCAGAAACAAATATTGTGCAGCCAAAATCTGGGATACCAATGACATCCAGATGTCGTTATTTCTGATCCTTGGAAACAAATCGTTCTTTCACCAAGGTTTTCATGTAAAATATCCAGATGTTTAGGCATGAAACACTCTCTTTTCATGGCAGTGAGGGAACAGGAAATCTCAGCCGAGGCCAGATCCAGTAAGCACAGTGGGTGATTGATCTCAGAAGTAAATTGTTTAGCCAAAATCTGGGATACCAATGACATCCAGATGTCGTTATTTCTGGTCCTCTGGAACAAATACTTCTTTCACTGAAGTTTTCATGTAAAATATCCAGATGTTTAGGCGACATTTTAACCGTGGCTCGTGAATTAAAAGACGGAGCAAGCAGCATGCATCGCTAAGGCCCAATTTACACAGAACGGACGTCGGGCAAAACCGTGGCGGTGACGTGACTCATGCAATGCACACAGAAGGGGCAAGACTTCTTCACTTCTTCGCAGAATTCAATGTTAAACTCAACATTATCCCGCATTTTGATGAAAACTATACGGAGAGACGAGTGGTGCGGAACTGGTGAGCCCGTTCTTGTACGCCACGAGCGACGGCGAAGAGACGTGGCAGGGGCGGGATGGCGGCCGCCCGCGCCATGTCACTTCTGTTTACATTGTTCTATAGTTTAACATGGAAAGACATGAAAGGGACAAAAGTCCGCGCCACGTCTTCGCCCGTCATCCGTTCTGTGTGAATTGGGCCTAATGGAAATGATACCAGCCCTCTTTTCAATCATCTTTTCAATGACTGGCGACTGTTTTATAAACGTGAATTCCATTCAAATATTGAACTCAAACATTCATCGCCATATGCAGTTTTTTTCCAGTTTAATGACAGGTTTTTATTGCGTAGTAAAAAAACATGAAATGCACATCTAATAAACACAGTCAACTACTTAATCAAATTAATCGTATTGAAATTTTTGTAGTAGCCGAAGAAAGAACGAAATAAGAGTAAAAGACAGGTAGCACCACTTGTACATTTTATATACAAAATCAGTCCCGGAACTTTTTTTGAATATACAGTGTATATACGTGTTGTGATGATCTTAAATGTAATTTTAGTTTTGTATTTCTACTTTGGTGAAATGTTGAGGTTAATTTTTGTTAAATTGTTGACAAAAGAGAAGTAAATTTTGTGATGGGAGGTGACCGAATGTGTATGATGTGTTGTGCGATCCCTTCATGATTTGTTGTCCCGTTATCTGATTGATTTGTTGTTGTTGTTGTTTTCTTATGATTATGATTAAAGTGTAATTTGTAATTGTAATTGTAATTGTAATGACGCTAAGTAACTTGTTGTTGTTGATGTTATAACTGTTATTGCTCTTGTTGTTATATAAATATTATTATATTATATTATATGAAGAAATTAAATATACATTCGTGTAACAAACAAATATAATATTATCCACGTTGGAAGTAAAGTGTGCATTCCGTACGATATCTGCTATATTATAATCGTTATTCTGAGCTTTATGGGTTCATAGTTACTTTGCATCGGTAACAAAGACATCTTCTGCCGGTATCCACCATCTACAGTATTTAACGACTGAACCGTCACATGTTCAAAATCAACCGATTAACACATTGTACAGATATTAGATGAATTAATGTCCCATAGCCGTGCGGGTGAGAGGGAGATATGTTGCATAACTACGCATGCGCTCAAAGGTCTTTACCATTGTAATCCAAATCTGAAAACATATTACAGTCATTATCTTGCTTGTTAGTTAACTGCGTGCATAAACGCTTGCTCACAACAATAAGTAAAATTATACAATGTTATTGGATTGGTGCGTATGGCATGTGCAAGTGAGAGCGTTATCCATTCATTCTCTCACTCGCACGGCTAGAGGACTTGAGTTCATCTGAATACTGTAAATGGGTGATGCCTCTTGGGGTCATTTGTTTGTCGGCAGCAAGGCAGTGCTTCACAAACATTTACTCTGTCCTAAAAAGAACATCGTTTTAAGTTATGTTTTTTCATCAGTTTAAATATCAGTTTGTTCGTAATTGCGAATACAGTTTCAAGCAGTTTTTGTTTTATAATCGGGGTTTGTATTATAAATTATTCATCTTAAGCTTTAATTGTAAGCGTATTGAAATATATTTTATTATTATGAATTTAAATGAAAGTCACGTAACAAACATGATTCATTGGCATCAAGCCTTGGAATTGGCACAAACAGGTGCATCACAGCATTGAACATCTCACCCATGTCGTGTTGCATGTAGCAGAGAAAATTTATACTGTGCTCAAATGTAAATTGTTGAGTTATGTATGCAGATAACATCCTAGATGGAATGAGGTGAACACTGCAGCTTCCACCTGATTTTATTATCCCATAGTTCCTTGTACATTCTGCAAACAGACCTCTATGGGAGGCAGATTCAGCAAACCATCGAGCTAAATAAATTTAAAATCTTCTTTAATTTTGTGGTCGAAAGGAAAATGCACTTTTGTCAATTGTATAACTCACAAGCTCAACCTTTACTGGAGCACAGGTGGCGCAGTTGAGGACAGGCAGGGCAGGGCGGGAGCGAAAACTGTCCACCCATTGTTGCTTGTAGCGTACCGTATATTGGGAGGCAGACATGTCTGTCTCGAGCAGCCACAGTTTGTAGTCGAGGCACAGTTTTAGTACACGTGTTGAGCAGGAAACATGTTGGTCTAAAGAAGCCAATAAAGTATGTGCTGATTACATGAAAAACTAATCAGTTGTAAACCTAGTATAATAATTCTTGAATGTAGTATCGTCAAACTTGTGTTAACTTGAACTTACCAAGCGTTTTACGTTTTTTATAAAGTCACTTTGCCATAAAATTTTCTTCATTCGCTTTGAAATATAATACAGTTAAGTAATTCAATACAATACAAGTAAAATTAATTCTTCTCTACTGGAATCGAACGAATCCGCTTCTAACATATGACTCTCACTGAAATGATCCAATGCGCTAAATGGTCAAACATGAGCTAATTTCTGAACCTGAAAAAAATATTCACCAGTCCTGCGTCTCCTGTATACGCTGGGAGAAATAACTGTTTTATTAAGTGTGTTTTATTAAGGACGCAACCCTGATTATAAGAAGAAAGAAGTAATACATGGGTAAATTTTCTCTCCCCCAATCGGTTTGTTTGCAACAGTGTACTCAAGGCCAACTACCTAGCACAGTTAAAATTTTCCAGTCAAGCATTAGTGTGGTGACAGCAGTCGTTTCATTATATTGTGTCAGCAATGGTTTTTTACAAGGAAGAACGCATGTTTATTGTAGAGACTTACATAGCGAGTAAATCTTACAAAAGCAATGCCAACGCAATAAAGATGCAAATGTAACTTTTTCGTAGCTCTGAAAACAGTAGTTAATGTTAGCCCAGCATGCGATGATAATCTTCTAAGTGATTTTTTAGGTGATTGAGTCAAATGATTTTTCAAATCTTTGAGAACTAGCGCGGTTAACATTGTTGGCTGGCGAGGTGGTTTCTCATCGAGTACACTCCCAGTTCTATGAAATTTCTTTATCAAACGCAATATTG
The DNA here is from genome assembly GCA_035578175.1 of Catonia carolina. NCBI lineage: Eukaryota > Metazoa > Arthropoda > Insecta > Hemiptera > Achilidae > Catonia > Catonia carolina. The sequence goes on from JAQMRL010000027.1 coordinate 3,169,082, forward strand.
ACAATTTATTCGAAACGGCAGAACGGAGAAATTTCAACTGAAACTTATCTTGCACACATTTGTAAGATTTACTCGCTATGTAAGTCTCTACAATAAACACACGTTCTTCCTTGAGAAAAACCATTGGTGACACAATATAACGAAACGACTGCAGTCACCACACTAATGCTTGACTGGAACATTTTAACTGTGGTAGGTAGTTGGCCTTGAGTACACTATTGCCAACATACCAATTGGGGGACAGAAAATTTACCCATGTATTACTTCTATCTTCTTATAATCAGGGTTGCGTTCCTTATAAAACACCCGTTATCTGCTCTGCCTGCCCCGTCTCGTGGGCTTAGAGGAAGGGAAGTGAAATATTTGCAGTGCTGCCAACCTCAACAGTGAGACACTATATTTCACTACCGTGCAGTTTCTAGATACATTTTGTAAGCTGTGGTTTATTCCGAGAAAATGTTTTCTTGATAAACCTTACAAGAAATAAATGTGACCTGTAATATTGCCTATAGCTTAATTACACGACTAGAAATGTTTGTCTTACTGTAATTACCAGCTACCTTACTCCATTGGAATGAAATTTTCTACGAATGAATCACCATTTTTTACTATTCACTGGTGTCACAGACCGGCATCTTCACTATCAGTCTCACTAGCATCTACCTAACCGTTTCTTTTTTTTCAACAGGCATCAACAAAACTGTTGAAGAATAGCTTCTTCACATCTTTAATTTCCTTTTTTATTTTTCGAATGGTGGAAAGAGAAACATCACATTAGTTAACCACTTGCTTATGGCTTTTATTAAGAGACAGGGAAAGGCATTTTTGTTTAGCTTCAATTTCACAGCATTTTATTACACTGGATATTATATTTTGTTCAGCACTGTGAATTTGTCTGCCCACATTTTCGAGAAACTAACATTTCTGTTTACGGTAAAAAAAAAAAAAAAAAAACAGTTATATTTGTACAGTTAACCAACAAAAGGTTCCGCGATGTGGGTATAATATAAGTTGTGTTTGGTTTGTTGTAGTGAAATTAAAGCAGTAGTTGGGCATGCGCACTGATGGTGTTCCCCCTTTACCCCTTTACCCCTCGTTGCAAACAAGGGCAAACTCAACTGACTCTACAGGTTCTTTACCAATGAATAGGAGCAAAGTTTTATATTTCTTGTGATGATGTATTATGCGTGCCATGTGTATTACCACAGTCACAATGCGACTGCAGCAAGCTCACACACTATTACATGCAGGGGTGGTTCCAGGGCTGATTTTCAGGGGGGGGGCTGTCTTCTTTTTATGTAGCTCTTACTACATAATTTGGAATACATAGTTTGTAATTGAGTCATTGAAAAGTCCTCTTTTATGCTGTATTGCTGTAACCACAATTTTAAAATTCATTGAGAAATTTTCAAGGTGGTGACTGGATGCGAGTGGCTTTTCACTACTGACACTGATTGTTATTTTAATACTATTTAAAAATAGATACTTTCTGTTTCACTCATTTTTATACCTACTAAAATAATTATTGTTAATTGATAGGTACAAGTATTGGGATTCAGTTTTGTTACAAAGAATAGCTTATAGAAAATATTAAACTAAGTTTTACTAGTATTTCGGGGGGGGGACATGGTCCCCCTGGCCCCTTCCCTGAAACCGCCCCTGATTACATGTTCATTTCTTCCCAATTTACAAGATAAGTACGCCCTACGTGCTTTGTACGTTCATATATGAAATGATAGCCTTTCAGAGATATTTGAGTTGTGGTTCCTTGAAGCATAAATATAAAACGTTTTATACAAATGACGTATCATCTTCTATAGATTTTAAATAAGTGATATCAAAATTTTTTAGTTTCAATTATGTTATTTACTCTGATGATGGTGGATCCACCGAAACACGTCTAAGTAAAGATAAAAATAAAAGTTGGCGCAGTTTAAAAAAAAAGGTTAGTGAAATTATTATAATAATTCATTATACAAAATAGAATTAAATAGAAAAGTGGTTTACAAATCCATATATTTACGTATTTGAAGCTAAAATATAGCTTAAAATGTATCCATATTGATATTCGTGGTAAGAAAACATTAACAAACTAATGAAAATCAATCCTATTTCCTGATTGTTCAAATTCCGTGGGGGACCTGGTATAAATCTTTATAAAGCATCCATCAGCCTATTTTCATTCAATTCTACTTTTCTTCTTTTTTTTTTTTTTTTTTTTTTTTTTTTTTTTTTTTTTGGTGTAACGTCCGACTGTTTTGCAAATTGCTGCTAATGCAGACGGTGAAGGATGAAATGAATTTTTTGTAACGTATGAAAAAATGCCATGCCCGAGTGGGATTCGAACCCAAGACCGCGTGATGAGAGGCGAGCACGTTACCAACATCGCCAACGCGGCCGGCGTTTTTTCTTTTCTTCTCTTTTTTTATTCCTAATTTGTGTACGTTGCAATCTGTTGAATTTAGAACAATAAGCAACCCCATGACCCAATCAGATGAAGATGATGTGTATGATGTGTGAATGAGACTGTGTAGTCTTGTACACAGAGTGAGAGAGTATGGTTAATTGAACCCCAACCATCAAAGTACACCCACAACCACTGTCTACCATTCAAATCCGTACAAAAGTAACTACCTTTACTAGGATTTGAACCAGGAACCTTTGTCTCTAAAAATCAGCTGTTTAACAGCTGATTTTGGCGACGACTTTACCTCAAGACCAACCCGGTGGGTTTCAATTCTACTGAGGAAATTCTTTTAAGTTTTTTACTAGGCCTTCGGGCCAGCCCAGTCAGTCAGCTGGTAGAAAGTCGCTATTATTTGTTAAGTAACCCGGTTGGGCAAGCGACTTTGTATGGTGACCAGTTGACAGCCATCTATGAACAAACTCTACTGGGGGTCCCTGTTCAAACTCAAGTCAAAAAATATGGTAAAAAGCAGCAGCGATCAAATCGGGTAGACTAGTTGTCAACAATGTACAGTTGCTGATAACAAAAGCTAAAGAAAAAAGAAAAGAAAAAAGTTTTTTACTAGCCTGTTACTACACCAATCATTTTTTACTTTTTCTCACGACATGTTTTAGTGGATCTACTATAATCAGAGCATACTAATTTAAAAAATTCAAACTAAATTCATCGTAATTTGCAATGTTTATTTTATTAACAAATTACTGAAGATACGTTATTTTCTACCAGTTTTTTTAACTTTGTGTACTCTACTGATTGTGGATGGACTGAAACTTGTCAGTGATAAAAAGGTAAAACCAAGTAGTGTAGAAGCTTAAATGGTGTTAGCCAAAGCGGGGCCTTTCTTGAAGAGATGAAATATCTATTCCTTTACGACCATTTTAAGACATCAAGGGCGGGGCCTGGGGAAGACCACACCATCAAAAAAAAACCACCACTTTTGTCAAAAAATTTTTTTTTCAAAATCTCCATTTGTTTTTAAGTTGAACAGAGGTCGACTTAATAAAAATAAAAGGTAAAATTAATAATTCCTGTTATATGTATTTTTTTTTTAAAAATCCTGCCTGGATTTACTGTCTGTCCAACAAGTGGAGTCCGTATTAGTGGGATTGTACTGTAATATATAAGTATTTGTTATCTGAGAACAAACTTTCACAAGCATCTAAGTTTTTTCGTTGTTTTTCACCGATATATGGGACGTGTGTTTATGGCTTTTCAGTGAGGTGGTGCTTAATTAAGAGGAGACTGCACTTTGTATCCCTCCCTCCGATGTTAAATTTGATATTTTTCAAAGGATTGATCAAAGATAGCGGAATAAAACTTTACACACGTATAGTTGTCAGGTATCTCAGGAGCGGTTCCAGGGCTGATTTTTGGGGGGGGGGGCTATTTTGTTTTTATGTAGCTCTTACTGTTTGTAATTGCGTCATTGAAAAGTCCTCTTTTATCCTGTATTGCTGTAACCACAATTTTAATTCATTGAGAAATTGTCAAGGTGCTGACTGGATGCGAGTGGCTTTTCACTACTGACACCGATTGTTATCTTAATAGACTACTATTTAAAAATAGATACTTTCTGTTTGACTCATTTTTATACTAAAATAATTATTGTTAATTAATAGGTACGAGTATTGGGATTCAGTTTTGTTAGAAATATTAGCTTATAGAAAATATTAAACTAAGTTTTGCTAGTATTTCGGGGATGGGGATGGGGGGGGCATGGCCCCCCCATCCCCTGAAACCGCCCCCGTCACCTGTCAATGGCACACTTTATTTCCAGCGTGCATTTTATTAAATATAATTATGTATACATTTATATTGTTAGCATTTTCCTGAGAATCAAAGTAACTGAATATTTATTATAATTAAAGTATTAAACAAGTCTAATCAATGTGGAACACTTTTTTTTAAATAACTAACAAAGATTTATTAACACTTTTATTAATACAAACGTATAAACAATTGTTTTCCTTTTTATTTGTTTGCTTGTTGATTGGGTTATTGAATTGTCTTACCCCCTCCCCCTCCTTTCCCCTCCACTAGTACCTGCCGCAGATCTACATTGGAGCACGCACGAGATGATACTGTTAACATTACAAGTGTATTTTAACATTTTTTTTTTTGCGCCCTGGAGACTCCAGGAGGAGTATAGGACATGTCGTCAGATATAACACCTGAAATACATATAAGAATCACACAATGTATCACTACTATCAACAAAGATATTCTTGTACACTATAAAAAGTTTCACCGATCAAGTAATTTTTCAGATTATTTTTAAAGGAATTCAAATCCTCTCAACATTTTAAAAATTGGGGCAATTTATTCATGAAGTTTCTCCCTGCATAAGTAGGTTTTTGTTCAAACAATTTTGTGGAGTGATTAGCCACATAATAATCATTACTGTTTCTCGTGTTATGATTGTGAACATTGAAATTCTGCATAAAATTATTTTGCCTAACATACATAATCACCTCAAAAATGTAGAGGGAGGGAACTGTAAGCAATTTAAGCTCCTTAAATAGTGGTGTGGATGAGGTTAGCTGGTTAGCTCCCACCATCACCTAATAGCTTTGTTTTGAATTTTAAAAACCCTATTCATATTACCCATGCTAGAATTACCCCATACTAAAATACGTACCATAACGGATATGAGACAGAATGAGGCCATGATAAGCTGCCATTAGTAATTTTTTATCATTTAATCTGGCAATTTGTTTTAGTGCAAATACCCCAGATGATATTTTACTACAAACTTGATTGGTATAGAAGTCCCAAGACAAAGATCTATCTAGAGATACGCCCAGGAAGTTCACAGTTTCTACATGCTCTAAACTATTATTATGAATAAAACACTTGCATGCATAATTCTGCTTCTTTCTCATGATCAACGAATGGAATTTCTTAGATCGAATAAAAAAAACTTTCTCTTGCCAATGTAAATAATGACCAATATAAACTAACATTAGAAATAAACAAAAAACATAACCTTATTTTTATCATGAGTGAAACACGCAAAATGAAAATCGACCACAGTTTGGCTTCAAAATACGGAAAATCACTCTTCATGCTAAAATTGGCTCTGTAGAGAAAAATTCTTGAAATAAAAGTAGTAGACCTTTGAGTTTCCTATAAATTTGATTATATATACTTTTATCATAAAATGCATACTAAGGCCGAAATCTTAAAAAAATCAATTTTCACACGTTTTCGTCAGAAAAAAACAGAAAATTGCTAATTACCGCTAAACTAAGCGTTATACAAAAAATATGTGTAAATGAAAGTTGTCGATTTTTTAATTTTCTACAACTTTTATTATATACATTTTTGTGCTAAAATGCATATTAAAGTTGCAATTTAAAAAAAACTATTTGTTTATGAGAAAACAGCCTCACCAAGAATTTCAGCAGAAATGGTGCCTACCTTATCTTGTAGAGAATAAAAACTTTAGCAAATGAGGCGATTTGTAAAAAAATCGTAGGACCAGTTTTTGAGAAAAATCGCAAAAAAGTGAAAAATTACACGAATAAACTACTACTTGCGGTTGACCAATTTTGATGAAAATGTTCGTGTCGGATCCAGTAGTGGTATGTTACTTAAGTTTCAAGTTCGTACGATGTTCCGTTCTTGAGATATTTGTATACACACACACAGACCAATCGCTAAAAACATGTTTTTTGGGTTCAGGGGGTCTGAAAACGTGTAGTCCAGTGAAGAGTGGATTTGTTAAAATCGACATGAAAACAATACTTTCCTACCTATATATTCATAAAGGCAAGAGAAAGTAAAAAAATTGCTAATAGCAGCTTATCATGATTTAATTTCATCCCATATTAGTTCCTATGGGGTAATTCATCACAGTGTAACATGGAAAAAGTTTTCAAAATACAGAAAAAAGCTGTCAGGTGTATGATGGGAGTCAACCACCTTACCTCATGCAGATCACTATTTAAACAGCTGCAATTGCTCACAGTTCCTTCTTTCTACATTTTTCAAGTGAGAATGTACCTAAAGAAAAATACCTTTTTACAGAATTTAGATGTCCACAAACCACTACACAAGAAACAGAAACGATTATTATGTTGCTAACCACAACGCTAAATTGTTTAGACAAAAACCAACTTATGCAGGTAGAAAATGCATCAATAAATTGCCACACGGTTTAAAAAGTTGTGACAATTTAAGTCATTTTAAAAAGAAGCTAAAACAATATTTGATTGATGAAACATTTTACAGTGTGCACGAATTCCTTTCTAAATAGTTTTGGTTGAAAAGTTCTAATAAAACAAATATTATGTATTATTTGATACAAAGGGGTTCATGACAAGCCTACTGAAGTAAGCAGTAGCAGAAACAAATTTTCGGTGGCAAGTGATGAATATATTGTGACACTTATTGCTAAGGTCCGTTTTGGGATCTAGGTAATTAAATAATTAATACACTAAAGTTTACAATTACAAATATTTATTACAATAAATAATTTACTTAGCACTACTTACAATCAATTTTATAGAAAACACATACAAAATGAAACTGAATTTAATACAGATACACAATACACACACAAACACAGACACAGACAGTAGCCTACAACAATCGTTGACCAACACAATGCTCGGAATGCGCCTGCACTACACCCAATAGCCACTCGTCAAAGATCAAATGAATACTAACTCATTGTTAGACCGATTTTGATCAAAATGTTCGTGTCGGGTCCGGTAGTGGTATGTAACTTAAGTATCAAGTTTGCACGATGATCCGTTCTTGAGATATTCTGTTCACACACACACAGACTAATGGCTAAAAACATGTTTTGTTGGGTTCAGGGGGTCTGAAAACGTATAGATCCGGTGAAAACTGCATTTCTTAAAATTGACATGAAAACAATACTTTCCTTCCTATATATTCATATAGATAAGGGAAAATAAAAAAGTTTTAACAGATTTTGATGAAAAAAGAAACAGAAAATAACTGATTGCTGCGGAACTTAGCACTGTACAAAAAAATGTTTGAAATAAAAGTTGCAAGCTTTTAAAGGTTCTACAACTTTGATTATACTATTGCCGTAGAATCCATATTAAGGCTGTAATTTTAAACAGACAAATTTTTTCTACAAGCCTCCTGAAGAATTTCAGTAGGCATGGCGCTTACCCTTTCTTGCAGAGCAAAAAATTGTAGTATACGAGGCGATTCTTTTTTTAAATTGTAGAAGCCATTTTTGAGAAAATCGCAAAAGTGAAAAATTGCACAAAAAAACTTAAAAACTTACTATAAAAACACTTGCAACAAAAAATGTCTTTCCATTCACACAAAACTTAAACACTACAAAGCAGTTCTAAGATCACAAGCAATGTACGGCAGTAAAACCGTCTTCAGTATTGATGGAAACGGAATAAAAGAAACAATCAGAAAAATAGAAAGAAGGATTCTTAGAACCTGCATAAACAAAAATCACGTAGTTGACAACCAGCACAGACTTTTACCAATAGAACAAATTTATAAAGAAATAGAACCAATCACTGATGCAATGCGCATAAAGAGAATTTCTTTCTTTTCGCATATCCTCAGAACTCCAGAAAACCGATTATGTAGAAAAATTCATGTGTGCAAAAACGGAAGGAGCTACAATTCCTTGGCTTGAAGAAATAAAAAAAGACAGAACAGAACTAAATCTAACAATTGCTGATATCAAAGATCGCACACCGGTTTACAAAGAAACAATTAAAGACAAAAACAAAATTTTATCAGTAAGAACAATTAAACGAAAAGAACAGGTTTGTTCAGACGAATTGAGAAAAGCAAGATCCGACATAATGAAAAAGTATTGGCAAGAAATAAATAAAAGGAAATAAACTGCCGAAGAAAAAGAACTAACCAAAGAGACTAAAGTGATCCTTTGTGGTCATAAAATGAATAAAATAAACTTAAAGGTTGACCGATTTTGATGGAAATGTTTGTGTCATGTCCCCTAGTGGTACCTAACGTAAGTTTCAACTTGTTATGGTGTTCTGTTGTTAAAATATTTTGTTCGCATATACAGACCAATCGCTAAAACATGTTTTGGGTTGAGAAGGCCTGAAAATATGTAAATCTGGTGAAACGATTTCTAAAAATCGAGGTGGAAAACAATACCTTCCTTCCCTATATACTTCATACAGGGCAAGAAAAAGTAAAAAAACTCCGTTTTTATGGCTACTTTAGTCACGATATTACCTTTTGTAAAGTCCAGCCTCTCTTAGTTTGCTCCTAATGTAAACAAATAATGACGTCACTGAGCATGCGCATTATATCAAAATGTGTACACGCTCATTAAAAAGTAACAACAAAATACTTTTAAAAGTATTTTTTAAAATGAAATTGTTAGACCTACATCATATCATGACTGATGTTTTTAGTACTTATAATTTAAAAAAAATAGTTAATTTAATAGGAATACGGCATCCGTAAAGTCGCAGACTCTATCGTGCACCCTGTAGTAGGTGGCTTTTGTTTGTTGACAGTAGTAGAAAACTATAAACGGCTCAACTGTATATGGATATGTATGGGCTGTGAGGAAAGGAAGTGAATAATTGACAGTGCTGCCAACCTCAACAGTCAGACACTACTCGTACATTTCACCAACGTGCAGTTAGTACGCACATTTTGTTTGGTTTGGTTTATTCCGAGAAAATGTTTTCTTCATAAACCTTATAAGAAATAAATACGATCTATAATATTGCCTATAGCTTAATCTCATGACTAGTAATGTTTGATTTACTGTTATTACCAGCTACCTTATTCCATTGGCACAAAATTTTCTACGAATGAATAATTTTTTACTATCACTCACTATATTGTTCACAAGTTATTCTCTTGTCATATAAAAATCTGATTTAATGATATTCTGCTACATATGTATTTGTATAATGTAATAGATCTTTGTGTACGATTCTTCTCTGAATCGTACTGTACAAAATGTTTTGGAGGGAGAGCGGCGTGAACAATATCTCACATAAACACGGAAATGTAAGAATAGAAAGGAAACTCCCATGATCAAAGTGTTTTAACGTTTTTCGTCTGCAACTATCTTTTATCCATTGCTTGTAGAATGCGCTAGTAGCGCGTACGAGAATGATTTTGAATTGGCCTATTACCCTATGGAATATTTATATTCTTATTTCATTTTGCTTTTTGTTTTAAAATTGAAATTTTTGGTAACTAATTTTTTTTAATTTTATTTAAAGTCGCATCGACAGTTTGGTGATTCGCGTGTACGGTGGGTCATAAAACAGTGGGTTGAGACTAGTTTTTAAGAAATTAAATTTTGTTACTTAATGAAGTGTTTTTTTTCGTAGAGGGTTAGGGAATGTGATTTCTTTTGTTTTCCGAAAGCGAAAAACCTGTAAGTATTAATATGATGAGTAAATACGTGTAGACCAAAATAAATTTTGTATATTTTTTTTTTTTTGTTTAACTTCCGACTGTTCTGCAATTACTGCTAATCCAGACGGTGAAGTATGAAATGATTTTTTGTAACGTATGAATGTATTTTTTTTGTATGTATTTAGGTTAACGGATTGACATCACGTCAATTAAAAAGAAAGTAAACCAGTAAAATGGCACATGACCTAACCTAATTAATTAATAACTTAATACTAATTAATAATTAGTTATTAATTACTTAACTAATAACCTAATTATTATACCAGGCAAACATAATCACTGGAGAATGTGTACAATAATTAAAACAGGCAATTCATATATTTCATTGTTTATTCAGTTAGTTAACCTACAAACAAACAAGATCTATTTTGGCCTACACGTATTTACTAATCATATTAATACATACAGGTTTTCGTCTCTTGGAAAACAGAAGTAATGACGTTCCCTATACCTCTACGAAGAAAACACTTTTTTAGCTAATAAAATTTCATTGTAAATACAATACTATAAAGTTTCCAAACAACCGTGGTCTCATTCGCCATTACGAAGCTACTACTTGCTCTCCAAGATGCATTTTTTATACCTAATTTATGTACATTGCAATCTGTTCAATTGAGAACAATAAGCAACCTCATGACCCAATGAGTTGAGGATGATATGTATGACGTGTAGTCTTGTACAGACCCAGGCCGACCGTTCCTAAGAGAGCATGGTTAATTAAACCCCAACCATCAAAGTACACCGGTAACCTCTGTCTAGTATTCAAATCCGTATAAAAGTAACTACCTTTACTAGGATTTGAACCAGGAACCTTCGTCTCCGAAAATCAGCTGTTAAGTATGACGGCTAAAATCCAAATTTTAAAGCGACTGTCGCGTACTCAAACGGCGTATCCCGAACTAACGAGCAGACAGCAAACGAGGTGCAGGTTATCTAATTGAGTTCCCGCTCAATCTTTATTCACTCGTATACATAACCTACCAGTTTATTGTTGTGTAAATGTCATGTCCGTTGTAATCTGTGCTGGTTAGTTATAAACAATATTTTTATATATGTTTTGTAACTCCATTGAAATTTAAGAATACGTTAACGAAAATTCATTCAGGTAAATGTTATGGTATTACAGTTTTGTATTTATTACAGCTTATGAGCCGATACTTGGTGGCTTTTGAATAGTGGCGATTCAATCTTAAGCACGTTTATAAATTATTATCAAAGTACTTACTATAAATATCTGCGACGGCATTCTATGATTTAATTAAGTAGATTTTCATGGAAAATAAGTAATTGGCCTATTAATCAATCGGTATTATAATATAATCATGAAAATGTCGTTACTGTAATTTTGTGTTGCAATGTATGTTTATTTTTAATGTGGGATAGGCCTACGTAAGATGTGCCAGTGTAAACAAGAATATAGTGTGGCATTGTGAAGGAAGACTACATTTTTGTACCTATCTATACCTGTTAATAATATACCTAATGCATTAGGTATTGTCTTATTCCGAATTGAAGGTTTAACAATTTTTGTAATAAAAGAAAATGTTTACCGAGGTCGTAGGTTACAAAGTAGTATTAGAAATGAAATTTTTTCATTAGATATTTCAAAAATACTGTTTTACAAAAAAAAATTGGTATAAACATGTGTACCAATTATTATTTTATTTTTGTTTATTTTAATGTGCGTATTAGAGGCCTATGAACTATTGTTACTGTTAGGCCTTTTATAGAAGAATATGGTTTGTGGAACATTCTGAGAGTAATTTAGCGTAGTTTTAACACATTCAATGCTGAGCAATTATGCGGAATCTCTCACTTTGGGCTGCGTGCAGTGTGTTCTCCGCCTGCTTTATGTAGGGCGTACAACTTATGATACTAACATTTCAATAGAATAGTTTATTTGCGACCTACACATGGATTTATGTTTGCTAATAACATAAAAGTCAAGAATGTTTTTTTTTAGGTTTATTTTCGCCTGTTATAATAAATGTATTTCTTGTTTGAATTTTTCCATTTACTGTTACAATTTACGCGTGATTCTTATATAATTTTAAACTACTAATAATAATATACTTTAAAAATAAATCTAAAAGTTGAAACTATTTTGAATGAATACCTGCCAAGATACTAAATTCACGGCTTCAATTGAACCCTGAAACCCTGTTGAAAATACAAAGTATACTATACGAGGGTAGATGATCGTATGATGAAAATTCAAAAACTAACTGAACGGTTACAAAGAAAAAACCTTTCTGAAGGCTATATGATAGCAACAAACCGGCGGTCTCCCTCAGGAATTACTTAAAATGATAAGAAAAGAGAACACCTACACATGACTCACTAGGCGAGTCTCTCTCTAGCACTGAATATGTTAAATGAATTAAGTTACAGTTCAGCTGTTCTTAAAGCCAGCTACTACAGGGTGCACGCTACACTCCACCACTTTATGCATCTCTTATTCCTATCAAGTTAACTATATTTTAAATTATAAGTATTTAAAGTACTTAAAACATCAGTCATGATATGAAGTAGGCCTAACAATTTCATTTATAAAAATACTTTTAAAAGTATTTTGTATTTAAGTAGTTTTGAAAGTATTTTGTTGTTACTTTTTAATGAGCGTGTACTCATTTTGATATAATGCGCATGCTCAGTGACGTCATTATTTGTTTAAATTTGGAGCAAACTAAGAAAGGCTGGACTGTAGGTGATAAAATTTCATAACAGGAGAAAGCTTGTCTGGTTTATTGTACATAAAATCGATTGATTTCAGATATCAATAGAAGATGACTACTTTGGATAGACTTCACATAGAAGGGATCAGGAGTTTTGGAGTGAACGAGGAACAAGCGGCAGACTTAAAGTTTCAGTGCCCTTTGACTCTGATTCTGGGTCACAATGGGTGTGGCAAGACGACCATCATAGAGTGTTTGAAGTACGCAGCCAGTGGAGATCAACCTCCCAATTCCAGGGCTGGTAGTACGGGTGGAAGTAATTTCGTTCATTTCCCCAAGTCTCTTAAGCTGACCGAGGTTTGTTTAACCCATTCTTTTAACCCTTACCTGATATTAGTGGGGTGCTGGGCGAGTTCTTCTTCGTCAATCCGAGGTTTTAAAATTGAGAAATTATTTGGGTACGGGTCAATCCATGTGTGTTGTTTAGGTCATCAGCCTGTAGGCTGGTTTGAATCTGTAGAGGTTTTACTGAGTAAAACGAGGAGTGAGGTGGTTTACCATTGCCACAACTCACTGAATGGAAAAGTATGCTTATCACCATGCAGGGCCCTCTGAAAAGCACATATTTTCCACTCTGCAAATAACACCTTCACTTCATTCACAACAGGGTCCAACTGTATAATAAAATTCATTACTTTCAGAGGAGGTAACTCTGATTAGTGTCACAGTACACCTCTACCTCTTCTCTTCTTAAATGATTCACTCATTTCATTGGCTGACCATGTGATACCAAACAAAACTATTTTATTTTAACCATGGAACAAACAGATCGAATGTAAATAACTTGACACTCCACCTGTCTGTTATGGGCAGCAATCCATATGAAGTGATCCATAAAAAATGTTTCTGGTTGCTTGACCGTTTTAAATATTTTTTATTTTTTAATATATTATTTCCACATGTCCTGAAAGTACAAAAATGATTTTATTAAATTTTTATTGCAGCCCACTTTTTTCGGCGGCCATTTTTGTTTTGCTGCGCACGCCAATTTTGGGGCTTGCGGACGTTAACGTAAACTTATTTTTCTTAGAACTGGATAATGCTAGAATACTGCAACAAAGACCATTTTATTCAGCATTTCCTCCTCTTTAATTTTGTATCTCAGCATAAGAAGCCTTATTTGTACCCTTACAGCTGAAAATGCTCCTTAAAGTTTGGCAACAAAATTTACCAAATGCCACTTTTTGGAGCCTTGTTTTATGATGAAGGAGTGGTATGTCACACTTGATTTTTTAACTGCAATTACATATAAACCTATATGCACTATAGTGAGAATCTTAACTCTGAAAATGTGTCCTTTAATTTGTATGATTTTTTAAAAAGTGAAAATTGGAAAATTGCAAAGTTTGAAGCACAATATTTCTGGTGAGACATGAGATAAAAATTTAATATTTTTACAGAACGTCTACCTGTATAAGAGGAAACTACAGTAAAAATTTCAACTTTGATATTTTACTACGAAAAAAGTTATGAATTTTCAAGAATGTGTAAAAAAACGCTCTGAAATTGTGATTCAAACGCATTAAAATCAAATTAACTTTTAATTGCACTGAACAGAAATTTGAATTTCTATTTCCATAGACATTTTAAACGTATTTTTTAAAATAAAGGAATCCTTAATTCAACAAAAAAAGTTTATTATTAAATTCTGATTAAACTATTTGTCCATACCAATATTGAGAAAACGTTTATTACGAGGCGTGTTCAGAAAGTAAGTACCATTTTTAAAAAAAAACAAGTAAAACAATTTTTTTTTCAACACAATTTTATTTCTACATGAAAGCCCAAACCTTAAACTATTTTTCGACATAGTTTCCACCGATGTTCAAACACTTGTCGTAGCGGGTGATCAATTTGTCTATACCCTCTTCGTAAAAGGTTCCTGCCACTGATGTGCACAAAACCAAGAGACTCGGAAGTGCTTTGACTTTTCTCACCTGGTACAGTGATGGTGAGAATTTTTTTAACCAAATTGTGACAGGTGATGAAAATTGGGTCCGTCATGTCGCACCGGAATCTAAACAGCAGTCGATGGAGTGGCGACACATGCAATCCCCGAAGAAACAAAAAATCAAGACGACAATGTCTGCACAAAAAATCATGTGCACTGTCTTTTGGGATCGGAAAGGTGTTTTGCTGATTGATTTTCTCCCAAGAGGTGAAACCATTAATGTAGCAAGGTATTGCGAAACCTTAAGAAAATTAAGGCGGGCAATTCAAAACAAACGGAGAGGAATGCTCTGTAACGGAATTGTGTTGCTCCATGACAATGCTCGGCCGCATACCGCTGGTGACACTCAAACATTGGTTCAACAATTTCGTTGGGAGCAGTTCGATCACCCGCCCTACAGCCCGGACTTGGCACCGTCTGACTACCACTTGTTCCTGCACATGAAGCGCGAGCTAGGCAGCCAACGCTTTGAAACTGACGATGAAGTGAAAACTGTCGTGGAGTCATGGCTACATTCATTGGTGGGAACCTCCTACGAACACGGTATAGACAAATTGATCACCTGCTACGACAAGTGTTTGAACATCGGTGGAAACTATGTTGAAAAATAGTTTAAGGTTTGGGCTTTCATGTAGAAATAAAATTGTGTTGAAAAAAATTGTTTTACTTGTTTTTTTAAAAAATGGTACTTACTTTCTGAACACGCCTCATATTTTTTTTAATCAGAATCACTGATAAGAAACATACTTATTTCTTTGGACACATTTGCTGAAAAATGTTATGTGATCTTCCACTTGCGGTTGGAAGTTGAAGAGGTGATATTTTTCTTGAAATATATTTAGTAGGCACCCACATTTTTTTTACTATCAGCGTTCTGAAATGAGATTCGTGGGTCCTGTGGGATGGTAAAGTGTACATATACATCATCAACAACCATTGTCCATTATACACACATGCCACTAAGTCATTTGTTTTGTGTCAACATTATGCATTCCGTTTTTAAAAGACTTCCTTTTCTTTTAAAACGTTACTTTGAATTTTGGGAAAATAACGGTGACTTGTTTGATTTTCTAGTTTTTCAATAAGTGATGAAAAGTACTCAACCTGTAGGTTTTAAAATTGTCATAATTTCAGCCCGGTTGGTTGTCCCAAAATTCAAAGTAACTTTCAAAAGAAAAAAAAGAAAGTCTTTTAGACACGGAATGCATAATCTGCATGGTCTGCTGCAAGCCCCAAAATCGGTGTGCGTAGCAAAACAAAAATGCCCGCCAAAAAAAGTGGGCTGCAATAAAAATTTAATAAAATCTTGTTTTAATTTAATCGTTGTTGTAAATTGACAACACCCATTGTATTTAGTTTATTGGACATGATGAATGACAACGCAGATCTTCTCAACAATGTTTGGATGAGTGATGAAGCTTACTTCCATCTTTTGGGCTTCGTAAATAAGCAGAATTTTAGATATTGGTCACACGAAAATCAACAAAAAATACACGAAAAGCCGCTTTACAGTATTAAAGTGACAGTTTGGTGTCCAATATCAAAACAGGCTATTGTAGGACCATATTTTTTTGAGGATGACTATGAACGTGCAGTTACAGTGAATACACAGCGCTATTTTAACATGTTGGAGAACTGTTTTCAATTGGAATTAGTTCGTAATCCGGCTTACCAAAACATGTTTTTTCAACAAGATGGTGCTACCTGCTACACATCCAGGGCTTCAATTAATGTTTTGCGACTCTTGTTTCCCAATTGCGTCATTTCTAAGAACGGAGACATTTCATGGCCAGCCAGATCACCAGATCTCTCTGTATGTGATTACTTTCTATGGGGACACTTAAAATCGCGTGTTTTCCAATCTCCCCTGCCTTGAAATGTACGGGAACTTAAAGAACAGATACGTGAAGAAGTGGCACGAATTCCTACAGCCACATTACGAAATGTGATGAATAACGTTCGTGCACGAGTTCAGGAATGTGTGCAACAAAATGGAGGACATCTTTATGATATGGTTTTCAAGTAATTTATAAAAAATTGTAAATATGTAAGTATTACTTTTGGTATATTCTAAATTAATTAAACTACATTTTTTAACTTCCTCACGGTGTTTTCATAATCGCCCGATTCACTGCCTCACCCTTTACAAGAGTACTAATGCAGACGCATGTTGTTTAGTACTAAAATCACCTTTTAAATTTCGCGCTGGCACCTAGGCTACGTCTTTCTAGATTCTTCTAGAAGGATTTTGTCGTCTTTCCGATTACGTCACTTTATTGGCTGTTTAATCGATTTCAATTTATCAGGCCTTTTTGGAGGCTAGCTGAATCACGTGATCTTTGTGCGCCAATCACATAATTTATAATTTAGTGTGTGACCTTCGGCCCTTCCCTTCACGCCATCTTTTCATGTCCTGCCAGAGTTCAGTGTCGCGCTCGTTGTCATTCAGTAACAACGTGCTAGTCTTGTCTGTTGTAGACTAAAACCGACGCTACCCTGCAATGCGTATAACACCGTCTTTTCGCTTACATGCCATCTCAATAACGTGCATTTATTGTCATGTTTAACGAACGTCACTTCTTTTATAATAACGAGCGTCAATTCTACTTTATTAACGAGCTATTTGGGTTATCTTTAACGCATTTTCCGTCCTGTAACGTTTTTCCTTTCCAAGTTTTGCAATTTCCTGCATCGGATATACAAATTATGATTGTGTCAAGTGTTTATTTGTGCTAACGTAAAATGTGCATTTTCGTGCTATTTGTTTACTGTCAAGTTGCATTCTGTGAACTCTAGTGCGCTCTGTCTTTACGTTTCAACCTCATTGTGTCAACGATAACGTCTACTGCTTTTTCAAACGAATACCTCAAGAACCTGCCAAGTATCAAGTGTCAAGTAAGTGTAGTCTTAATTTGCTATATCTGTGTGCAATCATTTTACCTTATGTATATTGTTCCATATGTTTCCCGCATTAGCCTAATATGTGCTCCTAAACCATATTGCGTAATTAACGTTAGGGGTCGTTTTGGACGCGTCCCGCCTTTTTAACGAATATCCCCCGCATGATACGCCCTTTATACTACAATTTATTTGACGTACCAAACACATGTTATGCGTGAACTGCAGGGAGTTGTCCGTACAAAGATGTGTAGTGAAGATGATTCTGTTTGCAGGTGTTGGCTCAGGTGAAGCTGAGAATAAGGGACATAAACGGTAGAAGATCGGTGGTCACTCGGAGCATGAGAAACACGCAGAAACTGAAGAAAGTGGAATTCAAGTCACTGGATTCAACTATATGTATAGCGACCAAGGATGGACCGGTAAGATACGTAGCCACGTACTTTATTACGATTGTAAGTACAATCGCACATCTAGAAATGGGTCACTATAAAACAACAGACCGACTGTAGTATCGGTTCGTGTGGCTATGTGGCTATGTTAGACGCAACAGGGCATCAGCTGAAGATCTAACGGGTGTTTTATTAAGGACGCAACCCTACCCTGATTATAAGAAGATAGAAGTAATACATTGGTAAATTTTCTCTCCCCCAATCGGTATGTACTCAAGGCCAACTACCTAACACAGTTAAAATGTTCCAGTCAAGCTTTAGTGTGGTGACAGCAGTCGTTTCATTATATTGTGTCAGCAATGGTTTTTTACAAGGAAGAATGCGTGTTTATTGTAGAGACTTACATAGCGAGTAAATCTTACACATGTGTGCAAGATAAGTTTCAGTTGAAATTTCCCCGATTTTTTTTAGAAAAATATGTAAGTAAAATTTTAGTTGAAATTTTGTAAGATTACTTGCTATGTAAGTCTCTACAATAAACACGCATTGTTCCTTGGAAAAACCCATTGGTGACACAATATAACGAAACGACTGCTGTCACCACACTAATGCTTGATTGGAACATTTTAACTGTCTTAGGTAGTTGGCCTTGAGTACATACCGATTGGGGGACAGATAATTTACCCATGTATTACTTGTATCTTGTTATAATCAGGGTTGCATCCTTAATAAAACACCCCTTATTTAACCTTTTCAATGGCGCACCCATACACTGACCGAGTGATGTCACGTATGCTTCTATGCTGTGCTGATGGAACTGTTATTTTTACTTTTTCTTGCCTATATGAATATATAGGAAGGAAAGTATTGTTTTCATGTCGATTTTAAGAAATCGAGTTTTCACCGGATCTATACGTTTTCAGACCCCCTGAACCCAAAAAACATGTTTTTAGCGATTGGTCTGTGTGTCTGTGTGTGAACAGAATATCTCAAGAACGGAACATCGTACGAACTTGAAACTTGAAACTTAAGTTACATACCACTACCGGACCCGACACAAACATTTTCATCAAAATCGGTCAACCGGAAGTAGTAGTAACTTAGTTTATTCCTATAATTTTTCACTTTTTTGCGATTTTCTCAAAAACTGGTCCTACGATTTTTTTTAAAATCGCCTGGTTTACTCAATTTTTTATTCTCTACAAGATAGGGTAGGCGCCATGTTTGCTGAAATTCTGCGCGAGGCTGTTTTTAAATAAAACATTTTATTTTTAAGATTGCGGCTTTAATATGCATTTTAGCGCAAAACGTTATATAATATAAGTTGAAGAGAATTTAAAAACCTACAACTTTTATTTCAAACATTTTTTTGTATAACGCTTAGTTTAGCGGTAATTTGCGATTTTCTGTTTTTTTCTCACGAAAACGTGAGAAAAATCGATTTTTTTAACATTTCGGCCTTAGTATGCATTTTACGACAAAAGTATAT
This sequence comes from Catonia carolina, assembly GCA_035578175.1. Taxonomy (NCBI): domain Eukaryota; kingdom Metazoa; phylum Arthropoda; class Insecta; order Hemiptera; family Achilidae; genus Catonia; species Catonia carolina. The sequence goes on from JAQMRL010000027.1 coordinate 3,188,433, forward strand.
TAAATTTATAGAAAATTAAAAGATCTACAACTTTTATTTAAAGCATTTTTCTCTACAGAGCCTAGTTTAGAGAGAAAGAGTGATTTTCCGTATTTTTAAGCCAAACTGAGGTTGATTTTCATTTTGCGTCTTTCACTCATGATTAAAATTAGGTTATGTTTGTTGAGGTTAGTTTTTTGTTTATTTCTAATGTTTTAATGTTGTCTAATTTTTTGTCTAGTTTTAATGTCTAATGTTTTATTACTAATGTTAGGTTTATTGTTAATTATTTGCACTGGCAAGAGAAAGTTGTGTGAGTGTTTCACACCAGATTTTTTTCTTTCTTTAGTCTCTATAAAGTTTTGAGTGTGAATACGTGATCGAGTAGCCAAAAGCATCGGTTTGTTTTGTCGTACTGTTTCAACATTGCTGAGTAAATTTCTACCAGTTTTACTTCTTCAGATAGTAAAATCTTGATCATTGAACGTTGGTATTCCTGCGTACACATTTCAAGCGAAGCTGAACAAAACAGGTGTATGCTTATTACTGTCTCTTGCCTATATGAATATATAGGAAGGAAAGTATTGTTTTCATGTCGATTTTAACAAATACACTCTTCACCCGAATATACACGTAAACAGACCCCCTCAACCCACACAACACATATTTTTAGCAATTGGTCTGTGTGTGAACAGAATATCTCAAGAACTCATCGTACGAACTTGAAACTTAAGTTACATACCACTACCGGACCTGACAAAAATTTTCATCAAAATCTGTCAACTGGAATTAGCAGTTTATCCGTATAATTTTTCACTTTTTTGCGATTTTCTCAAAAACTGGTCCTACGATTTTTTTTTAAAATCACCTGGTTTACTAAATTTTTTATGCTTTACAAGATACGGTAGGCACCATGTTTGCTGAAATTCTTGGTGAGGCTGTTTTTATGTTAAAAAATAATTTTTTTAAGATTACGGCTTTAATATGCATTTTAGCGCAAAAATGTATATAATAAAAGTTATAAAGAATTAAAAATCCTACAACTTTATTTCAAACATTTTTTTGTACAACGCTAAGTTTAGCGGTAATTAGCAATTTTCTGTTTTTTCTCACGAAAACGTGTGAAAAATCGATTTTTTAAAGATTCCAGCCTATTATGCATTTTATGACAAAAAAGTATAATCATATTTGTAGGAAATTAAAAGATCTACAACTGTTATTTAGAGCATTTTCCTCTACAGAGCCTAGTTTAGCGTGAAAGAGTGATTTTCCATATTTTTAACCCAAATTGAGGTCGATTTTCATTTTGCGTCTTTCACTCATGATTAAAATAAGGTTATGTTTATTGAGGTTAGTGTTTTTGTTTATTTCTAATGTTTTTATGACGAATGTTATGTTTTATTGTAAGTAATTATTTGCATTGGCAAGAGAAAGTTGTTTGACACACCTGATTTTTACTTTCTCTTGCCTATATGAATATATAGGAAGTAAAGTATTGTTTTCATGTCGATTTTTCGAAATCGAGTTTTCACTGGATCTACACGTTTTCAGACCCCCTGAACCCAAAAAACATGTTTTTAGCGATTGGTCTGTGTGTGTGTGTGTGAACAGAATATCTCAAGATCGGAACATTGTATGAACTTCAAACTTGAAACTTAAGTTACATACCACTACTGGACCCGACACGAACATTTTCATCAAAATTGGTCAACCGGAAGTAGTAGTTTATTCGTATAATTTTTCACTTTTTTGTGATTTTCTCAAAAACTGGTCCTACGATTTTTTTAAAAATCGCCTTGTTTACTCAATTTTTTATTCTCTAAACGATAGGGTAGGCGCCATGTTTGCTGAAATTCTTGGTGAGGGTGTTTTCTCGTAAAAACGTGGTTTTTTTAAGATTACGGCTTTAATATACATTTCAGCGCAAAAATGTATATAATAAAATTTGTAGAGAATTAAAAGTCCTACAACTTTTATTTCAAACATTTTTTTGTATAGCCCTAACGCTTAGTTTAGCAGTAATTAGCATTTTTCTGTTTTTTTCTGAAGAAAACGTGTGAAAAATCTATTTTTTTAAGATTTCGGCCGTAGAATGCATTTTACGACAAAAGTGTATAAAATAAAATTTATAGGAAATTAAGAGATCTACAACTTTTATTTCAAGCATTTTTTTGTATAGTGCCTAGTTTAGCGTGAATGAGCGATTTTCCGTATTTTTAAGCCAAACTGAGGTCGATTAAAAATTTGCGTATTTCACTAATGTTTTTTGAGGTTAGTTTTTTGTTCATTTCTAATGTTTTATTACTATTGTTAGGTTTATTGTTAATTATTTGCATTGGCAAGAGAAAGTTGTGTGAGTGTTTCACACCAGATTTTTTTGTTGAAAATGAAGTGATTGCATTGGATAAATGTGTAGTGTGGTGTGTGTGTGTGTGCAGGGTGAAGCCATCAGCAGCCGGTGTGTGGACGTGGATCGGCAGATGTCGTACTTGCTGGGCGTTTCTAAACCGATACTTAATTACGTCATATTCTGCCATCAGGAGGAATCGTGCTGGTTTGTATGTTTTATTCATTTATGCGTGCCAGACGTCAGACAGTGGTGTATAGTTCAGCCGTTGTTAGTTTGCTCGTACTGTCAACAAACAAAAGCCAACTACTACAGAGTGCACGCTAGAGTCTCCGACTTTACGGATCTCGTATTCCTATTAAGTTAACTATTTTTTAAATTATAGGTACTTAAAGTACTAAAAAAATCAGTCATGATATGATATAGGCCTAACAATTTCATTTAGAAAAAAAATTTAAAAGTATTTTGTATTTAAATACTTTTAAAAGTATTTTGTTGTTACTTTTTAATCAGCGTGTACACATTTTTATATAATGCGCATGCTCAGTGACGTCATTATTTGTTTACATTAGGAGCAAACTAAGAGAGGCTGGACTATAAATAGATGCACAAGTCCAGATTGGGCTACTAAATGTGATTGCCAAATCTAATTTATGCACTCAATGTAAGAGAAACGTTGAAGTCAATTTTTTTTAAAATTTTTTTGTTATTGAGTGATGATGCCTACATAAGCCTTGGGCTTGTGCGTAGGTAATGGTATGTGGTGATTTACAGATAAAAATAAATGCCAGACCTGACCGGGAATCGAACCCGGGACCCCGGCATAGTAGCCAGTTGCGCTGACCACTACACCAATGGCCGGCCAATTCAAGGCGATTCATTTTTAGTTTCTCTTGCCTATATGGATATATAGGAAGGAAAATTTTATTTTCATGTCGATCACAACAAATACACTATTCACCAGATCTACACGTTTTCAGAACCCAACAAAATTTGTTTTTAGTGATTGGTCTGTGTATGTATAAAACAGAATATCTCAAGAACGGACCATCGTACGGACTTGAAACTTGAAACTTAAGTTAAATACCACTACTGGACCCGATACGAACATTTTCATCAAAATTGGTCAACCGGAAGTAGTAGTTTATTCGTGTAATTTTTCACTTTTTTGTGATTTTCTCAAAAACTGGTCCTACAATGTTTTTTGAAATCGGCACGTTTACTAAATTTTTTATGCTTTACAAGATAGGGATGGCGTCATGTCTGCTGAAATTCTTGGTGAGGCTGTTTTCTCAAAAAAAATTGTGTTTTTTAAGATTGCTGCTTTAATATGCATTTTAGCCCAACAATGTATAAAATCAAAGTTGTAGACAATTTATTTTATATAACGCTTAGTTAAGCGATTTTCTGTTTTTTTTCTCACGAAAACGTGTGAAAAATCAATTTTTTTAAAAATTTCAGCTTTAGTATGCATTTTACAACAACAGTGTATATAATAAAATTTATAGGAAATTAAAAGATCTACAACTTTTATTTAGAGTATTTTTCTGTACATAGGCTAGTTTAGCGTCAAAGAGTAATTTTCTCTATTTTGAAGCCTAACTGAAGTTAATTTTCATTTTTTGTCTTTCACTAATGATTAAAATTAGGTTATGTTTTTTTAAGGTTAGTTTTCTGGTTATTTCTAGCGTTTTATTACTAATGTTAGGTTATATTGTTAATTATTTGCATTGGCCGGAGAAAGTCGTGTCAGTAATGTTTGTTACCAGATTTTGATGACTTTTTCAGGCCGATGGAGGAAGGTAAAAAGTTGAAGGAGAGATTCGATGAGATATTCGATTCGGCCAAATACAACAAGTGCATGGAGAGCATCAGAAAGTTAAAGAAGATTAGGAATGCTGGTGAGTAGCGTACTCTTACAGTGCTAGTGCTTCATTCAAATATACTTCATCTACAGTTGAGCCACCGTTGTTAGTTTGCTCCTCCTCCTCCTTCTGTCAACAAACAAAAGCCACCTACTACAGGGTGCATGCTAGAGTCCGCCACTTTACGGATGTCGTATTCCTATTAAGTTAACTATTTTTTAAATTATAAGTACTAAAAACATCAGTCATGATTTGATGTAGGCCTAACAATTTCATTTATAAAAATACTTTTAAAAGTATTTTGTATTTAAATACTTTTGAAAGTATTTAGTTGTTACTTTTTAATGAGCGTGTACACATTTTGATATAATGAGCATGCTCAGTGACGTCATTATTTGTTTATATTAGGAGCAAACTAAGAGAGGCTGGACTCTAGTATAGTGTCTGTTACACGTGTACCTGTTCTGTTGTTAAATGTATCAGTCATATAATTGGATGACCCCCAATGTGATAAGAGAGAGGGAACTAGCAAATGGAGTGCTAATTATTTATCTCACCCCCTCCTATCTGTTATGGGCATAATAATAATAATAATATGGTTGTTGTTGTGCAGATGTTTTGTCGATGAGAAAGGATGTGCAATTGTTGGAGGTGGTGAAGTGGGAGGCAGAAGAGAAAATGAAAAAGTTGCACGAAGAGGAAACACGAATGGAAAAGACTGATGAAACAGTTGCCAAGTGCCAAACTGAAATCGCTGACATTGAACGTATGTTTTTTTCATTATTTCTTTATTAACAGCAGTGTGGGTATAGATGTGCAATATTTTTGAGTACAGGCCTACTATATGGAGATAAAAGAACGTAAAACTGTAACTGTCTCTCTCTCTCTAACACATCCCTTCTCTCTCTCTCTCTCTTTCTCTCTCTCTCTCTCTTTCTTCCTTTCCCAGATCTTGGCTCGGCGAGAAGTTTGATGACTATAAAATGTGATTGTTACAACTTTATGAACAAGAAGAATTTGGCTACTTCATTTTATTGATGACTGCGTTCGCTGGCAATGAGAAATAAATAAAATGATTTCGTGAATAATAATTTAGTCTGTACTATTTATTAGAATTGAAACGACCAAAATTCATTTGAAACTTACTTGATGAAATGTGTATCGCCAACCCTTGAGACCCTGTTTAAGCATGCATTATTACATCTTACATCAAATTGATACGTAAATAGTTAAATATTAAAAAAAAGATGTCACCACCGGCTTCTTGTAGCGCAGTCGTCGAGCTCATAGGACCGGCCGGGCCTCCGGCGGCGTAGTTCAAAAGTAAATCATAACATCCAAGGGGGGAAGACGGGAAGTCGTCTTCGCCGCTGCCTAAAAGATTAGGAGCAGCCGCCGACGCAGCGACCACCTTTCACCGCTGCCTCCGAGGAGGAGCAGTCACCGGTGAAGTGAATCGGGGTCGTCTGTACCGCTGCCTAATCTAATAGGAGCGCGTCGCCGACGCAGCGTACACCTTATACCGCTGCCTCCGAAGGGGAGCAGTCGCCGGTGAAGCGAGGGTAAGGGGATGGAGGTAGAGATGACTGAAATGAAACTCAATGTTGAGCTGTCAACTTTCCCGTATCGATTACTCGCAACACAGAGAGTATCGATACTGTCACCTTCTCAACTCTTGCCTCTCCAGTCGCAGATACTATATGATGCCACTTGGTACATGCGCTGTGAGAGGTATGACCGCTGGCGCATTCTATCGGCAGCAGCAACCCCCATCACAGCGCATAGTGGACAAAATAGGAACTACGGACCGGCGTACAATTAAAAACAGTATCAAAGAACTATGAATTGTTCTATCATGTGATGACTTATGTTATTTATTTTACATTGTTGTTGTTTAGGTCAACAGCCGAAAGGCTGGTTTGAACCTGTAGAGGTTTTACTAAGTAAAACAAGGAGTGAGGTGGTTTACCATTGCCTTCCTCACTGAGTGGAAAAGTACGCTTAACAGCATGCCGGGCCCTCTGAAAAGCACATATTTTCCACTCTGCAAATGACACCTTCACTTCATTCACCACAGGGTCTGGCTGTATAGTGAAATTCATTACGTTCGGAGAAGATAACTCTGACTAGTGTCTTTTACACCTCTACCTCTTCTGTTGTTAAATGATTCAGTCATTTAATTGGCTGACCATGTTATAAGAAACAGAACTATTTATTTTAGCCCTGCAACGAACAGATTGAGTGTAAATAATTTGACACTCCACCTGTCTGTTATGGGCAGTATTTTACATTATAATGATGTTATTGTTATTTAGTTGGGACAGCCGCTCTGTGTAACGTATTCCATCAGTTTCTTTTGGTGAATACACCATGTGAAACGGAAACTATTGGTTAGCCAGCTGATCGCCACACAGCTGTTCACAGCCATTATTTATTCTAACTGTGATATTAAGTTTAACTTTATGTGTGTATGTTTTTGTTTTTTTTATGGCCGTTTTGCAGCCCTTTTTAGCCTTTATTTTGTCTGTGATATTACTTTTTATGTAAATTTTTATTTTCATCTGTGATACTAGTTAGTAAGATTTTAAGTATTATATGAAAAAAATAACATATACTATAATATGGTATTAACAGAGTGTAGCATTATACGGGAGTGAAACGTGGGTGATAGGGGCTGTAGAAAAGAAGAGGATAGAAGCTTTTGAAATGTGGTGTTATAGGAAAATGTTAAAGATTAGGTCGGTGGATAAAATAACAAATTTAGAGGTTCTTAGGCGAGTGGATGAAAAAAGAGATATGGGAGCATGTTACCAGAAGAAGGGATAGGCTAGTGGGGCATATCTTATAACATCTATCAATAATGGAGGGTAATATTGAGGGAGTGAATTGTAGGGGGGGGGGGCAAGGATTAGAATATGTAAAGCAAATTACAAAAGATGTAGGGTGTTACAGGTACGACTTGCGCAAGATAGAACAGCTTGGAGAACTGCATCAAACCAGTCAAGAGACTGATGACAAAAAATAAAAAATAGTGTTCTGCACTCGAGCTTTTTACACCCTTGTGTAGAATAACAGGGGATGACAACTGCTATGGCTTTTTGTCTTTAAATAAAAAAAAAAAATTGTTCACAGCCAACACCATTCCGATAATGCTAGCGTAATAGATGGTTCTGTCACAAGAATGCCTTTTGTGTAAGGCTATGACCTCAACAGTGAGACACTGCATTTCACTACCGTGCAATTACTGCCTCCATTTTGTTGTATGTAAGCTGCGGTTTATTGCTGAGAAAATGTCTTCTTTTCCTGTAATATTGACTATACTATATTATTCAAGGGTGATGAGTTGTGAACGTATGCATTGCCCCCTACCCACCCCCCTACACTAGCCAATCACTTGCCACCAACTACGCCAATACTTGCTCCTCTTGTAGCTCTGTTAAATATTTCATCGGCCATTTTTTTGGTCTTTCAATAACAATTATAACCTACAAACATGCAATCAGCTGATTATATTATTAAGTATTGCATGTTAACGACCTCTATAATCGATGTGTTCACTACAAGATGCAAGACATGTGTGAACTACTGCGGCTCTTATACGCATGTGTGCGTTATAATATTGTCAAGTACAATCTGACAACGCTGGCAAACGTTCTGATTGGTCTAAATGTGTGGAACAGCAGAGCTCATCAACTGTGAAAAGCATATTATAGGTTAATTACATGACTAGAAATTTTTAATTTACTGTAGTTACCGGTGGTTACGTTATTCTATTGGAACAAAATCTTCTAGCAGAGAGTCGCCTGTCTTTGCTGTCACTATCAGTCTCACAAATGTCTACTTACTCAACTATTTCATTCTTTTTACCAGCTGTGTCGACAAAACTGTTGAAGAATAGCTTCTTCACTGTCTTTAATTTCCTTCTTTATATATTTAGAATTGTGGAAAGAGAAACATCACAGTAGTTACCCACTCACTCATGGCTTTTGGTAAAACGGACAGAAACGTATTTTTGGTCTAGCTTCAACTTGACAACATTTATTACTTTGCATATTAGATTTCACTGAGCACTGTGAATAGCCTGACCACATTTTCAACTTGCGCTTTTAACCTACAAAAGTTTCCGTGATGTACCCTTACAGTGTAGGCCTACGTTGTTGCATTGCCTGAACTTAAACCAAAGTAGTTGTGCGTGCGCACTAATGCTTTCCCCCTTTACCCCTCGTTCAAATTTAAAGCATTCTCGTAAGTCAAGTAACTATATTGTGACATTACCGCTAAGGTCCTTTTCGGGATCTAGGTAAATTAAATAATTAATACTCTACTAAAGTTTAAAATTACAAGTATTTATTACTACTAAAAGATTTACAAAATAAATAATAAACTAATTATAATGAAGTGATACAATAAATAACTTAAATCATTTACTACTTAGTACTACTTACAAACAATTATACAGAATGCACATACACAATAATAAAAGTGAACAACAATAGTTGACCGATACAATGCCCGGATTGTCGACCTCCTCTAACGCACACAATAAACACTCGTCAAAGATCAAACCAAACGTATAGTGACTCTCCGACCGCACTTGGGGCTCTCTTTATATAGGTGGGTCAGAGAGATTTCTGGAAAGACACAGAGATTCGATGCAATAATACAATACAAAAAATCCTTTTTATTGGTTCTAGAGAAATCTTGTTGTTTGTTGTTTAGGTTATCAGCTGAAAGGCTGGTTTGAACCTGTAGAGGTTTTACTAAGTAAAACGAGGAGTGAGGTGGTTTACAATGCCTTCCTCACTGAGTGGAAAAGTATGCTTATTAGAATGCCAGGCCCTCTGAAAAGCACATATTTTCCACTCTGCAAATGACACCTTCACTTCATTCACCACACAATCCAACTGTATAGTGAAATTCATTACTTTCAGAGGAGGTAACTCTGACTAGTGTCTTTTACACCTCTACCTCTTCTGTTGTTAAATGATTCAGTCATTTAATTGGCTGACCATGTTATAAGAAACAGAACTATTTATTTTAGCCCAGCAACGAACAGATTGAGTGTAAATAATTTGACACCACCTGTTTATTATGGGCAGGGAGAAATCTTGAGTAGTGTAAACAAGTGACAATAGAATAAAAGGTGTTACACAATAGTTGTACAACAAACACCCTACCTTATTTATTATACACGGCCCTTTTTAAATAGGTATCCTTTTACAACTAACCCTATTGTTACTTTGTCACTCTATTATTTACTATTTAACATTTTATGAATTTCTAGAAATCTCTCAAACCATATTCCTTTTCAATATCATCACATGGATTATTTTTTGTTGCGCATATTTGTGGATAATGTGAACTTTTACGAAACGCGAATAGGTGCCGGTCGTAAATAGTTGAGATTAAGTGTGCTCACTTGTTACCAATTGAGGAAAACACACACTCTATTGCATGTGATTGTTGCAGGCCAACTGGACACATTGAGAAAGAAGGAGATCAATATTGCATCACTGGTAGCTGAGAAAACTCAGAACGATTTCAAGTTGGAAGAATTAAGGAAAACCATTAAAGAGATCAAAACGAGTTTACGTGGAAGAGAGTTTGGTGGCGATGACCAACAGTTGGAAACGGAGATTAAATCATTTATCGCTGATTTCAGGTGAATGATCTTCATCATCATAATCATCATCTACAGTTGAGTCGTTCTTAGTTTGCTCGTACTGTCAACAAACAAAAGCCAACTACTACAGAGTGCACGCTAGAGTCCGCCACTTTACGGATGTCCTATTCCTATTAAGTTAACTATTTTTTAAATTATAAGTACTTAAAGTACTAAAAACATCAGTCATGATTTTATTTAGGCCTAACAATTTCATTTTTAAAAATACTTTTAAAAGTATTTTGTATTTAAATACTTTTGAAAGTATTTTGTTGTTACTTTTTAATCAGCGTGTTCACATTTCTATATAATGCGCATGCTCGGTGACGTCATTATTTGTTTACATTAGGAGCAAACTAACAGAGGCTGGACTATACATAATCCGTGTTACAGGTCGCTTCTCTGTCCCTAAACCACCTCTTTCCAATTCATAACTGAACCCATCCTCTTCATCCTCGTTTGTATCCCTTCCGATTGGCCTGTGTGTGAGAACAACTTAAGTTAGATACCACTAGAGCATTGGTGCTCTAACTTTTTTGGTGGTGTACCACTTAATATGTGTTGACATGTTCACGTACCACTTGAGCAGTGGTTCTGTCTCAAAATAGTTGATGTATAAACGTGGTGAAGGGCGCAGAAGAAGGGGAGGTGCGCGCGTATCATACACTTTTAACACTACTATTAATAAATACGTAATACACACTGATTAGTCAATGAACACTTTTTATTTATACAAATTATTGTCCAATCAAATTAATTTTATGAACTGGCTTAAAACACTTGAAACAAAACCTAGTTCATTATGGTAAAATCAAACAAAAATAGACGTCATACTTTATGAAAAAACCGTATAAACAATTATATTTAAAACTCATACATGAAAATGAAACATTATTAGAGGATGTTTCACGGCTCACAACCACACAGCGTTCACTGATTCAACAATTTTATTTTCTTTTTCTTTTGCTCTAGAAAGAATGAATGAATGCAGGAATGATTCCATACAGGCTGTGTGACGTGGAAATCTCACACACAAGCACGAATTTTGCATTCTCCTTTCCTCAAAAATAAATGATCAGAAAGATACAAAATGAAATCAATTAAACTTAAATACTCGCGTACCACACTTTGAAAACCACTGCACTAGAGGGCCCAATACAAACATTTGCATCAAAATTGCTCGACCAGAAGTAGTAGATTATTCGTGTAATTTTTCACTTGTTTGCTATTTTCTCAAAAAGGGCTGCTACAATTTTTTTTAAAAACTGCCTCATTTACTACAATTTTTATGCTCTGTATGACAGGATAAGCACTGTGTCTGCTGAAATTTTGGGAGGGCCTGTGCTCTCATAGAAAGAAAATGGGATTTTTTTTAAGATTGTGGCCTTAGTATGCATTTTATGACAAAAATGTTTTTAATTTAAGGTATAGAATATAAAAAAATCTGGTGTGAAGCACTCACACGACTTTCTCTTGCCAATGCAAATAATTAACAATAAACCTAACATTAGTAATAAAACATTAGAATTAAACAAAAACTAACCTCAATAAACATAACCTTATTTTAATCATACGTGAATGACGCAAAATAAAAATCAACCTCAGTTTGGCTTAAAAACACGTAAAATCACTCTTTCACGCTAAACTAGGCTCTTTAGAAAAAAATGCTCCAAATAAAAGTTGTAGATCTTTTAATTTCCTATAAATTTTATTATATACACTTTCGTCGTAAAATGCATACTAAGGCCGAAATCTTAAAAAAATTGATTTTTCATGTTTTCAGAGAAAAAACAGAAAATTGCTTATTACCGCTAAACTAAGCGTTAAACAAAAAATGTCTGATAGAAAAGTTGTAGGATTTTAAATTCTCTATAATTTTTATTACATACATTTTTGCGCTAAAATGTGTATTAAAGCCGCAATCTTAAAAAAACAATTTTTTTACGTGAAACAGCTGCACCAAGAATTTCAGCAAACATGGTGTCTACCCTATCTTGTAGAGCATAAAAAATTTAGTAAACCAGGCAATTTTTAAAAATATCGTAGGACCAGTTTTTGAGAAAATTGCAAAAAAGTGAAAAATTACACGAATAAACTACTACTTCCGGTTGACCGATTTTGATGAAAATGTTCATGTCGTGTCCGGTAGTTGTATGCAACTTAAGTTTCAAGTTCGTATGATGTTCCGTTCTTGAGATATTCTGTTCACACACGAACACACACCCACAGACCAATCGCTAAAAACATGTTTGTGTGGGTTCAGGGGGTCTGAAAACTTGTAGATCCGGTGAAAAGTTGATTTTGAAAAATCGACATGAAAACAATACTGTCCGTCCTATTTATTCATATAGGCAAGAGAAAGTAAAAAAAAATGTTCGCTAGACGTTAAAAGACGTTAAAAACTCTTCTTTTAACCGTTACACCAAAATCACGCCCAATATCACTCATTCGTCATCATCTTTCTTTAAACTCCGCAACTATTCATTATATTCTAATGGGTTTAGTTTTATTAGATAAGAGGCACGGATAGGCATTGTTGTTTAGCTTCAACTTCAAAACATCTGATTACGTTCAACACTGTGAAAGGTTCGACCATGTTTTCGAGAAACTGTCATTTCTGTAACTAACAGTTAACCTAGAAAAGGTTCCGCGATATACTGTACAGTCCAGCCTCTCTTAGTTTGCTCCTAATGTAAACAAACAATGACGTCACTGAGCATGCGCATTATATCAAAATATGTACATGCTGATTAAAAAGTAACAGCAAAATACTTTCAAAAGTATTTATATACAAAATACTTTTAAAAGTATTTTTCTAAATGAAATTGTTAGGCCTACATCATATCATGACTGATGTTTTTAGTACTTTAGGTACTTATAATTTAAAAAATAGTTAACTTAATAGGAATACGACATTTGTAAAGTCGCGGACTCTAGCGTGCACCCTGTAGTAGGTTGCTTTTGTTTGTTGACAGAAGGAGGAGCAAACTAACAACGGCTGAACTGTATATGGTATGGGTATAATATAAGTTGTTATAATGTTTGTCGTAGTGAAATGAAAGCAGTCGCGGCGCATGCGCACTGATGCTGTTCCCCCTTTACCCGTCGTCGCAAACAAGGGAAAACTCAATGGGTGACTCAAGTTACTATAATATGCATTTTAGAGCAAAAATGTGTATAATCAAAGTTGTAGAAAATTAAAAATCGGGTGTGAAACATTCACACAACTTTCTCTTGCCAGTGCAAATAATTAACAATTTAACCTAACATTAGTAATAAAACATTAGAAATAAACAAAAAACTAACCTCAATAAACATAACCTTATTTTATCAATAAAATATGAAAGACGAAAATGAAAATCGATCTCAGTTGGCCTTAAAAATACAGAAAATGTCTCTTTCACAATAAACTAGGCTCTGTAGAGAAAAATGCTCTAAATAAAAGTTGTAGATCTTTTAAATTACTATAAATTTGATGTACACTTTTGTCATAAACTGCATACTAAGGCCGAAATCTTAAAAAAATCGATTTTTTACACGTTTTCGTGAGAAAAAAACAGAAAATTGCTAATTACCGTTAAACTAAGCGTTATACAAAAAAATGTTTGAAATAAAAGTTGTAGAATTTTAAATTCTCTACAACTTTTATTATGTAAATTTTTGCACTGCCAAACATAATAAAGCCGTAATCTTAAAAAAACACTTTTTTTTACGTAAAAACAGCCTCACCAAGAATTTCAGCAAACATGGCGCCTACCCTATCTTGTAGAGAATAAAAAATTGAGTAAACCAGGCGATTTAAAAACAAATCGTAGGACCAGTTTTTGAGAAAATCGCAAAAACGTGAAAAATTACACGAATAAACTACTACTTCCGGTTGACCGATTTTGATGAAAATGTTCGTGTCGGGTCCGGTAGTGGTATGTAACTTAAGTTTCAAGTTCGTACGATGTTCCGTTCTTGAGATATTTTGTATACACCACACACACACACACACACACACACACACACACACACACACACAGACCAATCGCTAAAAACATGTAGTTGTGCGGGTTGAGGTGGTCTGTTTAGGTGTATATTCGGGTGAAGAGTGTATTTGTTGTGATCGATATGAAAACAATACTTTCCTTCCTATATATATTCATATAGGCAAGAGAAAGTAAAAAAACCTGTAACTTTATTGTAAGCAGTTTTTTGGTCGAGATTAGTTTTGCATCAGTGATTAGTGTATTTGCTCATGAAAATCAATCGAACAAAGGTTGATGTTCATTTAGCATCATTCACTTCTGATTAATCATCTATAGGTTATGTTTTTCATAATTTACATTAATTAGGGAAAGTTGTTATGTGAGTTTCAAACTGGATTTTTTTGTGTCGTTTCAGCAAGAAGAAAGACGAGTTGAAGAAGTTGGAAGACGACATGAAGAAAATGGGTGAAGCGGAAAAACACGTCCAATCACAACTGAACGATGAGCAAAACAGTTTGGGTGGCCTCAAGCGTGATGTGGACACCAATAAAGAAGCCATACAAACCAGAACTGCCCTGTTAAACCAGTTGGCCGGTGATCTCCAGTTACAAGGTAGCTCGTCACGGATTATTCTGCTTTTATGCTTCATGTTGCGCTCTAACATTTCTTCTTCTTCCTCCTCCTCCCCTCCTCCTCCTTCTCTTCTTCCTCCTCCTCCCCTCCCCTTCTCCTTCCTTTTCCCCTTCCCTTTCCCCTTCCTCTTCTTCTTCCAACCAAGGGTTAGGCTGCAGCCTGTTCCGAACTCACCTACTATATCATCTATCTCCATCTTCTTCTAGGTCTATCGACATCCCTTTTCCCTTCTGGAGCTTACCAGTGCGCCTGCTTTCCTTGCCATGTGCTGTCTCCGACTTTGGTGATAATCCTTTATATTTTCGTTCAAGTTGTAACATACCCAATTCTGACCTGATTTCCTCATTGCTTGTTCTGTCCGATCTTGTCAGGTTCAAGCCTTAGTGTTTCGCAGAAATCTCATATCTGTCATCTGGATTCTCCGCTCTTAAGTTTTTGTAGTTGTCCATGCCGCATTTCCGTACGGAGTAACTGGAGCTGCCATAACTTTATAGAACTTAAGTTTTGTGTCCTTTCTCGCTCTATTCCCCTAAGTTATGCTTACAGTCCCGCATATCCTCTGGAATTAGCTCAATATCTAAATCAGAATCAAATCTCACATCACACCCTGAATAACAAAAGTGAGATACTCTCTCCATACCGGTTTTAATCCACAACTATTTTTGAACGATGGGATATTTGCCCTTAAAAGCCATTATTTTGGTTTAATCATTGGAAATTTTAAAGCCGAAATCTTTACACAGTTTGTGTAACAAACACATGAACCGTTCATTGAAGATCATCTTTTCTCTTCTGCATAATCCACACGTCATCCGTTTATAAAAGTGCACTCAAATAACTACTGTTATTTAACCTAATACCAAGACTAATGCTGCATTTTCACTAAGATCTCTAAGGTCATTTAACACAGTATTCTTCGAATTATCTACTTCTTCTTCTTCCTTGTCATGGATTAAGCCCTCGGACGTGTTCCAACATCTCTGCTCATCTTTTTCATGGCCTACCTACATCTGTTCGTCCATCATGTGTGAAGTTTAACGCTCGTTTCTTCCATCTATCTTCACTTGTGCATATTAATTAATGTTCCTCCCATTAATCTCTGAGTATTTGCATTTGCCAAGCGTTTCTGAGAGAGAGAGAGAGAGAGAGAGAGAGAGAGAGGAAGAGAGAGAGAGAGAGAGAGAGAGAGAGAGAGAGGAGAGAGAGATAGAGAGAGAGAGAGAGAGAGAGAGGGAGAGGGATTGAGAGGAGGGAGGGGGAGGGGGAGGGAGAGAGAGAGAGAGAGAGTGAGAGAGAGAGAGAGAGGGAGGGAGGAGAGAGAGAGGGAGGGAGGGAGGGGGGAGAGGGAGAGAGAGGGAGGGAGGGAGGGGGAGAGAGTGAGGGAGGGAGGGAGAGAGAGAGAGGAAAGGAGAGAGAGAGAGAGAGAGAGAGAGAGAGAGGAATTTAATTGCACCCACATTTTCCTCGTTGTTAATGTGGTCCATCAAACTACACACCGTGAACTCTTCTTCTCAAAAACCGTATTTCGTTGGCCCCCAAGTACCCAGGACTCACTACCATACAGCAATACTGGAACAACCAGAGCTCCCAGTGACCTCACTGTTCACCCACTTGTACAGGGTGATTATAAATGAAATAGACGGTTTCGATAGCTTATAGAAAATTTATTTTTGAAAGTTAACGTAATTACTTGCAGTTCAGCCGTTCTTAGTTTGCTTCCAACTGTCAACAAACGAAAGCCAGCTACTACAGAGTGCAACGCTAGAGTCTTGCGACTTAATGGATGTCGTATTCCTATTAAGTTATAACTATGTTTTAAATTTATAAAGTACTTAAAGTACTTAAAATATCACTCATAATATGATGTAGGCCTTACAATTTCATTTATAAAAATACTTTTAAAAGTATTTTGTTGTTACTTTTTAATCAGCGTGTACTCATTTTTTTATAATGCGCATGCTCAGTGACATCATTATTTGTTTACATTAGGAGCAAACTAAGAGAGGCTGGGCTGTAGAAAAAACACAACCTCCCAACAGTCCACCGCGGAATGGATTGGTACGCGGCATAGGCCGCTGTCTATTTAATTAGGATGATGTAACAATGTGTAACACGGACAGTTTGCGTTCTTTTTGACAAGGCGTTTAGTGAAATGAAATTGAATTATAGAGTGTATCTAATGATTGGATGTGTTGGTGTGGAAGTAGAGGAGTTGGTGATGTGATCTGTTGATGTTTAGAAATGGTGAGCCCGTATTCAGAGGCGCAGGTGGGTGTGGTCGTAAAAAATGTCGAAAGAAAACTAAGGGAGATGAAGAGAGTCGTGGAAACGATAAAAGTGGAAAACGATGATGAGGAGATGAAGCAGCAGGGGAAAATCGATGAGTTGAGAGAAGAGAAAGCAAAACTGGAACAGTCTGTCTCAGCGAAAACAATGCAGATGAAGGACATCAAGTCGGAGTTGGAACGTGTCAGTTGCGATATAAACGAGGTGAGTGCAATCGGGCCTGATTAATGCTTAATGTCTGTCAACGATTTTGGGTTGTTTCATATTTTGCCTTACGGTATCACACGCACAAGAGAACGGCTGATCACTGGTCGCTTACAAGCGGGAGGGAAGGAGCCTGCTAGTAGGAATACGCCGCCATTATATTTTAACCGAACATCTCACAGTAAACGCTGGTGGAGAAAGCTGCCTTTGCATATCAGCTCACTGGTTTGTTTTATATAAACGTGCCTGCTGCTTGCTGGCAGGTTGCTCTGGCATGTACTTGGCGTCGTATAATACGTATTCACAAACAATAACAACTTGTTAATTAATTTTACTTTCTCTTGCCAGCTATATGAATATATAGGAAGGAAAGTATTGTTTTCATGTCCATTTTAACAAATACACTCTTCACCGGATCTACACGTTTTCAGACCCCCTGAACCCACACAAACATGTCTCTAGCGATTGGTCTGTGTGTGTGTGTGTGTGTGTGTGTGTGTGTGTGTGTGTGTGTGTGTGCGCGCGCGCGCGTGCGTTTGTGTGTGTGTGTGTGTGTGCGTGCGTGCGTGTGTGTGTGTGAACAGAATATCTTAAGAACAGAACATCGTACGAACTTGAAACTTGAAACTTAAGTTACATACCACTACCGGACCCGACACGAACATTTTCATCAAAATCGGTCAACCGGAAGTAGTAGTTTATTCGTATAATTTTTCACTTTTTTGCGATTTTCTCAAAAACTGGTCCTATGATTTTTTTTAAAATCGCCTCATTTTATTATTTTCTAAAAGATAGGGTAGGCGCCATGTTTGCTGAAATTCTTGGCGAGGGTGTTTTTACGTAAAAAAAGTGTTTTTTTAAGATTACGGCTTTAATATTAATTTTAGAGCAAAAATGCATATAATAAAAGTTGTAGAGAATTTAAAAACCTACAACTTTTATTTGTAGCATTTTTTTTGTAAAACGCTTAGTTTAGCGGTAATTAGCGATTTTCTGTTTTTTCTCACAAAAACGTGTGAAAAATCGATTTTTTTAAGATTTTGGCCTTAGTATGCACTTTACGACGAAAGTGTATATTATAAAATTTATAGAAAATTAAGAGATCTACAACTTTTATTTAGAGAATTTTTCTCTACAGAGCCTAGTTTAGCGTGAAAGTGTGATTTTCCGTTTTTTTTAAGCCAAATTGAGTTCGATTTTCATTTTGCGTCATTCACTTATGATTAAAATAAGGTTATGTTTTTGAGGTTAGTTTTTGTTTGTTTCTAATATTTTATTAATAATGTTAGGTTTATTATTAATTATTTGCATTGGCAAGAGAAAGTTGTGTGAGTGTTTCACACCAGATTTTTCAACATATGTTTATAAAAATAACTTTAAAAGATTATTACTGGCCAAACAATTCTCTATAATAATATTGAATATCGGTAGTGAAAAAGTTCAAAATACGTTTAAAATGTTCAAAGTAATCACTAATCTTTCGTCTCCGGTAATATTGGTTGCTTGTGCAAGTTGCACCATTGTTTTTTTGAAAACAAGTTCTACTTTATATATTATAAAAATAAACGTTTCCAGAGTCATTATCATGCATTTAAAAAACCTGTCTCTTATCTTTTGTTTAATTGCGGAAAAAGATGATTATGCCGAACAATTTTTTGTTCTTATTAATGTCCTACCGGTATCGTCTTTAAAAGATAACAATTTTGTATAAGCATGCTGCTAGTGTAACTCATGTTGAATAGTGGCTACAACTGAATGAAGGTTAAGCGCGTAGTTACGTGCCTACATGCTCCCTCCCACTATGCGCATCCACTCTCCACTTACCCTTATTTCAGCCCCTTTTACTTAGTGAGTGATTTACACGGTTCATTCTGTCTATTACAAAGCATCTACAGTTCAGCCGTTGTTAGTTTGCTCGTACTGTCAACAAACAAAAGCCACCTACTACAGGGTGCACGCTAGAGTCCACGACTTTACGGATCTTGTATTCCTATTAAATTAACTATGTTTTAAATTATAACTACTTAAAGTACTAAAAACATCAGTCATGATATGATGTAGGCCTAACTATTTCATTTATAAAAATACTTTTGAAAGTATTTAGTATTTAAATACTTTTGAAAGTATTTAGTATTTAAATACTTTTGAAAGTATTTTGTTGTTACTTTTTAATGAGCGTGTACACATTTTGATATAATGTGGCATGCTCAGTGACTTGGTCATTATTTGTTTACATTAGGAGCAAACTAAGAGAGGCTGGACTTTACAGCAGCTGTCTCAAACTCATAGCCTTCAGAGGGCCACTTTAAAATTTTACAAACGCTTGGCAAGTCGCATAATTCTGAACAACATTTATACACAGTTACCACAAATTGCAGGGTAAGCAGTACAAAAAGTAATTTCTTTCTTCGCAAAGATAATAGCAAAATTTTTCTATCGCATGGGCTACTTTTACTCAACCGAATGCTATAATTTATTAAAAAATGTTTACTATTCAATCATCTACTGTTCTGTAGTATGTGTTGTTGTTTAGGTCATCAGCCTGCTTGGCTGGTTTGAACCAAACAGAGGTTTTACTAAGTAAATCAAGGAGTGAGGTGGTTTACCATTGCCACAACTCACTGAGCGGAAAAGTACGTTTATCAGCATGCCGGGCTCTTTGAAAAGCACAAATTTTCCGCTCTGCATACGACACCTTCACTTCATTCACCACAGGGTCCAACTGTATAATGAAATTCATTACTTTGAGAGGAGATAACTCTGATTAGTGTCACAGTACACCTGTACCTCTTCTGTTCTCAAATGATTCAGTCATTTAATTGGCTGACCATGTGATAAGAAACAGAACTATTTATTTTTGCCCTGCAATGAACAGATTGAGTGTAAATAATTTACACTCCACCTGTAGTCTGTTACATAGCACCTGTAGTAGGTATAACGACTGAAATTATAAGAATTCATCGGTGGCTGCAAAACGTCAGTTACCGGGCCGCGTGTGGCCCGCGGGTCGCGTGTTTGAGTCGGCTGATCTACAGATATTGGTGAAGATGCCTTACAGAAAACTGAACCAATTTTATGTCGTACATTTTCTTCTATTGCATTACATCAGTATGCAAGTATGCAAGTGGGGTCTGGATTAATGACCTACCACTGTATTTAGTTTGAGTTTTTAAAAGTTCTGTCGGAGCAAAGGTTCTTCCTATATCTGACCGGATTCTAAAGGAGTAAGCTGTAGAGGAGGTTGCACTGAAATCGGGAAACACAACTTTTAAAGCTTTCAATGGAAGGCTGCAAAATGTTTGCTCTAGAAATGAGATTTCCTTCCACCTGTATAATACTGTAAATATCTTATATTTTATTTATTTATTTTATTTAGTAAAATATAGCTACATTAAAATTACTATACTAAGCTATGTATTCGGAGAACTTCTAGAACGTTTCCTTTCGCACTTTTCTTCAGAGCTCATTAATACGATGCTCAATACTTTAACTATTCCTTTTTAACAGCTTCTTAACTTAGTAAGTGAATAAATAATAATAAATAAAAATAAAAAATAACAAAAAAAATTTTGTAATAATTTTTAGATCCAACAGTATATGAATCACCGACCAGACATCGTAAGCGCGTTTAAACAAACAAGATTTACACGAATAATTATGACTGAACAAACAATTACCAAGAGCGCACAATACACGTCCGATCGCTACGCTGGTTACTCTCCTCCCTCGAAGAGGGATGAATAGGGTGATGGGTTTTGGTTTTTAAATTTATTCCCTATTGTGTTTTAATTTCATTTTTCATTATGTCATTATTCTTCAAAATGTATGTATGTCATTTTTATAAAGTTGGTGTATAGTTTCTTTTTTCTAATGTATTCCTGATTGTTATATACTGTGTTTTTTAATATTGTAATTAATTGTAAGTAGGCTAAGTGTACTCTGATTTTCCGGCTGATGACTGCGGCGGCGGTCAAGCCGTAAGATGTGTGGAAAAGTGAAAAATAAAGCATCATCATCATTATTATTATTATTATTATTACTAAGCTATGTACAATATTTTAAACTAAATATACTTATACGCAAAAACTCACAAACTTCACAAAGAGTTCTGTCCGCGCATAGGAGTAGATATGAACAGAACAAAAACATTCATTTAAATACTTCTTACAACTACTATAAAATTACCAAGTTAAATTACTACAGTTAAATAGGTTACAAAGATTGTGTTAAACATAATTAAAAAAAAAGAAACATAAAATAAATGATAAATTCAATTACATTTTACACAAAATATCAATATTATATTTTAATTTTAATAACTATAGAAATTTGAAAAAAAAAACTTAAAAATTATGTTTTATATTTTGTAATAGAGAGAGAAAAAAAATTATAATTTTATTTTATAACTATAAGTACCTACTTTACAATAATATATCTTAACTAACACAATGTAAATATTTTAATTTTACGGGAAATTAATTCAATAAATGAGCGTTTAAATGAATCGTTTTCATAAATTTTTGTACAGTTGAGCCGTTCTTAGTTTGCTTCTACTGTCAACAAACAAAAGCCACCTACTACAGGGTGCACGCTAGAGTCTACGACTTTACGGATCTCGTATTCCTATTAAGTTAACTATTTTGTAAATTATAAGTACTTAAAGTACTTAAAACATCAGTCATGGTATGATGTACGCCAAACAATTTCATTTAGAAAAATACTTTTAAAAGTAGTTTCTATTTAAATACTTTTGAAAGTATTTAGTTGTTACTTTTTAATGAGCGTGTACACATTTTGATATAATGCGCATGCTCAGTGACGTCATTATTTGTTTACATTAGGAGCAAACTAAGAGAGGCTGGACTATAAACATCTTTATTTATCATGTTGAATGGTATACAATGCTTACCACAAGTCCATTTTATGTAAGTTAGTATTTGAATATTGTATGTACAAGTCGGAACAAATTGCCGTGCGTTGCGGCTTACAACGTTTTACTCTATTTTTGTATTTCAATGGCATTCATCGGTGGCAAAATGAAATGAGCAGTTTGGTTAAAATATTACCCACTGTAATGAATATGTTTTTGTTTTTTTAAGGTGGCTCAGTCAACAAAGACGCTAAGGGTTCTTGAGAATAAACTGGAGCGAAATAATAAAGAGTTGCAAGAATTATTGGACAGCGTCAACTGTGCTGAACTCGACAAAGAGATACGTGAATTGCAGCGCAACAGAGAAAGGTATCCTTCTTGCCAAAATCTCTCATTTTGAAAGCGAACAGCATTTTTCTCTGTTGATATAGATATCAGATGAATTGATGTCCCATAGCCGAGTGAGTGGGTGGGAGGTATGCGGCATAATTACGCATGCGCTCAAAGGTCCTGACTGTTATAATTAAAATCTGAAAACATACTACAGTTGTTATCTTGTTTCTTAGTTTACTGCATGTATAAATGCTTGCTTACAACAATGAGTAAAATTATACAACATTGTTATTGGGTAGGCGTGTATGGGTTGTGCGAGTGAGAGCGTTATGCATTCTCTCACTCCCACGGCTACGGGACTTTACTTCATCTGAATACTGTAACAATACTAATATGCTTTTCACGGTTGATGAGCTCTGCTGTCTGTTGCACACTTTTGTTTAGACCAATCACAACGTTTGCCACCATTGTCCCCGATTGTACCTGACAAACATTACGCGCGCATGCGTATAAGAGCCACAGCAATAGTTCACTCTCGTCTTGCATCTCACATACTCAACACATCGATTATAGAGCGCATTAACATGCAATAATTTATAATAATAATCACCTGATTGTATGTTTATAGGTTATAATTGTTATTGAAAGACCCAAAAAAAATGGCTGACAAAATATTTGACAGAGCTACAAGAGCAAGTGATTGGCTAGCTATAAAGTGGGTGGGTGAGGGGCAATCAATACATACGTTGAGAGGTTATCAGCCTTGAAAAATAGAAAAACAACTTAAATAGGTGTTTTACGTAATCACTAGTCATAATAACATTGTACACCTTTTTGAATGGCCATTTTCAGTGGGTCATCATTTTGATGAAAGCTTGTTCCGCCTAAAAACTTTTTCAGTTTTGGAAGAAGATAGTAATGACTATAGTCGATCTACTGTTTTAAGAGTACTCCGCGCGCGTGAGGCAAGCGCCTATACGTTGTAAACAAAAGTTACACTACACTAGTTGGCGCGCGCGTATCTACCTCTCCTCTCCACCTGACAATATTATCTTGCACTATGTTCCATCATTAAAATATCTACATCCAACTAAAATAAACATTATCCTTTAAGCGTTTTCAATTACACCGTTCAGATTACTTGTAATTATTGTAGTTTCACAAAGGGACTCCGTAATTAATTATTTGAACCATTACATTTAACAAAACAATTTTTGTCTACTTTTTAATGTTTACCGCTTTTATGTTTCAAAAACTCAACACATTCTCTATCACGCTTGCTAACAAAACACAGCTTACAAAACTTTTCAACTTCAGTCTACAAAGAAAATCGAAACGAACCGATACAATTTCAAAAGATGGGCCTAACTGATGAAACTAAAAATGAGTTAAACACGGGCAAGTACAAACAGTTGTATTAAACTAGTCACAGACAATAATTTTAATGATACGAAATAAACAATCTGAAATAATAAACAACGAATCTTTGGAATTGTTTACTCTCCTCTCATAATTCAAGCGCATTAGTCTTGTATTACTTGTGACCAAAACTAAATGTGAGTCTATAATAAAAACCTACTAATCATAAATAATAATGTAATAATAGTAAATAATGTAACGAAAAATAATAATGTAAGAGTAACAATAGTAAATTTTTTAGATATTAATGGTAAACTAATGTTCAATTTATAAAATATTTTTTAACAATGTAAATTATAATATTTTAAATTAATGCGCATGCTCAGTTGTATTGGTGGTTGCCTACGTCGGTGTACTCTTAGTGGCGTAGACAGACACTAGTTGCCGAGTACGGGCTGGCTGTAAGGTGGATGCTTAAAAATCTCCCAATTAAACCGCTGAAGCAAGTCTTCCATCAATGTGGCGGACAAACATGATGCTGATGGATAATTTCATAAATATTGGTTTATAGTACCGGGTATTTATAAATGAATAGCGGAGGGGGGGCGTTTTAACACTCTATTATATTTAATACATTATACTTACAGTTATAAATGATACGTCAAACGAAAGTGCAACTCAAACAGTTTCACATAAATGCGCCTACAAGTGTTCAATGTGCGCACCATTCGTCACATGATATTCGAGTTCTTCCCAAACGTTGTTTAGTGTCTCTCGAGTAATTGTTGCAACAGCTGCTTCAATCCTGACTCTTAATTCGGGAAGGTCAGCTGGTAGTGGAGGCACATACACACGATCCTTTATGAACCCCCAAAGATAGAAATCATACGGCATCATATCGGGTGACCGTGGAGGCCATGGAAAACGAGCCCTGTCATTGCACCCCTTGCAACCAATTCAGCGGTCGGGTAAAGTAATGTTCAGCCTATCATGTACTTCATTATGCCAGTCAGGTGGCGGGCGCACCATCTCGCTTCTTCATCTTCCAACTGAGGAAAGAGCCATAGCTGTAGAGTATCAACGTAAGAACCATGTAGGAGGATCAGGTGACCTTTACGCAGGAGATCATCATGTAAGATCAGATAGCTGATGATCTTCTAGATAATCTCCCGCCTTCTAAAAAACATATAGTCTGCGTTCTACGCCACTCCCATTGTACTCCGACGTAGGCAACCACCAATACAAGTGAGCATGCGTATTAATTTAAAATACCCACACCATGATCAAAAATAAAATTCCATTCAACACTATTTCGCTCTAAGCTTAATATAATAAAAATATGTCAGTTCATTTGTTAGAAAATGTTCATAAATCGAACATTAGGTTACCATTAATAACTAAAACTTTTATTTTTGCTACGCTTACATTATTATTTTTCTTTACATTATTTACTATTACATCATTATTTATGATTAGTAGGTTTTTATTATAGACTCAGTTTTATTTTTGGTCACAAGTAATATAAGACTAATGCTCTTGAATTGTAACAGGAGAGTAAACAACTCCAGTGATTCGTTGTTTATCATTTCATATTGTTCATTTCATATCATTAAAATTAATGTCTGTGACTAGTTTATTACAACTTTTTTTTTTTTTTTTTTTTTTTTTTGCGCCCTGGAGACTCCAGGAGGAGTATAGGACATGTCGTCAGATGTAACACCTTGAAATACATATAAGAAACACACTATGTATCACTACTATCAAGAAAGAAATTCTTGTACACTATAAAAAGTTTCACCGATCAAGTAATTTTTTAAATTTTTTTTAAAGGAATTTAAATCCTCACAACACTTTAAAGATTGGGGTAATTTATTTATGAATTTTCTCCCTGCATAAGTAGGTTTTTGTTCAAACAATTTTGTGGAGTGATTAGCCACATAATAATCATTCCTGTTTCTCGTGTTATGATTGTGAACATTGAAATTCTGCATAAAATTATTTTGCCTAACATACATAATCACCTCAAAAATGTAGAGACAGGGAACTGTAAGCAATTTAAGCTCCTTAAATAGTGGCCTGCATGAGGTTAGCTGGTTAGCTCCCAACATACACCTAATAGCTTTCTTTTGAATTTTAAAAACCCTATTCATATTACCCATGCTAGAATTACCCCATACTAAAATACCATACCGGATATGAGACAGAATGAGGCCATGATAAGCTGCCATTAGTAATTTTTTATCATTTAATCTGGCGATTTGTTTTAGTGCAAATACCCCAGATGATATTTTACTACAAACTTGATTGATATAGAAGTCCCAAGACAAAGATCTATCTAGAGATACGCCCAGGAACTTCACTGTTTCTACATGCTCTAAACTATTATTATGAATAAATACATCCACTTCTCTACTTTCTTTAACGTTATGTTTATTTTTGAACTGCAAGTACTGACACTTTTTCCCATTAACTGTTAATAACATTTGATTCAAGAACTGCACTACGGACTCTATGTTAACATGTGTATTTACTTCAAGAGCATCTACCAGTGAACTGTTACTGATTACTGAAGTATCATCAGCAAACAACAAAGCGCTGCCATTAGATATGACTTCGGGTAACCTATTAATGTACAATAGAAACAGAATTGGACCTAAAACTGACCCCTGTGGAACGCCTGCTTTGACTTCAAGCTTTCCAGATACAACTTTTGTAAGTTTCCCTCTAACAACCCTAGTTAACTCCACACACTGTAATCTATTAATAAGGTAAGATTGAAACCATTTCAACTCTACATCCCTAACGCCTAATGACTCTAGTGTTTTCAATAAAATTTCATGATCAACACAATCGAAAGCTTTACTCAGATCCAGAAACACTGCCAATGCTTTCTCCCCGGCGTCCAATATATCAACTACTTGCTCCACAAGTGAAACAATTGCAGTTTTAGTTGATCTACCTTTTTGGAAACCATGCTGATCCTCTGAGATGATTAGGTTTTCAGTCAAGAAACTGATTAACCTAATAAATACTACCTTTTCAAAAATTTTACTGATTGTGTTTAAAATACTTATGGGTCTATAATTTTCAACTAACTGGCTATCTCCATTCTTAAATATAGGCAATATTTTTGCCTCCTTCAGTTTGTTTGGAAATACACCTGCTTCAAGTGAGAAGTTAATCAAATGAAGGAGAGGAGTAATTAAAAGATGTTTACATTCTTTAACAATTATACTAGAAATCCCATCTAACCCACATGTTTTCTTACTTTTCAAACTATCAATAACTGATTCTAATTCCTCCCTTGAAACTAGGCTAAATAAGAATTGATTAACTACCTTGTTACCTTTTGGATCATA
The DNA here is from genome assembly GCA_035578175.1 of Catonia carolina. Classification (NCBI taxonomy): domain Eukaryota; kingdom Metazoa; phylum Arthropoda; class Insecta; order Hemiptera; family Achilidae; genus Catonia; species Catonia carolina. The sequence goes on from JAQMRL010000027.1 coordinate 3,215,301, forward strand.
ACATCCCACTGTTTCCCTAATCTGTTGTTTAAGTTTTAAAGCTACTTCCTGGTAATATTTGTTAAAATAATTACAAATTTCTATACCATTCTCTATAAGTTTATTGTTTTTGTTAACAATATTAGGTATGTCAGTAAAACTTCTGTTGCTAACTACACCTCGATTCTTATTAATTATTTCCCATATTGCTGAGTTTAGATTTGGTGAATTATGAAGAACTTCAGCAGTTTTTTTACATTTAGCTCTCTGGACTTCTCTGGCATAATGTTTTTTAATAGTTTTGTACCTTTGTTCATTAAAGGTAGTCCTATGTGAAAGAAAATCTGAGTATGCATCTCTAACTTCAGACCTCATTTGCAAAATTTCCCCTGTGACCCACTCATCTGTTTATTTTCGAGCGCGTAACGGGTGGAGAGCTTTTATTTTTACCTAATGTTCCAATTTTACTGGCCATTCTTAACAATATCTATTTAATGAATATATTTTATATTATTATAAAAAGTAAAACAAAGTTTTAACGTTTAATTGGGTACACAGACTTCACGAAGATCACAGATATATTACGGGTTGACCTAACCTTAAAATTACGACTAACTTTATTTTGTAAAAATTAAAAAATATCGCTGAAAAAATGGACAATCTAAATTACTGTACGTGAGACTAGTTATTACGCTTAACTTAGAACACAAAATCAATACTTATCGATACTTTATTTCTGAAAAACTTTCTTCTTTAACAGGAGCTAACAACACAACGGCTTTCTCACCAAAATACTTACTTCGTATCTGAAGTGACTAACTGTTTGCACTTGCCCGTGTTTAACTCTTTTTTAGTTTCATCAGTTATATTTTGGTATTGTATCGGTTCTTTTCGATTTTCTTCGTAGACTGAAGTTGAAAAGTTTTGTGAACTGTGTTTTGTTAACATGCATAATAGTGGTGAATGTGTTGAGTTTTCGAAACATAAAAGCGGTCAACATTAAGAAGTAGGAAAAAATTATTGTTTAAATGTAATGGTTAAAATAATTAATTAAGGAGTCTCTTTATGAAACTACAATAATTATAAGCAATCTGAATGATATAATTGAAAATGCATAAAGGATAATGTTTATTTTATTAGTTGGATGTAGATATTTTTATGATGGAACGTAGGCCAAGATAATTGTCAAGTGGAGAGGTAGATACACGCAAGCCAACTAGTGTAAAACTGTCATTTACAAAAGCGTATAGGCAGGCGCTTGCCTCGCGCGCGCGCGGAGTACTCTTACAGTAGACAGACTATCTATGAATTTAATAGCAAATTATATAATAATATAGGTCATTTGTTGTAGCTAGAAGCTCTCCCTCCAACGCTCTGTGCCGCTGAGCTGTTCTGTTTAGTGGTTGGGGAAGCACATCGAAGGAACTGATGTATACAGAGTAGTATACAGTTAGAAAGAGAGGGAATGATGATTAAGTGAGAAGGAGACAACACTTGCCCCGTTGAAACTATCCGTACTCTACCTACTCGCCCTCCCCTTACAAGCTTCATCCTAAAACAAATGTACTATACGTACTTAACTGATGTTGGTTTCATTTTGCATCATTCACTCATGATTAAAATTAGGTTATGTTTTTTTTTGTTTATTATTAGCATGTATTATTACTAATGTTACGTTTTATATGGTTCATTATTTGCATCGACAAGAGAAAGTTGTTAGTATTTTTTTTTTTTTTTTTTTTCTAATTTGTGTACGTTAAATTAATCTGTTCAATTGAGAACAATAAGCAACCCCATGACCCAATGAGATGACGATGATATGTATGACATGTAAATGAGACTGTGTAGTCTTGTACAGACCCAGGCCGACCATTCCTGATAGAAGGTTGGGGTTAATTGAACCCCAACCATCAAAGTACATCGGTAACCACTGTCTAGTATTCAATTCAAATCCGTATAAAAGAACTATACTACTATCATATACTAGGATATGAAGCAGGAACCTTCGTCTCCGAAAATCAGCTGTTAAACAGCTGATTTTGGTGATGACTTTACCTCTAGACCAAACCCGGTAGTATTTTAACAGTAAATTACATCATTGAGGAATTGGACTACAGACTCCATCCTGACATGTGTTATCACTTGGAGAGCATCCACAAGTAAACTTGTGTCCATCACTGAAGTATTGTCAACAATGACACAGCTCTGCCATTAGGTATAGTGACATTTTTATGACAAAATAGGAACGAAAACCGAGCCGTGCCGAATGCTTTCAGTGTAAAATTGTTGTGGTTGTTAAGGCATTCTATACTGGGGTCTTGCTGTGTTTCATTTGCTCCTGCCGTAACGCAGCTGTTGTTACGTGTTGTTCCAATTATCCTGCATCTCTCTCTTTGTTCCTTCCCCTTCCAACTAGATCATTTCCTTTTCCCACTGTCTTGGCCACTTGTTCGATGAAGCTAGTCATGGATAGACGCTCTCTCCGCTTTTGAGGTTAGCACCATGCTTTGATGCTGACATCGGCGTTCTTTCGTTTAACGCTTATGTTGTGTTATTATTTGCTTATGTGTTTATTAAATTGTTATTTCGTTGTGTTTATGCTTCCATTGTTTATGTACTTAAATTGTGTATCAAAGTTCTTCAGTGCGGCGTTACTGCTTAACTGCAATCAGCGTATTTCTGCGTAGTAATTTCAAATCAAGTAAGTGCAATTTATTCATGATAGTAATTTATCGTTCATTTGGTCAACTTTCCTTTGTGTTCCTTTCCTTTATTTTGTGTGTTCTCTCGCAAATTGTCGATTGGTCTTCTTTTATACTGGTCCTCCTGTAAACACACTCAAGGCGGCGAATTCCTTTTGGGAAAACCATCCAGGCATATACAAGGTGTTAAACGTAACAGTGGTCGTTTTGTTGTGGTGGTTGTAGGTCGGATGAAAAGCTGTTTGAGTTGAACAAGGAGGTGGATGATCTGATACAAGTGACCAACCTGAGGACGACTCTTGATTCATGTGTCGACAGAAAAGTCGCTTGCGAAGAGGAACTCGAACGATTGTAAGTACTCAACATGTCTTATTATCGAATTTATTAATATTGTCATTTTTTTCATGGTTACTGATGAGTGGCTTCTTCTGTTGGACAGATTGTTTGTGTGAACAGTGGCCGTGACTATTTTACCTTAGATGAAGGAAAGTTATTTTTTCACCGAATATATAGGTATAAATATAACCAACTACGGTGGCATGCGGGCCGCACATGCGCAGTAAGTAGCTCCCCCACCACAGCGCGTAGCCTGATACCGGCTGCCTCTAAATTAGTACTCACTACTCATTGTGTTCTGTTCATGCGGTAATCGTTTTGACATTTTTGTGTCGCTGTCGAAAGCCGCACGCCGTCGAAATTTGTTGCGCGCGCACAAAATACGGGGAAACATTTCTGCGATTCCTTCTGGGGTAATAGGCAATAAGTTTTTTTCTAAATGATGTACCTACCATAAGTTTTGACAGGCCCGAAAGAGAGGTACTTCATACCCTCATTCTGTTATATTTACTGTACGGTTCTTTTTGTTAAAATTTCATACAACTGATATTGTGCGTGTGTAGTTGATTTCTAAAAAAATATGTATATTTGGTATAAAGTTCACAACTATAAAAAATGATTCAGCTTCTTGGAATACTAACAGGAAGGAGACACCAGACACGATGATCTATCTTTGACTTCCCTTAAAAAAGTGATTTTTTTCAAGCTCGTTTATTATTTCTCTTTCTGCCCTATATAGGCCTATATCAAATTACAGATAAAATTTTATATTTTATAACAAAATAATGAAACGCATATTATGTCATCCTAAAAAATAAATTATGGGGTTAGCCTACGTGATACGCAAAAATTGCGATGAGATTTAAACGTCTAACTTTGTACGAGCGTATCTGATCCACATATCAGAGTATAATAATAACAACATTTGTAGCGTAATAAAATAAGATTCATTAGGAAGCAAAAGTAATATTTTCAGAATTTTTGATGAAAAATGAACTTGTTAGAGTGTAGTGAACAAAACTGGCCGGCAGAGTGCCCTACCGTATCGCGTGTTGTCACTATCGCGCTTGAACACCCTCCACTGATTGAAATGAGTTGAGGGGAAAGGTGGACGCAACGTATTCTCTCTCTTGTCTCGCTACCCTCCCTACATGCCGCCGTAAATGGCGAACAGTATATCAGACGAGCTAATGTCCCATAGCCGAGCGAGTGAGAGGGAGATATGTGGCATAACTACGCATGCGCTCAAAGGTCTTTATCGTTGTAATCCAAATCTGAAAACATAGTACAGTCGTTATCTTGCTTGTTAGTTTACTGCATGCATAAACGCTTGCTCACAACAATGAGTAAAATTATACGACAATGTTATTGGGTTGTGCGAGTGAGAGCGTTATGGATTCATTCTCTCACTCCCACGGCTAGGGGACATTGATTAGTTCATCTTCAGGCCCCCTCAACCCACACAAACTTTATCGTGGGATTATTATGCTGATCAAATTTGTGGTAAAATATCATCTCTGGTATTTTCATTAAAACGAATTGCCAGATTAAATGATAAAAAATTGCTTACAGCAGCTTATCATGTTTTAATTTTATCTCGTATCAGGTATGCCATATTAGTACGGGGTAATTCATCACAGTCTAACATGGAAAGAGTTTTTAAAATACAGAAAAAAGCTGTCAGGTGTATGATGAGAGTCAACCACCTTACCTCATGCAGATCACTATTTTAACAGCTGCAATTGCTCACAGTTCCTTCTTTCTACATTTTTCAAGTGAGAATGTACGTAAAGAAAAATACCTTTTTACAGAATTTAGATGTTCACAACCACTACTCAAGAAACAGAATCGATTATTATGTTGCTAATCACAACACTAAATTGTTTGAACAAAAACCAACTTATGCAGGTAGAAAATACATCAATAAATTGCCACAAGGTTTAAAAAGTTGTGAAAATTGAAGTCATTTCAAAAAAAGAAAGCTAAAACTATATTTGATTGATGAAACATTTCATAGTGTGCACGAATTCCTTTCTAAATAGTTTTTGGTTGAAAATATTTAACTTCTAATTAAACAAATATTGTGTACTATTTGATACAAAGGGGTTCATGACAAGCCTACTGAGTTAAGCAGTAGCGGGAAAAATTTTTTGGTAAGTGTAAAATTCTGCATAAAATTATTTTGCTTACATACATAATTACCTGAAAAATGTAGAGAGAGGGAACTGTAATTAATTTAAGCTGGTTAAATAGTGGTGTGGATGAGGTTAGCTGGTTAGCTCCCACCATACACCTAATAGCTTTCTTTTGAATTTTAAAAACCCTATTCATATTACCCATGCTAGAATTACCCCATACTAAGATACCATAACGGATATGAGACAGAATGAGGCCATTGTTTAGTATCACACCAGTTAAATTTTCCGCCTGTAGATCTTTCTAGAATAACGATCTCCCACCCATGTAAAGGTTCATTGATATTATATCGATCAACGCACTATTTTTCTTCGTGGATGCGTAATCCGGCCCTCACGTGACTCGATTTCCTCCAATCGCAAAATTCCCCTTTTTCCTAATCCTTCGCCATGTTGTCTTCCTGCCTTTCTTCTCTCTCGCTTGTGTTCTATCGTCCGAACGGGTCAGCCGTGTGCTGCCAATTTGCATAACCGACGCTATGGTCTCGAGTACCGATGTCGCCTACAATTAACGTGCAACGCATTTTATCGTTTTGTCGCCGTCTAAGTACAATTATTCGGCCCCAGTTTATGCTACTAACGTGCAATTCGTATTATTATATAAATCTAATTCTTGTATTGTGTGCGATTAACGAAACTTATGCAACTGTCCTGCCGCGTGCATTACCTTGTCCGTTCATGTATCCACGCTGCAATTACTAGTATAATCAGTGTTTTGTGTGACTTTATAAGCGTGCTTTACAGTGACTTTAGTGGTTCAATATTTGCAAATATCAACGAACATTCAAGTGTGTTACATCGCAGTGTTCCTTCATCTCATCAACTTGGACAATCAGCGTATACGGATCAAAGTGAGTACCTCAATATTCTTAGTTTTTGCAGCCTTATTTCCCTATATGTGTTCCGGTCAAATCCCTTTCCATTTACCCCTTTGTCGAGTTTCGTGTATTAGCCTAGCCCTTGCTTCGAAACAGGGCCGTGTCTTAAGTATCCGGGTGATATTAGATCTCACCATTTTAACGCTTAAAGCAAAGTGTAGGGGTTGTACTATCATTCAGCTACCGCACTCAACAAAGTGGTCCGTCCGTTTGCCGGATATTTACTTAATAATTTCAAAATACAGTCCAATAACTAACGTTAACGAGCATTCCATTTTATGTAAAACTTTCATAACGATAGAAGCAACAGTGTGCAATTTTATACATAAAATTACTTGTCAATGTGTTCATTGTAAATGGTGTTGTTCTGATTACATTGTAAATTGTATATTTGTATAGTGTTATTCGGAACAATTCCAACTAATAGTTTTATAACGGGTTTCGGGCGTGCAAGCGTGCATTGCGTGATCATTCTATCATTAACGGGCAATTCGTTTCATTGTGTGTGTATGTGTGGGATTGTGGTAGTGTAATATTTTACCAGAAAATCAAGTTTTTCTTTCTTTTTGGTAAAATATTAAAATCCATTTTATTTCTAAGTGAATTTTAACTTTCAAAATAAAAATTATTCTTTTTATTCAGTCGAGATAATTCTTAACATTTTTATTTCTTTATTATTTCATAAAACGTTTTTAGGCCTATTTCATTCTTAATCGCAAATACAGTCACGGATGCTCGTGGAATTCGCTGACTCTGCATTGCACTTCCGTTAGTTTGTTCGTTCTCTGCTTCCCCCTTCGCCCCGCCATGCATTACGACATAGTTTTTCTATTTCTCTATGCGTTAGAAAGGAAGTTGCACGTGTTCCTCGCTCTCTCTCTCTCTCTCATTGCTACTGCCTTTTGGAGTGGGGGTTTCCGCTCAACCGTTGTGAACGCGCGATTTGTCTTTTGTCTTGCGCTGACGGCCTTAGAATTCACATCTTATTCCAGGTAAATCAAATTTTATCATGTTTTATAAAAAATTCCTAAATTTTAAGCCCCCTTAAAATTTTTATATAAAATAATACTGTTTGGTGGAAACTGAAAAATATGGGGTAGTTATTTTAACAAAATACTTATATTCTTTTCAATTTATTCATTTTGGTTTTTTTAAATTCATTCTTCCAAAGAGGAATTTTGTACGCATGAGGTTCCACGTTGCATAAAATGTTTTCATCTCCTTAAGAGGTCCATTTGATAAAATCTTCATTTGTTCTTTTTTTCGTTAACCTTTTTGTTAACACTTTCCGTTTGAATAAATATCCAATTATTTTCCCCTTTAAAAAAAAAATTATTACGTTTCTTTACCAATTGGATGTGTAGTGTTTAATCATGTAATAATCGTGTAAACTCATGCGTACAGAATTTTTCCCCGGACAAAAGGTTGTATTCACATTATCACCTTCATATGTTTTTTTTTAATTCTGTTTAATCATCTACTAATAAATTTTAATTTGGAATTTAATCTGAGGCTTATTTAACTGGAATTTAAAAACGATGCCAAGATCCGTGAAGTTTTTTTTATTTACTTCCATTCATTCACTAAGGTATATTAAAATTTTTTGCTTCACGTAAAAAATGTCTTTTTTTTTATATTTTTTTTTGCCTTTAATGAAGGAATTTCATTACTGCAATCCCTTCATCTCAGTTTTTTTTTATTTTACCACTTTGAAAAACTCTAATGTTCTATTGGTATACTATAGAGGTTTTTTTCTTTTATATCCGTTTAAGCTTAGCTGGGCTAATAATTCGGCCAACTCATTCCCTGATAATTTTTGTTTGTACATCTGTTTGAAAACCCATGGCTAAGTGATTTTCTAGCGCAATTTCAGGTATTTAAAATGGTTCATTTTCTTTCCAAATTTTTGTTTTAAATTCTATGTCCTTAAGACCTAGATGTGTGTTTGTTTTTCTGAAGAATTAATTAAATTTTATAAATTAATGCAATGAATTAAAGATTCAATTATTTTGTTTTTAAATTAAAGTTTTATCTAATAAAAAGTTTAGTAATTTATTAAATTCTTTCTTTACAAACGCGAGGCTATGAATTTTCAAACAGAGGTTTAAATAAAATTTCTTTTTAATTAGTTTTAAGATGGGTTTTGTTCATACATTTTTGTCTTTCTAAACTTCATTTTTTTTGATTCATTATAAGTGCAAATTGATTTTTTTTATTTTTATCTCTCGTTCTCTGGAATGAGAATTTAACGTTTTTTTTTTGTGTGTAAAAGAAAATTTCTATTTTTGTTTGTTTACAAAGATTTGGTTAACATCTTTGTTGCTATTATGTTTCATTATGTTTGAATTAAAGTAGTTTGTTTTAAATTCATTTCTGAGTGTCAGATTATAATTTATTTTTCTACCATTTGAACCGGCATAGATTTTTCTACAATCTCACCCTCGCAGTACTTAGAGCGAGTGTTTGCCATCATTTGAGCTACGTTAGTTTTTTTATTGGGTTGCTAATTAATCCCTGGACTCAATTTCAGTGCCTGGTTGGGTTCTAAAATTGGCTGGTGGATTTTGCCCCCTATTGGTCATTTAAGTTTCAGCGTCTTCGTGGTGGGAGCCGTTTTCTTTTCCTTTATCCGGTTTCGGGGTGGGCCACTTTTGAAGTTCTCCCGGTGGAGAATTACAACAGTGTTTTGTCCGTTCCGAAGTCTGGTGGAGGGGAGGGTTCGGTTTTCGCCGCAGGGCGTTGTAACTTAGATAAAATTTTTAGTTGTTGTAACTAAAAATAAGTGTGTCGTTTCGACACACTACCAGTTTTTGTGGAAGCTTCGTTTCCACCACTACAAATGTTGGTGCAAGTCACCGTGCCTTGTGTAACTTCATATTATCCACTACAGTAGTAACAAACCAAATCATTCCACACCCCGTTCTCTCTTTGTCTACAACGAATAGTAATAGTGAAGCAGCCATTTTTAGTTCAAGCAGAAGTGGGGATAAACACAGTCCCATCGTCGCCCCATACGCATTAGTCTTCTATCTCATGTGAAGTACACATCAGCTGGTCATACTGTCTAACACTTGTGCACCGCTATCACGTTAATAACATTAACAATTTATTCAAACAACGGAATTTATTTATTAGAATACATAATAAATATTTTCAAGCAAAACTACAATTAAATTAAAACGTTCAATGCACAACATTGTAATTTTCATTAATCCGAACGAGTATCAAGCGAATGTCATTAATCCGAACGAATATTAAGCCAGCGTCATTAATCCGAACGAGCATTAAACGAGTGTCATTAATCCGAACCTTTCGTAAACCAGTGTCAACAATCCGAACCAGTGTCAATAATTCGAACCATCTCGAACGTATCGGTTATCCGAATCTGTCAAAACCAATTTGTGATTTTCCACTACAGTGTATTCAAAAACGAGCGTTCAATTTTTCTCAAACCATAGGGTGTTCAAAAACAAATTAATTCATTTTATTCAAAATATTTACAAAACTTTGCATTCGCCATGGAGCCTGACCTCGATCTTTCCACAATCGATCCAGTCTCAGACCCACTGTTCGTTCAAGCGCGCAGAATCGCACGGGAATTAAGCAATATGATAAACGTTCAAACAAATATTAAATTACCAGCAGTTGCTAGCGCCTCTTTTCATACAGAAGCGAACCGATTGCGACAAGAATTTGACAAAATTCTAAGTCACCTTCTTGAGCAATTAAACGATAGTAGTGTAAAAATGAGAGATCCAGCACAACCTTGACCTTTGACCCGCCGGTCCTAGCGCAACCTTGACCCCTGACCTTGACCTTGACCCGACACGTGTCACAAAAAAAAAAAAAAAAAAAAAAACCCGCCAAAAAAAAAAAAAAAAAAAAAAACCCGCCAAAAAAAAAATAAATAAAAAAAATAAAATAAAAAAAAAAAAAAAAAAAAACCGCCAAATTTTTTTCCCGCCAAATTTTCGGACCCGATTTTCTCCGCAACCGCTGGGCCGATTTTGATGCGGACGGAACCCACGTGACCGGGAGATCGAGATCTACAAGATAAGCCTTAATCCGTAGCCGTATCCCCGATGGAACCCGAGATAGCTTGTAACACGTGACCCGGGGGTCGGATCAACGAGGTTCAGGTGCGCGCAGGATCCGGACGCTCCGTAGACCGCGTTACGTCCGGTTTCGACCGTTAGGTTCTTTCGGGACCCTAAATATATAAATTTAGGAAATATGTTACCGTCAAAAAATAACGCGGGACGGACCGCAAGACTCGTCGCACCACCCGCAGGACATCCGTATCACTACCCGACGAGGTGAAGACTAATGATTGGGGCGATGAAATCTGTTTATTTGCAACTCTATTTTTTAATTTTGACAATGACGCATGTTGTTGTTACGAGTCACGTGATATGCGCGTGCCTTTCATTGACGTCATTCGTTTTTTATCTATGCACGCGCCAGACTATTGATCAGGATGATGCAACTTGTTATTACAATTAATTTTTCTAGATGATGTAACGTGTTTACTTTGTTTATTTGCAGTGACGTCATCCGTTTTATCTGTGCACGTGCCAGACTATTGATCGGGATGATGCAACTTGTTATTGCAATTATTTTTTCTAGATGATGCAACATATCATCCGTTAAAGTCACGGGCCGTCGACTCAGCGATAAGGTGTTTGTTTCAATTTTTTAAAAAACCGTTGACGTCATACCGCTTGTTATTCTCATTATGTACACAGAACCGCAGACTCAGCGTTTCCATTGTATTTGAATAGATCACATGTATTAGCATAGGGAAATCGCATGTATAAATTTTTTTATTCCTAATTTGTGTACGACGCAATCTGTTCAATTCAGAACAATAAGCAACCCTATGACCCAATGAGATGAGGATGATGTGTATGACGTGTAAATGAGGTGTAGTCTTGTACAGACCCAGGCCGACCATTCCTGAGAGAGTATGGTTAATTGAACCTCAACCACCAATGTACACTGGTAACCACTGTCTAGTATTCAAATCCATATAAAAGTAACTACCTTTACTAGGATTTGAACCAGGAACCTTCGTCTCCGAAAATCAGCTGTTAAACAGCTGATAAACAGCTGTTAAAAATCAGCTGATAAACAGCTGTTAAAAATCAGCTGTTAAACAGCTGATTTTGGCGACGATACAAGTATAAAAGGTCGCGGTTTTCCCATCGAATCATACCATCAGTAGCAACTGCGTCTGATAGTTCTCCCGACAACCCTACCTGTCAGCTCTTCGAGTTTATTGAAAGGTGAGACACCTCATACTTTAATAAATTTTATAAATATAAACTTAGAATATTTTCATTATATATAAACATAGAATTTTTTAATAAAATATAAACTTAGTGATGAGCATACAGTCGAACCGCTGAGGGAGACCTCCAGACTGCCCGATGAGCTGCTGGGAGCACCCAAAATATACCGGTGATAGACCTAGCAGACGATGACCGGGCGGAAGTGCCGGTCCAGCGGTACAACCAACGGTACAACCAGCGATGCAAGCGGAAGTAAAAAATCATACGTCAAATCGCGACGAATCCGCTAAAAAATGACGTATGCATATTCCGTCGTATTATTAGTATCAGTATTAGTATTATATTTATATTAATAATAGAATAAATGTATTAAACTGTTTATCATTGTTTTCATTTCAAAGTACCATACTTTTCCCGTTAAACTAAAACATATGGTTTTTTGCAGGAAATATGGAAAGGCAAGCCAAGAGAATCAGATTGGAACAAGCTGCAGAGTCTGGCACCTTTTGCGTCTTGGAAAATGCGTTCGGTTGCAACCTCCGAACGTATTACTACAAGAATGACAACAGCATATTCAAGGACGTGACGGTGCTCCTTATCCACCTGAGGGAAGAGATGGAGTCGCTGCTCAAGGAGATGTCGACCTCCCTAAGATCGTTTAAATTCAACATCTTAGTGGAGTGCACGTACGAGAAGGTGTCGACGGGAGAGGTGCAAGATATAGGGTTCAAGACTGCCAACACCTGCGTCTTTCCCGGGTCGGATATAGGAGCGCTTGTAGACATGTGCGTCCAAAAGCTTGTAGATGAGGAGGTAGAGTTCTTGGGAAAGGGGAGCGGATGGTCTCTAGTATCTGTCGATGGGATCCTCCTCAGAATCAACCGATATAGACCGCTCAGAGGCTCATCATACCTTCCCCTTCCGCCGTTTGTCAAGAACCGCAAAGCGGTTATCAACGTCAAGAACCGTGACGAAAGGTGCTTCAAGTGGGCTATCCTGTGTAAACACGTGTCAGGCCGTGACAGGGACAGAATCGATAGACGATACGACGCCTTGCTTGACAAGTACGATTTCGGTATGGTAGATTTCCCCACTTCCCTCAGTCAAGTAAAGGCCTTCGCCAAGGCCAACGGGGTGTCCGTCAACGTGTACGGGATAGCCGAAAAAGAGGCAATAGAACCTCTAGTCGTCGCTGATGTCGAAAAAGACGACCATTTCGACCTCCTTCTCATAGCTGACGGTGATAAGCAGCACTATTGTTTCATCAACAATTTTAGTCGTCTCATCAGCCCGCAGCTGACAAAACATGAACACAAAATCGACGTATGCAAGCGGTGTTTCGCTTTCTATAACGACGATCCTAAGGGTAGGGAGAAGATGGCGGCCCACCGCGAGTACTGTATAGAGAACTCCCCATGCAGTTTCACGATGTCCAAACCTGATGATGACACTCCTCCGATGATGAAATTCGAAAACTCCAATCACGTATTCTCCGTCCCAACGTACGAACCGCCCCGAGGCTCGTCTTACCTTCCCCTTCCGCCGTTTGTCGAGAACCGCGGAGCTGTTATCAACGTCAAGAACCGTGACGAAAGGTGCTTCAAGTGGGCTATCCTGTGTAAACATGTGTCAGGTCGTAACAGGGACAGACTCGACGGACGATACGACGCCCTGCTTGACAAGTACGATTTCGGTATGGTAGATTTCCCCACTTCCCTCAGTCAAGTAAAGGCCTTCGCCAAGGCCAACGGGGTGTCCGTCAACGTGTACGGGATAGCCGAAAAAGAGGCAATAGAACCTCTAGTCGTATCAGACGCCGAAAAAGACGACCATTTCGACCTCCTTCTCATAGCTGACGGTGATAAGCAGCACTATTGTTACATCAACAATTTTAGTCGTCTCATCAGGTCACAGCTGACGAAACATAATGGTCAAATAGATATATGCAAGAGGTGTTTCACCTTCTACAACGATGACCCCAAGGGTCGTGAGGCGATGACTGTTCACAGGGAGTACTGTGTGGACAATCCTCCATGCAGGATCACCCTGCCCAAACCTAACGATGACGGAACTCCCCCAGTGATGAAATTCAAAAATTATCATAATATATTCCCAGTCCCGATAGTTGCGTATGCCGATTTTGAGTGCATACTCAAACCCACTGGAGGATACCTCCCCAAACCGTCATCTTCTTTCAATATAGCCACGGAGCGCCACGTTCCCATGAGCTACGGGATGTATTTTGTAGTTGACCCGTCGCTTCCCGACGACATTGCCCAGTTAGTGCCGAAAACGCCCTTGCTTTATAGAGGCCCTGACGCGACCGAGCACTTTATGCAAACTCTAAAAGACATAGTCGAACGGGTAGCCGCAGCGTCGGACCGTAACGTTCCTATGGTCTTTACGGCTCAGGACGAGCTTTCGTTCAAAGCTGCTACGAGTTGTCAGATGTGCGATGTAGCGTTCGGGCCTAAGGTAAGACCCAACAGGGATCATTGTCATCTGACTGGAAAGTATAGGACCGCTCTCTGTTCAAAATGCAATCTGATGAGACAGAACCAGAAGTTCATGCCCGTCTTTATCCACAACTCGTCCAATTATGACTCGCATTTCATAGTCAGGCAGCTCGGCTATGACGAGAAGAAGATATCCGTCATCCCCAATTCTACGGAGAAGTACGTTTCCTTCTCCAAAAACATAACCAAGACGCTAGCCGTGAGGTTTGTCGACACTTTTAGGTTCATGGCCAGCAGCCTGAGCGCTCTGGTAGACAACCTCCCTCCCGAAGGCTTCGCCCATACCGAGTCTTTCTTTAACGGGACGCAGCTGTCCCTGGTGAAGAGGAAAGGCGTGTACCCTTACGAGTACACCGACTCGTGGGAGAGACTCGATGAGACGGAACTCCCGCCTCAGGAAGCATTCTACAGCAGCCTCACCGGGGAGCACATTTCAGACGACGACTATCGTCACGCCCTGAAAGTGTGGGACAGTTTTAACATCCGTACGCTGGGTGAGTACTCCGACTTGTACCTCAAGTGCGACGTCCTCCTGTTAGCCGACGTCTTTGAGAATTTCAGGTCGCTGTGCAGGAAGGAATACGGGCTCGATTGCGCCCATTACTACACCGTCCCAGGTTTCTCTTTTGACGCCATGTTGTATAAGACGCGAGTAGAACTGGAACTCATAACGGACTATGATATGTACATGTTTCTGGAGAGAGGAATCCGAGGAGGAATCTCTGTTTGCGTCAAGAAACACGCCAAGGCCAACAACCCTTATGTGGAAGGTTACGACCCCGAGCTGCCCTCCAACTACCTCATGTATGTGGACGCCAATAACCTATATGGTTGGGCGATGAGTGGGAACCTCCCCTACAAGGATTTTTACTGGATCGAGGATGAAGAGAGAAAGAACAGGTTGATCTCGAATTTAAGTGTCATCCCGAACGATTCCCCACTAGGTTTCATCCTCGAGGTAGATGTGGAATACCCTACGGACGCTGAGACGCAAGACTGCCACAACGACCTTCCGTTCATGGCTGAAAACGCGACCCCTCCCAGAGCCAGAAACCCCAAACTCCTGACCACCCTGCAAAACAAGACCAGGTACGTTTGCCACTACGGTCTCCTTAAGCAGGCCATGGCACATGGTCTAAAGGTGACCAAAGTCCACAGAGTCCTCCAATTTCAACAGTCTGCATGGCTCAAGCCTTACATAGACCTGAACACCCTTAACAGGCAGTCTGCCCGCAATGCCTTCGAGAAGGACTTCTTCAAACTGCTGAACAATGCCGTCTTCGGCAAGTGTATGGAGAACGTCCGTAAACGCATGAACCTGGAGCTGGTTAGCAACTCGAAGAGGTTAATGAAGCTGATCGCCAAGCCCTCTTTCAAGGACAGGATCATATACGACGAGTCGCTATGCGCTGTCGAGCTGTCCAAGACCTCGGCCCATTTAGATAAACCTATTTACGTAGGCGCTACGGTCCTGGACTCCAGTAAGACCTTAATGTATTCATTTCATTACGATATCATGAAGAAGAGGTACGGGTCGAAAATCGACCTCCTGTACATGGATACAGACAGCTTCTTTTATGACATCGAGACCCCCGATTTTTACCGCGACATGCAGGACCCCGAATTCAAGGCCTTCTTCGACACCTCCGACTATCCCCCGACACACCCATGCCATTCCGCCACCAACAAAAAAGTGCTCGGGAAGTTCAAAGACGAGTGCAACGGTATCCCGATCGCCGAGTTTATAGGTTTGAGAGCGAAACTCTACACCTTCAGGACTGGCGAGGGTATTGTCAAGAAGAAGGCTAAAGGCGTCAAAAAGAATGTGGTCAAGAAAGACATCACGTTCGACGACTACAGAAAGTGTCTCGAAGATCCCTCGTTGTGGTTGTACAGGGACATGAAGCTGTTTCAATCCCGCAAGCATGTAGTCAGCACTGTATTGACGAGCAAGCTTGCGCTGTGCAACTACGATGATAAGCGCGTCGCCGTAGATGCCATCCGCACCCTAGCATACGGACATAGGAACATTCCGCAGGAGCTCCAAGAAATTATAGGTTAGTCTCCTTCTAGCACATCCCGTTAGTCCCCGCATATGTCTACTAGCCGACTTTATCCGACCTCTAAACGTCGAACCGCACCAGTATTCGAGTTTCATCAGTATTATTAGTCGTAAGAACTTAAGAGCTCATCGTCATACATGTATTCGTTTTCATCTTCATCATCATCTTATATCAATAAATGTTTTATTCTTTTATGAATCTGTCTTTTATTTCTTGTAACCTAAACCGCCTATAGTACCTAAAATACATGCAGGCAGGATCGGTGCTCGATTCCTGGGAGGGTCTGTCCCCGACAGATCCTCGCATCGTGCTGCGCTTTCGCTTCACGATCGACAAAAGCCCTCGGGCTTCGGCAAGACTTATATCTACAGGTGTAAAGGTGTTGAAATGACGACACGTTTTGAAAATAAGTTTAATACATATATTCTGAAATCAAAGTACTAGACTAATGTTACAAAAGTTCAGACTCTACAAGCAGCCGTACATGTGAGAAAAAAACGAATCGAGGTTACAGGACGCGGCTTTACTGGCTGACGCAACAGTTAAAACTGCATTGCATGCAGTGTTTTCTCTTCTTGGTAATGGTCCATTCGTCTTCGCCGTCATCGCTCTCCTGTTGGGCGTGTTCTTCGCAGGGCATCTCCAAGAGTAGTTCTTTATCATTCTTGAGGTATGACGGTAAGTCGTTGTATACGTTGGATATACAGTTGCCGTAATGGTCCAAGAGAAATTCCTTGGGTAAGTAGCGGAAGGCTTCAGGCCCAGGGTTGTTGAAGCCCGAGTCCAACACCTTTTTTATGCACTCCCCTACTTTGTTTACCGTGTCGAAGACGACGCTCTTTTCTTTCCACCACGCCCTCATAGCCTCGGCCCTCTTGAGGGAGCAGTCCGAGTGGGAAAACGGACACTGGATGTCCGACCCGTGCGTATACATGAGGCGTTCGACCGAGGGACAGTCGTAGTCGTCGAGGTCTGAGATCTTTAGGTCGTCGCACATCAATAGCCGCTCTAATGTCTTCTTGTTCTCCTTTCCTTTGACAAATATCTTCCCGCCAGACACGGCCCCCGTCAGCAAGCGGTAGAGCTGTGCGTAGTCGACGAACCCACTGTTCCACCGTATCCCTATTCTGTCTTGACCTTCCCAGATGCGCGCTTTCTTGGACGGCGTGAGCACACCGTAAAAGTCGTAAGGAGGCTTGAACAGATAATGATGCTTGACGCTACCTTCTACCGAGAGGACTACCAGCTCCTTGATGACCGTCTCGTAATCCGAAGGTCTGATGACCTGAAAATCTACAATGAAGGAAGGCATGTTGTTGCGCGCGACGAGACCTAGCGCACACTGGTTAATTTATCCTCCTGACGGCTCCTGTTAAAGGCGTGTACTGAAGGATGCAATCTGTGATTATCAAGCAGTAGGCGGAGGTATTGGCAGGGATGTTGTTTTTACACCCGATCTCGATCCTGATGTCTATGGCGCCGGTGTTCAGCGACTCGTTCTGCTTCGAGCAGTCGATAAAGAAGAGGGGGACTTTGGTCTTGAAGGTCGAGAAATCGATTAGGGGGTGGTTGACCTGACCTCCGTAGTAGACCTTATGGAACCGCTTAAAGTTTTCGTAAAACATCGAGTACTCTCCCTTCGCGTTTTCGTACGGGTAGTACACGGAATTGAGGTAGAGTTTGATGTCCTGGAGCTCGCAGTGGTCGAAATGAGTTGATACCGCCGTCTTGGTCTTCTTGTCGGTCTGCAGTCCTACTATGACGTAGCGGGGCTTATCCGCCTGGGAGGAGGACTTGACGGTCCAGATCACGTCGGTGCTCTGCGGTAAGACGGGGTACTCGTACAGGTTCCATCTGCGGAAGGCCATCGATATGGGCGCGTCCTGATCCACCATCCTGAGCAACGGGAGTCTGTGCTGGTCGGAAAGCCTGACGTAAGGCATCTTCCACTCCACCTTGGAAAGAGTCAGCTTGTAATCCTTGCCTGCGGGGACCGCCACGGCGCGGTCGTCGGTAGCCGACCTTAGCAGGATAAGTTCCAGCTTGGCGTTGACTATTATGCGGCGGTAATCCTCGCAGAATCCCATGATCCTCTTCAGCGGGACGTGAGCCGTAAGCCTACCTGTGGTGCTGTTGGCGATAGCCGTTACGGCGTCCTTGTTCCACCCTTCGACGTCTATAGAGTGTTGTTCCCCATACCTGAAGGATGGAATATTTCTCAAGGCCGTCGTTACGCCGACGTTTCGCACCCTGTCCACTTCGATACCGTTCATCTCCAGCCTTATCTCTTCAAACAGGAAAGCGGGCCAGTTGTCAGAAAGAGCCAGGGCCGCATCCAAAGTATCGTCGGACGCCGAAAGTTTCACGTCCACAAACAGCAGGCTGTCGCAAGGTAGGGTGTACACGTCCTGTTGGTTCACGGGTATCCTTATCTCGTCGTTGTTGTTGAAAGTCGACGACGCGTACGGAGTGTGAGTATGCATCTCCATGCCTATGATGGCGTCGTCCGCTACGGCGTTAGAGGATCCCACGTCTATTATATAGCTCATTTCTGCAGCACGATGAAACCCAACGATCTTAGAAAAGCAGCGTTATCTGAGGAGAGTCTCTTCTTTTTCACTTCACCAAGTGGCGGGTCGAGCTCTACAGGACGAATGTTCTTCGCTCCGTCCGGTACGGTTCTTTTATAACCCTCTTCCAGGTAGACTAACCCCATCGCGTACGTCTTTTAAGGTGAAGCCTGAGGCTGATGACTTCGTTCTGAAAGCTTATTGGTCTTCCGTCCTGATCCACCACAGAGACGGTCAGTCTTCCTATCCTCGATGTGTTTACGGGTAGGTAGATGACGTTCTTGGGCACTTCGATTATCTTATAACCCCGTTCCACCTGCGGGAAGAACTCGTGCAGGGTATGTCCTTCGGCTCCGTTAGTATACGAGCCCCGCACGATGTTGCAAGTCAACCGGATGGCGTTCACGGCCGTAATGTTGACAGGGCGCTGGGACGTGTACCATTTATTAGGTTCGAGGATCACCGCATCGAACCCCAGCACCTCTCTGATGGTTCCGGGTACGGAAAAGTCTACCTTTTCTCCGCAGAATATCGAGCACTTTAGAGTGGTGGGGTCTACGACCATGTTAAGTCTTGGGAGCGGACGGCATTCCGTCTTTGATCCCTTTGACGTCTCCTTCTTCGCTTTCGCTTCCTCCTCCTCCCTTTTCGCTTTCGCTTTCGCTTCCTCCTCTGCCCTTTTCGCTTTAGCTTCCTCCTCCGCCCTTTTCGCAGCCCTTATTTTCGCCGCATTCTCCAATCTCTTAAGGACCTCATCGAGAGGGTCGGTACTCGATCTCTCTTTCCTTTTTCCTTTCTGTTCCTTTTTCCGCTCCTTCGAGAGCTTTTGGTACTTGAGGGATCCTGCGTCTTCAACATCGGTACGGTTTTCGTCTTGCTCCGCGTCTCTGCTGCTGCCGCAGTTCACTCCGCCGTACATCTCCAACATCTCGTATTTGATCTTTGAGTGGATGTCGTCAATCTCGTACATGCCTTCGGGCAGCTCCACCTTCATCCCGTCGCCGAAGCAGAACAGGTTGTTCACCCCTTTCCGCACGTTGGGTATGTTGTTGTAGCTCATGAAATCTACCAGGCCTATCTCCCACTGGCCCTCTCCGAGGTCTATGGGAGGAAAGTAATCGACCTCGATCGTAGAGCTCTTACCGCTTAGGCACAACATCTTTACCCGATAGAAACTCTAGGCATAGATGTCCGCAGACGACTGAATCAAAGTCCTGCCTCCTGGCGTAATTATATCTTATGATGTTCGGTCCGTCTTCTCCGTTCTCGAGGTACCTTACCAGCTCTACGGGAGGCCTCAGGTTACCGTAGCTGTCAAAGTACTCTACGACTGCACCGGTCTTCCTGTAACATACCCAGTGGGTCCCTTCGTTCCTCGCGCTGTCCAAGTTGACGATGGCTGATTCGTTCTCGTAGGGTCTATGGGGGAGCGTGTCACGCATAAACACCCCTCTAAAGTTCGAGATTTCGAGTGCGTCGGCGGCCGCCATCAATTGACTATCGGACAGGGGTTTGTTAGGAAGTTTCAACGAAGTTTTTTTTCCTTAGTCCGCATCCTGCATGCTGCGTAGGGTACGGTCTCAAATACAGTCCCTCACCTCGTCGGGTAGTGCTACGGTTAGTCCTGCGGGTGGTGCGACGGGTAGTCTTGCTAGAGGTCTTACGAACGGTCTTCCTACGAGCGGTCTTCCTACGGGCGGTCTTCCCGGTCTGCCTTCGCTTGATCCTCCCACCGAACTTGCTTTTAGCTTTCATTATGTTGGTCACCGCCCAGGCGGCCGCTTTCTCCGCTATGCTGGAGTCGGACGCTCTCACCCTCTCCCAGGCTCTATCTGCTAACACGCGGTCTGCTTCGGCCCTGCCCGCAGAGTCTTTACGGTTGTGGTAGGCTATGTCGTGCTGTTTGCACGCTGCGTCGAGAGGGTTGATGCCTGGGTCTCCTCTTCTCAATCTCTTCTGCAGGTCCGTGCCGGGTCCGCAGTACTGATATCCTGGTATGTGGAGTTCCACGGGTAAAACGTCTATCGCTTTGTTCAATACGGTTCCTACGACGTTCTCTGCAGCTCCTAAGACTCCGCTCGCGATGCTGCTTACCAGTCCGGCTCCTGAATGCGATCTGCTGCGAAACGTGTTGCATCTCCCCATTTTAAGTTCGGAATGAAGCTCGAGGACTCATGTTTCCTTATTTATGGCGCGCTTTTTCCCTCCAGGTGCGACGATACGTCCTCAAACTCTTTGCGTAGCTTTTGGATCTCATCGCGCATTTTCAAAATTTCGTCGACTCGCTCGTCTTTGACAGGATCTGAAACTTTCATCTTTTCGGCGTAGGAGGAAAGGTACTCTTTCAAGTACTTGAGGTTGACTGCGTCTTCTTCATCGATCGGGTCTCCTACTTGCGCCATCCTGCGACCGTAAAGGTCGTAGTAAGGTTCGCCACCGCCCTCCTCCAAGACCTCGAGGACACCGTAATCTTCAGCGTAAGCTTGGATGAGCCTCATGCATTCGTTGACGTTGACTGCGTCCGTATACGACTGGGCTACGCCTACGCGACAGATTCTCCGGTCTCTCATGTCCATATCTCCATCTGCGGTAACCCTGTAAGGGGTGAGAAAACGACGTACGGATCTTCCAGTGTCCATAGCGAGAATGAGGGTCATAGACGTAGATCACCTCTTATAAGCCCCAGCTCTTTGAGCTCTTCGACTATAGAATTTATCTCGCTGTCGTGACCCGTATGGCCCGAGTCTTTAGAAGCTACGAGGAGTCTCAACCTGTCGCATAGCTCGTTGGGATCGTCGAAATAAACGTACTCGGTCTTCCTGTTTCCGTTCAGCTCCATCATAGGCCCGGCTCGTATACCTTTACCGCGCTTCGGTCGGTCCGGCTTCGGAGGGAAAAGCCGGCTTATGATTGAAACGTACTTTTTCCCTGTGTTGGCCTTCACTTGACCTAGCGCCGAGTTGTTCCTTCTGTGGGCGCTTGTAGCGTCTAATAAGTTTTTGTACTCCTCCAAGTCTTCTTCCGAGTAGATGAACGGATCGGGTTTCCTTTTGAATATCAGCTCGTACAGACCGTGCGTGCCTGGGTACGATACGTCTCCGACGATTATCGAGTCGTCAGGCTTGAGTTGTACCGTAGAATCACCCATCACCAATTCGCTGCCTTCGAAGTGTACCCCGTATGTAGAATCCGTATTGTTGTCGGAGTCTGTGATGGCCTCATGCATGTACCGACTGGCCAGACGGCCGGGAAACGTGTTCTTGACCCATACGGAAGCTCGAACCTTACCTAGAGGCGTCGATAGCATCTCCTCTATAGTGGTAGGCGTGCTAAACTCCTCCTCGCGAGGTAAAGTCCTCGTCGGGGTGGCCTGAGGTCTGGAAGCGTCCCTCATCTCAGCGGAATTCCCGACAGTTGCATCGTCCTCCGTGAACTCCACTGGGAGGCTGACGCTCGTATCCATCTCATCCATCCTATGGGGGTCTCCCGCATCCATCGGTTCGTCCGCGGTCTTCTTCTTAGTATGCCGAGGTCCGAACCCGTCGCTCCTCCTCTTCAGATTGGAATACCTGTAGGGCCCGGTCATCAGATCCTTCCATGAGTCGTCGATACTTTTACCTGTGACTCTGTCTTCTTCGTCGTCATCATCATCATCATCATCCTCAAGAGCTTTAACCCGGCTAAAAGGCCGCTTTTCAGGTTTCGTCCTATCAGGCTTACGCTTTACTCCCTTCAACGGTTCGCTCGTTGAGGAAGGGTCGGTCTCGGCTTTCTTTTCGTTCAACAGCTTCGATAAGGGATCGGTTAGCGGTTTGAGCTGCTTCTGTATCCTGAGATCTTCCTCAGTCAAGCCATGCTTCAGAACTAGCTGCTTCTCTCTTATCCTCCTGCGCAACTCTGCAATCTCCAGCACTAGATTCTCGTCGACCTGTCTCGAAGCCATCTCATCGTCTATTAACGCAGTCCCTTTCCACTACCGTCAATATATACACGACCTGCGACTGTACAGCTTTTTTCTGCTTATTCCTGCTAGCTGCGCAGCTTTTTCCTGCTTATTCCTGCTAGCTGCGCAGCTTTTTCCTGCTTATTCCTGCTAGCTGCGCAGCTTTTTCCTGCTTATTCCTGCTAGCTGCGCAGCTTTTTCCTGCTAGCTGCGCAGCTTTTTCCTGCTTATTCCTGCTAGCTGCGCAGCTTTTTCCTGCTTATTCCTGCTAGCTGCGCAGCTTTTTCCTGCTTATTCCTGCTAGCTGCGCAGCTTTTTCCTGCTTATTCCTGCTAGCTGCGCAGCTTTTTCCTGCTTATTCCTGCTAGCTGCGCAGCTTTTTCCTGCTTATTCCTGCTAGCTGCGCAGCTTTTTCCTGCTTATTCCTGCTAGCTGCGCAGCTTTTTCCTGCTTATTCCTGCTAGCTGCGCAGCTTTTTCCTGCTTATTCCTGCTAGCTGCGCAGCTTTTTCCTGCTAGCTGCGCAGCTTTTTCCTGCTTATTCCTGCTAGCTGCGCAGCTTTTTCCTGCTTATTCCTGCTAGCTGCGCAGCTTTTTCCTGCTTATTCCTGCTAGCTGCGCAGCTTTTTCCTGCTTATTCTTGCTAGCTGCGCAGCTTTTTCCTGCTTATTCCTGCTAGCTGCGCAGCTTTTTCCTGCTAGCTGCGCAGCTTTTTCCTGCTTATTCCTGCTAGCTGCGCAGCTTTTTCCTGCTTATTCCTGCTAGCTGCGCAGCTTTTTCCTGCTTATTCCTGCTAGCTGCGCAGCTTTTTCCTGCTTATTCCTGCTAGCTGCACAGCTTTTTCCTGCTTATTCCTGCTAGCTGCGCAGCTTTTTCCTGCTTATTCCTGCTAGCTGCGCAGCTTTTTCCTGCTTATTCCTGCTAGCTGCGCAGCTTATTCCTGCTAGCTGCGCAGCTTTTTCCTGCTGTATGTCGGTCTAAACGGCCCGTAGTTCGGTGATGAACGTATCGTAATTAAATCTATAGCGGCCGCCGAGGGTTTTTCTCTCTTTGTCGACTACTAGAAACCCGTTCATGTTTCGAGACCACGCCTCACCGCACAGATTCTTGAACTCCTCAAAAGTCATATCAGGGACTACGTGATCGTTAAAGATATGACGTAGGTTGCGCTCGTCCTGACGGAACACGAGTAAAAAATTTGCATTATCTCTAACGAGCTGTTTAGGCGCCTTACTATATGTCTGACATAGGTAAAATACGTCCAGGTTGTTATGTCTCCCCATAGCAAAGTATTTTACCACGTTGTGTTGTTTCTCGCATACAACATCGTCAAACATCATCACGGAATTGGGCTCTACCTCTTCCGGAGGCGGGACTTGCGCATTGTCGCTGAATTCGTGATAGTCTACACCCTCCATATCATGAAACACGCGCTCCAAAAACCTATACTTGGGTTGGTGCAGAGATTTTGAAAATACGTACACATTGCAGAACCTCAGCCCGTTGGGGTCGAACAGCAGGTTGATTATTGCGTTTGTCTTACCGCAATTCGACGGTCCTACAGCCAAACATCTGATACTATTCGGCAGGAGGCGACCGTGTCTGTTTCTCGTTTCGCCTATTTCTCCCGACTCGATAAGCACATCTAAGTTGACGACAGGGAGTTTCTCCTTCTGCTCCCTACACCTCATTTTGCTCTAGTAACCGATAAACCTACATTACAGCTCTTATATAAGGTCTTTCTTGTCGATCCATGAATCGTGACTCTTGTCATGCCCTAACCACCTGACCAGCAACCTGTCACCTTTTCTCCTCAATACCTTCTCGACGAGGAATACGTCACCGTATTTCGTCTTGCTCAGTTCTTGGGCGTAAAAACTACCCTTGATCACATGTCCTTTTTCGTCTTTGAGCGAGTATGTGACGGGACGGGTGTGCAAAATACGATCTACGGTAAACACCTCATTGGTCCAATTGGGTATGTAACCCTTGTCGAAAGTCTTTTTGTACTTGCTGATCCTGACCTTATCTCCCGGCTCAAACTTGAAGGTTTGGGGGGCGCGTTTCTTACGAGTATTGGACAATATATTTCTTAGCACCTCACCTTCGTTCCTCTTATTTACATCTACAGGTTTGAAACCTATAGTCCTGTGAGACCTGTTATTGTACTGAGACAGGAGGTCGTCTAAAAGACCTACCCAAACGTAATTGCCCCGTTCTGTAAACTTTCTCCACATCATCTCCTTCAGCGTCCTGTTGAACCGCTCTACTATCGAGGCCTTCTTCGGAGAGTAAGTGGAGTAGTGGTTGATCCCGTGCTTGGACAGCAGAGACCTCACAGACGCGTTATACCACTCTTTACCCTCGTCGGTATGAAAATGGCGCATCTTGTGTTTTTCCAGTATGGGACCGAGAGCGCTAGCGACTTCTTCAGCCGTCTTGCTCTTGAGCGGTACGGCAATAGCAAATTTAGAAAAACAATTTATCACTGTCATTATGTATCTGTAGCCCTTATTGACTCTGGCGTATGGGATCATCTCTACCAGATCGGCCTGATACAAGTCGTCGATACCCTTCAGCTCTACGTTTCTGGTGGGATAGTTCCTGCGGGCTTGCTTGTGAAGCTCGCGCGCTATACCACTTCTCAAGCTCATCGTGCGATGCACTGAGAGCGACACTGCTTATATCTAGGTTAAATAGGGATTTTGAATGGAAAAGACGTTATTTTTATATATACATTTATTAATTAAATAATACAGCCTTTGGTTTACTCTTGAGAGTTATTATTCATTTTTTAAATTCTACTATATTCATTGTTTTCCCATCACCCAAGTCTTTATTTCCCTTGTACACTATTAACCCTCCCCCGTTATCGTTCAGTAAAGCGATATCTTCATCGGTCAGCGTTTTTGTAAATCTTGATGGTAGGAACACCTTCGAATTGCCGATGTATATAATTATTTGCTCTCCGTACATGGTCTGCGCCCTGCCGACCTTCGTAAACCGGTATTCCTTGTTCAACACTAATTCAGACACCCTCATGGTATCTTCATTCATCTTTTTTAGTAGCGCCTCCATTTCTAAAACAAAAATAAACACAAGTCTGATAAAAACCATGATAACTACATGAACCCTCTCCATCCGGGCCAATACACTCTAACAGTCCGTCTATTTTGAGCGGGTGTTAGTCCTTCAGTCTCTTAAACAAAATAGTTAGTATGTAAATACCTCATGTATTATACGAAATAGCATAGAGGTTTTTCTTTTGAGATCGATGTGGCGCTACACTCGCCTACTATCATGTCGTAGATTTTGTATAGCAGGTAAAACAGAGCTATGAACAGTAACGCTATAACGCATAGGAATATTGTTATAGCGTAAATCATGCTGTCAAAGGAAAATATAAACCGATTTTTTAAACTACTACGTTTGAAGTTCAACTTACGACTATTGTCAAAGTCTTAATTTACAAAAAGGTTTTAGGTTCAAATTTATTTAATTCTACGTTTACATCAATAACGGTTGTTGTTGATGCAGATTAAAACAATAGAGTTCAAATGTAATTAATTCTACGTTTACGTCAATAACGGTTCTTGCTGCTGCAGATTAAAACAGCAGACTACATATTCAGTGTACAGTTACGGTAGTTGTTGTTGTTGTTGATGCACCAACAACGGCTAAAACTGGTAATGTTGCAGTACCAACAGGTTCTACGTCATAATTTTATAAACAGATTTTAGGTTTTAATTTTTATAAAAGATTCAAAGTGCATATTTCATAAAAGTGCTAAAGTCTTTTAAAATTTAAAAATATTTAAAGTTCACTTTGATTGCTTAAAGTAGAATAAAACTCACCTTCAATTAACGGTAGGTAGGTAGAGATGAATCAGAAGAACTGTGATGTCAGCGGACTGGCAGTGGATACTACTGGCAGTAGAGTTATGATTCGATGGGAAAATCGGCGCGCTTTTATACCCATGCTAATGCATTGGAAACGCTGAATCTGCGGTTCTGTGTACATAATGAGAATAACAAGCGGTATGACGTCAACGGTTTTTAAAAAATTGAAACAAACACCTTATCGCTGAGTCGACGGCCCGTGACTTTAACGGATGATATGTTGCATCATCTAGAAAAAATAATTGCAATAACAAGTTGCATCATCCCGATCAATAGTCTGGCACGTGCACAGATAAAACGGATGACGTCACTGCAAATAAACAAAGTAAACACGTTACATCATCTAGAAAAATTAATTGTAATAACAAGTTGCATCATCCTGATCAATAGTCTGGCGCGTGCATAGATAAAAAACGAATGACGTCAATGAAAGGCACGCGCATATCACGTGACTCGTAACAACAACATGCGTCATTGTCAAAATTAAAAAATAGAGTTGCAAATAAACAGATTTCATCGCCCCAATCATTAGTCTTCACCTCGTCGGGTAGTGATACGGATGTCCTGCGGGTGGTGCGACGAGTCTTGCGGTCCGTCCCGCGTTATTTTTTGACGGTAACATATTTCCTAAATTTATATATTTAGGGTCCCGAAAGAACCTAACGGTCGAAACCGGACGAAACGCGGTCTACGGAATGTCCGGATCCTGCGCGCACCTGAACCTCGTTGATCCGAACGGCGGGTAACGGATGACGTCACTGCAAATAAACAAAGTAAACACGTTGCATCATCTTTAATTGCAATAACAAGTTGCATCATCTGAATCAATAGTCTGTCACGTGCATAGATAAAAAACGAATGACGTCAATGCTAATAAATTAAAGTAAACACGTTGCATCATCTTTAATTGCAATAACAAGTTGCATCATCCCGATCAATAGTCTGGCGCGTGCATAGATAAAAAACGAATGGCGTCAATGAAAGGCACGCGCATGCCACGTGACTCGTAACAACAACATGCGTCATTGTCAAAATTAAAAAATAGAGTTGCAAATAAACAGATTTCATCGCCCCAATCATTAGTCTTCACCTTGTCGGGTAGTGATACGGATGTCCTGCGGGTGGTGCGACGAGTCTTGCGGTCCGTCCCGCGTTATTTTTTGACGGTAACATATTTCCTAAATTTATATATTTAGGGTCCCGAAAGAACCTAACGGTCGAAACCGGACGTAACGCGGTCTACGGAGCGTCCGGATCCTGCGCGCACCTGAACCTCGTTGATCCGACCCCCGGGTCACGTGTTACAAGCTATCTCGGGTTCCATCGGGGATACGGCTACGGATTAAGGCTTATCTTGTAGATCTCGATCTCCCGGTCACGTGGGTTCCGTCCGCATCAAAATCGGCCCAGCGGTTGCGGAGAAAATCGGGTCCGAAAATTTGGCGGGAAAGAAATTTGGCGGTTTTTTTTTGTTTTTTTTTTTTTTTTTTTGGCGGTTTTTTTTTTTTTTTTTTTTTTTGTGACACGTGTCGGGTCAAGGTCAAGGTCAGGGGTCAAGGTTGCGCTAGGACCGGCGGGTCAAAGGTCAAGGTTGTGCTGGATCTCTCATTTTTACACTACTAACGATAATTACAACGCGGAAAACGAACAATGCATTGCAAATTTACAGAACGATATTCACAACAAATATTATCAAATCATAGCGCATAATCCTTCTAGCAATAACGAATCGAATAAAGCAGCTTCGGACGGTGTTCCGATTCAATTACCTAAAATAAAAATCCCTGATTTTAACGGGAAATTGGATGAATATCCCAATTTCATATCGCTCTTCAACGATCTTGTGCATTTTAATTCGCAACTAACTGCAGTTCAAAAGCTACACTATCTGCGAACCTGTCTCCGGGACGAGCCGCTTAAATTAATTTTTCACCTGCCAATAACGGCTGAAAATTACAACCTTGCTTATAATCTGTTAAACGAACGCTTCGCAAACCCACGTCGACTCGCTTATCTGCATCTGTCACAGATATTTAATTATTCTGTACCCAAAGAATTCAACCATGAGCAGTTCAAAGAATTCCTGACCATACACGAATCCTCTATTTCAGCTTTGAAATTACTCGATATCGACTTAACGGATTTTCTGCTATTTAGTATAATTTACCGCAATCTTAGTCCATCTGTGCAACAATCGTTTGAATCAACAATCAACTCAACCGAAATACCGTCTTATTCACAATTATTAACGTACATTGCCTCTCGCATGCGTGCTACGGAGCTAATATCTGTTTCTCCTAACCAATCGCCGGCGCACTCGCCAACCAGGCCAATCGTGCGCAAATTTGCGTCACCTCAGTTATCTTTGTCGAAACGCCACGCTTTGCTACTCGAGTCTCATGAATTCGAGCCCAAAGATCCCGAAGCACCTAGTTGTCATTTCTGCAACTCTAACTTGCACAACATTTTTACTTGTACCGATTTTTTGTTATTATCACTCGATGAACGATATCAAGCAATCTCAAACGCGCGACGCTGTTTCGCCTGCTTTGGTAGGCATAATCGCAGCCATTGCAAATCTCAACGTTCTTGCAAAACTTGCGGAGCTAAAGAGCACCACACTCTGCTCCACCGCGAACGAACGCCAGTCTCGATTAAGCGAACTTCCAATTTCAACGAACGTCAAAGCTCAACGCCCAACACGCGCACTTCTGACAACGCAGCGACTCGCCATGTTACTAGTCGTCACCCAACCATGCAAACGAGCAGCCCGTCCAACGAAGCTAACACTCGGCGAGTTTCAGCTCAACAATCAAGCGCTCAACCGGCTCCTGCGTCGCAGCAGCACGGCATCACACCTGCATCAACCTCAATCAACGACAACTCAAATCACACTACCCTCGCCTGTCAAACCGGTAGCACCGTTGTAATACTTGGTACCGCGCTACTGCTAGTACAAAACGAATCAAACGATTATGTAAAACTCCGAGCCGTTTTAGACTCCGGTTCGTAGACTTGCTTAATAACGGAACGCGCAGCCAAGTCCATTAACGCCGTTATTTCCCCCAGTCGCCAAAATCTGGTGGGAATAACTTCCGCTTCAGCGCCCATTAAGGGAACAGCTCAAATAAATGTAGCATCGCTAACTCACAACAATTTTGAAACGTCGATCTCTGCACTGGTGGTGAATAAAATCACAAATAATTTGCCTACCTCCCGTATCTCGCACTCGGTGGCACAACAGTTTGCCAACAAGCAGTTAGCCGACCCCGAGTTTTATCGTCCGGCCCCAATCGACATGTTATTGGGCGCCAGTGTTTTCGCTGAGATTGTTACTAACGACGGCCAGTCTTTCATACCGGGAACGCCCTCCGCCCTTTCGACAGTCTTCGGGTGGGTTTTATTCGGGCAAGTTCCAACTCAATTAACGCCTAGTCACGCTTACCAACCGACTTCGCTCTTCACGCAAGTTTCCGACGTGCATTCTGATCTCCAACGGTTCTGGGAGTCCGAAGAATTGTCCGACCTTCCAGCGCCACACCCAGACAACGAATTTTGTGAAAATTTATACAAAACCACAACGACTCGGGACAATCAAGGCCGATACACTGTAGCACTACCTTTTCGAGCTAACCATGCTCCGTTAACGTCCAACCGCTCCGTCGTAGCGCGATCCGCACTGAATTTCGCATCACGAGTTTCTACTCAGCCTGCATTATCCGAGAAATACCACAACTTCATGTTAGAATACCTTGACTTAAAACATATGTCTCTCGCATCCTCGCCGTCTTCATACATCATTCCACACCATGGAGTCTTCAAAACTTCTGACCCCAACGGAAAAATACGAGTAGTCTTCAACGCTTCATTCCCTGATTCTTCCGGCAACACGCTCAATGACGTCCTGCTACCTGGACCTAAGCTGCAAAACGACATAGTCAACATATTGTTATCGTTTCGCGTGCATCGTTTTGTTATATGCACCGACATAAAAATGATGTACCGCCAAATCAACGTTCGTGAATCTGACCGACAGTTTCAACATATATTCTACAAACCTGCTAACGACGCAGCACTCCGAGAGTACGAGCTGAACACAGTCACCTACGGCCTCGCACCATCTGCTTATCTCGCTCAACGCACGCTCATCCAGCTTGCCAACGACGACGGCGTCAATTATCCTTTAGCCGACTACGCCATACGACATCATTCCTACGTGGACGACATTATCACTGGTGCATCCACGGTCGAGGAAACCAACGACTTGATATCACAGCTTCTCGAATTGTTCGCACGTGGAGGATTCGAACTTCGCAAGTGGTCTTCCAATTGCGCCTCACTTCTCGAACGTTTTCCGGACAGTTTTCTGGAATCATCGCTTGATTTTTCACACGATTCATCCATAAAAATCTTGGGCCTCCAATGGTCACCCACTCATGACGCCTACACGTATCAAGTTGCTTCCTTTAACGGTACACCCACTAAACGCTCCGTACTTTCGTATCTCGCTCGTATTTTTGATCCTATGGGATTCCTTACTCCCATAACGTTTTGGATCAAAACTCTCATCAAAACTCTGTGGAACAACGACTTATCGTGGGACGACCCTTTACCTCAAGGGCTCGCCCAGCAATGGCTGGCATTTGCCGACAAAATGCCATGCCTCCAATCACTCTCATTACCTCGACAAGTAACGACTCACGGAGCTGCCTACCGCATATTAGGGTTCTGTGACGCCTCTGAAAAGGGTTACGCCGCCTGCATCTATCTTCACGTTCAGCATCTCAACACTGTTAACGTTCACCTGCTCAAAGCCAAAAGCCGTGTTTCTCCCTCCAAAACGATCGTTACGATACCACGCTTGGAACTGTGCGCTGCGCTATTGTTAGCACGCCTTTTCGCCTCAATTTCGGACTTCGCAAAGTCACTCAACGTTTGTGAAACACGACTACACTCCGACGCCACTATTGTTCTCTCGTGGCTCAAAACGCCTCCACACTTGTTAAAAATTTACATCTCCAATCGAGTCCTGCGCATTCTTCAACAAACCACCGCGGATATGTGGTCTCACATACCAACCAGTGAAAACGCCGCTGACATCGCCTCTCGAGGTTGCGCACCGGACTGTCTTCTCAACAGTGCCATATGGTGGCACGGACCTGCTCGATATCTCACCATCGCATCCGCCTGGCCCGACGTCAGCACACCTCAGCTTCCGAACGATCAGCTCGACCTACGTCCAACGCAGATCACACTCGTCGCTAATGTAAAAACCGAATTGGACGACCAACTGTTAACGAGATTTTCCAGCTACAACCGAATGCTTCGAGTCATCGCCTACATGTTTCGCTTCTTCCAACGTCTCCGCAGCAAAACCAACGAATTCGAATCATTTCTCACCGCATCTGAGTTAAATCACGCTAAAATAGTCTGCATTAAGCTCACTCAAGCAACGCACTTCTCGTCGCAACTAGCCGCTTGCGCCAAGGGTAAACAATTGGAATCATCCTTCGCCTCGCTCAAACCGTTCATCGATCAAGACGGAGCCCTCAGGGTGGGCGGCCGTCTATCTAACGCCAACGTCAATTTCAATCAGCAGCATCCGTACCTGCTGCCCAAACACTGTCACCTCACACACTTGGTTTGTGACTATTATCATCACATTTCCTTACATTCTGGACCTAGAACGACTCAATCGCTCGTAACGCAGCAATTCTGGATTTTCTCCGCTCGCAGCGTCATCAGACAGCGTATACGTCACTGCACCCGCTGTATTCGATTTAGCAAAACAACCATTCAACCAATTATGGCCGATCTCCCGTCATCCAGAGTTACTCCTTCTCGTCCGTTTCACTCGGTCGGCATCGATTATGCTGGTCCGTTCACAGTAAAAATAAACTCGCTCCGAAAATCCCCAACCACTAAGGGATACTTATGTGTTTTCGTCTGCATGTGCACCAAAGCTGTCCATCTGGAATTCGTATCAGATCTCAGCACCAACGCCTTCCTCGCTTCTTTCGATCGCTTCGCTTCACGCCGAGGACTTCCCGCTCAGGTCTTCTTCGACAACGGAACCAATTTCGTCGGAGCCAAGAACGCCTTCCACGACATTTACAGCGCAATCCGAACGTCTTCATCGCAAATTGGCGCCTGTCTAGCCGCCAAAAACATCGAATGGTTTCTTAACCCACCTTCTGCGCCTAACTTTGGTGGTCTGTGGGAAGCAGCCGTCAAATCTGCAAAACATTGCTTACATCGTCTTCTTCGTCAAACGATCCTTACTTATGAAGGATACGCCACACTTTTCGCTCGCATCGAAGCCGTGCTCAACAGCAGACCGTTACTGGATTTGTCTCCAGATCCCTCCGAACTCGAAAACATTCTAACGCCTGGACATTTTCTCATCGGAGCTCCGCTTTTACAACCTCCTGAAAAATCGATCGCCGAAAATACCTCAATCACGTCCAAATGGTTGCTATTAAAAACCTTAACGCAATCATTTTGGAAATCCTGGTCTCGCGATTATTTACACACTCAGACACAACGCCACAAATGGACCAAAGTCGGTCAAAACGTCAGCATAGGGCAGATTGTAATCGCTCGTCAAATGGCCACCTTGCCATCCCAATGGCCTTTAGGTGTAATCGTCAAACTGTTTCCTGGTCGTGACAACGTCGTGCGCGTCGTCGAACTTAAAACCTCTCATGGTAACTACATGCGCCCAGTATCCTCGCTCATTCTTCTTCCAACGCACTAACTCGCCTTCTTTGCGTCCTGGGACGACGTTAAACTCACCCCGCAGGACTTCTGTTTCTTGCGAACGTCTCGTATCGTCAACGCTCAGGGCCTCTAGCTGCCTTCGCCGTGGATCAATCTGTGAATTGATTCACACTCGTAACGTCTCATCTCGTCAACGTTCAGGGCCTCTAGCTGCCTTCGCCGTGGATCGTTCTGTGAATTGATTCACACTCGTCTCGTCTCGTCTCGTCCTCTTCGCAACGTTTCACTTGAAGTTCTTCCTGCTTGAAGACTTCGAGCCTCTCTTCGTTTTCGTCGCTTTTCGTCGTAACTGCTTTCAAGCCCTCGCTTGTGAGCACAGCAAAATTTCCGTTTTCTCGTGGGGCTCCCGTGTGAGTCCGCTCAAGATGTTCCTCTCTTCTGGGCCGCTTCAGTCCGCGCACTGGAGACGCCACCTCAAGATGTTCCGTCCTGCGCTTCTCATCGTTTCTTCATCTTCGCCAACGATTTCTACGCTTCGTTCTGCCTTCCTGCCTTTGGTGGGCGGCAACCTCTTCGACCACCGACGTTTACTCTCGTCCGCTCGTCTTACTTAAAAATCCTTTGCATTTTTAGGTGGGCGGGATGTTTAGTATCACACCAGTTAAATTTTCCGCCTGTAGATCTTTCTAGAATAACGATCTCCCACCCATGTAAAGGTTCATTGATATTATATCGATCAACGCACTATTTTTCTTCGTGGATGCGTAATCCGGCCCTCACGTGACTCGATTTCCTCCAATCGCAAAATTCCCCTTTTTCCTAATCCTTCGCCATGTTGTCTTCCTGCCTTTCTTCTCTCTCGCTTGTGTTCTATCGTCCGAACGGGTCAGCCGTGTGCTGCCAATTTGCATAACCGACGCTATGGTCTCGAGTACCGATGTCGCCTACAATTAACGTGCAACGCATTTTATCGTTTTGTCGCCGTCTAAGTACAATTATTCGGCCCCAGTTTATGCTACTAACGTGCAATTCGTATTATTATATAAATCTAATTCTTGTATTGTGTGCGATTAACGAAACTTATGCAACTGTCCTGCCGCGTGCATTACCTTGTCCGTTCATGTATCCACGCTGCAATTACTAGTATAATCAGTGTTTTGTGTGACTTTATAAGCGTGCTTTACAGTGACTTTAGTGGTTCAATATTTGCAAATATCAACGAACATTCAAGTGTGTTACATCGCAGTGTTCCTTCATCTCATCAACTTGGACAATCAGCGTATACGGATCAAAGTGAGTACCTCAATATTCTTAGTTTTTGCAGCCTTATTTCCCTATATGTGTTCCGGTCAAATCCCTTTCCATTTACCCCTTTGTCGAGTTTCGTGTATTAGCCTAGCCCTTGCTTCGAAACAGGGCCGTGTCTTAAGTATCCGGGTGATATTAGATCTCACCATTTTAACGCTTAAAGCAAAGTGTAGGGGTTGTACTATCATTCAGCTACCGCACTCAACAGCCATGATAAGCTGCCGTTAGTAATTTTTTATCATTTAATCTGGCAATTAGTTTTAGTGCAATTACCCGAGATGATATTTTACTACAAACTTGATTGGTATAGAAACGTAGATTATATAGTTCATTATCTACATTGGCAGGAGAAAGTTGTGTGAGTGTTTCAATCCAGATTTTTTCAATGAACAGTCGAAGGTTGTATCGGACATGCATGTCTGCGTGTGATGCAGTCGGTTGACAATTGTGTTCGTGCTTTAAGTTGCTAGTTTTACAGCCAACTATATCAGTAATTGAGGGGTTAATAATTTCCTCGTAATTTTTACTTTCTCTTGCCTATATGAATATATAGGAAGGAGAGTATTGTTTTCATGTCGATCACAACAAATACACTCTTCATCAGATCTACACGTAAACAGACCCCCTGAACCCAAAAAACATGTTTTTAGCGATTTGTCTGTGTGTGTGTGTGTACAAAACATCTCAAGAACGGAACATCATACAAACTTGAAACTTGAAACTTAAGTTACATACCACTACAGGACCCGACGCGAACATTTTCATCAAAATTGGTTAACCGGAAGTAGTAGTTTATTCGTGTAATTTTTCACTTTTTTGCGATTTTTTTCAAAAACTGGTCCTACGATGTTTTTTTTAAATCGCCTGATTTATTACATTTTTTATGCTCTTCAAGATAGGGTAGGCACCATTTTTGCTGAAATTCTTGGCGAGGCTGTTTTCGTGTAAAGAAATTGTTTTTTTTAAGATTGCGGCTTTATTATGCATTTCAGCGCTAAAATGTATTATAAAATTTGTAGACAATTTGACGTCCTACAACTTTTATTTCAAACATTTTTTTGTATAACGCTTAGTTTAGCGGTAATTGGCAATTTTCTGTTTTTTTTCTCACGAAAACGTGTGAAAAATCGATTTTTTTAAGATTTCGGCCTTAGTATGCATTTTACGACAAAAGTGTATAAAATTAATTTTATAGGAAATAAAAAGATCTACAACTTTTATTTATAGCATTTTTCTCTACAGAGCCTAGTTTAGTGTGAAGAATGATTTCCCGTATTTTTAAGCCAAACTGAGGTTGATTTTCATTTTGCGTTTTTCATATATGATTAAAATTAGGTTATGTTTATTGAGGTTAGTTTTTTTGTTTATTTTTAATGTTTTATTACTAATATTAGGTTTATTGTTAATTATTTGCTTTGGCAAGAGAAAGTTGTGTGAGTGTTTCACACCAGATTTTTCTTGTCTTTTTCGTTTTTTAAAAATTCATCTTACTGACCTGGTGTGTCACAGAATTTTTGCCGTTAGATTTTGGAATCCATGATGTGGCTCAAAATTGACGGTTGTATGACGATGGGTTTGTTTTCAGGTACGCATTCCGTGGGGAGACGTTGAAGCATGTGTTAGAAGTGGATGAGCTGCCGGCACAAAACCTGAACCAGCATCTTGATAAGGCCATCAGCAAATTGGTAACACATTCAAAAATAAATCTATCTTTAATGCATCCTGCAGTTTGAAATTAATTCTTTTTTTTTTTTTTAAAGCCACATAGGACTACATTTATGTTCATCAAACTAAAAAAACTCATTTCAATTTTTGCGGTTCAATTTTTCAGTTTTTGGAGTCCTTTCCTGATGTTTCCCTCCTTGAACTTTCTCCAGTATTCCTTCAATCCATCCGATCTTCTCTGCCGTTCCTTGTCAGAATACACAACTTTCTGTCGTTTCGTCGGTTTCTTCTGCTGTTCAAGTCTTGTGGTCTTCAGCGTGTGGTAATTTTTGGATTTTGTTTTGAGGTCCTCAAGTGAAATTTGGAGTCCATTCATGTCCTCCTTAATTTCCCTGATCCAGTGGGGCTGAGTTTTTCTGTTTAGGAAAAAGTTGATGATTTGTTTTGAGATTCTGGAAGAGTCGGTCCTCAAGAGATGTCCAAATAAGGAAATTCTCTTTTTCCTCATCTGGTCTGCTAGAGGTTCTGTATTTCTGTATACTTCTTCTTTCGAGACGGGTTTCCATATCCCATCAGAAAAACATCTTTTGTTCAGGCACCTCCTGATGATCTAAAAAAAAATCTATTTAATTAAATAAATTTAATTCTATTTTATAATATAATGAATTTATATTGTTAAGTCGACCAAGCCGTTGGACTTGATATAATTAGTATTATTATTCAACAATTTATTTATTGCGGTAATTTCCGAAGAACCAGAGTACAATTTACAGGGGTCGGGACTCACGACCAACCGATTAGGATTTACCAACAGTGAAGCGCTGTAATCAGTCAAAAAACGATGTGGAAAATTAGGATAACGGAATAAGACAGCAATTAGGATAGGAACACAACGGATAAGGAATGAATAATCAATTAAACTGAACAAGATGTACAAATTGTCACTTACCAGAAATAGGATTGTAGAAAAACCACGTAGGTCTTGAAGCGTGAACGTAAGCCCGTTAATTGTTAAAGCGTGGAAATGGTTGCGAAGTAGTAGTAAGCACCCAAAGCATAAAACATTGCACCACATTATATAGCCTCAATCACATACCTTAATCACATACCAGAGGCTATCCCAAATACTCCTCATCTAACTCCTCAGATATACAAAAGAAAAGTAACCAACTGGGTGATTAATTTAGGGAGAGGCCAGTCTGAGCATTTAATTAGTTATATCTATTCAAACTAATTGCTCTTTCTCGTGTGTCAGCTAAAAAAAAAATTGTTAACATTGTCATCAAAAGTCTGCTTTATCCTTTGCCATTACATGATTTTTTATTTTTTATACTATTATCCTGTTTTTTTGTATATTTACGTTAGGAAATTTTGTTGTATGTTTTTTTTTGTAAATTTTTGTTTCTTTGTTTTTTTGTAAATTTAGTGTAGATATAAAAAGTTATTATTATAATAGGCAATAGAATA
The DNA here is from genome assembly GCA_035578175.1 of Catonia carolina. NCBI lineage: Eukaryota > Metazoa > Arthropoda > Insecta > Hemiptera > Achilidae > Catonia > Catonia carolina. Next base: position 3,252,832 of record JAQMRL010000027.1, read on the forward strand.
AATAACAAAATAAACCAAGTGATACCCGTGCACAGGCTAGACCTATGCGGGTATTAGGAAATAACATAGCATTAGGAGGATAAGATTATTCATACCTACTTGTTTTTACCAATAATAAATAAATAAAATAAATAAAGCCTAGATTATCGTCCATTGAAAGTACAACTTAGGTAGTGTCACCGGAAGCCCGCAGCGAAAGTAGCGACACATGCACACTCATTCACGCTCAGTTGAGAAGTGGTAGTAAAGCGGGAAGGATCCAATAGATAGGAGGGGTGAAATGATGCAGGAGATGACGGACGTAGTACGGAGGAACATAGAATTATACACCATAATTGGGGTTAATAGATGAAATTAAGAGCACCAAGGCGCGAGCATTTGAAACCGCACTCGGTGACGAAACATGACGTAACATACAGGGTGGACCGGGAGGAAAGGAAAACATTTTAACAGGTGATTGTAGACCTAAAAACAAGACAAAAAGTTTATAATAAACATATATCTGGAAATGCTTCGTTAGCGAGATAAATCTAGCGAAAGATTTCACCCAGATTTTCACTCTGAGGATTAAATGAAACCAGATTGAACCAATTAGAACGGTAATTAATACAAACATTTGATCGTTTCATATGAATTTTGACTTGAAAAATTGATTAAACTAGGTCCCAGAACTGTAAGTCCCTTAGTTTGTAAAATAACTTGCTTATAACACAAAAATTTACTGTCAAAAAACACGTTTTTTTTACGTTTGAGGCGCTATAATTCCATTAAATGGCTAACAAATGCATAAAATCCATGAACAACAATTTTTAGAGAATTTAATTCTGAGAAAATTGATGTGAATAAAGTCAATAGCAAACAAATTCTAAATTAATCAATTCAAATTTAATTATAAGAAAACAAACACTGAGCAAATGCACTTTGTTCAGTCTGAATGCAATAACAACAGCTGTTACTGTACCATGTCAGCTGATCAGTTTCAATTAAATTTGATTATTCATTATTTTATTACTTTATTATTAAGTTGGTAGCACTGATCATTGTTACTGTTGGTGGCTGCTTAAACACAGTATGACTTATTCGCATGCGCTTGGTTACTTTAGTTGTGATTAGTGTTACCTATTGCATTTTCATCTGAGAGAAAAATTGATTTTAAATTCCATTGACCATTTACTGTGTTTATCAATAATTTAAATTAAATTAAAATTCAATTTGTATTTAGAAATTTGTCGGTTTTGTTTCACATTTCTTTTAATAATGCCTCACGTATTTTCTCACGCAGATATGGTTTATGTGTATGGCTTTTGTAATGGCAATGCTACAGCTTCAGTTGCAGAGTACCAAATCATAAGGTATTTAGCAGGATTTTTATTAATCTTTGCGAGACTGGTTGTTTTTACAGCTTCAGTTGCAGAGAGTACCAAATCATAAGGTATTTAGCAGGATTTTTATTAGTCTTTGTGAGACTGGTTGTTTTCCTAGCGCAAGAATTTTATCTGACTGAGGGCTTCAACATGAAGATGATGCTGAAAAAATTCTTCTAGCAGTTGAATGTAGTCCCACTACAAGTTCGCGGCGAATATCTATGCAACTTAATATCCCAAAAACTGGTGTGTTGCGAACTTTACACTTACACGGGTTGTTTCCATTTCATATACAAAAAGTGCAACATCTTCAGCCAGGAGACAATGCTGCGCACCTGAAATTCTGTGAATGGATTAAAACGCATCGTTGTATTGTTTCAAGAATACTTTTTACCGACGAAGCTACATTTACTCGTGATGGTGTTAACAACACCAGGAATTTCCATCAGTGGTCAGATGAGAATCCTCATGCTACAACGGACAATAAGTTTCAGCGCAGATTTTCAGTCAATGTGTGGTGTGGTATTGTAGACGATGAATTAATTGGCCCTTTCATATTAGAGAACCGACTTGTAGCAGAAACATACATGGAATTTTTAGGTAATGAATTGTTTACTTCTCTGGAAAATATACCACTTTCAACACGAATGAATATGTATTTTCAACATGACGGCGCTCCTCCGCATACTGCTCATAGAGTTAGAGAATTTTTAATGAACACTTTGCAGGCAAACTGATTGGTGCTGGAGGAGTTATTAACTGGCTGCCAAGGTCTCCAGACCTTACCCCACTGGACTATTGCATATGGGGTTGGATGAAAAGTGAAGTTTACAAAGTGAAAGTTAATACACGAGATGAACTGATTATTCGAATTTTTGATGCTGCTGCCCTAATAAAGGAAAAGAAAGATGTTCTTGCAACAGCGACACAAAATATTCGGAAGCGTGTTAAGAAGTGTGTAGACTGTAATGGTGGAATTTTCGAACCTTATTTATAATGTAAGTAAATTAGTTATGTGTTATTTAGAACGGTATTATGATGGTAAATTAAATTTGTATCAGCTTAATTTTTTTCTAAAACGTTTATTATGATAATACAGTATTGTTACTTTTTTGGAGTGTAATACAAGTTACATTAAATTTGAATTGATTAATTTAGAATTTGTTTGCTATTGACTTTATTCACATCAATTTTCTCAGAATTAAATTCTCTAAAAATTGTTGTTCATGGATTTTATGCATTTGTTAGCCATTTAATAGAATTATAGCACCTCAAACGTAAAAAAAACGTGTTTTTTGACAGTAAATTTTTGTGTTATAAGCAAGTTATTTTACAAACTAAGGGACTTACAGTTCTGGGACCTAGTTTAATCAATTTTTCAAGCCAAAATTCATATGAAACGATCAAATGTTTGTCTTAATTACCATTCTAATTGGTTCAGTCCGGTTTCATTTAATCCTCGGAGTGGAAATCTGGGTGAAATCTTTCGCTAGACTTATCTCGCTAACGAAGCATTTCCAGACATATGTTTATATGAACTTTTTGTCTTGTTTTTAGGTCTACAATCACCTGTTAAAATGTTTTCCTTTCCTCCCGGTCCACTCTGTATATAATGAATTTCACTAACCTTCTTTTTAAACTGCGTCAACTTTTATCTTTACTTACACGTGTTACGGTGGATCCACCATAATCAGAGTAAATAACATAATTGAAACTAAAAAAATGTTATCCATTAAAATCTATAGAAGATGATAGATACATCTTCAGTCATTTGTATACATCTTCAGTTTTATACAAATGACTGAAGATGTATCTATCATCTTCTATAGATTTTAATGGATAACATTTTTTTAGTTTCAATTATGTTATTTACTCTGATTATGGTGGATCCACCGTAACACGTGTAAGTAAAGATAAAAGTTGACGCAGTTTAAAAAGAAGGTTAGTGAAATTCATTATATAAATCATACACAAAAATTATAAACATTTTGGCAGATACACAATAAAACTGAATAACAATAGTTGACCAATACAATGCCTCAGAACCATCGACCTGTTCTAACGCACTCAATAAACACTCCCTTGTCAAAGAACAAACGAATACTAACTCTCCGACCGCACTTGGGGCTCTCTTCTTAATATAGGTAGATCAGAGAGATTTCTCGAAAGACAGAGAGATTCGATCAATAATCTTTTTTATTGCTACTTGAAAAATCATAACTAGTATAAACAAGTGACAATAGAATAAAAGGTGTTACACAAACACCCTACCTTATTTATTATACACGGCCCTTTTTAAATAGGTATCCTTTTACAACTAACCGTATTGTTACTTTGTCACTCTATTATTTATGAACACTAGAAGCCTCTAGAAGCCTTCCTTCTAGAAGCATTCCTTTTCGATATTGTCACCGTATTACAGTCAGGTGGTTAGTTTACCAAGACATGTTGCTGAACTTGTTAAAGTTTAAGCAGAGTATTTGTGTTGGCCCTGAGGCGGTTGCTAGATTCGCCCCCTGCCTAAGGCCCGCAGTCCCTGAGGCTCACCGCTATCTTGATATGATTATTTTATCAAACATCTTATGTAGGACTTTTAAGGAAACATTCCTTATCTACCATGGTAGGAGCAGGAAATTTTAAATTGTGACGTAAAATAAATTTTAATTTACTGAAGATGTGTACAAGATACACGAAAGCGCTATAAACATTGGTAAGTGTTTTATGTTACCATATTCTGGTGGCTTGATATGATTATCTACTCGATTGTAAACACACCACAGATGTATCTTGTTAAAACTGTGGTGTCGTCGTAATGCATTGTAATTATTATTTGATTTCAGACGCACGAAATGCGCACTTCGCAAGAAGAGATCAACCGAAAGCGGGAACAATTGGTCACCCTCCAATCGGATGGCAGGCATTTGGAAGAGAAATTGAGGAAAGCCAATCATCAGCTGTCGGCAGATATGACCGAGATGGCAGAAGTTTGTGGAAATGAAAGCTACGAAGAGGCGCTCAACAGAGTCACCGAAGCTTTGAAGACTAGTCAGGTACGGTACGCCTTCTAAATACAAACGAAATTTTATCACCTACAGCCCAGCCTCTCTTAGTTTGCTCCCAATGTAAACAAATAATGACAAAGTCACTGAACATGCGCATTATATCAAAATGTGTACACGCTGATTAAAAAGTAACAACTAAATACTTTTAAAAGTATTTTTATAAATGAAATTGTTAGGCCTACATCATATCATGACTGATGTTTTTAGTACTTTAAGTGCTTATAAATAAAAAAATCTGGTGTAAAACACTCACACAACTTTCTCTTGCCAATGCAAATAATTAACAATAAACCTAACATTATTAATAAAATATTAGAAATAAACAAAAAACTAACCTCAAAAACATAACCTTATTTTAATCATGAGTGAATGATGCAAAATGACAATCGAACTAAGTTTGGCTTAAAAATACGGAAAATCACGCTTTCTCTCTAAACTAGGCTCTGTAGAGAAAAATGCTTTAAATAAAAGTTGTACATCTTTTAATTTCCTATAAAATTAATTATATACACTTTTGTCGTAAAATGCATTCTAAGGCCGAAATCTTTAAAAAATCAATTTTTCACACGTTTTCGTGAGAAAAAAACAGAAAATCGCAAATTACTGCTAAACTAAGCGTTATACAAAAATTGTTTGAAATAAAAGTTGTAGGTTTTTAAATTCTCTACAACTTTTATTATATAAGTTTTTGCGCTAAAATTTATATTAAAGCCGTAATCTTAAAAAAAACAACGTTTTTACGTGAAAACAGCCTCACCGAGAATTTCAGCAAACATGGCGCCTACCCTATCTTGTAGAGAATAAAAAATTGAGTAAAATAGGCGATTTTAAAAAAAAATCGTAGGACCAGTTTTTGAGAAAATCGCAAAAAACTGAAAAATTATACGAATAAACTACTACTTCCGGTTGACCGATTTTGATGAAAATGTTCGTGTCGCGTCCGGTAGTGGTATGTAACTTAAGTTTCAAGTTTCAAGTTCGTACGATGTTCCGTTCTTGAGATATTCTGTTCACACACAGACACACACACACACACAGACCAATCGCTAAAAACATGTTTTTTTGGGTTCAGGGGGTCTGAAAACGTATAGATCCGGTGAAAACTCGATTTCGAAAAATCGACATGAAAACAATACTTTCCTTCCTATATATTCATATAGGCAAGAGAAAGTAAAAATAGTTAACTTAATAGGAATATGACATCCGTAAAGTCGTGGACTCTAGCGTGCACCCTGTAGTAGGTGGCTTTTGTTTGTTGACAGTAGGAGCTTACTAATAACGGCTGAATTATAGTTGAAATTAAAAAGAGGTTTATTGTTTTACAGAACTTTTTTGATTATTCTTTGTAATTTTGTATTTCCTTCATGTATAAACTTGTACAGATTAGTGTAATTTGTGCACAAATAATTGAAATGAAAAGATTTGTGGTTTTAACGCTATATTCCATGCCTTGCATTTATTTTTGCATGAGATGTGTTTTTTAATCTTGTACAGTTTTTATGGTAGTAAGATGAAAAGTTTGTTCCCACTCTGCCAAATACAGCAACACTGTACTTCTGTCTAACTAGACCCAGGCTCACAATTTCATGTTTATTAGTATAATAGAATTGTTCCAAAAACAATATTATCAAAACAAAATCAGTATTATACTATTTGTTCAAGGGTGATGAGCTGTCTTTACGTATGCATTGCCCCCCCCCCCCCACCCACTTTATAGCTAGCCAATCACTTGCTCTTGTAGCTCTGTTAAATATTTCATTGGCCATTTTTTTGGTCTTTCAATAATAATTATAACCTATAAACATATAATCAGCTGATTATACAGAGTGACTCAATAAGATTAAACAATTTCAATAAGCTGTATTTCCTGAACTACATGTTAATTTTAATTCTGTAAATTACATTTGAAAGAGAAAGTTTTAAATTTTAATTTACATACATGAAAGTTGATAGATGTTGAATGTGTCCTCCTCCGGCTGCACGTACAACATCTAGACGGTAACTGAACTCATCCCAAACTCTCTGACGCATGTCTTGGGTCACTGAGTTGACTGCAGCTGTGATACGATTCCTTAGTTCATTCAAATTGGTGGGAAGAGGTGGTATGTAAACTGCACTTTTCACGAACCCCCACAAGAAAAAGTCACAAGGTGTGAGATCTGGAGACCTCGGTGGCCAAAACTGAAGTGCAGATTCGTCATTCGCCATGCGACCTATCCATCGTTGACGTATGGATTCATTTAGGAAATGCCGAACATGGGGTGGAGCTCCGTAGGAGATTACATCATAATCTCCGTAAGGAGATTACATTTTCCAGCAGGACGGAGCTCCACTCCATTGGCATCAATGTTCGGCGTTTCCTAAATGAATCCATACGTCAACGATGGATAGGTCGCATGGCGAATGACGACTCTGCACTTCAGTTTTGGCCACCGAGGTCTCCAGATCTCACACCCTGTGACTTTTTCTTGTGGGGGTTCGTGAAAAGTGCAGTTTACATACCACCTCTTCCCACCAATTTGAATGAACTAAGGAATCGTATCACAGCTGCAGTCAACTCAGTGACCCAAGACATGCGTCAGAGAGTTTGGGATGAGTTCAGTTACCGTCTAGATGTTGTACGTGCAGCCGGAGGAGGACACATTGAACATCTATAAACTTTCATGTATGTAAATTAAAATTTAAAACTTTCTCTTTCAAATGTAATTTACAGAATTAAAATATAACATGTAGTTCAGGAAATACAGCTTATTGAAATTGTTTCCATCTTATTGAATCACTCTGTATTAAAAGTATTGCATGTTAATGCGCTCTATAATCATTGAGTTCGGTACGAGGTGCAAGACGAGAGTGAACATTAGTAGTAGATTAGTAGTAATTAGCGATTTTCTGATTTTTTCCTAATGAAAACGTGTGAAAAATCAATTTTTTTAAGATTTCGGCCTTAGTATGCATTTTACAACAAAAGTGTATATATTATCTTTTTTTTTTGTTTAACGTCCGACTGTTCTGCAATTACTGCTAATGCAGGCGGTGAATGATGAAATGATTTTTGTAACATGAAAAAATGCCGTGCCTGAATGGGATTCAAACCCAAGACCGCATGATGGGTTACCAACTTCGCCAATGCGGCCGGCGTATATATTATCAAATTTATTGGAAATCGAAAGATCTACAACTTTTATTTAGAACATTTTTCTCTACAGATCCTAGTATAGCGTGAAAGCGTGATTTTCCGTATTTTTAAGCCAAATTGAGGTCGATTTTCATTTTGCACCTTTCACTCATGATTAAAATAAGGTTATGTTTTTTGAGGTTAGTTTTGTTGTTTATTTCTAATGTTTTATTACTAATGTTAGGTTATATTGTTGATTATTTGCATCGGCAAGAGAAAATCGTGTGAGCGTTTCACACCATATTTTTATTGTAGAAGAATCAGTAGTTGAAGATGTGTTAGTGATGTGGTGTGATGTATGCAGGATGAGACGGGCATGTTGAAGGCGTCCGACTACTTCTACCGTGAGTACATCAGGAAACTGAGGGAGCCAGATCCTTGCTGTCCGCTCTGCAGACGACGCTTTGAAGAAGAAGATGTCGGTTCTGATTTGGCAAACGAGGTGAGCGTAATCTACGTTTTAAATAAACACTTTTTTTTGCGTCCTGGAGACTCCAGGAGGAGTATAGGACATGTCATCAGATATAACACCTGAAATACATATAACAATCACACAATGTATCACTACTATCAAGAAAGAAATTCTTACACGCTATAAAAAGTTTCACCGATCAAGTAATTTTTCAGATTTTTTTTAAAGGAATTCAAATCCTCACAACATTTTAAAAATTGGGGTAATTTATTCATGAATTTACTCCCTGCATGAGTAGGTTTTTGTTCAAACAATTTTGTGGAGTGATTTGCCACATAATAATTATTCCTGTTTCTCGTGTTATAATTGTGAACATTGAAATTCTGCATTAAATTATTTTGCCTAACATACATAATCACCTGAAAAATGTAAAAAGAGAGAACTGTAAGTAATTTAAGGTGGTTAAATAGTGGTGTGTATGAGGTTAGCTGGTTAGCTCCCACCATACACCTAATAGCTTTGTTTTGAATTTTAAAAACCCTATTCATATTACCCATGCTAGAATTACCCCATACCAAAATACCATAACGGATATGAGACAGAATGAGGCCATTATAATTTTTTATCATTTAATCTGGCAATTTGTTTTAGTGCAAATACTTCAGATGATATTTTACTACCTGCTAGGCTAACTCATTGTCACGTTTATTGCTAACGTTTGTTTTACAAGTATTTATTACAAACTAAAAATTACTCGGAACAAATAAAACAACAAATTACAATTAATTAAACCAGAAGATAATCTCGCCGGTCACACAACGATTATACGACATCTACCAGTTCATGCTAGGCCAGGTGATTCTCAACCTGTTTTGCTCTGCGACCCCCAAATAGTAAAATTAAATAAAATTAATATTTTGCGACCCCCTCCCCCCCCCAGGTAATAATACTGGTTGATTCATTTAAAAGTAGCCCGCCGCTTGAGTAATTTTCATATGCTGTATTGGCAGCACTGATAACGATGTGATCGACTGGCCTTTATAGTACAATTTATATTATTATTCAATAATTATATTATATTAGAGTACAATTTTTTCCAGCAAGATGGTGCAACATGTCACACGTCTCGCCAGTCCCTATCTCATATCAATCAGGCTTTTCCCATGCGAGTTGTTAGTAAAGATTTGTGGCCTCCTCGTTCACCCGATTTGAGTATGTGCGATTTTTTTCTACGGGGTTATTTAAAAGGAACCGTTTACCAAACAAACCCCCGCGCAGTATACATGAGCTAAAGAATAACATCGTGGCAGCCATTCAAGCTATAGACGTTTCCGTATCACGTCTTGTGTGCATTAATAACATTGAACGTGCGCAAAAATGTATAAGCGTTCAAGGAGACGCCACTTTCAGCATCTACTGTAAAGGTGAAGTTGAAATTTGTATATAAATTTGTAAATAAATATGTAAAATTATGTATTAAGTAATTCTATTTATTCATTTACTATTTGAATCTAATTGAGTGCCGGAGGCCACTGTTAAATGCAGCGACCTACTTTTAAATGAATCACCCTGTAGTAAGCCTTGCTGTTAATAATTGAATTTTGACTGTAATTTTAAATGACAGAGTATTTCCCGGAAGATGAAAACGATTTCTCAAAGAGATGGGTACTGAATCTGTTTAGTGAAAATGTTGTTGCCACCGCAGCTAAGTTACTAGTTGAGATTCACGACCAGCTCATCGAAATGTCTGCTGACAAAACGCTACAACTCCAATTTGCTTCTGAAGATTTAAATACGTTTTGGCTTGCTAGACGACATGAATATAGAAATTTAGTCACAGAAGCATTGAAAATATGAATACCTTTTTCCACATCTTATCTCAGTGAAAAGGGATTTTCCTCTACGGTTGCTCTAAAAACTAAATGTAGGAATTGTATGTTATCATTCAAGAACAATTTACTTTTATATGTTTCTAACGAAGATCCATGTACGAAGAAACTTTTAAATGAAAAACAAAATGCAATTGTCACATTAATAATTAATTAATAATTCATTTATTTACTTTACAAGTAAGTGTACTTATTGCATGTACAATTTTTATAAGTAAGTTTAAATTTTTTTTAAAATTTGTAATATGTTTACATTGCAATCTGTTGAATTGAGAACAATAAGCAACCCCGTAACCCAATCAGATGAGGATGATGTGTATGACAAGGAAATGAGACTGTGTAGTCTTCTACAGACACACTCACTGAGTATGGTGAATTGAACCCGAACCATGAAAGTACACCAACAACCACTGTCTACCATTCAAATCCGTGTAAAAGTAACTACCTTTACTAGGATTTGAACCAGGAACCTTCGTCTTCGAAAATCAGCTGTTTAGACCAACCCGGTGGGTTAAGTAAGTTTGTAATGAATGATTTTTTCTCATAAAATGATTTCATTATTGTTTGGCGACCCCCACGTTGAGAATCACTGCGCTAGACCTCTTCACAAACACATCTGTTACGCACTGTTATTCACTTACTCAGTGACAGACCAACCCCCCCCCCCCGGCAGCTGCTTTTATACAGATGGTTAGTCACGAAATGAACTTTGAGGGGAACAATCTACTGTCATGCATGCCCAGTTTCAATATTACAATCCTAACAAACATTCTGACGCTCGTAGTTGGTTGGAATTGTACACAGTCCTTATTTTATTACGTGATGAGTGGTAGGCCTACTAACAGGAAATATTGTTTTGATTTGGCTATTCTGTTTTTACGTTTTACGCTACATTTATACAGATGAAAGTATTTTAATCTGTTAAAACTCATTCAGTTTCTTTTCGTTTTAATTATTCACATTTTATTCGTTGTTCTGTAGTGCTGTTATAAATTAGTCGTAAATGGTTGAGATTAAGTGTGGTCACTTGTTACACACTCTGTATTGGATGTGATTGTTGCAGGCCAACTAAGAAGGAGATTACGGTAAGATGGTCTGAATATAGGCTATTGTATGTTGTGATAGTAGCAAAGCACACTAATGCTTTTTCCTCTTTACCCCTCGTTCAAACCAAACGCATTCTTGTGACTGAAGTAGCTATACCAGATTCATTGAGCTGTCTGTGGCGGTGATAAGAGGATGGTAGCCTACCGCATATAAAATCATTGTTTACTTTCCAAATTAGCTTTGTTTATTACAGAAATCTTGAGTTCCTAGGTGTCTTAAATTTTGTAAATTTCACACTAGCATGTGTTGTGAAATCTCTATTCGATATCCTTATTACATATATACCACTAACCCGAATGCTTGTGAACGGTACGTGAATGCATGGAACATTTATTCACAGATTCTGTTTTGTGGTTCCAGCTGGAGGAACGACTGAGACATGTGCCAGCGAAATTGAGCACGAGTGAAGAGGAGCGAGACAGTTATGCGGAGAAGTTGGCCCGGTTGCAGCAGTTGAAGCCCGTCAATGAGAGGATCACTTTGCTCAACGACAAAGAGATACCGTCCATGGGGTAACTCACTTTCATCACTTCCATATACCATCTACCCATCCAGTCTATTGGTTTGGATGATTCTCCTTTATCAAATATAAGGTTGAAAGTATTGTTTTCATGTAGATTTTCGAGAAAATGACTTTTCAACGCAAGTATAAGTTTCTAGATCCTCTAAACCAAAAGAAAAACCATATTTTTAGTGATTGGTTTGTAAGTGTGTCTGTGAACTTATTTACTGGATTAGTTGTGCCGTACAAGATAGGGTAGGTGCCATGTTCAGGTGTTAAGGGAGAGCACAGCCTCCCTCCCTATGGTAAAAAATGTTCAATTAAGGTTACAGTTTTAATCTTGTGTTCTAGAGCAAAACCTTATTTAATTAAAGTTGTAGAAAATTTTAAAAAGTACAACTTTTATTTCAAGTGTATTTTCTTCAGAGCTTCGATTAGCATAAATTAGTGATTTTCCATATTTTTAAAGTCAAACAGTTTGATTTTTATTCAGCGTCATTCATTCATTAATGATTAACATTAGGTTATGTTTTTCATATTAAGAGTGGTTACTCATGATTGAACATTGAGTGGATTGGTGCCCATAACAGACTCCGTCTGCTAGTTTTCTCTCTCTTATCACATTGGGGGTCACCCAATTATACAGGGTTTGTATAAAAAGTAACCGGACTGAACTTAGAAAACATATTTATTGGCAAAATTTCTACACTCTTTTTCTAGAAATCTTCGAAGTAGTCCCCATTGAACTCGATAACCCTTTGGTATCGGATTTTCCAGTCCCTGAACGCCCCCTGGAAGTCGGCAACCCGTAAAGCTTCTAGAGCCCTTGTCGTAGTGAGTTCAACAGCTTCTAGAGTCCCGAACCCCGTCCGCTTTAGTACCCTCTTGATCTTGGGGAATAGGAAGAAGTCCGGTGGTGCCGCATCTGGACTGTAGGGAGGTTGTGGCAACATCGCCCTCGAGTGTTTGGCCAATTCCTCGGTAACAAGCAGACAGGTGTGCGACGGCGCATTGTCGTGGTGGAGGATCCAGGAATCAGCAATTCTGCTGAACACGCATTATGCTCTCGCACGATGCTAACCCTCCAAGCGTCTAGAAGCAACTGACTCGGGCCCGCTCCCCTTCCCTCGATCCCCCGCCACCACTATTGCACCAACAACAGTTTTACCTGGGCGTCACAAGCTCAGTCTGGATACTTTATATACAAACCCTGTATGAGTGAACCATTTAACAACAGAACAGGTACACGTGTAAAAGATGCTATCATAGTAATCTATTTCATTATCATTATACAGCCAGAATGTGTGGTGAATGAAGTGAGGGTGTCATTTGCAGGGTGGAAAATATGTGCTCTTCAGAGTGCTTGGCATGCTGATAAGCATACTTTTCCACTCGGTGAGGAAGGCATGGTAAACCACCTGACTCCTCGTTTTATTTAGTAAATAAAGCATCTAGAGTTTCAAACTATAAGGTAAAAACTTGGTGCCAGACACCAATTTATGTAAGGGAAATAAACGTCTCCACCAATAAAAACTGAAAAAAAACTGACAAATTAGCTGTACCAGTTAAGACGTATTACACGAGCCATCTGAAATGAAATATTTCAAAACTGATACATTCAGGGGCTGTGGCACAAAGTGCAAACAAAAAATCCACCACCGTGGTCAGAAGAACCAGGAGAAACCACACCCCAAAACTAGAATTTACAGTAGAGCAACACACAAACAAAAAATGCGGAGGCTAGAAAATAAAATCTTTGCCAGGTCTGATCAATAATTCATTACACAACACAAATAGTATTAGAGTGAACTTAAAATATTATTTATTAATTAAATAAAAGAAGAGAATAAACTATAAAGAAATATTAAGCTTAATGAATTAGATGACATAAAAAAACGTTAACTACTTCTTAAGTAGTTACACCACGGGGCCAGCCCGTGGTGTAGTGGTCAGCGCAACTGACTACTATGCCGGGGTCCCGAGTTCGATTCCTGGTCAGGTCTGGCATTTTTTCATCTGTAAATCATCACATATCATTACCTACACACAAGTCCAAGGCTTATGTAGGCATCATCACTCAATAAACAAAATAAATAAAAAAAAGTGAACAAAATAATGATCTTGGAAATAATTAACAAAAAATGCTTCACTAGAGTGATATAAAAAAAATATGGTGTGAAACAATCGCACAACTTTCTCTTGCCAATGCAAATAATGAACAATACAACATCATGTTAGTAATAAAACATTAGAAATAAACAAAAAACTAACCTCAATAAACATAACCTGAATTTTTTTTTTAATTTATTTAACGTCGCATCAACTACAAAGGTCATTAGCGACGACATGGGGTGGAACTTTTTGTACAATGGAGGATGAAATGATGCAAAATGAAAATCAACCTCAGTTTGGCTTAAACATATAGAAAATCACTCTTTCACATTAAACTAGGCTCTGTAGAAAACAAGCTTAAATAAAAGTTGTAGATCTTTGAATTTTCTATAAATCTGATTATACACTGTAGTCGTAAAATGCATACTAAGGCTACAATCTTAAAAAAATCGATTTTTTGCATGTTATTGTGAGAAAAAACCAGAAAATCGCTAATTACTGCTAAACTAAGCATTATACAAAAAAATGTTTGAAATAAAAGTTATTGGTTTTTAAATTCTCTACAACTTTTGTTATATACTTTTTTGCACTTAATTAATTGCGCATTTAAGCAGCAATTTAAAAAAAAACAATTTTTTTTTTGCGAAAACAGCCTCCCCAAGAATTTCAGCAGACATAGCGTCTACCCTATCTTGTAAAACATAAAAAAAATTTAGTAAATGAGGCGATTATAAAATCGCATAATTATAAAATCGGTGATGAAGGAAAAGGAGGAGTGAATGTTTGCTTTGAATTTACATCTGTTCATCGACCATTAACAAGAACAACTTTTTGCTGGGCAAGACAGAATCGAACAAGTGGAAGCCTATAATTATCTGGGAACCCGAGTCAATTGCAGTGCAAGCCACCTGCCAGAAATAAAGATCAGAATTGAAAAGGCCACGGCAGCATTCCTAAAAATGAGACCTCTTCTATCGGCCCGCGACCTGAGCCTCAAAACCAGGACCTGCCTCTTGAAGTGCTACGTCTTTCCCATCCTCTTGTATGGGGTAGAGGCGTGGTCACTCACCAAAGAATATGAGACCCGACTACAAGCGTTTGAAATGTGGACCTACCGAAGAATGCTTCGAATACCGTGGACAGACAGGGTCACAAATATGGAGTTCCTCAGAAGAATGGGGAAAGAGCTGGAAATCCTGCAGAGCATAAAGATAAGAAAACTGACATACGTAGGACACTTCATGAGGGGGCCTAAATACAAGATTCTGCATCTCATAATTCAAGGGAAACTCGTTGGTAAACGCTCGGTGGGACACAGACGAATATCCTGGTTAAGAAACCTGAGAGAAGCGTGTTTAGCTGCTCGTCGCATGAGTAGACAAGGTACGACTGACCATGATGATAGCCAACCTTCGTAATGGAGAAGGCACCTCAAGAAGAAGATCGGCCATTAAATCTAATTGCCTAATTTGATATTGATGTAATATAAATCATATTTGTTTGTTTTTCAGTCAGGCGTGCCGTGCCTTGTTGGACCAAATTTCAAAGGTGAAGGAGGAAATCTCTGAACTGGAAATGAATTCGTTCTTTCCGTGCCGGTCACGTGAACATAAAGGCAGAACTATACAACCGGAAGCGATAGCGATAGACCAGAAGCGGTCCGATTTGGCCAGTCTACAGAGGGAAATCGAAGAACTACAGAGCCAGATTCCAACTACCGGTATGTCACTATCAATTTATTCTCGTTTCATGGATATTGCCTTTAACGGGAGACTTTACTTTGTATCCCGCCAATGTTAAATTTGCTATTTTTAGGTACATTTTTCATAGGATTGGTGAAAGTTACGAAAATGAAACTTTACACGCTTTTAGTTGTAGGGTGGTTTTAGATTGTGACGTTTCTTCTTAGTCCTTATTTTTTTTCGCGGCATGCGTTCGGTCGGTTTTTTCGCGCATGCGTGTTTTTTTTATCTCGTTCTTTTTTGTTTGCGGGCTTTTCGACAGTCCCGCAATATCCGTGGAGTTGAGCGGGTGTAAGTGTGTAACAAAAATGTCATAGTTTAAAAATATGTTAATGTTAGTTTGAAATCGCCCGAGCCAATTTTGGTAATATGATTAAAGCATGTTTTCAGTGTTACATAAGATTGTCATTAAATTCATTTTTGTTTAATAATGTATTATTATTTTAGTGATGCATTATAATATATTTAGTCTTCTCTCTTATAATTGTTTATTTTTTTATAACATTTTGTCGCCACCGGCTTCTAGTAGCGCAGTCGTCGAGCTCATAGGATCGGCCGGGTCTCCGGCGGCGTTGTTCAAAATAATGAAAAAGATCGAAGGGGAGGAAGGGAGGTTGTCTTCGCCGCTGCCTAAAAGATTAGGAGCAGCCGCCGACGCAACGTGCACCTTTCACCGCTGCCTCCGAAGAGGAGCAGTCACCGGTGAAGTGAATCGGGGTCGTCTGTACCGCTGCCTAATCTAATAGGAGCGCGTCGCCGACGCAGCGTGCACCTTTTACCGCTGCCCCCGAGGGGGAGCAGTCGCCGGTGAAGCGAGGGTAGGGGATGGAGGTACAGATGACGGAAAGAATACTCAATGTTGAGATGTCAACTCTCCGTATCGATTCTTGCACACAGAGAACATCGATACTGTCACCTTCTCAACTTTTGCATCGCCAGTGCGTAGACACTATATGTTGCCACTTGGTACATGCGCTGTGAGAGGTATGACCGCTGGCGCATTCTATCGGCAGCAGCAACCCCATCACAGCGCCAACAGTGGGCAAAATATGAACTACGGACCGGCGTACAAGTAAAACAGTATCAATTTTATGTTTTTTTTTTTTTTGTAAACAATACATCTTTGTTTTCATCTGTAAAATGTATATCTTTCTATTTAATCACACCTGTTTCCCTGATTTTATCATTACTCACTGAGTTGCTACCAGGCAGTAAATTCTATTTTGTTAAAATTTGTTTTGAAATCTTTTGTGCATGTCACAAGCTACTGAAATTTATTCAACTTAATCTGTTGGACCATAAAGTTTTTATAAGAATAACGAATAACATAAAATTTTTACAATGTTCTATTTTTACAATTTTGTTCTATGTTTTACGCGTTTTTTTTTTTTTGAGCGTTTAAGGAAGTAAAAATAATTTCGGTGAATGTGCATGTTCGTGGTAATTAACTGGTGAAAATTTTAACCCGGTAGGTTATATGGTTTCTGAGAAAAACTTACCTAAATGTTAAAAATCTAAATTTACGGGAAAAGGCACAAATGAGAAACAAAAGCTGCGGGGAAAAGGAAGTACATGAATAAATTGTGGTGGCGATGTGTGTGTCTGTTAAAAATGGTAATTGATGTGATCTGCACGGTCAGTTGAACCAACAATTGTTTGTTTTCGTGTTTCAGGAAAGACACTTCAGCAGGCGAGGAACGAAAGAGACCAGTTGCAGTTTGAAATAGAAAACACGAGGAAGAAAATAGAAGCTAACCAAGCGAAAAAGATCAACCATAATGAACGAGTGAATAAGTTACAGAACGAGAAAAATGAGATAGTCAAACAGCAACTGAAGGTTGGTGTCGTTTTAATTACGCTCATTTCTCTGTCTGTCATTATCCATCTAACAACGTTATTATGAAGGCAGTCCAGAAAGTCCGTCACGTTTTGATATAAAAAAAAATCTGGTGTGAAACACTCACACAACTTTCTCTTGCCAATGCACATAATTAACCATATAACATAACATTAGAAATAAACAAAAAACTAACCTCAATAAACATAACCTTATTTTTAATCATGACTGAAAGACGCAAAATGAAATTTAACCTCAGTTTGGCTTAATACAGAAAATCACTCGTTCATGCTTAACTAAGCTCTGTAGAGAAAAATGCTCTAAACAAAAGTTGTAGATCTTTTTATTTCCTATGCCGGCCGCATTGGCGCAGTTGGTAACGTGCTCGCCTCTCATCATGCGGTCTTGGGTTTGAATCCCATTCAGGCACGGCATATTTTCATACGTTACAAAATATCATTTCATCATTCTCCGTCTGCATTAGCAGTAATTGCTGAACAGTCGGACGTAAAGCCAAAAAAAAAAATTTCCTATAAATTTCATTATATACACTTTTGTTGTAAAATGCATACTAAGGCCGAAATCTTTAAAAAAAATCAACTTTTCACACAATTTCGTGAGAAAAAAACAGAAAATCACTAATTACCGCTAAATTAATAATTATACAAAAAAAAGTTTGAAATAAAAAATGTAGGGTTTTAAATTCTCTACAACTTTTATTATATACATTTTTGCGCTCAAATCCATATTAAAGCTCCAATCTTAAAAAAACAAGTTTTTTATGTGAAAACGGCCTGACCAAGAATTTCAGCAAACATGGTGCCTACCCTATCTTGTAGAGCATAAAAATTTAATGAATAAGGCAATTTTTAAAAAAATTGTAGGACCAGTTTTTGAGAAAATCGCAAAAAAGTGAAAAATTACACGAATAAACTACTACTTCCGGTTGACCGATTTTGATGAAAATGTTCATGTCGGGTCCGGTAGTGGTATGTAACTTAAGTTTCAATTTTGTACGATGTTCCGTTCTTGAGATATTCTGTTCACACACACACACACACACACACACACAGACCAATCGCTAAAAACATGTTTTTTGGGTTGAGGGGGTCTGAAAATGTGTAGATCCGGTGAAAACTCGATTTTGAAAAATCGACATGAAAACGATACTTTCCTTTCTATATATTCATACAGGCAAGAGAAAGTAAAAAAAATAAGTACAAGAAAAAAAATTGTATTATATACATTTGAAAGTGCAACTAAAATGCTATTTTTCTACATAATCACCAAACAAATTAAGACACTTATTATAGTGGTGAACTAATTTTGAAATGCCGGCGTCATAAAAGTCTACCGCCTGTGATTTTAACCAGTTAGTCACACCCTCCTGCAGCTCCACGTCGTTGTCAAAGCGCTGCGTCGCAAGCCATGTCTTCATTGTCGGGAACAAGTGATGATCGCTGGGCGCAAGGTCCGGACGGTATGGTGGAAAACCTCCCATTTGAAAGCATCCAGGACTTCTCGTGTTCGATTTGTCGTGTGTGGTCGGGCTTTGTCATGCAAAAAGAGAATTTTTCCGGTCAACTTTCCTCTGCGCTTGTTTTGGATCGCTCTTCTTAACTTTTCAAGTGTTTCACAATACCTCGCAGAGGTTATTGTTGTGCCACGTTCCAAGAAATCGATAAGAAGAATTACCGACCGTACTTCACAACTGGCGGGATTTTGAATTGCGGCACACATTTTAAATTGTTGTTGAAAAACAACGAAGAGCGACACAGACTTCTCGCTAGCACGGCTGGATAGCCACTGAACGGAGAAACGCCGCGGCACCAAAATGGCCACGATAGCTCCGCCCCTAGCGGCTGCAACGCAAAACGTGACAGATTTTCTGGACTGCCCTCGTACAATATATTCAATCAGAGGAAATCCACCTGCATCTATTGTCTTCCTCTGTAAACATCAATGACTTTTAACGCATTTTCTTTTTGAATCGTTCCATTTTATTCATCCTTGAATATATTTCCATATTGTTGGCCTAAATGAATTATTATCTTTGTTTATCACATTCCTACCAGAGCGGTAGACTGGTGTACCGCTGTTCCAGTACGGTCCGCTCTGTCGCAATCAGTTTGAGTTTAGTTTTGTGCCAAATGTAGTTGGCTAGTAGAAATATATGTACATCTGTAAACTGTACTGGTACTTGTTTGTTGTTTGTTCTTTTAGAAAGAGCGTTTTTATTACCCCATAACATTAACAACAACATAATCAGCTGAAAACGACTCTTATTAACAGATAATCTAATTTACGAGGGTAAGTCAATTATTATCCGCAATTTAGTTATATTTTTGTTTATGCTGGTAGTACTGTCGTTTTGGATTGATGACGCATGCTTTGTTTATTTGTGGTTATATGTATGCAAGTTCCAAGCTGCTAGGTTAGTTTCGTTATCGCTGTCGTGCTGTTAATCATGGCTGCTCCGCTTTCTATTTGCACCAAAGAAGAGCAACGTTCAGTGATCCGTTTTTTGTGGTCGGAAGGTGTATCAGGGGCTGAAATTCATAGAAGTAACAAACGGGACAACTTCTTAGACTGGATCATTACTGGTGACGAAACATGGATCCATCATTACAAGCCGGAGAGTATGTACTGGAAACATTCAAATTTGCCGTGCAAGAAAAAATTCAAGACCCAACCGTCCGCAGGAAAACTGATGCTTACAGTTTTTTTGGGACTCACAAGGTCCAGTAGTGGAACATTATCTGGAAAGGGGCACAACAATAAACAGTGTACGTTACAGTGAGATGCTTACTGCCAAGCTAAAGCCTGCAATTCAAAGCAAACGCCGAGGACTGCTGTCAAAAGGTGTTGTGTTGTTGCACGACAACGCCCATCTGCATACTGCTGCCCACACAGCTGATGAATGCTCCAGAAACTCAATTTTGAAGTACTGGCTCATCCTCCATATTTTTAAGCCAAACTGAGGTGGATTTTCCTTTTGTGTCTTTCACTCATGTTTTGTTTATTTCTAATGTTTTATTACTAATGTCAGGTTATATTGGCCATTATTTGCATTGGCAAGAGAAAGTTGTGTGAGTGTTTCACACCAGATTTTTTTAGTCTGATGATCATTGCTATTGTCTGAAACTGAATGTAACCGTGTGTTTGTATTAAGGATGAACATTTTTATTAGTAGTTTGGTTCAAGGCTACGAACGCTGTACCCACCACCAAGTGCTGTTCATTCTGTTAGATACCAGAAAAAGGGGCATTCGTCATTGATTTTCTTCGTTCATGAAATGTTCCCTTTCACGCGTCACCTTAACTGGTTTTTATTGATGAATAATAATTATTAACAAGCAAACAATAAAATAATGTACGTACGCAAAGTAAAAACCACATTTTGAAACTTCAGATGTCTGATGAATAATCAACCTTGATGTTCAGAAAATATTTATTTTATGTGTATATAATTATTTATAATGTGCAATTATAATTTTTTAAAACTATCTTACATATATGTAAAAATATTGATTTGTAATTTGTTTTTCCAATACAATTGCAGCTGTTTGTTGAGTTTGTAATCGATAAGAGAATAGAATAATTATTATTGTGTCTTGTTTGTTTGTTTGTTAAAGGTTCAGACCGGACAGCAGCAGGAGAAGCAGCTTCTAGATAAACAAGGAGAACTCAAGGTACTTACTTCTATCTCACTCACATCAACTGTTAACTACAGGCTGTGTTACCCAATTTGTACTGTATGAAAGAAAGTAATAAATAAATAAGTATATGTAAATGTACGTGTGAAACAGGAGTACCGTTGTTGAGGTTCCAGTAGACACAAATGGTGCACAATATTCCTGTATACCTCAAAATTTATAGTCTGTTTGAAGAATATCTGTCCAACTTTATACTGACGAGATATCGTACACCGTACTCCAGTTAGCATTAGGATTTGACTGTTGACATAACGGTCAAGAGGATCCACGCTTCATCACTCAAGTAAACCAATCCACCGCTATATTTTTATACTGCTTAGAGTCGCAGCTCCCTCCCTCCCTCCCTCCGTGTAGTTGTTGTGGAATGCTGCAGTGAGTGCGTTGTTATAGTAGTAGTGGCAGAATGAATGAGTGTTAGTACTATTTCACAGCTGTAGATGCATTTCTAGTGGTAGCATCTACTAACTAGACTAAAAACATATTCTTATAATCTGGCACATTAATTTATAAAAATACCTACCAGGTTATTAACTTGGTCTAATTCATAATATTTAACTTACCAATTTATATCAAAATATGTAAATAAATAAATATAATAAATACAAATATGTTAAATATGGAAAGTTTGAAAAGGAATGTTTTGTATCAGAGTAATAATAGAACAATCGTATTCCCAGCATGCATCACCCCGCAGCTACACGGTGGCAGCTGGGACTCAAGCTATAGTTTGTATTTCATAAAATGTTTATACTTGGTTCATGTTAAGAAAGATATGTCACTGAGCTCATTATAATACAGTACAATATACATTGACTGTTTTATACAAATGACTGAAGATGTATCATCTTCTATAGATTTTTAATAAGTGAGATAAACATTTTTTTAGTTTCAATTATTTTATTTACTCTGATGATGGTGGATCCACCGAAACACGTGTAAGTAGGAATTAAAATAAAAGTGACGCAGTTTAAAAAGAAGGTTAGTGAAATTATTATATTAATTCATTATATGAAATAGAAATAATTTCAAACTGCAGGATCCATTATAAAGATTTATTTATTTTTGACTTCTAGACTTCTAGTCTTGATATTTGATCAACGATACAATGTATGATAGATTGCTATTCTACAAACTACTGTACAGTAGACATGTGGCCGTGTGGCCGTGTGGATGTAAAGCAACCGTTGCTATGACAACATCACGTCTCACTGTCAACAGTCCCCCTTGCCCTTCATACCGCAGTTACTTAAAAAATTATTCAAAAGTGCTTCATAATGTGTTTCATATGTTGTAAATTGATAAACGTTGGTATGTTTGGTTAAATGTAGAAGTGAATCTAACAATGACATTGTGCGATGCGGTAATCAAATGGTATTATGATTCCTACATCTGCTTGATTCGTTAAGGTGGTTGGATCGATTACAACCTGGAAACAAAGGACGCGATGTGTCTTCACCGTGCACATTAGGCGTAACGCTTTGCTCGTTAAGGAATAGGGAAATTTGGAGGATAATAATAAGTGTGGCAGTACTTACTCGATTTTGAGTGCGTAGATTTCCCAAGATGCTTCCATGCGTTGACGCCGTTGTAGAAAACGCTAAATGTTCGATTAGATCTGTACAGATTTCACACAATAAACAAAGGCACGTTAAGCATACACATAAAGCACTGCTAACACTTGGATAATTGCAGTTAGGATAACGGTTTACAAGTCCGAGATACGAGATAACACAGATTGCACAAAGTCCGGTAATTAATTGAATAAAGACCATGAATAGTTCGTTACACAATTGTAAGCGCGAACACAATGAAAAGCTTCGTTGCTTGGGGCCGTAATCAATACATTTTCGGCAACATGAGGTTGGAATGACCAACGCGCGTTAAATGCAGGTGACGCCAGCTCTAGGGGCTGCGAGCGTCCATTGAAACATGACCGAACCGTTAGCTGGTTTGACTGGAAGTGAAGGAGATAATCGGGAAGAAGGAACAATGGCGAAGTGAGCACGGGAAATTAGTCTAATTTTGCTATTGGTGGAGCGCGAGCCACGTGATCAGGGATCACACATGCGTAGAACTAATTGATGAAGTAATCGATGCAGAATCAATATTACGGGTGTAATCGAGCGGGAAAGATTTATTCTGGAAGATTCGACGGCGCGCGGTATTTGAATTTATTGTAATACTGAACAGACATACTATTCTTTCTACAATCGTTTTCCAGCTGGCTAGAAGTTTACTTCCTCACTGTACATGGACAGTGAGGAACAGCATATGTATTAGTCATGGGACGGTGGCACAGTGAAATAGGTGAGCTAGCACACTTGAGTGAACGGCACAGAGCGTGAACGATGAGACGGGGTGAACTGTGGCAGTGAGCTAGTAGATTCTAGATTCTAATAGGACAGCACTGAGCTGAGCTATGTGAATAAACAGAGAGTGAGTCGTGCTCCTTCGCACACAGCACGTTGTGTTTGCGCGTGCGTCAACCTAACGTTCATGCATCCCTTTCCACCAACAAATTTTCGTCATGTCATGTGTGGTCTATCTTTGTTTTGTACGCACATGGTAAAATTGTTACAATGGTAAAATATTAACACCTGTCCTACGGCCTAGTTTACTACTGTGATAATTATACTCTTTTTTTTCACTTCTATGTTATAATATTCATATTGGCCTATATTACAATATTCTACTTTTATAATTATTTAGTTTTCTTTATTACTTTCTTAAATATTTTAGTGTATTATAAAAATGTTGTAACCCGTTAAAAGAATAAGCAGTGTGTGGTCATTTCATTATATGGAATCAACCGACAATAAAGCGAAATGTAATTTCTGTTCACAAATTTTATCTTTTAAAAGTGGACCAACATTTTAGTCTGCCGCTGTGCCACTGGTACGGCCAAAGATTAAATATTTAATGTTATGGTAATGGTACATTGTTATTGTTAGGTAAAGGTTGACTATTTTACAGCCACTTATCTCAGGGTTGTTGTAGTATAGTATGAAAGAATAATGACCCCCTCACAAACAGAGGCACAGTTTGATGTATACTTTCCATGCTGCGTTTAGGTATAGGTAGCCCTTGCTATGATGCGACTAAGAGAGAAAAGTGGTTTAGTCGTGGAGGGGAGGGGATGTACAAGTCAGCTCTGTGTGCTGGTGTGCTGGTCGTTCAAAATGAAAGAGGTGGTGGTAGCTCACCGCTCAGTTAAAAGAGCTATAGTTCAGCCGTTGTTAGTTTGCTCTTACTGTCAACAAACAAAAGCCACCTACTGCAGGGTGCACGCTAGAGTCCGTGACTTTATGGATGTCGTATTCCTATAAAGTTAACTATTTTTTAAATTACAGGTACTTAAAGTACTAAAAACATCAGTCATGATATGATGTAGGCTTAACTATTTCATTTATAAAAATACTTTTAAAAGTATTTTGTATTGTAAATACTTTTGAAAGTATTTTGCTGTTACTTTTTAATGAGCGTGTACACATTTTGATATAATGCGTATACATTAGGAGCAAACTAAGAGAGGCTGGACTGTAGATCTTATGAGTGTCACATCACTCTCACCACTCACCTTGTTACAGTGGAGTCGGAATGTTGGAAATGGTTTCGTTTGACTCGTTTGTTTTTGTTGTTGGCGCAGGAGTTGAGTAAAACGCTGGAGAAGGAAATCGTATCGACTTCGAATCAAGTGTTACCGATCCAACAGAAGTTGGAAGAAGCTATCCGCGACAAGGAAGAGACGAGGAAAAAGCATCGCAAACAGATGGAAGTGGAAAACAACAAGACGGTCGGGTACGAGCAGAGGTTCGAAGAGGTGCACAAATTGCAGAATAAAATCGAACAGTTTGAAAGGCACGGAGTTGCTGGCAAACTAGAAAAGACAGAACGCAATGTCGCGCGAATGAAACGGGATCTTGAAGCGTTTGGAGTCCAGAGAAGTTCGTTGCAGACCAAACAAGACAGCATCAAAGCTGACCTCTGCAGCCGTGATGTAAGTTGTAAAATCATTTTAGGTCAGTAACAAAATATTAATAGAATTATTAATACCCTCCTTTCATCATCTCAACCTAAACCGAATAATCTCATCTCTCTTGCTCATTTTCAAAAACCTTTCTTCCTCATAAATTTGAGTTTTTATAATTTGTCTTTTTTTTAGCCTTGTTTGACCTTATTGGATCATTTGAGTGGTCTTCTTTGGGTCCCATTAGGTTCGTTTCCTCTGCCAATACTTCTTCATATTTTCAGATTCCACTTTCCGCTGTTTGTCCGTCACTTTGTCCATTGGACATGTTTTTAGCTGTTTGTCTGTGTGTGTGAACGAAATGTGTCAAGATCGGAACATCGTACAAAATTTAAACTTAAAACTTAAGTTACGTACTACTAGAGGAACCGACATGAACATTTTCATCAAAATCGGTCAACCAGAAGTAGTAGTTATTCGTGTCATTTTTAACTTTTTTGCGAGTTTCTCAAAAACGGCTCCTACAATTTTTTTTTAAATTCCCCCATTTACTACATTTTTTTATGCTCTACAAGATAGGGTAGGCGCCATGTTTGCTGAAATTTTCGGGGAGGCTGTGCTCTCATTTAAAATTTTATTTTTTTTAAGATTGCGGCCTTAATATGCATTTTCGGACAAAATTGTGTATAATGTCTATACTATATTTTTTATTTCATTTTATTAGTTGATATATACTGTACACCACATAATATAATATATAATTTTAAGCATTTTCTCTACAGAGCCTAGTTTAGCGTGAAAGAGTGATTTTCCGTATTATTAAGCCAAACTAAGGGTTGATTTTCGTTTTGCATCATTCACTCATGAAAAAAATGAAGTTATGTTTTTTGATTATTTCTTACATTTTATTACTAACGTTAGATACATTGTTCGTTACTTACATCGGCAAGAGAAAGTTTTGTCTGCGTTTCACACCGGATTTTATTATTAATAGTTGTTATGTGTTGCGATTGTAGACGAGGCACAGAGATCTGTTGGACAACAAGAAACTGAGGGAGAAGAGGGTAGATGAAGAGAAACTGGAACTGACCATGAAAGAGATGGAAGATCGGTTGGGAGTGTTGGACTATGATGCAATCAAACTACAACTCAACCAACTCAAACAACAGGCGGATCTCTTGAACAGCAAGGTAATCAAAGGAAGGAAAGTATTGTTTTCATGTCCCACTCTTCACTCACCATATACACCTAAACAGACACCCTCACACCCACACTACAACTGCTTTTTACCTATTGCTCTGTGTGTGTGTGAACAGATTACAGGTATCTCAAGAACGGAACATTGAACAGCAAGGTATTTTTTACTTTCTCTTGCCTATATGAATATATGGGAAGGAAAGTATTGTTTTCATGTCCATTTTAACAAGTACACTCTTCACCCGAATATACACCTGAACAGACAACCCCTCAACCCACACAACAACTGCTTATTACCTATTGGTCTGTGTGTGTGGATGTGTATACAGAATATTTCAAGAACGGAACATTGTACAAACTTTAAACTCAAACATAAGTTAGATACCACCATACCACTACCGGACCCGGCACGAACATTTTCATCTAAATCTGTCAATCGGAAGTAGTACTTTATTCGTTTAATTTTTCGCTTTTTTGAGATTTTCTCATAAAACTGGTCCTACAATTTTTTAAAGAATTGCCTGGTTTACTAAATTTCTTATGCTCTACAAGATATAAGTATCAGATGAATTAATGTCCCATAGCCGAGCGAGTGAGAAGGAGATATGTGGCATAACTACACATGCGCTCAAAGGTCTTTACCATTGTAATACAAATCTGTTAACATACTACATTCGTTATATTGCTTGTTAGTTTACTGCACGCATAAACGCTTGCTCACAACAATGAGTGAAATTATACGACAATGTTTATGGAACGGCGCGTATGGGTTGTGCAAGTGAGAGCGTTATGCATTCTCTCACTCTCATGGCTAGGGGACTTCCACTCATCTGAATACTGTACACCTAAACAAGCCCCTTCAACCCACACAATAACATGTTTTTAACAATTGGTCTGTGTCTGTGTGTGAACTGAATATCTCAAGAACGGAACATCGTACGATATTGAAACTTGAAACTTAAGTTACATACCTCTACCGGACCCGACACGAACATTTCCATCAAAATCTGTCAACCGGAAGTAGTAGTTTATTTGTGTAATTTTTCACTTTTTTGTGATTTTCTCAAAAACTGGTCTTACAATTTTTTTAAAAATCGCCTGGTTTACTAAATTTCTTATGCTCTACAAGGTACGGCAGGCGAAATGTTTGCTGTAATTCATAGTGAGGCTGTTTTCATGTAAAAAAATTGTTTTTTTAAGATTACAGCTTTAATATGCATTTTAGCGCAAAAATTGATATAATAAAAAATGTAGAGAATTTAAAATCCTACAACTTTTATTTCAAACTTTTTTCGTATAACGCTTAGTTTAGCGGTGATTAGTGATTTTCTGTTGTTGTTTTTATTAAATTTGGAAAATGCGACAAAAGTGTATTTAATGTAAGTTATAGGTACAGTAGAATCTCAGTAGTTGGGTAGTTGGGGACTGAGAGGGTGCCGGCCGGATTACTACTGGATGTGTTGCGATTCAAGAACTATGTTGTTGTTTAGGTGGTCAACAGCCTGTAGCTAGGCTGGTTTGAACCAACTCTAGAGGTTTTACTAAGTACAATTAGGAGGAGTCAGGTGGTTTACCATTGCCACAACTCACTCAGTTGAAAGAGTATGCTTATCAGCATGCCGGGCCCACCCTGCAAATGACACCTTCACTTCATTCACCACACGGTCTGGCTGCAAAGTGAAATCCATTACTATCAGAGGAGATAAAACTCTGACTAGTGTCACCTAACACACCTCTACCTCTTCTGTTCTTAAATGATTCAGTCATATAAGTGGCTGACTATGTGATAAGAAACACAACTATTTATTTTAGCCCTGGACCAAACAGATAGAGTGCAATTAAAATAACACTCCACCTGCCCGTTTTGGAACTATAAATTATAAATTTAAACAAAAAATGAATATGGATTGATTTCTATGTGATTTTAAATTGAATTAACTAATTAAAAAAGGTTTGCTGAGTAGCCTACTTGTGTAGTCATTGTAGTACTAAACATAATTATCGGCTATGGACATCGCCTAGTGGTGTGTGGGGGTGCTCCTTTTCTCAGAATTACGTTTCGTTGTCAATTCAGCATCAAGTATAGAGTATGACTCAGTTCTGGGTTTTGGATAAAAGGCCAAAAATTATTCCATTGAACAATAGTAATTAAGGTCTGCTTATTCATTTCTTTAATCAAATCCTGAACATATATGTTATATTAAATCCGTCGGAATTAGGTCGAGTTGATTTCCCTAATTCAATTTAAATCTTTTACCAAAATCTGTCCTGGGTGAGTTTTCATACTTTTAGGGCCGGATTACTGGAGATGCTGGACTACCGAGATTCCACTGTAATTAAATAAAAATCCTACAACTATTATTTCAAGAATTTTTTTCTACAGAGCTTAGTTTAGAGGCATTTGCTGATTTTCCATATATTTTTAAGTTGTACAGAGATCGATTTACATTTAGCGTCATTCACTGTTTTTCACTTTCTCTTGCCAGCTATATGAATATACAGGGTGATTCATGAAGTTCTCCCCCCACTTCTACAGCACATTGTACTAGTAAAAATAATGAAAAAATGTTATATAAACATAGGTCCGAAAATGCTTCGTTAGCGAGTTACAGCTAGCGAAAGTTTCGCCTGGATTTCAGTTCACCAGGTGAAATGAGGTCTTCCTGGAATTGTGGTAAGGTAGATTAAGGGGCAAATTCAATCATTTCTTATGGTTTTTGATCTGATAAATTGAATAAAACAGGTCCCAGATCTGTAAGTTAAATAGTTTTTAAGAAAACCAGTGTCAAATGCAAAAAATGGAGTGAAAAACTTATTTTTTCATCTTTGGGCAAGGATAACTGTGTTATTTCACCAAGAAACAGTTAAAATTTTTCAATAAAACATGTAGAAAATTTTATTCTGAACAAACCGGTGTAAATTAAGTACACAGAAAGCGAATAGATGTTTGATTAAATGAGTTTTTATTCATAAGAGTACAAAGTAAAATTAACCGGAAAAACTAAAATGAAAAAATGTGTTTTTTTCACTCCATTTTTTTGCATTTGACACTGGTTTTCTCAAAAACTATTCGCTTTCTGTGTACTTTATTTACACCGGTTTGTTCAGAATAAAATTTTCTACATTTTTTAATGAAAATTTTTAACTGTTTCTTGGTGAAATAACAAAGTTATTCTTGCCCAAAGATGAAAAAATGTGATTTTCACTCCATTTTTTGCATTTGACACTGGTTCTCTCAAAAACTATTTAACTTACAGTTCTGGGACCTGTTTTATTCAATTTATCAGATCAAAAACCATAAGAAATGATTGAATTCGCCCCTTAATCTACCTTACCACAATTCCAGGAAGACCTCATTTCACCTGGTGAACTGAAATCCAGGCGAAACTTTCGCTAGCTGTAACTCGCTAACGAAGCGTTTTCGGACCTATGTTTATATAACATTTTTTCATTATTTTTACTAGTACAATGTGCTGTAGAAGTGGGGGGAGAACTTCATGAATCACCCTGTATAGGAAGGAAAGTATTGTTTTCATGTCCATCACAACAAATCGAGTTTTCACCGGATCTACACGTTTTCAGACCCCCTGAACCCAAAAAAACATGTTTTTAGCGATTGGTCTGTGTGTGTGTGTGTGTGTGTGTGAACAGAATATCTCAAGAAACTTGAAACTTAAGTTACATACCACGACCGGACCTGACACGAACATTTTCATCAAAATCGGTCAACCGGAAGTGGTAGTTTATTCGTATAATTTTTCACTTTTTTGCAATTTTCTCAAAAACTGGTCCTACGATTTTTTTAAAAATCGCCTCATTTACTTAATTTTTTATGCTCTACAAGATAGGGTAGGCGCCATGTTTGCTGAAATTCTGCATGAGGCTGTTTTTACGTAAAAACATTTTCTTTTTAAGATTGCGGCTTTAATATGCATTTTAGCGCAAAACGTTATAAAATAAAAGTTGTAGAAAATGTAAAATTCTACAACTTTTATTTCAAACATTTTTTTGTATAACGCTTAGTTTAGCGGTAATTAGCAATTTTCTGTTTTTTTCTCATGAAAACGTGTGAAAAATCGATTTTTTTAAGATTTCGGCCTTAGAATGCATTTTACGACAAAAGTGTATAAAATAAAATTTATAGGAAACTTTTAATTTAAGCATTTTTTTGTACAGTGCCTAGTTTAGCGTGAATGAGCGATTTTCCGTATTTTTAAGCCAAACTGACGTCGATTTTAATTTTGCGTATTTCACTAATGTTTTTTGAGGTTATTTTTTTGTTTATTTCTAATGTTAGGTTTATTGTTAATTATTTGCATTGGCAAGAGAAAGTTGTGTGAATGTTTCACACCAGATTTTTTTTTTCATTTGACATTGTTTAATAATGATTAAACGTAGATTATGATATAGGTTGGTTTGAAGCCAATTACCGATTTAAATCATATAGAGATTGATTTTAATTTTGCGTCATTCACTCATGATTAAACATTAGTTATATTGGTCATTATCTACATTGGCAAGAGAAAGTCGTGTGAATGTTTGACACCCGATATTTTTCTGCTCTACAATCGTAAGACTAATTTACTTTTACGATTTGTACGACATGTGCTTGTCACATCTGGGCGTAATGAGTAACTTGTGACTGATCCAGGCAGGGCGTACCGAATCTTTTCCGTTTTCTGTATCCCACCACTATCAAATCCGAATTCCCTGAAGGATTACGCAATTCTCCCACTCGTGCGTCTAGCACGCCAAAACTGACTAACAATATTTGCACAGTCTGCCATGAATTTACTTGTAGAGTTACTTAATCTTAATAATATTTTATTATCTACCTTTTGTTAGATCCACGACTTTTAATCGGTTTTATTTCCCTAATGTGAACACTGTGCAATACAGTAATACTTTCTTAATACAAACGTTATCGTTTTTTAATAAAATTATTTCTATTTCATATAATGAATTAATATAATAATTTCACCAACCTTCTTTTTAAACTGTGTCACCTTTATTTTTATTCTTACTTACACGTGTTTCGGTAGATCCACCATCATCAGAGTAAATAAAATTGAAACTAAAATATGTTTATCTCGCTTATTTAAAATTTACAGAAGATGATACATCTTCAGTCACTTGTATAAAACTGTTTTAATTAATTTTATACAAGTGACTGAAGATGTCTCATCTTCTGTAAATTTTAAATAAGTGAGATAAAAAAATTTTAGTTTCAATTTTTTATTTACTCTGATGATGGTGGATCCACCGAAACACAGGTAACTAAGAATTAAAATAAAGGTGACGCAGTTTAAAAAGAAGGTTGGTGAAATTATCATATTAATTCATTATATGAAATAGAAATATATGCTTGTTGTAAGAGTCTTTCTTTTATATTTGATAAGAAACTTTTCTGTTATCGTAAAGTTGATAATGATGATGATGATGATGTGTGGTCATTGCTCTGATGTGTTTGAATTGGGTCTGGTTTAGAAACATTATGCGGAAGGCAGACAGAAGGAGTTGGCTCTGTCTGTGTCGAGCCTTAGGAACGAAATGGAGAGACCCATGAATAAAAATGCAGTGAAAAACTTCAAGGATAAAATCATCGACCTCCAGGTATGTACAGTCCAGCCTCTCGTAGTTTGCTCCTAATATAAACAAATAATAACGTCACTCAGCATGCGCATTATATCAAAATGTGTACATGCTGATTAAAAAGTAACAACAAAATACTTTCAAAAGTATTTAAGTACAAAATAATTTTAAAAGTATTTTTATAAATAAAATTGTTAGTCCTACATCATATCATGACTGATATTTTAAGTACTTATAATTTAAAACATAGTTAACTTAATAGGAATCCGACATCCATAAAGTCGTTGACTCTAGCGTGCACCCTGTAGTAGGTGGCTTTTGTTTGTTGACTGTAGGACCAAACTAACAACGGCTGAATTATAGTCTAATTATCAGGCGAAAAATTAATTGTTAATTGTCTTGTGTTTTTTTTTTCTTTCTTTTGCCCTAAGTTATATGAATGTATAGGGAAGGAAAGTATCGTTTTCATGTCAATTTTTAGAAGTCGAGTTTTCACCGGTTATACAGGGCGTCATGTATTCAGACCCCCTGAACTTAAAAATCATGTTTTTAGCGATTGGTTTGTTTGTCTTACTTTGTGTACGTGTGTGGTAACATAATTTCTGAAGAATGGAATAACGTACAGAGTTGAAACTTGGAACTTAAGTTAGGTACAATCTGTCAATGTTTTGTAAGCGTAGTTGGCGCAGAAATGAGAAGTGAGTGGGGAGAATACTGCCGCCGGTGGCTGTAGAAGGGATGACATACGTTCGATGCGTGCGTGAATTGTCTCATTCTACTGAAGCTGTCGCAGAGAACAGATCGTAGCTTGAACGGTTGACTATTTTGTCTTATTGTCTGTGGTCGGTGGACATTTGTGAAAAGCCCTTCCACCATGTTGGAGGTCGCTCTTTTAGGAAAAAGAGGCTCCCGTAGGCCTAGACCATAATATAAACCTACGGTACGGTACATAATGCATTCCTGCGAGTCGGCTGTGAATTCCCTCCCCCCTCTACTGACACCATTATTTCTCCCTTCATCAGCGCGTACTTCAACCAAATCCGTCTACAGCGCATACGCTTACATAACTTTGAAGGCGTGTACCGTTATTGGACCTGAAGCAAACATTTTCAACAAAATCGCTCAACCAGAAGTATAGTCTTTTGAAAGTGAGAAAGGGGAAATCCCTTTCCACTGCACATCGCATGTAATACTAGCTGAACTGCATAACAACAGCAGCTTGAACGCCTCTACTACTCTGCCTCATAACGGGTGATTCATTTAAAAGTAGCCCGCTGCATTTAACTTCGGCCTTCAGCATTCAATTGGATTCAAATAGTAAATGAATAAATAGAATTACTTAATACATAATTTTACATATTTATAAACAAATTTCAACTTCACCTTTACAGTAGATGCTCAAAAGTGGCGTCCTTGAACGCTTACACATTTTTGCGCTCGTTCAATGTTATTAATGCACACACAACGCGATGCGGAAACGTCTACAGCTTGAATGGCTGCCACGATGTTATTCTTTAGCTCATATATATACTGCGCGGGGGTTTGTTTGGTAAACAGTTCCTTTTAAATAACCCCATAGAAACAAATCGCACATACTCAAATCGAGTGAATGAGGAGGCCACAAATCTTTACTAACAACTCGCATGGGAAAAGGCTGATTGATACGAGATAGGGACTGGCGTTTTCTTGTTGCACGATTGAAATTAGTGAAGAGCGTTCACTGTTTCAACCAGTCACCGTGATCACGGTGACAGTGATTTTGCGTTCACCGTTACTTTTAATAGTTACTTGTGATTTAGCTATAACTTTGTATTTTCTTAGTACATTTTTCATTTGTTATCATGAAACAATAATAATGTTTTCAGTTGTTGTTTCATGATAAATGAAGTTTTGATAAATTAAAAAAATTGGGCTACATAATATAACTAAAATAAAAATTTAGCCTAAACCTGATTAACACAAGGTATCCTAAAATAGTAATAAAAATAACATTTTGTATAAAAAAGAGAAAGTACAAGAAACAATATTTACAACTGAAAAACAACAACGCACATTATAAATAAAATAGCTAGGTAGAATGCGGCGTGCAATAAAAATAATACTGTAATGTAATTGTGTTACCGCGATCAGAGATGTAAAGGAACTACCCTCGTTTTGTGTAGTCTAGTAGATGACAAACATAACAAGGGTAAGAGACTGAGAGAGGGAGAGAGAAATAGAGAGAGAGAGAGAAGAGTGCGTAAAGATTGAAGTAAAAAAATAGTGGACGTGCCGGTTATCAAAGGAGAGGCGACAAGGAGAGCACTAAGCCCAGTGAAGAGACCAACATGTCTTACGTAGCTATCATAGGGGCCTTGAAGAAGAGTAAGCATATTATGTCGTTTTGTCTGTTAACTGTGAACAGTGAATGAGCGAGTGAATTTGTTCACTAGTTCCTAAGGTAAAGAATTCGTTCTCTCTTAAAAGTGACAGTGAACAGTGAATGAGTAACTGATTATTGTAAAAGTGATTGAAGGAACTGTAGAATTACGGTCGCCGTGTCGTCCTGCCTTAAACAGTGAATGAGTAAGCGATCTTTGTAACTGTGACTGGGGAACAAGAGGCTGTGCTATATTGTAGAATAGTACGGTGAACATTGGCCATGTCGTCCTGTCTTCCAGTGACAGAAGAGTAAGCGATCTATGTAACAGTGACTGGGGAACGGTTACTCGCCTATCTGAATAACTGTGGTCACCGTGACTTATAAGTAACCGTGACTTCTTCACAGTGATAGTTCTTTTGTCTCTTCTCTAATTGAAATGAGGTTATGTTATTATTTAGATAGGCAGTTGATGATGTGATTGTACGTACAGGTGGAGGAGGCAGCCAACAGAGATATAGACGCGTATTACAGCACTTTGGACTGGGCACTCAAGCACTTCCACACTGAGAAAATGAAGTCTATCAACACGATCATCAAGGAATTATGGTGCAAAGTTTATCGCGGCATCGATATTGATTACATCGAAATCAAATGCGATGATGTCGAAGTCAGTTCAGGTAATGTGTTGTTGTTTAGGTCAACAGCCGAAAAGCTGGTTTGAACCTCTAGAGGTTTTACTAAGTAAAAACGAGGAGTAAGGTGGTTTACCATTGCCACAACTCACTGAGTTGAAAGAGTATGCTTACCAGCATGCCAGGCCCTCCGAAAAGCACTCACTTTCCACCCTGCAAATGACACCTTCATTTCATTCACCACAGGGTCTGGCTGCATAGTGAAATTCATTAATCTCAGAGGAGATAACTCTGACTAGTGTCTTTTACACCTCTACCTCTACTGTTCTTAAATAGTTCAGTCATATAATTGGCTGACTATGTAATAAGAAACAGAGCTATTTTTTTTAGCCCTGGACCAAACAGATAGAGTGCAATTAAAATAACACTCCACCTGCCCGTTTTGGGCACTCAGGTAATGTAGCTACCTGTTTGGAAAACAAGCACCTGTAGTCCATCTACTGTCTCAAGAGTACTCTGCGCGCGCGAGGCAAGCGCCTGCCTGCCTATACGTTGTACAAAAATTACACTACGCTAGTTGGCGCGCGCGTATCTACCTCTCCCTCCGCCAGACAATATTATCTTGTATTACGTTTCATCATAAAAATCTAAAATCTACATCCAGCTAAAATAAACATTATCCTTTAAGCGTTTTCAATTATGCCGTTCTGATTACTTGTAATTATTTTAGTTTCATAAAAACGCCCTAATTAATTATTTTAACCATTACATTTAACAAAACTATTTTTTTCTACCTTTTAATGTTTAACGCTTTTATGTTTCAAAAACTCAACACATTCACTATCACGCATATTAACAAAACACAGCTTACAAAACTTTTCAACTTCAGTCTACGAAGAAAATCGAAACGAACCGATACAATTCGAAAAGATAACTGATGAAACTAACAATGAGTTAAACACGGGCCAGTCAGTGCAAACAGTTGTATTAAACTAGTCACGGACATTAATTATTTTAATGATATTAAATGAACAGATGAACAACGAATCACTCCTCGAGTTGGTTACTCTCCTGTTATCATTCAAGCGCATTAGTCTGTTATATTTTTATTATTTGTGACCAAAAATAAAATAAAACCGAGTCTATAATAAAAATCTACTAATCATAAATAATAATGTAATAATAGTAAATAATGTAAAGAAAAATTACAATGTAAGCGTAACAAAAGTAAACGTTTTTGTTATTAATGGTAACCTAATGTTCGATTTATGAACATTTTCTAAAAAATGAATTGAACGTGTTTTTCTTATATTAAGCATAGAGCGAATTAGTGTTGTATGGGGCATTGTTTTTTGTTGATGATGCATGGTGTGCGTATTTTGTAATTAATACGCATGCTCACTTGTATTGCTGGCTGCCTATGTCGGAGTACTCTTAGTGGCGTAGACAGACTCTAGAATATGGGCAAGATAATTTGATCGCTGGGTCATCCACCTCCTCTCAACCAGCGGTTCTCAAACTTTTTTGGTGGCATACCACTTCTTAATATGTGTTGACATGTTCACGTACCACCAGTGGTTCTATCTCAAAATAATTGAAATATATATTTTTCTAAAATATATAAAACTTCTAAAATCGATTCTCAGTATAGATTTTAACAAAAAGTGTCTAAAATATAACATAGTTCCGAAATATGCAACAATAAAAACAAAATGATATTGAAATTTTGGAAAAATATTATATTTATAAATACAATAGCAGGGAAAAATTAATGAACACACAGATTGAATACGACAATCAACTGATTAAGTTGGCAAGACTGTTTTAAATATAAGAATCGACTATTCCTTAGGAGCAGGAAGTTTTAAATTTTGACTTGTAATAAATTTTAATTTACTGAAGATGTGTACAAGATACACGAAAGCGCTATAAACATTGGTAAGTGTTTTATGTTACCTTATTCTGGTGGTTAGAAATATTTATATATTTCAATTTTAAATAATACGGCTGTTTAAAAATCCTACATAGGATGTTTAATAAAATAATTATGTATAAACGTGGTGAAGGGCACAGAAGAAGGGGAGGTGCGCACGTATCATACACTACTATTAATAACACTACTATTTAACACTACTATTAACACTACTATTAACACTACTATTAATAAATAACACTACTATTAATAAATAATACACACTAATTAATTGGTGACCACTTTTCATTTATACAAATTAGTGTCCAATCAAATTAATTTTTTCAACTGGTTTAAAACGCTTCAAACAAAACCTAGTTCATTATGGTAAAATCAAACAGAAATTGAAGTACTTTATGAAAAAACCGTTCAAACACTTATATTTAAAACTCATACATGAAATAGAAACATTATTAGAGGATGTTTCACGGCTCACAACCACACAGCGTTCACTGATTCAACAATTTTATTTTTTTTTCTTTTGCTCTAGAAAGAATGTGTGCAGGAATGATTCCATACAGGCTGTGTGACTTGTAAATCTCACACACACAAGCACGAATTTTGCATTCTCCTTTTCTCGAAAATAAACGATCAGAAAGATACAAAACGAATTCAATCAAACGCAAATACTCGCATATCACACTTTGAAAACTGGTGCTCTAAACTACAATCAGTTTTAACGCACAACAAATCAAAAAGTTCGCATCTTAGTCGTGCAGTCACCGTTTATGTCTAATGTTGCCAGAGTGTATTTCTGTCAGTTAATTAATGTTTGTAATAATTGATTCATTAAATAAAACAATGAATTAGCTGTTTCACAAAACAAAAACAATTTCTTAATAAAACGATGATGTTATGTGGTGATACGCTTATACAGCTGCACTTGTATTGCCATTGTCAGTATTCTAGGGAAATACTTTTCTCTTCATTGAAGAGCTAAATATTGGTCAGTTAGAGGTATTATAGTACACTTTGATAACAGCTGTGCACCAAAATTTGCAGTTGTGTCAGAGGAAACATTAGACCACGCGCTTTTCCCTTGCCTACTTAAATTAAAAATTAAAAAGCTAGTTGGATTGTAAAAGTAAATAACTTACCTGTGTTGAATTGTCTAAATTGCTAAAATAAAGTAGCCTACAAAAATCCCATGAGACAGTCTCATGGGTGGTGGACATTTTTTAAGAAAAAGGCTTACCTTTAATATAACGGTAAACACCATTAGTGATTTCTGTATCTACTCTTTAAAAAGAATCAAATGACACTTTGATTTATATAGGTAGATAAGAGTTTTTTCAAAGGACACCGAGATTCAATACAGAAGTCCTTTCTGGAGAAATCTTAACTAATGTAAACAAGTTATAGTTGAATAAAAGGGTGTTACAGGTGACCAACTGACTCTACAACAAAACACCCTACCTTATTTTTAAATATCCTTTTATAACTAACCCTATTGTCACTCTATTAACTACTCTTTACCATTTTATGAATGAAAGTAGCCTACTAGAAATTTCACGAACGATACCCTTCTTCGATATTGTCACAGTATATAATCGAATTTGTAGGAAATCAAAATACGTACAACATTTATTTTAACCATTTTTCTTTACATAGCGGTGTAAGGATAGACGGAGGAGATTAATAAATTGAAAATGAAAAGTTGTGCGCCAGTTTGGACTTTGCTTTCGTATATTTTATGTAGAGCACGAGAAAGTAGAAATAAGAAGGGGAAAAGTGATGTTTGTTTGTTTTAGCTGATAAGAAGCGGACGTACAATTACAGAGTGGTCCAAGTGAAGGACGATGTGGAGCTCGACATGAGAGGAAGGTGCAGTGCCGGCCAGAAGGTATCACATTACCGCCACATTTATTATCTTGTTGTTTGTGTTGTTTAGGTGATCAGCCTGTAGGCTGGTTTGAACGTGTAGAGGTTTTACTAAGTAAAACGAGGAGTCAGGTGGTTTAACATTGCCACAACTCACTCAGTGGAAAAGTACAGTTATCAGCATGCCGGGCCCTCTGTAAAGCACATATTTTCCACTCTGCAAATGACACCTTCACTTCATTCACCACACAATCCAACTGTATAATTAAATTCATTACTTTCAGAGGAGATAACTCTGATTAGTGTCACAGTACACCTCTACCTCTTCTCTTATTAAATGATTCACTCATTTAATTGGCTGACCATGTGATAAGAAACACAACTATTAATTTTGCCCTGCAATGAACAGATTGAGTGTAAATAATTTAACCTCCACCTGTCTGTTATGGGCAGAAGATATTATTATCTTATGGGCAAATAAAACCAATTGCCATCGGAAACTGGAATTTTGTTCACGTCAGTATTATGAATGACCCGCGGAAGGGACCAAATACCTCCTCACAATAATACTGAACATTTTTTTCTTTCTCTTGCCTATATAAATATATAGGAAGGAAAGTATTGTTTTCATGTCAATTTTAAACAAACACACTCTTCACCCAAATTACATGTAAACAGACCCCCTCAACCCACACAAAACATGTTTTTAGCGATTGGTCTGTGTGTGTGCGTGTGTGTGTGTGTGTACAGGATATCTCAAGAACAAAACATCGTATGAACTTGAAACTTTAGTTAGACACCACTACCAGACCCAACACAAACATTTTCATCAAAATCAGTCAACCGGAAGTAGTAGTTTATTTATATTTTTTTTAGATTAATTTCTAAAACGAATCTTTTTCTAGGTGTAATTTGAAAGAGGTAACTTTGTCAGCTTATATCTGACAAAACAGTTTGTCCGATCGAGTTGAAACTGTGCAGAAACATTTATCACAATGTTAACTTGTATTTATTACGCAACATTGTCAACTGTTTATGTGATAAGGAAAATATATTTATTTTTATCTGAATTTCTTTATTCAAGTAAATGTGGTCACGTGCAACAGTTGTAAACTGTTTTTCGGTCATGATTTTTTTATTTTTTTGAATGGTGAGAGGGGTGGTGTTTGACCAAAGTGGAAACTGTTCCTTAACCTGACTGTACTTTACTCCCGTAACGATATAATACTGCAATCTATATTTCTTTCCGTATATGGCTGCTAATAAACTGATCCTTTCCTAGTCATTAATGTATGTACTCCATTGTTCAGAAATAAATCTTTATAATACATCCTTCTTCTTCTTCTTATGGTGCCTATCCGGTTCGGATGTTGGCTATCATGATAGCTATTCTGACTTTAGAAACAGCTGCTTTGAAAAGTTGGGTCGTCGACTGGTTGAACCACGTTCTTAGATTTTTCAACCATGAAATCCTTCTTTTACCGGGACCTCTCGCACCATACACCTTTTCTTGCAGAATCTTTTGAAGCAACACGTAACGGTTCTCATTGCGCATAATGTGTCCCAGGTATTGGAGCTTTCGCACTTTCACGATGTCAAGAACCTCTTTATCTTTATTCATCCTTCGAAGAATTTCTACATTGGTGACTCTGTCCCTCCTCCATGATACGCGTAACATTCTTCGATAAAGCCACATTTCAAAGGCTTCAAGCCTCCTGGCTGAGGCCTCAGTGAGCGTCCAAGCTTCCACGCCGTAGAACAGTACAGAGAACACATAACATCGAAGGAGACGCATTTTGATAGCAAGTGTAAGGTCGTGAGTTTTGAAAATTTTTCGCATATTGTTGAAGGCCACTCTGGCTTTTTCTATGCGTATCTTAATTTCTTGCGAGTGATCCCAATCCTCGTTTACATTGCTGCCTAGGTATGTATACTGCTTAACTCTTTCCAGGGGTACACCGTCTATTTTAATATTCCCTCTTATATTCGGATGCTTGCTAATAATCATAAATTTAGTTTTGCTTATGTTAATGTCTAAACCATACTTTCTGCTATGTTCTGTTACCCTATTCATTAACCTTTGCAAACTGGTTATACTATCCGAAAAAATAGCAGTGTCATCGGCGTATCGAATATTATTGATCTTCTCCCCGTTTAGCGTAATTCCCTCTTCAATGCCCTGCACTGCCTCTCGGAATATGTATTCTGAGTAAACGTTGAAAATTACCGGCGACAGTATACACCCCTGACGAACGCCTCTCAAAATCTTCACGCTATTTGTACTCTCATCTTCCACTCTGACTGAAGAGATCTGGTTCCAATACAGGTTTATAATAATTCTAAGATCTTTTGCATCTATTCCAGTCCCCTGAGCACTTCAACCATCTTATCGTGTTGCACCCTATCAAACGCCTTTTGATAGTCGACAAAACAGACAAAAACGTCACAATTTACATCACGGCAACGCTGGAACAGTACCTGTATAGAGAAAAGGGCCTCTCTCGTTCCAACGGCTCGTTGGAATCCAAACTGAGAATCGGATATTTGTTCTTCACACTTTTTGTATATTCTGCCATGAATCACTTTAAGGAATATTTTAAGGAGATGGCTCATAAGACTAAGAGTTCGAAAATCTGTACATTTCCTTGCTCCGGGTTTTTTGGGAAGAGTTATAAATTCCGAATTTAACCATTCCTGCGGTATATTTCCGCTATTATATATTCTATTAAATAAAGCAGTAAGCCATTTCAAATTTTCCCCTAGGAAGAGCTTTATTATTTCGGCTGGTATTCCATCAGGTCCTACAGCTTTCTGTTCTTTTGCATTTTTCACGGCTGCGCATACTTCGTCTTCTAAAATCGCTGGGCCATCATCCCCCTCAACTATTGGAGCACTTGGCCTTTGGTCATAGAAAAGTTGTTGGATATAATTCTCCCATACTTGTTTCACTTCCATCTTGTTTGTGATTATTCTTCCTTTATTATCCGTAAGTACTTGTGTTGTTCTCTTTCTTCTTGTGCCAGCCACTTCCTTTACTTTTTTGTGTAAATTAAAATTGTCCCCTTTCTCCTGGCATTTCTCTATCTCCTGACATAATTCCATCTTTTCCTTCTCTTTTGCTTCTCTAATTTCCCGCTGAACCATTCTGTATTCTACACTCTTGTTCTTATAAGTTCTTCTCTTGTTCATAAGTTCCAAGATTTCTTCATCCAGGTTTTCTTCATAATATGATCTGGCTTTAGGCATTCTTCTTTAATATTATTTATCCTCTCTTGTAATTGATGCAACTCAACCTCCACATCCACATCTCCACCGCACATATTCATCTCCTGCAGTTTCTCGATCACATCCTTTCGTACCTGTTCCCCCTTCAATCTTCTATATTCATATTTTTTGGGCATTTTCTTGTTCACTTTTTTCCACCTTGAGTTGATGCTTACTATGAGTGGGTTGGGGTCTGACATAACATCCGCTCCAGGATATGTTTTGATATTCGTGATACTATTCCTGTACCTCTTATTGATCAATACATAATCAATTTGATTCCTTGTTCTCCCATCCGCAGACTTCCACGTATACAAACGCCTAGGGTGTTGTTGATGGAAGGTATTTGCAACAATTAGCTCGTGTTCTGCAGCAAAAACGCTGAGTCTATCTCCTCGGTCATTCCTTTTACCCAGACCAAAACAGCCTATGTGTTCGCCAGTTCTTCCACTTCCCACTTTGGCGTTAAAGTCACCTATGATCAACAACATCTCCTGCTTTGGCACGGTTCCGATAATATCAGCTATTTGCTCATACAGCTGTTCAACTTCATCATCCCCATGGTCTGTTGTCGGTGCATACAACTGTATCACATTAATATTCACTGGCCTAGAATTTATTTGAATGCGCATCAATCTCTCTGAGATAGAAACAAAATTTGTCACACATTGTGCCCATTTTTTGTGAATAATTATGCCCACACCATGTTGGAAAGTATTGTTGTCAGATCCCAAATAGTAAATCTTGAAATCGCCCTCCACGGTGCAACCTGAACCCGGCCATCTCATTTCACTGATTCCCAATAAGTCTATATTCAGCCGTTCCATTTCCAAAATAGTGTTTTGCGTCTTTCCAGGTTGTGCCATTGTTCTCACATTCCATGTACCAAAACGCATGGTATGTGCCTCCGCTCTTGTGTGCCATCCCTCTTGACCACTCATCAAAACATTCCCTCCCGGAGATCCGATTGAGGGAATAAATCCGGAATATTTTGCATTGATGCCAGTCATCATGATGATACTATAGGTGTTCATTTGAACCTTTAATGAAGTAGAGACCCGTTCTTGCTTCATCCTTATGCCGTTGAACTACTTCTAGTTCCTCCGCCTTCGGAACCAATTTCTCAATTCCAGGACAAAAGAGTGCCCTACCACTTCCTGGCTCTTCCACCCGAAGCTGTTGGCCAGTAAGTGGGGGATTGCTTATACCGGCAATCACTCAGTTATGCTGGTTTTGGTTCGCCCCGTCTTATACGGTAACCACCATATATGGTGGCCGTTCCCCTATCCACCACCTGGGGAGGCGCCCGATGGGAGACCAGCTCTAACTCCTCACGGGACATCCTGCCGTTATAAAATTAATTCTATTTTATATATTGAATTTATATAATAAATTTCACTAACCTTCTTTTTAAACAGTGTCAACTTTTATCTTTACTTACACGTGTTTCGGTGGATCCACCATCATCACAGTAAATAACATAATAATTATGTTATTTCGTGTTTTTATGTTAGTTTCAATTATGTTATTTACTGTGATGATGGTGGATCCACCGAAACACGTGTAAGTAAAGATAAAAGTTGACACTGTTTAAAAAGAAGGTTAGTGAAATTTATTATATAAATTCATTATATACAAAATAGAATTACTTCATTGTTAAGAGTAGTAAAGTATAGTCAGGTTAAAAAAAATGTAATTCAGCCGGAGACCACCCCTCTCACCATAGAAAAAAATTAAAACAACCATTGCACGTGACCACATTTATTTGAATAAAGAAATTCAGATAAAAATAGTTATCTTTTTTCCATGTTTTTTGGGTCTGTTACATGAAGAGATAACAAGGTCGCATAAAAACCACTATTGATAAGCAACAATCTGTGCCACAAGTTTCAATTTGAGTATGAAACCTTAAAACTTTATGATGAGTGTTTTTTTGCAAAATTTTAACTCGATTGGATAAAACGTTTTAGAGATATGAGCTGATAAAGTTACCTCATTGTTGTTGTTTAGGTGATCAGCCTGTAGGCTGGTTTGAACCTGTAGAGGTTTTACTAAGTAAAACAAGGAGTGAGGTGGTTTACCATTGCCACAAATCACTCAGTGGAAAAGTACGCTTATCAGCATGCCGGGCCCTCTAAAAAGCACATATTTTCCACTCTGAAAACAACACCTTCACTTCATTCACCCCAGGGTCTACCTGTATAATTAAATTTATTACTTTCAGAGAAGATAACTCTGATTAGTGTCACAGTACACCTCTACAGTTCAGCCGTTGTTAGTTTGCTCCTACTGTCAACAAACAAAAGCCACCTACTACAGGGTGCACGCTAGAGTCTGCCACTTTACGAATGTCGTATTCATATTAAGTTAACTGTTTTTTAAATTAAAAGTACTTAAAGTACTAAAAACATCAGTCATGATATGATATAGGCCTAACAGTTTCATTTATAAAAATACTTTTAAAATTATTTTGTACTTAAATACTTTTGAAAGTATTTTGTTGTTACTTTTTAATCAGCGTGTACACATTTTGATATAATGTGCATGCTCAGTGACGTCATTATTTGTTTACATTAGGAGCAAACTAAGAGAGGCTGGACTGTACCTCTTCTGCTCTTAAATGATTCAGTCATTCAATTGGCTAACCATGTGATAAGAAACAGAACTATTTACTTTTAGCCCTGCAACAAACCGAT
The DNA here is from genome assembly GCA_035578175.1 of Catonia carolina. NCBI lineage: Eukaryota > Metazoa > Arthropoda > Insecta > Hemiptera > Achilidae > Catonia > Catonia carolina. Next base: position 3,297,252 of record JAQMRL010000027.1, read on the forward strand.
TGAGTGTAAATAATTTGACACTCCTCCACCTGTCTGTTATGGGCAGAAAGTTACCTCATTCAAATGATGCCCTGAAAATGTTAGTAGGTGAGTGGAACGTACGCTCATATGATTTGGTAGCTGTCAAATACGATAAAGGTATAGGTAATCCAATACAAGTTGATGATCGTCAGCGAGAGTAAGACTGGACTATGCAGGGGGTAGAAGTGCCACTATATGTGCTTTTCTAAATACATCATAGTGACAGCTCTAACCATGACATCATGTTCTAGTTTTACTTTAACATTGATTTATTATGTTTACAACTACAGTAAAATCTCTCTATTGTGGAACTCTATATAATGGAAATCTCTCTTTAGCGGCATTATTTCCTGACCCCGACCCTTTCGTATACTATGATAATGTATTTAACTCTCGTTATAGCGGCACAAAAATCTCTCTATAGCGGCAAAACAATATCTTCAGGATATGGATTTAGACACCTATGTAGGGGCAGACAATGACTTAGCCACTTCAGCAGATGTTGCAATGATGTAATAATCGAAAATGTCTTAGCCCAAAACAACAAACAAGAAAGTGAAGATGACGATGAAATGGAAACAGAAATGTTGTCCCTTTAAGTAAACAGGCACTAGACGCTATTCTTGTTGTTTCCACGTACTGTCATTGCCAATATGTAAATGAAAATTTACAAGTTTTAAACATTGAAAATGAGATTGAAGACATGTTTTATGAATTGAAAACGAAACAAAATTTACAACTTATTTTACGAAATGAAATGTACTTCACAGTCATTGTTTCCTTAATAACGAAAAAAATATATACTGTAGGCCTACTGTGTATTTTTTTGTATTCGTGTAGACTATGTTTTAGGAGATTTTAATTGTATTTGTATCCTACAGTATGTTTATTACTGTTCAGTGAAAAACGAGTTTCAGTGCTAATTAATTTTAGGCTATCTATTACGGTATGTACTGTATAAATGATTATTGAAAAAAGTCCAATATGAAAAGTGAAATTCTATTGTTAAACATTAGTAACACAACATCTAATAAAACCAGTTTGTATCCAAATTTCTTGTTAAGTTAATAACCTACACTTTAGGTAATTAATTTAAATATCTCACAGTATTGAAGTAATCTACTGTATTAAACATTCGTCATAAAGTTATCTATTCAGTAGTTTTTCAAAAACTTATTCCTTGCACCATTTACATACGTATATAAGTAATTTTGTACAGAAAAATTAGTACTCCAACTTCCCTCCCACCGTTAATTACTCGCTCTCTCTATAACGGAACTCTCTTTATAGCGGCGGTACCTCATGGTCCCTTCAATTCCGCTATAGAGAGATTTTACTGTATATCGTTTTATAAACATCCCATTCTGTTATTTATTGATTCTTAATAATTATTATCCTAAATAATAACCATTCATTCATTCTAAATAACCCATTACACTATACACTAGGCGTAAGTTAGTTTGCAATTGAATTTTAAACAATTCACTTTGTTTAAATGATTACATTACTCGTTATTTATTTATAGTTCCTTTACTGTAAGAGTACTCTGCGCGAGGCAAGCGCCTATACGCTTTTGTAAACGAAAGTTTTACACTACACTAGTTGGCTTGCGCGTATCTACAAAGGCCTCTCCTCTCCACCTGACAATATTATCTTGCACTACGTTCCATCATAAAAATATCTACATCCACCTAAAATAAACATTATCCTTTAGGCGTATTCAATTATACTGTTCAGATTACTTGTAATTATTGTAGTTTCATAAAAACTCCATTAAATAAGTATGAAACCTTAAAACTTTATGATGAGTGTTTTTTGCAAAATGTTAACTCGATTGGATGAAGCGTTTTAGAGATATGAGCTGATAAAGTTTGGTAATGCTGTTAAAGTTTTTGATCATGCTGTGCGTATTTTTAAATTAATACGCATGCTCACTTGTATTGGTGGTTGCCTACGTCGGAGTACTCTTAGTGGCGTAGACAGACTCTAGTGTTTGGGGTGATGAAGTGTTGTTAGTGTATTAGTTAAGTGTTTGTGGTGGTTGATAGATGATAGTGTTATGTAAATATAGGATAGATAGACTTATACTGTCCTCCCACCGCATGATACGCACAATCATCAACTTATAGCGCATTACCAGTACAGCGGTTGAGATTGTGTTCACTGTAATGGTGGTGTGTTTTTCAGATGCTGGCATCAATAATAATCCGCCTCGCATTGGCCGAAGTGTTCAGCAACAACTGTGGGATCATGACGCTGGATGAACCGACCACCAATCTGGACAGAGATAACATTGAAAGTCTCAGCGTCGCTTTGGTCGAGTGAGTCAGCTACAAATGCCATTGCTATTGTCCACATCAGAGAAAAAGCTGTTATTTTCTTTTAACCCTTTCACTGCCAAGTTATAAAACCGTTGGTTAAATCAGTGAGCCGGGTATTTTAAATATTTTTTTTTGATGCATCTCAAGTTTTTAAACATTTTAATTTTTACCAGTTTTATCGATAAAAATTATTTCTTAGTGGCAGATTTATTTAAATTAATATTAGATTTATTCCGCTATTTGTACCACTAAAATCATGAACAACATGAATAAATTTATTGGAAGCCTACCGGTAGCTTTCCGTAGGTCTAAGCGTTTTACGTCATTTAGGTGGAAGTTTAATTACAATAGATTGTTCTTCCATGTCACAATCACTTTCACTATCGGCTAAATCACAGTCGGAGAGGAATAAAAAAAAATCAATATCATTATCGACGCCATTTCCTGTTTACTAACAAAACGAGCAGCGCAGAAATGATAATATCTCTTTACTACTTACTTGATTTCGTCGACAAAGAAGAAAAAAAGTCAATTTCAGTAAATGGGTAAAAATACAGTTGGTAACACTTACTGGAGGCAATTCAAACACTTTCAATGCCAATCGTGTTTGGCAATACGATTTAAAACTTTGAAACGAGTTAACTCGTGTTTGGCAGTGAAAGGATTAAATATCTGTCTAACTCTTGTACTCTAAAAAATTCATGTTCCACAAGAATTCCATTTCATTTTTTTTTTGCATCCCCCTTGTTTTGCACGACACTGCTCATGCAGATGATGAAAGGTGATGGAAAAATTTCAGATCTGACTGGGAATCAAACCTGGGATGCCTGCTGTATCGTATTGACCGCTACACCGCAGGCTGGTATTGTCGTGGTCGCATTAAAGATTTAAATTTGGTTCTGGTCAAATCAATAAAGCAAATTTTACTGACTAAAGCAGACTGCTTATGACAATTGCTTTTTTTTTGGTGGCAAAATGGTCAAGTGAAACCGATGACCTCTCTGAAGGTTACCTACTTATGGCCTTTTCCCACAATGCTAGTTAACATTGAGTGCCACCTAGAAATGACTAGAAGACTTTGTAAGCCCAACATACTTTTTTTAAATAATTACATTAAATAATGTATAAAAATGATATTTATCCTTAGTAGGGATTATATTGTTCAATTTTACAGCAAAAAAAAAATGAAGACGCATATGTGGCGCCCGCGCCAGTGGCCCTGCGATTGAATTATCCGACTGAGGGGTAGCGTCCGCTTTGTTTTTTTACTTTCTCTTGCCTAGGAAGGAAAGTATTGTTTTCATGTTGATTTTAAGAAATCCACTCTTCACCGGATCTATACGTTTTCAGACCCCCTGAACCCACACAAACATGTTTTTAGCGATTGGTCTGTGTGTGTGTGTGTGTGTGTGAACAGAATATCTCAAGAACGGAACATCGTACGAACTTGAAACTTGAAACTTAAGTTACGTACAACTACCGGACCCGACACGAACATTTTCATCAAAATCGGTCAACCGGAAGTAGTAGTTTATTCGTGTAATTTTTCACTTTTTTGCGATTTTCTCAAAAACTGGTCCTACGACTTTTTTTTAAAATCGCTTGATTTACTCAATTTTTTATTCTCTACAAGATAGGGTAGGTGTCATGTTTGCTGAAATTCTGGGTGAGGCTGTTTTCACGTAAAAACAAAATTTTTTTTAAGATTACGGCTTTAATATGCAATTTAGCGAAAAAATTTATATAATAAAAGTTGTAGAGAATTTAAAAACCTACAACTTTTATTTCAAACATTTTTTTGTATAACGCTTAGTTTAGCAGTAATTAGCAATTTTCTGTTTTTTTCTCACGAAAACGTGAGAAAAATCGATTTTTTTAAGATTTCGGCCTTAGTATGCGTTTATAATAAAAGTGTATATAATCAAATTTATAGAAAATTAAAAGATCTACAACTTTTATTTAAAACATTTTTATCTACAGAGAGTAGTTTAGCGTGAAAGAGTGATTTTCTGTATTTTTAAGCCAAACTGAGGTTGATTTTCATTTTGTGTCTTTCACTCATGATTAAAATTAGGTTATGTTTATTGAGGTTAGTTTTTTGTTTATTTCTAATGTTTCATTACTAATATTAGGTTTATTGTTAATTATTTATATTGGCAAGAGAAAGTTGTGTGAGTGTTTCACACCAGATTTTTTCTATTTATACACAACTAGCGCATGCATTTTCAGTTTCATTACGGTTTTATTGTTTATTTTTAATGAAAAAATTTTTGTTTTATTAGCGTAATATTCGATAAAACTGTAAGTTGCATAACAAAAGATCCTTAGTAAAACCGACAAAGAGGATCTATTACCTCACGATGACATCTTGTGAAACATTTTTCTATAAATACGATTGTTTTGACAACAGTAAGCAGGAACGGAACCGGATATGATTCATAAATTGTAAACATTTTACTGCAGAAAATCCAATGGTTCTATTAAAATTGTACCCTAATATAGTGGTATAGTGGGGTATCTTCAAAGGAAGCTTTATCATGACACGAAAGAGTGGATGCGCGCACGCGCATGACAGTCCCCTCCCTCCCTCCACATCCCCACTAAGCTTCATTTGTTTCAACGGGAGGACAGAATGTCCGATACTTTTTTCAACAGCCCTCGTATATAAAATTTGATGTATGTGTGTGTGTACGTTCCCCTTTATCCTCTAAATTACTGAACCGATTTTCATGCAGTTTTTTCTCATGTTGTAACTATGATGCCGGTGCATGGTTTCGGCTATTGAAACCCTTAAAGAAACAGAAACAGTAGTACTGTTAAGGTAAAGAGGAGGACACAACACTGTGTCTTCACCAATATGTAAAGGAAACAAATGTCTCCGGACATAAAAAAAATATAACTAAACAAAAAAAATTTGTACCAGTCAAGACGTATCCCACCAGCCAGCTGAAATGAAATACCTCAAAACTGATATATTCGGGGGCTGTAGCACAAGGTGCAAACAAAAAACTCCACCACCATGGTCAGAAGAACCAGGTATGGAAACGGCCAGGAGAAACCATACCCCAAAATCTAGAATTTACGGTAGAGCAACACAACACTAAAATGCGGAGGCGAGATAATAAAATCTATGCCGGGTCAGATTAATGATTCATTACACAACACAAGAATATGAGTGACTTAAATGTATTTATTAATAAAAACAAATAATAACGAAAAATTATTAGCCCAAAACTGAACTGGCCTAAAACATAAAAATCAATAGCCTAGTGAATAAAATAAACTTATAAACTAACAATGGTTAATGATCAAATAAAATATTTAAACGTACACAAAACTTTTAATTACGAAACAGAAACAAGTTCTTAGAAATGTTAAATTATCAATAAAGAAAAACAGAAAGTAAATACGAATTAATATTTTTTGGAATGAATTTTTTTTTTGGAAATTTACATTAATTAAATATGTAGGGAAACTAACAAAATCTTTACTTAAACAAATATTAATAATAAAAAAACTTTTACGTAATGAACATTAGATATTACCTTACTTTATAAAAAAAATTACTTTATTTTATAAAAAAATTACTTTAATGGTTTAAAAAAAAAATGAAAATATTTATGGTTATTCATGTTCATTGGCAAATCAAATCAAAACAAAACACACCAGTCCTAACAAAAGAATTAGGAAGGGGACCACAGAGTTACAGAATTAACAAAAAAAAAATGTTCTAAAGTAAATAAAACTGAATTTAAAAAAATGGAAACAAAATTTTAAAGAAAAAAATAAAACGGAATAAAAGAGATCCAAGATTTAGAATGGAAATTACGTAAAACAAAAATTCGGGTGATTTACCAAAGAACAAAGAATAAACTAAATCTTAGTTTGATTCCATTTTTAAAATAATCAAATTAAACATATTACATTAATTAAATTTTTTTTTATTTAAAGTCCAAAAAAAGAAAGACTGAAGCTGAGAAAAAGGATACACGAATATCCTGAACAATGACTTAAGTGTTGGATGTAGATTTCAGTTGCAGTTAAACCGTACATCCCCGAAAATAATAGGAAATAAAAATTTAATCAAATTATTTAAATTAAAGAGAAAAATTAGGAAATAAAAATTTACATTAAATTATTTAAATTAATGAGGAAAATTAGGAATTAAAAATTTACATTAAACACCGTATTAATTGTTAACCGAAAAGATCAAGAAAACAGACAAACCAAAATATTTAAAAAAACCAAAATTCCGAACCAAAATTTAAATTAAAAATTTCGGTATTTAAATCTAAGAAATTCAATAATGAAGTTCATTATGGAAAAATTACCTGAAAAAATTCTAGGTGAAACAGTCGTCAAAGATTCCCAAGTCGAAAGTGAAAAAAAATTCACACGCATAAGAAAAACGTAAAAAATGACCATACCCCCCTCTCCTACTGCAGGAGGCCAATAAACCAAGTCAGCGGACTCAGCGAAAAAAAGGGAATAGAACGTAAATCGCGCGTGTCAAATAGAACTAATGTGATTTATTGAGATTGAAAATAATTAAATTAAATACAAGGAAAATATTTCAATAAAATACGCAGTTTAATTAAAAATGAACTTTGAGACCGGAAATGCATAAATAATAAGAATCATACGATGAAATTCTTTTAAAGAAAAATTAATTTTTAAATAAAGGTTTTTATAATAATGTTAATGAAAAAATTTATAAAATCACTTCAGTATGTTCCAAAAGTAAGGTGAACATACGACTAGGAAATAATAGCAAATTTTTCATTTAAAAGAAATGCAAAATTTATTTAAATCAAAATTCTAAGGGGTTTCAAAGATTTTGAAACTCCTTACAGTACTACACTGTATTATTAGAAGTTTGTAGCTCTAGTTCAATAAATCCACTTTTAATTAACCCTAGAAAGCTAAGGTTATCAAAAAGTTTCATTAAAGCTAATGTATCGTAAAATTTACGACTGACGGTATGTATATAAAAAAAAATAGTTTTAGGCGAAAAAACTTATTTTTATTAAATACAATTAAAAGTGTATGTCTTGAAATAATGTTTTATGCTATGAACGGTTTTCAAAGTTCTTCCGCACACTCAACACAGCACTTTGCACGATGCTCGGCACAAATCGGCTTGTTGCACGCACGGCAGTACACGGACGTCATTCTCCTCTTGACAGATGGACATATCTTGCAAATCGTTCTTGCACCTTGTTTAGGATAACCAACTTGAGGTTTCGGCAATGGTACACCCAATATATCTGCAATGGATTGCCGGAGTTGCCTTCGTAAATTTGGGGTTTCCAAACGTACCCCTAACCACGGTGCCACTAGTTCATGATGAAGTTCTTTTGCAAAATTTCGCCTTGGCTTTGGTTTTTAGCCCAGCTTAACAATGTTGTGGACACAAATAACGTAAGAATTCACCAATATGATGTTTATCATACCGAAAAACATACAGACTGGCCACCTTCTGGTTTTTCGGCTACACGACATTTGGCTACCACGATCATCACTCGATGAATTATTTTCTGTTTCATTTAAGTAATGTAACACTTGTTCGTCATTTATAAATTCCCTATTCATTTTTTATTCTACAAAATCACTAAAACTACTACTTGCAATTACTAAAAACTAACTTTGTACAGAAAATATCATAAAAAATATTTAACTAAAAAAACAAAACATGTATACGCTAAGGCTAATGAGTCGTAAAATTTACGAGCGGTATTCAAAAAAACGGACTGAAACACTGCAGCACTAATTGTAAACGGAAGCACGACTAGACAGGTCAGTATGGTATATGAGTAGACCGTAATGGACGACCACTTCAAGTCAAGGGGAGGGAACGAAAAAACTGATTCGTGCTCGTAGGAAATATGACACATTAGCTTTCTAGGGTTAACAATAGTCCGACACTTTTTGAACAGCCCTCGTATATAGAAAAAACAACCAAAGGGGTAAGAGGGTGATAAATTTCATGTATACTGTAATTTATATTAATGGTTGGCAGGATGCATTCCCCTCAAATATTTATTCATAATTAAAGTTGTAGGAAATTGAAAAACGTACTAATTTTCCGTTAAATCATACAGAGGTTGATTTTCATTTTGCATCGTTCACTCATGATTAAACATTAGTTAAATTGTTTATTATCCGCTTTGGTAAGAGAAAGTCGTGTGAATGTTTCGCACCAGATTTTTCCATTGTGAATGGTTACTATAGCAACCGCATCTACAATAATGGCAAACAGCTGGAAGTTTAATGTTTACCGATGTTTGTTTGTTTGTATTGCAGTATAGTGAAGACGCAAACAAAGCACAAGAAGTTTCAGTTGGTGGTCATCACTCACGATGAAGATTTTTTGCTGCGATTGACAAGAGTCGAAAAGGCCGACTATTTCTGGAAAGTTTACAAGGATGCAGAGTAAGAACGTTTTATAATTTTCTTTTACTATAGGGTGATTCAAAAAGAGTGCCGGTTTTGATATATCAAATTAAGAGATTTATTTTATTGAAAAACTGAAAATAAATACATCAACAAGTTCATCTTACCTTCCGATTTCATGTATGAAAAATTATGTCATGCATGTGTCCTCCTCTACTGCGCTGGCACGCATCAACTCTGTCCATGAAATTGGATATTACTGCATGACAAGTTTCGGGGTTTATTGGCATACACCAATGACTTCAGATGACCCCAAAGATGAAAGTCACAAGGCGTCAAGTTACACGACCTTGGTGGCCATTGATGGCCATCTCAATACCCAGTCAACAAACTGTCGTCTCTTTTGGTGGTCTGCCACTTTCAAATGTTGCGTCAACTGAATTTTATACGGGTGATATTGGAGATCGTACCGAAGAATTCTCCGTACAGAAGAACATCGTAAACCCAATTGTTGAGAACGGCGACGTATTGATTTTGCTGGGCTAACAGCCACACTGTCACGAACCAACGCAACGTTCTGCTCAGTTCGGCCAGAACGACGACGTCCAGAACTTTTAAGGTCGACTGTTGAACCCGTCTCAAACAACTTTTTCATGAGCCTGCGAACTGTTGATTCATTCGGTGCTTCATTACGTCCTAGAGTACCGAGAAGTCGCTTGACAGTAGCCGCATAACTCTCTCCACTCTGGTAAAATGTTTTGATGATTAACACTCGTTGTGCAATAGTAAACTTCTCCATAGTTAGACACAGACTGCGAGAGTACTACACTGCGAACAAGAGAAACTACAACTGAAACGTCAATCGGAATGTTCTCCGAAATAGAAATGAGGTCTAACAATCTAGCCAACCGATAAACAAAAATTTACCAGCTATTTAAAAACCGGCGCTCTTTTTGAATCACCTGTTATTATTTTCTCTCTAGTGTATTGTTTTCATACCAGATTTACCTGTGGTAAATGATGTGAAGGTGTTATTTGCAGAGTGGAAAATATGTGCTTTTCAGACGGCCCCCCATGCTGATGAGCGTACTTTTCCACTGAGTGAGTTGTGGCAATAGTAAACCACCTGACTCCTCGTTTTTACTTGGTAAAACCTCTACTGGTTCAAACCAGCCAACCAGGCTGATTTCTAACCCATGTGACAAAGAAGTCACACAGGAATGAAATAACAGACATCAAAATTTTAGTTATTAGCGACTACTTTGGATTAGGAACACTGGGGTGTGAAGTGTAATAATTTTCTAAACCCTAGCCAGGAATCGAACTGGAGACTTCTGCTTTGCAGTGTATCATACTGACCATTGCGCTACGGAGGCGACCATTAATTAATTTCTTTTAAAAATTAATTCTAGTTTTAAATGTTCGTGTTCATTTACTAAAATAAAGTAGCATTTTCTTCGAATATGTCGTACGTACGTACAAGTATATTTTTTAAACTGTTTTGTAAAATGTGATTTTATCTATTTTATTAAATTTTTAATTGTAAAATAGTTTGTCTTAAATGATGACTTTAAAATTCAAATCATATTTAGTTTTATTGCTACAAATCTAACTAAGAGAATATATTTTGTTTAGGAAGCCTGAACATAATTCTACATATTCAAATTGTTGTATGAAACAATGAACAGATATTTTTTGTGTATAGTTAAAAAAATTGGGATTGAAAGGGTTAAACAATAACCAGATTTCAGTAGGTTTTCACCACTCATCACATCAGAGGACATTCAATTGTGTTATTCATCCTTGAGCAGAAATCAGTCCACCCATCGGGCTGTAAGTTGGGTTCTGCACTCTTTTTGTCCTCTTCATAATTGGTGACAATTTTAATTGTCGTCTACCACTTTCATATCTCCGTCTGTCACTCCTAGATGTCAGAAACTACAAGAGGTAAATTCAAGAGTTTGCCCTTGTTTGCAGCAAGGGGTAAAGGGGGAAAAGCATCAGTGCGCATGCACGACTGCTTTAATTCCAGTACGACAAACATAACAACTTACATTATACACACGAAAACGTGTGAAAAATCGATTTTTTAAGATTTCGGCCTTAGTATGCATTTTACGACAAAAGTGTATATATACAATTAAATTTATAGGAAATTAAAAGATCTACAACTTTTATTTTGAGAATTTTTATCTATCGACTCTAGTTTACCGTGAAAGAGTGATTTTCCGTATTTTTAAGCCAAACTGAGGTCAATTTTCATTTTGCGTTTTTCACTCATGATTAAAATTAGGTTATGTTTATTGAGGTTAGTTTATTGTTTATTTCTAATGTTTTATTACTAATGTTAGGTTTATTGTTTATTATTTGCATTGGCAAGTTGTGTGAGTGTTTCACACCAGATTTTTACTTTCTCTTGCCTATATGAATATATAGGAAGGAAAGTATTGTTTTCATGTCGATTTTAAGAAATCAAGTTTTCACCGGATCTATAAGTTTGCAGACCCCCTGAACCCAAAAAAACGTTTTTAGCGATTTGTGTGTGTGTGTATACAAAATATCTGAAGAACGGAACATCGTACGAACTTGAAACTTGAAACTTAAGTTACATACCACTACCGGACCCGACACGAACATTTTCATCAAAATTGGTCAACCATAAGTAGTAGTTTAATCGTGTAATTTTTCACTTTTTGCGATTTTCTCAAAAACTGGTCCTACGATTTTATTAAAAATTGCCTTGTTAACTTAATTTTTTATACTCTACAAGATAGGGTAGGCGCCATGTTGCTGAAATTCTTGTTCAGGCTGTTTTCACGTAAAAAACTTGTTTTTTTAAGATTGCGGCTTTAATATGCAATTTAGCGAAAATGTATATAATAAAAGTTGTAAAAAATTTAAAATACTATAACTTTTATATGCAAAATTTTTTTTGTATAACGCTTAGTTTAGTGGTAATTAGCGGTTTTCTGTTTTTTCTCACGAAAACATGTGAAAAATCGATTTTTTAAGATTTCGGCCTTAGTATGCATTTTACGACAAAAGTTTATATAATCAAATTTATAGAAAATTGAACGATCTACAACTTTTATTTAAAAAAATTTTCTCTACAGAGCCTAGTTTATCGTAAAAGAGTGATTTTCCGTATTTTTAAGCCAAACAGGTCGATTTTCATTTTCCACCTTTCACTCATGATTAAAATAAGGTTATGTTTTTTGAGTTTAGTTTTTTGTTTATTACTAATGTTAGGTTATATTGGTCATTATTTGAATTGGCAAGAGAAAGTTGTGTGAGTGTATCACACGAGATTTTTAATTTTAATAATATGCTCTGAAGAAGGGGTGGTACCACCGAAACATGCGTAAGTTTTTTAAACTTATAAATCAACCGAAGGTGAGGTGATAAATTTCACTTATACTGTAATTTGTATTAATGTTTGGCAGGATGCATTTCAACAATTTATTTTTACTTTCTCTTGCCTATATGAATATATAGGCAGGAAAGTATTGTTTTCATGTCCATTTTAAGAAATCGAGTTTTCACCGGATCTATACGTTTTCAGACCCCCTGAACCCAAAAAACATGTTTTTAGCGATTGGTCTGTGTGTGTGTATACAAAATATCTCAAGAACGGAACGTCGTACGAACTTGAAACTTGAAACTTAAGTTACATACCCTTACCGGACCCGACACGAACATTTTCATCAAAATCGCTCAACCGGAAGTAGTAGTTTATTCATGTAATTTTTCACTTTTTGGTGATTTTCTCACAAACTGGTCCTACGATTTTTTTTAAAATCGCCTGGCTTACTTAATCTTTTATTCTCTACAAGATAGGGTAGGTGTGATGTGTGCTGAAATTCTTGGTGAGGCTGTTTTCACGTAAAAACATTTTCTTTTTAAGATTACGGCTTTAATATGCATTTTAGCGCAAAACTTTATATAATAAAAGTTGTAGAGAATTTAAAAACCTACAACTTTTATTTCAAACATTTTTTTGTAAAACGCTTAGTTTAGCAGTAATTAGCAATTTTCTGTTTTTTTTCTCACGAAAACGTGAGAAAAATCTTTTTTTTTAAGATTTCGTCCTTAGTATGCATTTTACGACAAAAGTGTATATAATAGAATTGATAGAAAATTAAAAGATCTGCAACTTTTATTTAAAACATTTTTCTCTGCAGAGCCTAGTTTAGCGTGAAAAAGTGATTTTCCGTAATTTTAAGCCAAACTGAGTTTGATTTTCATTTAGGGTCTTTCACTCATGATTAAAATAAGGTTATGTTTATTGAGGTTAGTTTTTTGTTTATTTCTAATGTTTTATTACTAATGTTAGGTTATATTGTTTAAATTATTTGCACTGGCAAGAGAAAGTTGTGTGAGTGTTTCACACCAGATTTTTTAAATAAGGAAAGTATTTTGTTTTCATGTTGATTTTTCACCGAAAACTTGTTTTCAGGTCCCCTAAACCCAACAAAAAACATGTCATTACATATCATTACTAATTGGTGTGTGTGTGTGTGTGTGTGTGTGTGTGTCACCCAACATGAACATATTTATCAAAATCGATTAACGAGAAGTATAGTAGATTTGTTTTTGGAAGAAGCTTGTAAGGGGAGGGCGAGTAGGTAGAGTAGGGATAGTTTCAACGGGGCAACTGTTGTCTCCTTCTCACTTCATCATCATTCCCGCTCATTCTAACTGTATACTACTCTGTTATAACTACTACGCTAGACTAAAAACTAGTTAAAAACTTTATATTTTCTGTTGTCTTTTGCCTTTCTCCATCTGAATCCCATATCTTTGATAATTTTCCACAGCGACCATTTACTTCCTTTGAAATTAATTTTCTCCTGCAAAACAGGAAGTAACGAATTCAAAGTTGGCCATTCAGCGTTTGTTTTATGAAAATCATATACGAGGGGGTACCCAAAAGTATCCGGAATAGCTCTGCTGTGGGCAGAGCTTGTGCAGTACAAATTCCCGCCACTAGGCTGCTTGTAGCGCTACTCATTGCCAGTTCAATGCCATTTTGTTCGTTGATCTAGCTTGTTCTATTCTCGTGCAGTGATTGTTCTTGCTAGTGCTGTTTTGTGCTCGTGTCGTTTTTCATGATGGCAAGTTTTAATGAACAACGTGCGGCTGTGAAATTTTGCTTCTTGCTCGGTAAAAACGCCGCGGAAACAGTTGTAATGTTGAACACAGCTTACAAAGACGGCGCTATTGGAAAAACCCAAGTGTACGAGTGGTTTTTGCGCTTTAAAAATGGCGACATGTCGATTGAGAACAAACCTCGTTCTGGACGACCGTCGACTTCCCGAACAGACGAAAATGCTGTGAAAGTGAAAGAAATTGTACGAACAGACCGACGACAGACCATTGACCAAGTTTGTGCCTCGGGTTCTGACAGACACTCAAAAGGAACGTCGAATTGAAACGTGTAGTGATCTGAAACAACAGCTTGAAACTGATCCAGATTTCATGTCAAAGATCATTACGGGTGACGAGTCTTGGTGCTATGGGTACGACCCAGAAACCAAACAACAGTCCAGTCAATGGAAGACTTCATTATCACCCCGACCAAAAAAAAGTCGTCAAGTCAGATCGATCATCAAAACAATGCTGATTTGTTTTTTTTATGTGAGGGGAATTGTCCATTCAGAGTTCGTTCCACCAGGCCAGACGGTAAATCAAGCTCTTTATCTTGAAGTGTTAAGAAGACTACGAAACAGCATTCGTCGTAAAAGACCTAATTTGTGGCAGACAGGGGACTGGTTTTTCCACCACGACAACGCGCCTGCACACGCGGCAATCTCGGTTACCCAGTTTTTGGCGAAAAACGGCATGGTTTTGCTACCACACGCACCGTACTCACCCGATCTGGCTCCGTGTGATTTTTTCTTGTTCCCACGCATGAAAAGGGGCATGAAAGGTCTCCGATTTAACAACGTTGATGATATCAAGAAAAAAACGACGGATGAGCTGGCAGCCATCACTGAAGAGGAGTACAAAAAATGTTTTGAACAGTGGAAGCACCGGTGGGACAAATGTATTAGTTGTAATGGAGAGTATTTTGAAGGGGATAAGGTTCTTTTGTAAAAAAATTAAAAATAAATAGTTTTAAAAAATAATTCCGGTTTCTTTTGGGTACCCCCTCGTATTGTTCTCACAACACACTTATCAAAATCGTCCACTTCACTCTTCTCATTCTTTTCTTATTTGGTGTTCTGATTAGCACATCAGGGTTTTTCCTTTCAAAATTCTTAGAACTGTACTACGCGAAATCCCCTTAGCTCTGGCTACACGATTTTGCACATCGGTCAGTAAAATTGGTCCGTTTTGTTCAGCTTCTTTTTTCATAAAATTGTATACACTGACTATATACTCCCTAGCCTGACCGCATATTACCTGCCTTTTCCGTAAAAACAATAGGTACATAAAACAGTAGGCCTACTACCGAATGCACGAGTTGAAGACTTGTGAAGGGAGTAGAACAAGAAAAATATAAAATTACCACATACAGTCAATGTTTTTAGGATTTATCGTACACTTAGGGTGTTAACGCTGCTAGCACTATGGAGAGACTGATCACTTCCCTTTGAGGTGCTTCCCCCACCACTAAACAGAACAGCTCAGCGGCACACAGCGTTTGTTGGTGGGAGAGCTTCTAGCTAGAACAAATCACCTGTAGTAGTTTATTTATGCAATTTTATCAGTTTGAAAATTGCTTCTACAATTTTGTTTGAAATCTCCTAGTTTACTGCACTTTTTGTGTTTTACAAGATGGGTAAGCACCATATCTGGTGAAATTCTTGAGGAGGCTGTTCCTTCCTAGTAAAAACTGATTTTTTTTCTTTTTTTAAAAAAGATAGCAGCCTTAATATCCATTTAAGGCAAAATTGTATATAATTTAAGTTAAAGAAAATTTTTTAAAACCCAACTTTTATTTCAGCATTTTTTGTAAAGTGCAACAAGTTAAATTAAATGACTTAGTTAGATCAATTAGTGATTTTCCGTATAATTTTAAGGCAGAGGTTGATTTTCATTTTGCATCTTTCACTCACGATTAAAATTGGTTTCTTTTAATTTTACATTGGCAAGGGAAAGTCGTGCGAATGTTTTTACCAGATTTTTTTGTTTTTGTTGCAGAGGATTGTCAAGAGTGGAGTTCTGTGCGGTCCGTTGATCTGTCTGTCATCATTGTTGCATTCATTGCATGAGATCATCGACACGGAAATCGACCCGTTCAGTCATTCAATTGTGTTTCTCTAAAAAGTTGTCAATTTCATTGTACCAATTATTATATTTACGATTCTTTTCATGAGTGGCAGAAGGTCTCTACAACGTTTGACTTTTTATATCAAAACTAAATAATTTCTCAACTTTGTTGGGTGTCTCAAAGAGAGTTCATAAGAACTCACGTTTGTCACTTGTAGATCCACATCACATTCAACTTAAAGGGGACTCTGAAGAGCATATACCTGCAATCTTAAATTTTGTTATATGTGATGTTCCTTCTTAAATTTCTGGTTGCAGATACGAATGTGCAGGTTTTTGTTTTACAGAAAAGAGATTGAAAGAATACACTTTTCTTTACCAATTTGATGGAAATTTTTTTATCATTTTTAATTACATTTTATGTAAGATATTTTCAAAATTTTTTTAATTTTCCAGTCCGTTTGGTGGACATTTTAAAGAATAATTCAAAAAGTACATACTCTAGTAAAGTTTCATCTTTCTATATTTTTTTTTCATCCAGGAGACTCCAAAGGGAGTATAGGACATGTCAAGATAAAACTGATAAACGAAAAGTTTATCACGATGATAAATTCATCACTTACCACCAAAAATTTGTTTCTGCTACTGCTACAGCTTACTTCAGTAGGCTTGTCATGAACCCCATTGTATCAAATATCACACAAAATAAAAAAGTCAAACAATAATAAATTCATCACGTACCAATAATTTTTCCCCGCTACTGCTTAACTCAGTAGGCTTGTCATGAACCTCTTTGTATCAAATAATACATAATATTTGTTTAATTAGAAGTTAAATATTTTCCAACCAAAAACTATTTAGAAAGGAATTCGTGCACACTGTAAAATGTTTCATCAATCAAACATTGTTTTAGCTTTTTTTTTAAATGACTTAAATTGTCACAACTTTTTAAACCTTGTGGCAATTTATTGATGTATTTTCTACCTGCATAAGTTGGTTTTTGTTCAAACAATTTAGTGTTGTGGTTAGCAACATAATAATCGTTTCTGTTTCTTGTGTAATGGTTTGTGGACATCTAAATTCTGTAAAAAGGTATTTTTCTTTATGTGCATTATAACTTGAAAAATGTAGAAAGAAGGAACTGTGAGCAATTGCAGCTGTTTAAATAGTGATCTGCATGAGGTAAGGTAAGGTGGTTGACTCCCATTATACACCTGACAGCTTTTTTCTGTAGTTTTAAAACTATTTCCATGTTACACTGTGATGAATTACCCCATAGGAACTAATATGAGATAAAAGTAAACCATGATAAGCTGCTATTAGCTAGCAATTTTTTATCATTTAATCTGGCAATTTGTTTCAATGCAAATACCCAATTTGTATATTTCACCCAAGCATCAAAAAGGAACAATGAATCTGAAAATAACCTATTTTTGGTAGATTGACCTGAAAGTGGTCGTAACAGTGCACTTGCACTAGGTGATAGTTCCACATTTTCACTAACCACTTTATTAGTTTTTTTTAAATCCGTAGCACTATTGCACATTTACCTAACCTAAAGAAAACAAAATTTACCTACTCAAACTCCTTCCTGTTTTTTTGTACAAGAATGCAAGGAAACAAAGTTATAAAAATATCAGTACATCTTGATTTCAGTCAATACAGTTACGTGAAAAAACTTTTTTACACGATTTTTATCGATGAAATTTGTATAAACTATAAATATAATTTTAAAGGGAATTTCTAAGTGCCCTTCCGACTCCCCTTAAGTAATCTGTTGCTCTTGGAAAAAGTAAAGTGTATCATTTTATTATTTACAGTGCATTTGAGTGTTTATTTTTATTTATACGAGGGTAAGTCAATTATTCTGCCCATAACAGACAGGTGGAGTGTCAAATTATTTACACTCAATCTGTTAGTTGCAGGGCTAAAATAAATAGTTCTGTTTCTTATCACATGGTCACCCAATTAAATGACTGAATCATTTAAGAACAGAAGAGGTAGAGGTGTACTGTGACACTAATCAGAATTATCTCCTCTGAAATTACTGAATTTCATTATACAGTATGATTGTGTGGTGAATGAAGTGAAGGTGTCATTTGCAGAGTGGAAAATATGTGCTTTTCAGAGGGCCCGGCATGCTGATAAGTGTACTTTTCCATTCAGTGAGGAAGGCATGGTAAACCACCTTACTCCTTGTTTTACTTAAGTAAAACCTCTAGAGGTTCAAACCAGCCTACAGGTTGATCACCTAAACAACAACAAGTCAATTATTATCCGCAATGTAGTTATAAAATTTCATTGTAATTAAATAGGAAACTTACAAGTACATCATTTTCCCACATAGTCCCCTTGCTTTTCAACGCACTTGGTCCATCGTTGTTCAAATTTCCTGATGCCCTCATAAAAAAAGGTTTTAGGTTGAGATGCGAGCCAGGAATGCACCGCTTCTTTCAATGCTTCGTTCGAGGTAAATCGACGGCCCCTTAATTCCTTGTTGAGTGGACCAAACAAGTGATAATCAGAAGGAGCAAGATCGGGACTATATCGAGGATGAGCCAGTACTTCAAAATTGAGTTTCTGGAGCGTTTCAGCAGTGTGGGCAGCAATATGCGGGCGGGCGCTGTCGTGCAACAACACAACACCTTTTGACAGCAGTCCTCGGCGTTTGCTTTGAATTGCAGGCTTTAGCTTGGCAGTAAGCATCTCACTGTAACGTACACTGTTTATTGTTGTGCTCCTTTCCTGATAATGTTCCAGTACTGGACCTTGTGAGTCCCAAAAAACCGTAAGCATCAGTTTTCCTGCGGACGGTTGGGTCTTGAATTTTTTCTTGCACGGCAAATTTGGATGTTTCCATTCCATGCTCTGCTATTTACTCTCCAGCTTGTAATGATGGATCCATGTTTCGTCACCAGTAATGATCCAGTCTAAGAAGTTGTCCCGTTCGTTACTTCTATGAATTTCGGCCCCTGATGCGCCTTCCGACCATAAAAAAACGGATCACTGAACGTTGCTCTTCTTTGGTGCAAATAGAAAGCGGAGCAGCCATGATTAACAGCACGACAGCGATAACGAAACTAACCTAGCTGCTTGAAACTGCATACATGTTGTTGTTTAGGTCAACAGCCGAAAGGCTGGTTTGAACCTCTAGAGGTTTTTTTAAGTAAAAACGAGGAGTGAGGTGGTTTACCATTGCCTTCCTCACTGAGTGGAAAAGTATGCTTATCAGCATGCCGGGCCCTCCGAAAAGCATCCACTTCACCCTGCAAATGACACCTTCACTTCATGCACCACAGGGTCTGGCTGTATAGTTAAATTCATTACTCTCCGAGAAGATAACTCTAACTAGTGTCTTTTACACCTCTACCTCTTCTGTTCTTAAACAGTTCAGTCATATAATTGGCCTTGCATACATATAACCACAAATAAACAAAGCATGCGTCATCAACGCAAAACGACAGTACTGCCAACATAAACAAAAATATAACTAAATTGCGGATAATTGAATTACCCTCGTATAAAATTCCTCATATAGGGTGATTCAAAAAGAGCGCCGGTTTTGATATATCAAATTAAGAGATTTATTTTATTGAAAAACTGAAAATAAATACATCAACAAGTTCATCTTTCCTTCCGATTTTATGTATGAAAAATGATGTCATGCATGTGTCCTCCTCTACTGCGCTGGCACGCATCAACTCTGTCCATGAAATTGGATATTACTGCACGACAAGTTTCGACTTCCATTTGCCCGATGACCCGTCGAATTTCCTCCTTCAAGTCATTGATGTTTCGGGGTTTATTGGCATACACCAATGACTTCAGATGACCCCAAAGAGGAAAGTCACAAGGCGTCAAGTCACACGACCTTGGTAGCCATTGATGGTCGGAATTACGAGAAATGATGCGATTCTGGAACCGTTCATAGAGCAACAACATTGTTTCTCATGCAGCGTGACAGGTGGCACCATCCTGCTGAAACCACAACTCGTCAATGTCCATTCCATCCAAATGACGCCACAAAAACTCCCTAATCATCGTACGGTATCGGTAACAGCCACACTGTCACGAACCAACGCAACGTTCTGCTCAGTTCGGCCAGAACGACGACGTCCAGAACTTTTAAGGTCAACTGTTGAACCCGTCTCAAACAACTTTTTCATGAGCCTGCGAACTGTTGATTCATTCGGTGCTTCATTACGTCCTAGAGTACCGCGAAGTCGCCTGACAGTAGCCGCATAACTCTCTCCACTCTGGTAAAATGTTTTGACGATTAACACTCGTTGTGCAATAGTAAACTTCTCCATGGTTAGACACAGACTGCGAGAGTACTACACTGCGAACAAGAGAAACTACAACTGAATCGTCAGTCGGAATGTTCTCCGAAATAGAAATGAGGTCTAACAATGTTGCCAACCGATAAACAAAAATTTACCAGCCGTTTAAAAACCGGCGCTCTTTTTGAATCACCCGTTATATTCTGCCATTATCTATTCCTTCCTTCTGTACGGGTCGCCGGTCTGGTGGCCAATACGCAT
Organism: Catonia carolina; assembly: GCA_035578175.1. Taxonomy (NCBI): domain Eukaryota; kingdom Metazoa; phylum Arthropoda; class Insecta; order Hemiptera; family Achilidae; genus Catonia; species Catonia carolina. The sequence continues at coordinate 3,317,743 of JAQMRL010000027.1, forward strand.
TAAAAGTCCTTTCACGCCTTTCAAAATCGCATCCTACGCCTCATTGAAAATTTCCACTATCTAAGAGGGTTATCCAGAAAATAACCTCCGTTTTGAAATAAAAAGTAAATGAGTGAAGATACAAAAACTTTATTATGTACATATTAAAACTACAGGTTTTCTCTATTTTTCTACTTAGTCGCCAAACAGATTCAAGCACTTGTCGTACCTTGGAACAGTCTTTAAAATACCCTCTGCATAAAAATCTGCCGCCTGTGAATGTAGCCAACCATTCACGGCGTTTTGAAGCTTTTCGTCATTGGCGAACCGCTGAGATGCAAGCCATCGCTTCATGTTCGGGAACAGGTGAAAGTCACTAGGAGCCAAGTCTGGGCTGTAAGGTGGATGTTCGAAATCGTCTCATTTAAACTTGGCCAAAAGTTCATTTGTTCTTCGAGCTGTATGAGGGCGAGCGTTATCATGCACAAACACAACACCACATGTAAGAAGGCCTCGACGCTTGTTTTGGACTTGGCTCCTAGTGACTTTCACCTGTTCCCGAACATGAATCGGTGGCTTGCATCTCAGCGGTTCGCCAATGACGAAAAGCTTCAAAACGCCGTGAATGGTTGGCTACATTCACAGGCGGCAGATTTTTATGCAGAGGGTATTTCAAAGACTGTTCCAAGGTACGACAAGTGCTTGAATCTGTTTGGCGACTATGTCGAAAAATATAGAAAAACTGTAGTTTAAATATGTACATAATAAAGTTTTTGTATCTTCACTCGTTTACTTTTTATTTCAAAACGGAGGGTATTTTCTGGATAACCCTCGTAATTCCTAACTGCATCATCCATGATCACCTTCTCTTTCCCTCCGTCCTGGACTACATCACCAGAATGGCTTCAGAAATTGATCCCATCCAGGGTATCTATACCAGACCAAACCCATTAGCGATAATCCAACAACTGCCATTCCATGACTTTCTGTAGTAATAACGCGACTTTTAGCGTAAGTTGAACATAAATAATTGTATATATCAACGTTACTCCTTCCTGCTTAGCCATATTTTTGTGATATTGATTTGTATGAACATGTTCAATGTGGCCCGGGTGAAGCGAGGTTATTCACTGCGACTGACCCGTATTCCTATAGCCCATCTACAGTAAGAGTACTCCACGCGAGGCAAGCGCCTATACGCTTTTGTAATCGAAAGTTTTACACTAGTTGGCGCATATCTACCTCTCCGCCGGACAGTTATCTGGCACTAAGTTCAATCATAAAAATATCTGCATCCAGTTAAAATAAACATTATCCTTTAAATGTTTTTAATTATACCGTTCTGATTACTTGTAATTATTGTAGTTTCATAAAGATTCCTTAATTAATTATTTTGACCATTACATTTACAAAACAATTTTTTTCTACTTTTTAATGTTTACCACTTTTATGTTTCAAAAACTCAACACATTCACTATCATGCATGTTAAAAAAACACAGCTTACAAAACTTTTCAACTTCAGTCTACACAAAAAATCGAAACGAACCGATACAATTCGAAAAGATAACTGATGAAACTAAAAATGAGTTAAACACGGGCAAGTGCAAACAGTTGTATTAAACTAGTCACAGACATTAATTATTTTAATGATATTAAATAAACAATCTGAAATGATAAACAATGAATCACTGGAATTGTTTACTCTCCTGTTACAATTCAAGAGCATTAGTCTTATTTTACTTGTGACCAAAAATAAAATAAAACTGAGTCTATAATAAAAACCTACTAATCATAAAAATAATAATGTAATAATAGTAAATAATGTAACGAAAAATAACAATGTAAGAATAACAATAGTAATTTTTCAGTTATTAATGGTAAACAATTTGATTTATAAAACATTTTCTAACAAATGAATTGAACGTGTTTTTATTATATTAAGCTTAGAGCGAGTCAGTGTTGTACGAAATTTTGTTTTTGATCATGGTGTGGGTATTTTTAATTAATACGCATGCTCACTTGTATTGGTGGTTGCCTACAATGGGAGTACTCTTAGTGGCGTAGTCAGACTCTAAAGTAAACTCGCTTGCCACATTTTTGTAGTCCCCGCACACAGAAAGTGCACAAGTCTCACGGCGCATCATATCCTCTTATTCTCTCTACAATTACAATTTTTTGTGTTTATTTTCATTCATACTTTTATTTTATATTTTTTATTTATACTTGTATGTTTATGTATTTTAATATAGATAAATGTATTTGTTTGTAATTTTAAAAATACACGCATAAAAGTATAAATACAAAACAAATGTAAAAGACTGAATGTACTTTACTTTTATCACGTAAAACTATAAAAAAAAATTAAAAACTTTACAAAAGTGACTTTTAAAATTAATAATCCATCGGGTTGGTCTTGAGGTAAAGTCGTCACCAAAATCAGCTGTTTAACAGCTGATTTTCGGAGACTAAGGTTCCTGGTTCAAATCCTAGTAAAGGTAGTTACTTTTATACGGATTTGAATACTAGACAGTGGTTACCAATGTACTTTGATGGTTGGGGTTCAATTAACCATACTCTCTCAGGAATGGTCGGCCTGAGTCTGTACAAGACTACACCTCATTTTCACGCCGTACACATCATCCTCATCTCATTGGGTCATGGGGTTGCTTATTGTTCTCAATTGAACAGATTGCAACGTACACATATTAGAAATTAAAAAAAAAAAATTAATAAACCAAAATAATAATTAAATAAAAGAAATATTTAATTTAATATTAATAAATAACAATAATAGAATAATAATAGTCATTATGGCACTCTTAGCTGAATACACTCTTTGCGGTGTGGTGAGAGGTTTTTGAAAAGTTGAAAGTAGCTGGTATTACAGTACAGACAGATATCGGTAATTGGTACCTGTGACGGCTTCACGATTTTCACTTGTTTTCAACATCATTTTATTACCCTTTCAGTTGTGCGGAGAGGTGTATTGAAAGGCGCCTCAGTGGGTCGCACATTTATATTTTGTCCGATAGTCAGGCGGCCATCAAGGCTTTGAGTTCCTGTACTTTTGAGTCGCGATTGGCCTATGATTGTCGGGAAGTTTTGAATGCCGTGGCCAGGCGTAACGTTGTGACGCTGCGTTGGGTGCCGGGGCACCAGGGAGTGCCTGGAAATGAGAGAGCAGATGCCTTAGCAAAGAAAGGTGCAGCCTCTCACTTCATAGGCCCAGAGCCATTCTGTGGAATTGGTGAGGGCTATTATAGAGGTATAGTTAGGGCCTGGGAAGAGGAGGCTAAAACCTCCTATTGGAATAAGGTGACAGGCTGTGAACAGGCACAGAAATTCATTGCCTATTCCAGCAGGAAGGCTGGGATATATAATAGACTAGGAAGACAGGACCTGAGGAGGGTAGTGGGCCTGATGACTGGTCATTGTAATCTTGGGTATCATTTATCCAAGATAGGAGTTGCTGAAGAGAGCCTGTCTAGATTCTGTCATGAGGCAGAAGAGAAGGCTGAGCACATTTTATGCAGTTGCAAAGTGGTTGGCTGCAAAAGAAGAGCGCTGATGGGTAAGGATGTGTTAACACCTTCTCAGGTAAGTGCACTAGATCCTAGGCAGATCCTGCGCTTTATTGAAAGTGTGGGTCTTGCATAAATAAGGAATAGGGGCAATCACAAAAGATCTTTTAGGTCGCGGTGAGGAGGGGCTGCAGAGGCCTGAACGCCCATATAGTAAAGTAAAAGTAAGTACCCTTTCAGTTCCCACAGCAGTAAGTCATTCTGTGGACAGGTAAAAATGCAATTCCAAAAATGGGGTCACCTAAGAAAACAGTTGAATAAGTCTACTAGTATACTATTATAGGTAAATGACGCTGCGCACGCCTTGTAGGCTCCTAAAATTATAAGTACTAATAAAATATTTCTATAACCAATTTTTAAATGAGGCAAACATTTTTTTTTTAATTTATACCTACTAGTTTCTTAAAAAAAATTTAACTTAAGGTCTGTACGTACAAAAAATGTTTTCAAATGTCTGTGACTAGTTTAATACAACTGTTTGCACTTGCCCGTGTTGAACTCATTTTTTGTTTCATTAGTTATCTTTTGGTATTGTATCGGTTCGTTTCGATTTTTTTGTAGACTGAAGTTGAAAAGTTTTGTAAGCTCTGTTTTGTTAACATGCTTGATAAAGAATGTGTTGAGTTTTTGTTACATAAAAGCGGCAACCATTAAAAAGTAGAAAAAAATTGTTTTGCTAAATGTAACGGTTAAAATAATTATTTAAGGAGTCTCTTTATGAAACTACAATAATTACAAGTAATCTATACGCCATAATTTGAAAATGCTTTAAGGATTATGTTTATTTTAGCTGGATGTAGATTTTAGATTTTTATGAGTATGATGGAACGTAGTGCAAGATAATTAATTGTCAGGCGGAGAGGTAGATACATGCCAAATAGAGTAAAACTTTCGTTTACAACGTATAGGCAGGCGCTTGCCTCACGCGGAATACTCTTACAGTAGATCGACTATAGGTATACTTTTATATAGGTAATGATTTTCTACTCGAATATCTGCATAAGGTTGTTTATAGGCAATCACTTGTTCACATGTAGATTTGAATAGGTAACGTAATAAGTAACTTAACATTTTTACATACACCACAGATATAATTCTCATTATATAAATTTTAAGAAATAAAATGCCTGATAAAAATTATAAATTATACAAAAATGTTAGTAATATATCAGATGTTTTATTCTTTCTGTAAATTTAAATTAATTGGACAACTTTTTAAAGCATTTATTACATTCGTATACACATATTTATTTATTTATTTTGTTAAATTTTTGCCACACTTAATATTTACTACCTATAGTAAATGTTGTGTAATTGTAACAAAAGTAATATACCTAGTAAAATAACATTTTATAATATTATTACTATGACTAGAAAATAATCACTAAAACTGAATAATAAAAAATACAGAACAATTATGTATAAAAAGTAAAGCTCGAAACTTAGTTGAAAATATATCAGTTTTCAACCGCCAAAAAATCCTGTTGACGTTTCTTCTTAAGCTGAAGGTATACTGGCATACAATGAACCTTTTTCTACGGCTGAACAATAATTGTATTGTAATGTAGGGTAAATTATTTGCCCTTGCTGAACGCAGAAAGAAGAGATTATAAAACTATAGACGGACCACATTTTTGGGGCGGCCGCACTGAACGTGTTAATATTATGAAAAATCTGGTAATTGTTTTGTAATATATATATGTTGATATTAATTATCATGTATATATTGGTATTTAGTCCTGCTTGTTTTTCTGATTCTGAACTAAATTTTACTTCAAATGACCCTTCTGTAATGCTTCATTCAAGAAACTCGGTCCCATCTAAATTATCTTCTTTCAGTTTCTCACTTACTACATTGATGGGGATTTCCATTAGTATATTATGATTTATTGAAAACATTAATTATTGCATAATTATTTTGAAGAATTGGCGACGTGTTTTTAAAAATTCTAAGCTTTATTTTCAATGAAATACGCTAGATGACGTTTGGCATATACTAAATTAGTTTCAATCGAATCCGTTAGATAGCGTAAGTGTGCATACCAATTGTAAAGGTTGGTACAATTTTAAATCCGCAAGATAACGTTAGCACATAATTATTTCCTTTCATAATAGTCAAGTTTACTAGAGTATAGTAACCGTGAATCGTTGAGTAATAATGCTTAATTACTCTATGCCGTGAATGTTTCATCGAAGAAATCTAGCCCCGTGATTTATTATCGATCAGGTAGTATTTCCCACGACATTGTCTAAATTGTCTTACATCAGTTTCATTAAAACAAAGTTAAACTAAATAGCGTGAGTAGTATTATGTACCGTGGTATTTAGGTACGTAATCTGTGGTTGTAGACAAGAGCCAGATGTTTAACAGCTGATTTACGGAGACGAAGGTTCCTGGTTGAAATCCTAGTAAAGTTAGTTACTTTTATACGGATTTGAATGGTAGACAGTGAAATTTATCTGTTTTGTCACGTGATATTCAATTTAAAATAATTTGTGCGAACAATATATTTTGCCAAATAATAAGCGGTGAGAAACCGGTTTAATTAATTTAATGTTTTGCGCAGAAAGAACTACCATGGATAAAAAATTTACGGATTATTTTAAAGGCGTACATCAATATACGCGAGTGGTTTTCTCACTTTGCAATAATAATGCAGACCTTCAGTTTTGATTTGCATAGTAATCTTTCGTGGAACAGATATATGAAAATCACCCGCAACTCTGCATTTCACTCTGACTCTGAAAATCAAATTTGCGGTTCTTTTTTTTTTTTAAAAACGTCCGGCTCTTCTGCAATTACTGCTAATGCAGACGGTGAAGGATGAAATGATTTTTTTGTAACGTATGAAAATATGCCATTCCTGAATGGGATTCGAATCCAAGACCGCATGATGAGAGGCGAGCAGGTTACCAACTACGCCAATTTGGGTTTGTGGAACGCAAACGTTCATGGCGTTCTCTAATTACTAAGTAACTAAAGAACGCCATGAAACGTTGCGACAGTGTGCAGAGTGGAAATACTTTATGGAACGGGCCCGAGCTGTTTTTGTTGAAGAAGTAGTTCATTAAACCGAATTATTCGCGAGCCGCCCATCACTGTCACAAGTAAATAATATTAGCCTGTCGTAGGTTATGATCGCTGTTCAGTTTACATGTGCTTCACGGGTTAGTGTTGTCGTTAATAGTAAAAGTGATGTTGTTTAATAACAGTTGAAATATTTTGTGGTTTTTGGCGTAAGTAGCAGAATTTATTTGTTAGGTGATGACTTTACTGAAAAAATTTACTTCTCGTACAACTTTGACTGAAATGTGTGTAGTTTCGAAAACTTTAAGGTTAATTGGAAATCGTATATTCTGAGATGGGAGGAAATTCAGTTTTACGCTTGAACTCACTACGTTTTATAATAAATAAAAAACTTTATATTAATGTTTGTGTCGGATTAAGCAGAGAACAAGTCAGATGCATGACACATTACTGGAATAGTAGGCCTAATGTCTCGGTAAAGTTAGATGCTTCTATTTGTCAAAAATTGTTTGATAAAACGTTAAAGGAATCAATATTTTTCCAAGAGCCCACAAGACGTACATACAGTGTGAAAACAATTACCTCCGTAAAAGCTGATAGAAATTATTCACGCGATAAAATCGGTACATATTTAGATGAAATCGCTTTAAAACAAGAGATAAACGATTCGGATTGGGAAAGCCTGTGGGAAAAGGTATTACTTTGTGGTAATCGTAATATAAATTCAAAAAATGTAGAGACCGTAATCATGCGATATATTGTACAGAGAAATGTATTTCACTTGTGTAAATCTTATTTTAAGTATTTAATAAACCGTTGTAGACATGTAGAAAATATAAATATAGTCACAAAATCATTATATCTAAAAGCAAATTATAATTGTTGGAAGGATCATGACAAAGAGGACGAGAAACTTGTGGAATCCATCTGCAAAGAGATCAAATCGAAGTTGCCTTACTTAGAATTTAATACTACAGAATGTTTGGTTTACGGATTGTGTTGCTTAAAAAAATGGAAAGAATGTACGGATGTGATGAATGTGGTGAAAGATTATTATCAACCGTCATCGACATCTTATGCGACCGTAATCAAAACTGCAATCGCTAACAATGACATTGAGTTTGGTTGGAAACTGTTAGAAGAGAAACTTTCAGCAGGTTGGGATGCGCACCACTCCATTTATGAAGTGTTTGTCGATAAATTTAACGATGATAAACGAGCTCTTTCAAAGCTTTTACATTTGTTTTCTAAGTATAATGAGAAACCTGATGCTAACACTGCCAATAAGTTATTGGAAGCGGTCAAGCAGTTGCCTTCGCGTGGCAATTTAACGCCTGCTATCACCCACATGTTCAATGAGTAAGTAGTTGCTTGAAAATTTCATTCATTTTTACATTTTTTTTTTCTCTTGCCTATATGAATATACAGGCTGATTCACGAAGATATGCAGAAACTTTGGGAGCCCATTTTACATGTAAAAATAATAAAAAAAGTTCATATAAACATGGGTCCGGAAATGCTTCGTTTCCGAGTTACGGCTAGCGAAAGTTTCGCCTGGATTTCAGCTCACCAGGTGAAATGAGGTCTTCCTGGAATTCTGGTAAGGTAGATTAAGGGGCAAATTCAATCATTTCTTATGGTTTTTGATCTGATAAATTGAATAAAACAGTTCCCAGAACTGTAAGTTAAATAGTTTTTAAGAAAACCAGTGTCAAATGTAAAAAATGGAGTGAAAAACACATTTTTTCATCTTTGGGCAAGAATAACTTTGTTATTTCACCAAGAAACAGTTGAAATTTTTCAATAAAACATGTAGAAAATTTTATTCTGAACAAATCAATGTAAATTGAGTACACAGAAAGCGAATAGTTTTTGAGAAAACCAGTGTCAAATGCAAAAAATGGAGTGAAAAAACACATTTTTTTATCTTAGTTTTTCCGGTTAATTTTACTTTGTACTCTTATGAATAAAAATTCATTTAATCAAACATCTATTCGCTTTCTGTGTACTTAATTTACACCGGTTTGTTCAGAATAAAATTTTCTACATGTTTTATTGAAAAATTTTAACTGTTTCTTGGTGAAATAACAAAGTTATTCTTGCCCAAAGATGAAAAAATGTGTTTTTCACTCGATTTTTTGCATTTGACACCGGTTTTCTTAAAACTATTTAACTTACAGTTCTGGGACCTGTTTTATTTAATTTATCAGATCAAAAACCATAAAAAATGATTGAATTCGCCCCTTAAGCTACCTTACCAGAATTCCAGGAAGACCTCATTTCACCTGTTGAGCTGAAATCCAGGCGAAACTTTCGCTTGCCGTAACTCAGAAACGAAGCATTTCCGAACCCATGTTTTTATAAACTTTTTTCATTATTTTTACATGTACAATGAGCTCCTAAAGTTTCTGCATATTTTCGTGAATCACCCTGTATACAGTCCAGCCTCTCTTAGTTTGCTCCTAATGTAAACAAATAATGATGTCACTGAGCATCCGCATTTTATCAAAATGTGTACACGCTGATTAAAAAGTAACAACAAAATACTTTCAAAATATTTAAATACTTAATGAAATTTTTAGGCCTATATCATATCATGACCGATGTTTTTAGTACTTTAAGTGCTTATAATTTTAAAAATAGTTAACTTAATAAGAATACGACATCCGTAAATTCGTAGACTCTAGTGTGCACCCTGTAGTAGGTGGCTTTTGTTTGTTGACAGTCGGAGAAAACTAACAACGGCTCATCTGTAGGAAGGAAAGTATTGTTTTCATGTCGATCACTACAAATACATTCTTCACCCGAATATACACCTAAACAGACCCCTTCAACTCACACAAACATGTTTTTGGCGATTGGTCTGTGTGTGTGTGTGTGTGTGCGCGCGCACGTGAACAGAATATCTCAAGAACGGAACATCGTACAAGTTTGAAACTTGAAACTTAAGTTACATACCACTACTGAACCCGACACAAACATTTTCATCAAAATCGGTCTACTGGAAGTAGTAGTTTATTCGTGTAATTTTTCACTTTTTTGGGATTTTTTCAACAACTGGTCCTACGATTTTTTCTAAAATTGCCGTGTTTACTAAATTTTTTATGCTCTACAAGATAGGGTAGGCGCCATGTTTGCTGAAATTCTTGGTGAGGCTGTTTTTACAAAAAAAAATTGATTTTCTAAGATAACAGCTTTAATATGCATTTTAGCGCAAAAATTTATGTAATAAAAGTTGTAGAGAATTTAAAATCCTACAACTTTTAATTCAAACATTTTTTTGCCTAACGTTTAGTTTAGTGGCAATTAGCAAACTAGACTCTGTAGAGAAAAATGCTCTAAATAAAAATTGTAGATCTTTTAATTTCCTATAACTTTAATTATATACACTTTTGTCGTAAAATGCATACTAAGGCCGAAATCTAAAAAAAATCGATTTTTCACACATTTTCGTGAGAAAAAAGAATCGCTAATTACCCGTAAACTAAGCGTTATACAAAAAAATGTTTGAATTAAAAGTTGTCAAATTTTAAATTCTCTACATTTATTATATAAAGTTTTGCGCTAGAATGCATATTAAAGCCACAGTCTTATAAAACAATTTTTTTATGTGAAAACAGCCTCACCAAGAATTTAAGCAAACATGGCGCCTACCCTATCTTGTAGAGCATAAAAAATTTAGCAAACCAGGCGATTTTAAAAAAATTGTAGGACCAGTTGTTGAGAAAATTGCAAAAAGTGAAAAATTCCACGAATAAACTACTACTTCCGGTTGACCCATTTTGATGAAAATGTTCGTGTTGGGTCCGGTAGTGGTATGTAACTTAAGTTTCAAGTTTTAAATTCGTACGAAGTTCCGTTCTTGAGATATTCTGTTCACACACACACGTACACACAGACTAATAGCTAAAAAGTTGTTTTTTGGGTTCAGGGGTCCTGAAAACATGTAGATCCGGTGAAGAGTGTATTTGTTAAAATCTACATGAAAGCAATACTTTCCTTCCTACATATTCATATAGACAAGAGAAAGTAAAAATTGTTTATTTTCCTTTAAAATTAATATCACATGTGTTTCACAAATGGGCTAATTAACCCCGTTCTGTTTAATGCGTTTCTTCACAAAAATCTACTAGATAAGTTGCAAAAGATTATCTTAAATAAAACATATTTTTACCTTCTCGTGTGTATATAAATATATAGAAAGGAAAGTATTGTTTTCATGTCAATTTTTCAAAATCGAGTTTTCACTGGATCTACACGTTTTTAGACCCCCTCAACCCAAAAAACATGTTTTTAGCATTTGTTCTGTGTGTGTGTGAACAGAATATCACAAGAACGGAACATTGTATGAACTTGAAACTTGAAACTTAAGTTAGACACCACTACTGAACCCGACACAAACATTTCCATCAAAATTAGCCAACCAAAAATAGTAGTTTATTCGTGTAATTTTTCACTTTTTTGCGATTTTCTCAAAAACGGCTCCTACGATTTTTTTTAAAAATCGGCTCATTTACTAATTTTTTTTATGCTCTACAAGATAGAGTAGATGTCATGTCTGCTGAAGTTCTTGAGAAAGTTGTTTTTTTGTGAAAAAATTGTTTTTTTAAGATTGCTGCTTTAATATGCATTTTAGCGTGAAAATATAAATATATAATAAAAGTTGTAGAGGATTTAAAATCGTACAACTTTTATTTCAAACATTTTTTTGTATAACGCTTAGTTTAAGCGGTAAGTAGCGATTTGCTGTTTTTTTCTCACGAAAACTTGTAAAAAATCGATTTTTTCAAGATTTCAGTTTTAGCATGCATTTTACGACAAAAGTGTATAATCACATTTATAGGAAATTAAATGGACTACAACTTATATTTAAAGCATTTGTCTCTGCAGAGCCTAGTTTAGCGTGAAAGAGTGATTTTCCGTATTTTTAAGCCAAACTGAGGTTGATTTTCATTTTGCGCCTTTCACTCATGATTAAAGTAAGGTTATGTTTATTGAGGTTAGTTTTTTGTTTATGTCTAATGTTTTATTACTAATGTTAGGTTATATTGTTAATTATTTGCATTGGCAAGAGAAATTTGTGTGAGTGTTTCACACCAGATTTTTTACAAGTACTTTGGCAGTGTGCATCGCTTATAAACATGTAATAACAAATAGCTTTTCTGTTAGAAGCTTCATCATAAACATTTTTACAACCTGAAGAAGCTGTGTGTGCACACTGTGAAAGTACTGTACTAGTAAGAAAACAATACATTAATTTATGGATTGTGCTGCTACGATGCTAACTATTATTGAGGGGGTCTAGTATCAAAATCAGCCGCATCCACTTCATAAAATCTTTCAAGAAAGCAAAAAAAAATGATTTTAATCAACAGTACTTATATAGTACTATCTTGTTAAAAAAGAGCAGATGCTCTTAAAGCTTCTTCTAAATATGTTCTCCTCCTTTTCCTCCTCCTCCTCCTCCTCCTTCTTCTTCTTCTTCTTTTTCCTCTTCTTCTTCTTCTTCTTCTTCGTGGAGTGGTAAGCCGGTAAATGTATTTTCAAATATTAATATTTTGTTTTTTATGTATGTACAAAAAAACTTTGTATAGTGAAAATATTGTGTAAAAGGAAAAGTGAGGTGACAGTGTGTTGGGGGCGAGTAGTCTAAGGGGTGGTGGGAGAGGGGTGTGCGTGAGTAGTCCTACTTCAGCTATTCTCTCTCTAGTTCACTTATAACATTAGTGTATTCAAGTGATTAAATAGTTAGTTATTGAAGTGAAATGTTATTCTACACAAATTTTATAATCTATCTTTGTTGTTCTATCTATCGTTTACTTAATTGCTATTTATCGGATTTTAATTTCTAATCTAGTGTCTTATATTATTGAAAGCTGTTTACTTTCTCGTTTATTTGGTTCAGTTCTGAGTTCATATAAAATGAGTGAAAATAGGGGAAAAAATAAAGTCGGCAAAACAAGGTCAAGTAAAATACCTTACCAATTTACCTTTGAATCAAAGTTTGATTCAAACGATTGACAAAGGGAGATGCAGTCTTCATAAAATATTCTACAACTTTCATTATCATTACCTGAAGAAGCGGTGCGCACCGCGAAAGTACTTCTAAGAAGGATTTTGAAAGCAGTATGAAGTAAATTGGAAGGTTTTTACTTTCTCTTGCCTATATGAATAACGGGTGATTCAAAAAGAGCGCCGGTTTTTAAACGGCTGGTAAATTTTTGTTTATCGGTTGGCAACATTGTTAGACCTCATTTCTATTTCGGAGAACATTCCAATTGACGATTCAGTTGTAGTTTCTCTTGTTCGCAGTGTAGTACTCTCGCAGTCTGTGTCTAACCATGGAGAAGTTTACTATTGCACAACGAGTGTTAATCGTCAAAACATTTTACCAGAGTGGAGAGAGTTATGCGGCTACTGTCAGGCGACTTCGCGGTACTCTAGGACGTAATGAAGCACCGAATGAATCCACAGTTCGCAGGCTCATGAAAAAGTTTATTGAGACGGGTTCAACAGTCGACCTTAAAAGTTCTGGACGTCGTCGTTCTGGCCGAACTGAGCAGAACGTTGCGTTGGTTCGTGACAGTGTGGCTGTTAGCCCAGCAAAATCAATACGTCGCCGTTCTCAACAATTGGGTTTACGATGTTCTTCTGTATGGAGAATTCTTCGGTACGATCTCCAATATCACCCGTATAAAATTCATTTGACGCAACATTTGAAAGTGGCAGACCACCAGAAGAGACGACAGTTTGTTGACTGGGTATTGAGAAAACGGCAGGATGATGACACCTTCGCAAACAAAATTTACGCCTTGTGACTTTCATCTTTGGGGTCATCTGAAGTCATTGGTGTATGCCAATAAACCCCGAAACATCAATGACTTGAAGGAGGAAATTCGACGGGTTATCGGGCAAATGGAAGTCGAAACTTGTCGTGCAGTAATATCCAATTTCATGGACAGAGTTGATGCGTGCCAGCGCAGTAGAGGAGGACACATGCATGACATCATTTTTCATACATGAAATTGGAAGGTAAGATGAACTTGTTGATGTATTTATTTTCAGTTTTTCAATAAAATAAATCTCTTAATTTGATATATCAAAACCGGCGCTCTTTTTGAATCACCCTATATATAGGAAGGAAAGTATTGTTTTCATGTCGATTTTAAGAAATCGAGTTTTCACCGGATCTATATGTTTTCAGACCCCCTGAACCCAAAAAACATGTTTTTAGCGATTGGTCTGTGTGTGTGTATACAAAATATCTCAAGAACGGAACATCTTACGAACTTGAAACTTTTTACTTTTTTACTTTACAACCAGGGCGTTCAGGCTTCTGCAGCCCCTCCTCACCGCGACCTAAAAGATCTTTTGTGATTGCCCCTATTCCTTATTTATGCAAGACCCACACTTTCAATAAAGCGCAGGATCTGCCTAGGATCTAGTGCACTTACCTGAGAAGGTGTTAACACGTCCTTACCCATCAGCGCTCTTCTTTTGCAGCCAACCACCTTGCAACTGCATAAAATATGCTCAGCCTTCTCTTCTGCCTCATGACAGAATCTACACAGGCTCTCTTCAGCAACTCCTATCTTGGATAAATGATACCCAAGATTACAATGACCAGTCATCAGGCCCACTACCCTCCTCAAGTCCTGTCTTCCTAGTCTATTATATATCCCAGCCTTTCTGCTGGAATAGGCAATGAATTTCTTTGCCTGTTCACAGCCTGGCACCTTCTCCCAATAGGAGGTTTTAGCCTCCTCTTCCCAGGCCCTAACTATACCTCTATAATAGCCCTCACCAATTCCACAGAATGGCTCTGGGCCTATGAAGTGAGAGGCTGCACCTTTCTTTGCTAAGGCATCCGCTCTCTCATTTCCAGTCACTCCCTGGTGCCCTGGCACCCAACGCAGCGTCACCACGTTACGCTTGGCCACGGCATTCAAAATTTCCCGACAATCATAGGTCAATCGCGACTCAAAAGTACAAGACCTCAAAGCCTTGATGGCCGCCTGACTATCGGACAAAATATAAATGTGCGACCCACTGAGGCGCCTTTCAATACACCTCTCCGCACAGACCTTAATGGCCAATATTTCAGCTTGGAAGATGGTTATGTTACACCCAAGGGCCAGGGAAATCTTTCCCCCGGCCCCCCAGGCCCCCAATCCCGCTCTTCCGCTCATCACTGAGCCGTCAGTATACCAAACGGTAGCCCCTTCCGGTATCACTGGCTGTCCCTCCGCCCACTCCTGACGATCAAAAATTTCCACCCTCAGTGTGTCGGAGAAGTCGTACGCTCTGTTCATACGGTCCCGAGGACCACCTACCACACCCATCCCCTCAATCTCTTTGAAGATCTCGGTGTGGCCCATCTCCCCTGATGGGACCCCAATCTTGCCCTCCAGCCTAAAGGCAGTTCTTATCGCCTCCTTCTTCACTTGAATATGAAGAGGAGGCAAATCAAACATCGCCTCCATAGCAGCCGTTGGACAAGTGCACATTGCACCACATATCCCTAGGCAGGCCAGTCTCTGCACCTTCATCAGCCGATCCTGCGCCGTCCTCAGATCTGTTCTTGGCCACCATACAAAAGCTGCGTACGTGACAATTGGCAAAATGATGCTCACATAAGCCTATTTTACCATACGAGGCCTAAGCCCCCAAGTCTTCCCAAACAGACTCTTACATATCCATAAGGCCTTTGTAGCCTTCTCAACGGTCCTGGACATGTGGCCTTTCCAAGTTAGGCCACTATCCAGGACAACCCCCAGATACTTTACCTCAGGGGAGTAGTTTAAATCCACTCCTTCCAGAGTCAAAGCATCCAGGGCAATCTTACTTTTCCTCGTAAAAGGAACAACAACCACTTTTTCCGGGTTAATACGCAGCCCCTCCTGTCCACACCAGGTGTGAACTAGATTAAGGGCTCCCTGCATACGCTCCCGGATAGTTGTCGTATACTTTCCTCTGACCAGGATCACCAGGTCATCAGCATAACTGACCACCTCGAACCCCTCCTCCGTCAGCTTAATGAGCAGCTCATCAATGACCAGTGACCACAGGAGGGGTGACAACACCCCACCCTGCGGACAGCCCCTTCTCGCCCCACCAGTCACCGACATGCCCCCCAAGCGAGTCCGTATCTCCCTATTCCTAAGAACGGACCCAACCCATTTAATCACACTAGATTGAACACCCTTCTTCCTTGCAGCCTTCTCAATTGATGTAAACAGGGTGTTATTAAACGCCCCTTCCACATCTAAAAAGGCACACAGGGCCATCTCCTTGTCCCTTATGCTTCCTTCAATCCTTGTAACCACATCATGAAGGGCTGTTATCGTAGACTTCCCAGTCTGGTAGGCATGCTGACACCCATGAAGGGGCCTTTCATGTAAGGCCCCACCCCTGATGTGTCTGTCCACCACTTTTTCCATAACTTTGAGCACAAAGGATCAAGCTGATCGGTCTATACGACTTAGGCTCAAGTGGGGGTTTCCCAGCCTTTGGTATAAAGACCACCTCAGTTTCCCTCCAGCTCTTCGGTACATATCCAAGTGCACAACTGGCCCTAAAGATATGTAGCAAATAACTAATAAGCTTGTTGCCCCCATTTTGCAGCATAGCAGGGAAAATCCCATCAGGGGCAGCCGATTTGTAGGGTTTAAACATACCCACAGCCCACGTGACTTTAGCAAACGTGAAGACCTTACAAGCCTCCCTTCTCGCTAAAGCCACTTCTCTACCATGACCGCCCAAATTCACCCTCTCACACTCATCCGGGCGGTCCTCTAATGAGCCGGGAAAGTGTGTTTCTAACAGCACCTTAACCGTTTGCTCCATACTTTCAGTCATAGTTCCATCCTCTCTCCTTAACTGTCCAATAGGATTTGAGTGGTCTTTGCTCAAAACCTTCCGAAGTCGTGCTACAGCAGGGGTCTCATTTACCCCCTCACAGAACGACCTCCAGGCTCTTCTCTTAGACCTCCTCAACTCTCTGTTATATTCAGTTAGAGCCACCTTGTATATGCTCCACTCACCATAACATTTGGCTCTATTAAACAGTTTCCTAGTCCTGGATTTCAACTCCTCCAGCCGACTATTCCACCATGGCACACTTCTTACCATATTTCGTCTTTTTTCAGGACAATTATCACAAAAAGCCTTATTAAGACGCTCCCTTAACTTGTCTGCCACCCTTTCTAGTTCTGTCACCGACCTAGGGGTAACCCAGACGTCCTCCATCTCAGACTGCACCTGTTCCCTGAAGCCCTTCCAGTCCGTCAACTTCGGTACCCTCATTCTTTCACTCTTCCCGACCCCCAGGCACATATTAAATTCAACATACCTGTGGTCAGAAAGAGATGCCTTTTCAGAGACTCTCCAGTCTCTAATCTCATACCTCGTGAGCTCGCTCGTGATGGTAAGGTCCAAAACCTCCCTTCTCCCAGCGGTCACAAAGGTAGGCTCATCACCTCTATTACTTAAATATAAGTCATTACTAATTAAATATTCAAGTAGGCACTCACCTCTCCTATTGGTGTTGGTAGATCCCCAAATGGTATGGTGTGCATTTGAGTCACATCCAACCACCAACTCCTGGCCTCGTCTCCGGCATCCTTCCACCAACCGACGAAACTCCATAGGGGGTATCTCACTGCTATCCCCCGGGAAGTAGGCGGAGGCAATAACTGCCTCTTTCCTCCTACTCCTCTTCTGCATCTCCACGGAGATAGCTACAAGGTCCCTAGTAACACACAAAGGGAAGCACTTTATATCATTTCTGATCACTATACATGATCTAGGGTAAGATATACTAGAATCATATATCAACTTACCATTTATGGAGAAGAGTCCGCAGATACGTCCACCTCTGCTCCATGGTTCCTGGACTAACGCCATTTCCAGCGACTCCCTGCAGAACTTTTCACCCAGCGCCGCTGAAGCCGCCTTGGAATGGTGAAGGTTCACCTGGACGACCTTGCTATTCATTGTCGCCTGTGTTTCCCATGGGCCTTCCTTTCCTGCTTTTGCAGGAACCTTGGCCCATGAGCTCTCCTACTTGGCTGGAGCACGTGCCGCCCCGTCCCCGACGGACCGGCAACGGGATCGCCACCCCTCCGCCCACCATCAGAATGTAGTGAAGGACCCTTTCCTTCCTTCTTCGGAGGCCGCGTCCTCCTCTGCGGTGGCTTACCCACCACCCGAGGCGACTCCTTCTTCTCCTGGGGCACCTCTTCCCCTTCTTGAGATGGACTCGTCTCCACCAGAGTCGAACTCATCTCCTCTAGTGGCGGCTCATCCACCTCTTCTTCATCCATAGAAGACGGGGCCTCCTCCCTAGCCCCCCCTTCCTTTGCTGCTTTCTTCTTGGGTTCATCAGGACCCTTCCTCTCCTCCGTCCCTTGATCCGCCTCTTCCTTTGCAGCATCACCACCTTCCTTCAACTTAGGTCCCTTTGGCCTCAGCCGTATCTGACCGAACTTATAGTCAACCTCCGGATCCCTCCGGAGCCTGACCGCCGACCGGTCATCCACCGCCAATGTCAACTGAACCATGAGGTTGTTTTCCAACCTCTGCAGAACCTTCCACTGGTCCACCAGTAGATCACGGTTCTGGTTAGCCAGCAACCTGAGGATCCTCTCCGACTTATCCTCCTTGCTGTTGGGGAAATACCCCACCACAACCACAGGCCGGGGCAAGTCCTTCTCCCCCACCACCTTCAGCCTTGCCCCCTTCCATGGCTGCAATGATCCCCCTATACTCCTGACCCATTCTGCCGTCCCCTCATCTTTGCAGGTCAGGACAAGGTATCCCGGCTTGAAGGTTGAGCTCACGAACTTAGGAGAAATCTCCCCTTCAGCCGCAAGTCCCTCCACCCTCACCAGCACTGCCTCCTCCGTGGCCTTTAACTGTTCCCTGGAAAGAAGCACCCCCGGGTAGCCGACGGCCAGGATACCAACCCTGGTGCCGGCAGCCACCCGGCCGTACCCCACGCCAGGACCAGCCACACCTTTCTCCCCAGTTAGAGGACCTCTTGCCCTTTTCTTGGGATGACTCTGAGTCTTCTCGGGAGTCGACTTATCCGACCTCCGCCTCTTAAAGGGTTGTTCACCCTTCCTCGGAGGCAAAGGCCGAAGGGCTTTCTCCCTTGCTTCCTCATATGGTATCCCCTTCGCTAGATACCATCGTAGGCGCTTCCTGGCAGCCCCACTCAGCCTCGCACTCTTATCCTTCTGAGAGTGCTCCTCAGACTGTACAGATGTCTCTCCCTCCACCTTAGGGAGCTCACCATCCTTCTCTGACGTCCCCTCCAGAGAACCCAGGCGCTCAGGTGTTGCCACCCTCCCCTGTTGTTCCCCCTGGTCGTCACCAATATCCATGGGACTTATCGTCCCAGAGATTTTTTCCGGCCCCCCGAAGCTGGTTGGGCCTCCCTTTGGGGACATTCATCCCCTTGTTTTTCATAATTTTTATTTGACGGATCCATTCGGTTCCCACGAGCAGCTAGGGAAGTAATCAGTCCGCCCCTGCATAGCCCCGCGTACAGGGGTAAGGCAAAATTACTGTAGGAGCGAGCCAAGTATCCTACAGGCACCGTTAGAGACACTGATTAAATGCCCCAGTGCCATCCACCCTTCGGCACGGTAAACGCCTGACACCACTGGGTTGGGCAAAAGCTACAGTAGGAGAAGTTGCCTCTAGCACGGATAGAAAAAGTGCTAGAGGCCAGGGACAAGGATCAGGATAGACAGACAGAAGCCCAGCATCTCAGCTCACCTCGGCGGGACCAGAGCATGGCTGAACAGTAGCCCTAAGATGCCGAGGAGTTTCCAGAGGCACGGGCACGAAGAACTGCTACAGAAAGTAAGGGAGCAGGTGTGCTCTCTTGGACGTGATGCTTCGGCACATGCAAGCCAGCCGAACACTGACTTACTACGCCTCCAACTTGAAACTTGAAACTTAAGTTACATACCACTACCGGACTCGACACGAACATTTTCATCAAAATCAGTCAACCGGAAGTAGTAGTTTATTTGTATAATTTTTCACTTTTTTGCAATTTTCTCAAAAACTGGTCCTACGATTTTTTTTAATATCGCCTGGTTTACTCAATTTTTTATTCTCTACAAGATAAGGTAGGTGTCATGTTTGCTAAAATTCTTGGTGAGGCTGTTTTTATGTAAAAAAATTGTTTTTTTAAGATTGCGGCTTTATTATGCTTTTAACTGCAAAAATGTATATAATAAAAGTTGTACAGAATTTAAAATTCTACAACTTTTATTTCAAACAATTTTTTGTATAATGCTTAGTTTAGCGGTTATTAGCGATTTT
Organism: Catonia carolina; assembly: GCA_035578175.1. Classification (NCBI taxonomy): domain Eukaryota; kingdom Metazoa; phylum Arthropoda; class Insecta; order Hemiptera; family Achilidae; genus Catonia; species Catonia carolina. Next base: position 3,337,670 of record JAQMRL010000027.1, read on the forward strand.
CTGTTTTTTTCTCACGAAATTGTGAAAAATTGATTTTTTAAAGATTTCGGCCTTAGTATGCATTTTACGGCAAAAGTGTATATAATAAAATTTATAGAAAATTAAAAGATCTACAACTTTCATTTCAAGCATTTTTCTCTACAGAGCCTAGTTTAGCGTGAAAGAGTGATTTTCTGTATTTTTAAGCCAAACTGAGTTCGATTTTCATTTTGCGTCTTTCATTCATGATTAAAATAAGGTTATGTTTATTGAGGTTAGTTTTGTTGTTTATTTCTAATGTTTTATCACTAATGTTAGGTTTATTGTTAATTATTTGCATTGGCAAGAGAAAGTTGTGTGAGTGTTTCACACCAAATTTTTTATATAAACATAAAAAGCAATATATTAATGTGATGCTAACTAATAATTTGAACAATTATATTTTCAAATATATTTATTACCGGATACCATTCCCACAATGTATTGAGTTTAGTGCAAAATTAAGGAATGAAAAAATGGTTTAGTTTGGGATACGATCTGATTTCGCCAGCCCTCGACTGACTTGATAAAAACTTACAGTTTAATGATGTGTTTTGTTACAGCGGAACATGCAAGAACTGTAAAAACTCTTTACAGTCGGGGAGGCTGAGTCGTGATGAATTTGAAAAATTACGCTCGTCATTTGTGAACCCACTGATAGTAGGAAAAGATATATTTCTTAAATCGACACCCGACGAATTGAACCGGTTTCAAAGATTTCTCGAAGACACATCACCATACGATTATGTTCTCGATGGACTGAACATCGCTTATTCCGTCGGATTTAAGAACCATACCAATGACACTTTTGCAAAGGCTGTAAGTACTACTTGTTGTTGTTACTTTCTCTTGCCTATAAGAATATATAGGAAGGAAAGTATTGTTTTCTTGTCGAGTTTTCACCGGATCTACTCATTTTCAGACCTCAAGTTTGTCCCCTGAACCCCAAAAAACATGTTTTTAGCGATTGGTCTGTGTGTGTGTGTGTGTGTACACAAAATATCTCAAGAACGGAACATCGTACGATCTTGAAACTTAGAACTTAAGCTACATACCACTACCGGACCCGACACGAACATTTTCATCAAAATCTGTCAACCGGAAGTAGTAGTTTATTCGTGTAATTTTTCACTTTTTTGCGATTTTCTCAAAAACTGGTCCTACGATTTTTTTGTAAAATCGCTGTATTTACTAAATTTTTTATGCTCTACAAGATGGGTAGGCATCATGTTTGCTGAAATTCTTGGTGATGCTGTTTTCACGTAAAAACATAGTTTTTTTTAAGATTGCGGCTTTAATATGCATTTTGGCATAACAATGTACATAACGAAAAATGTAGAGAATTAAAAACCCCACAACTTTTATTTCAAACATTTTTTTTGTATAACACTTAGTTTAGCAGTAATTAGCAATTTTTGTTTTTTCTCACGAAAACGTGTGAAAATCAATTTTTTTAAGATTTCGGCCTTAGTATGCATTTTACGACAGAAGTGTATATAATGAAATTTATAGGAAATTAAAAGATCTACAACTTTTATTTAGAGCATTTTTCTCTACAGACTCTAGTTTAGCATGAAAGAGTGATTTTCCGTATTTTGAAGCCAAACTAAGGTTGATTTTCATTTTGCGTCTTTCACTCATGATTAAAATAAGGTTATGTTTATTGAGGTTAGTTTGTTGTTTATTTCTAATGTTTTATTACTAATTTTAGGTTTATTGTTAATTATTTGCATTGGCAAGAGAAAGTTGTGTGAGTGTTTTACACCAGATTTTTGTTGTTGTTATTGTTTAGGTGATCACCTGACGAATTGGCTGGATCAAACCTCTAAACGAGGAATCAGGTGGTTTACAATTGAATTGCCTTACTTACCTTGTGGCCGTACACCCTGCACCCTCCACCATCTGACTGTACAATGAAATGGGCGATAACTGTGACTACTGTATTTTGTCAAGGGTGATGAGCTCCCCCCCCCCACCCACTTTATAGCTAGCCAATCACTTGCCACCAACTACACCAATACTTGCTCCTCTTCTAGCTCTATCAAATATTTGGTCTTTCAATAACAATTATAACCTACAAACATGCAATCAGCTGATTATATTATTAAGTATTGCATGTTAACGACCTCTATAATCGATGTGTTCACTACAAGATGCAAGACATGTGTTCACTACTGCGGCTCTTATATGGATGCGCGCATAATGTTTGTCGCATACAATGTGGCAACGGTGGCAAACGTTGTGATTGGTCTAAACAAAAGTGTGCCACTGCCACAGCAGAGCTCATCAACCGTGAAAAGCATATTAGTGTGTTTTACACGTATATGTCTTCTGTTGTTAAATGGTTCATTCATAAAATTGGTTGACCATGTTAATGAGAAACACAATTATTTGTAGTAGTGCTAATAATTTAACACTCCACCTCCTATCTGTGCCTATTATGGGGATAGTCTCGCTTATAAACTGAATATCCGTACTTAACGATTCATTAAGTACACTGAAATCCACTAATGGATACATTAATATGTATCTCTGATTATTTTAAAGAAATTAATTATTTCATAGTAACCAGAGAGAGATACTGATATGTAATGATGAGATAGATGAACCTCAGTGGGGGCTGCTGCTAGCGTAGTACGTACATTTCTAAAAACATCCAGCAGTGTATAGTTTATTTTTTGCTTCTTCTTTACAACACTTGTTGTTTAGGTGGTCATCAGCCTGTAGGCTGGTTTGAACATGTATAGGTTTTACTAAGTAACAACGAGGAGTCAGGTGGGATTTACTAGTGCCACAACTCACTGAGTGGAAAAGTTCGCTTATCAGCATGCCAGGCCCACTCTGCAAATGACACCTTCACTTTATTCACCACACAATCCACACTGTATAATGAAATTCATTACTTTCAGAGGAGGAGATAACTCTGATAAGTGTCACAGTGCACCTCTACCTCTTCTGTTCTTAAATGATTCACTCATTTAATTGGGTGACCATGTGTTGATAAGAAACACAACTATTTATTTTAGCCCTGCAACTAACAGATTGAGTGTAAATAATTTGACACTCCACCTGTCGTCTGTTATGGGCAGTTACAACACTTAATAATATTTAAAATAACATTCCGTTCCACACTTGGAATAGTTTTAGTTTTAGCCTGCTTTCCAACGGTCCACATAATAAACTTATAATACATGGATAGATAACTAATTAATTTTATAACAACATTACAACAGAACAACGAATAAAATGTGAAGAATTAAAACGAAAAGAAACTGAATGAGTTTTAACGAATTAAAATACTTTCATCTGTATAAATGTAGCGTAAAACGTAAAAACAAAATAGCCAAATCAAAACGATATTTCGTGGACCATTCGTCATGTAATAAAATAAGAAGAACTGTGTATTCCAATGAACTACGTGTGTCGGTATGTTTTTGGGATTGTAATATTGAAACTGGGCATGCATGGCAGTAGATTGTTCCCCTCTTACACTTTGTATCAAACAACCATTCATTTTGTGACTAACCATCAGTACCTATTGTTACCGGTTTTTAGAAATTTTAAAGTTGATAGATTTTAAGAGATGGTTGATCTGCAAAGAATGGAGAATAGAGGAGGACAGAGGACAGAGGACAGAGGACAAGGACAGGTTGGTTTGAGTTGAAGCGAGGATAGTGTTAGTGTTGTTCAATCGAAATGAATGTACAACAGCCAACGTAATATTAAAATATATTGTGACAATATCGAAGAAGGGTAGAAGGGCATGGTTCGCGTACTTCATTCATAAAATAACGGTAAAGAGTAGATAATAGAGTGGAAAAGTAACAATAGGGCAATAGTAACAATAAAAGTATACCTATTTATAAAAGGTTATTGTTTTGCAACTATTTATGAAAAGGTCGGTTGATTACCTGCAACACTTTCTATTTACAATAGATCTATTGTTGACTGGTTTACAATAGTTAAGACTTTTCCAGTAAAAAGGGTTTTTTGTACTTTATTATTTTTGTGGAATTTCTCTGCCACTCTGGAATTATCTTTTTGATCGAATTTGTGTATCCTTCGAGAAACCTCTTTCATCTAGCCTATATAAAGGGAGCGCCCTGGGTGCGGTCGAGAGTCAGTATTCATTTGATCTTTGACGTGTGTTAGAAGGTAACTCCGTTAGAACAGGTCAACGGGTTTCAGTCGTATTGTATTTGTGCATATTGTATTCAGTTTAATTGTGAATGTGCATTCTATATAATTTTGTTTGTAAGTAGTATTAAGTAATTTAATGTATTACTTCATTGTAATTAGTTTATTATCTATTTTGTAAATCTTTTAGTGTAATAAATACACAATATGTATCTGCCCATAACAGTCAGGTGGAGTGTCAAATTAATTACACTCTATCTGTTAGTTGCAGGGCTTAAATAAATAGTTGTGTTTCTTATCATCACATGGTCACCCAATTATAGATAACTGAATCATTTAAGAGCAGAAGAGGCAGAGGTGTACAGAGGTGTGACACTAATCACAGTTATCTCCTCACAAAGTAATGCATTTTATAATACAGTGTGGATTGTGTGATGAATGAAGTGAAGGTGTCATTTGCAGAGTGGGCCCGGCATGCTTATAAGCGTACTTTTCCACTCAGTCAGTTGTGGCAATGGTAAACCACGTGACTCCTCGTTTTACTTAGTGAAACCTCTACAGGTTCAAACCAGCCTACAGGCTGATCACCTAAACAACAACAAAATACTTGTAATTGTAAACTTTAGTGTATTAATTATTTAATTAGCTAGATCCCAAAACGGACCTTAGCAATAAGTGTCACAATATTTAGATGGCGTATATAATAGTAAGCTTTGCAGATGATAATTTTGTACTGCTATTCTTGGAAAACGAGAATAGTTTCCAGGTTGATAACACTGAATTGAATTTTTTACTTTCTCTTGCCTATATGAATATAACAGAAGGAAAATATTGTTTTCATGTCGATTTTTTCACCGGATCTATACATTTTCAGACCCCCTGAACCCAAAAAACATGTTTTTAGCGATTGGTCTGTGTGTGTGTATACAAAATATCTCAAGAACGGAACATCTTACGAACTTGAAACTTGAAACTTAAGTTACGTACCACTACCGGACCTGACACGAACATTTTCATCAAAATCTGTCAACCGGAAGTAGTAGTTTATTCGTGTAATTTTTCACTTTTTTGCGATTTTCTCAAAAACTGGTCCTACAATTTTTTTAAAATCGCCTGATTTACTAATTTTTTTTATGCTCTACAAGATAGGGTAGGCGCCATGTTTGCTGAAATTCTTGGTGAGTTCGTTTTCACATATAAACGTTATTTTTTTTAGATTACAGCTTTATTATGCATTTTAGCGCAAAAATTTATATAAAACAAGTTGTAGAGAATTTAAAATCCTACAACTTTTATTTCAAGCATTTTTTTTATAACGCTTAGTTTAGCGGTAATTAGCTATTTTCTGTTTTTTCTCATGAAAACGTGTGAAAAATCGATTTTTTAAGATTTCGGCCTTAGTATGCATTTTATGACATAAGTGTATATAATCAAATTTATAGAAAACTAAAAGTTCTACAACTTTTATTTATAGCATTTGTCTCTACAGAGCCTAGTTTAGCATGAAAGTGATTTTCCATATTTTTAAGCCAAACAGGTCGATTTTCATTTTCCATCTTTCACTTATGATTAAAATAAGGTTATGTTTTTTGAGGTTAGTTTTTTGTTCATTTCTAATGTTTTATTACTAATGTTAGGTTATATTGTTTAAATTTTTGCATTGGCAAGAGAAAGTTGTGTGAGTGTTTCACACCAGATTTTTTTAACAACAAATGACGAATAAATGCGGAATTTTATCATAGCAGTACGTTTCCCTTGCCATGTTTCACCATATCTTACATTTTTGATTGATTTTTCCAGTTGAAGACTGTAGTGAAGTTTCTGGTGGATGGAGGCAAGAAAGTGATGGTGCTGGGTAGAAGCCACATGAAGAACTGGCCGACATCACACATCGATTACATTAACACAAATGCTCACTTGTTCCTCGCCGAAAACATGTGAGTTTCTTTCTTTCATTGCTCCGCTTTGCTCTCTTGTTAATGTTAAAATTACGTTAATTTTTTACTTTCTCTTGCCTATATGAATATATAGAAAGGAAAGTATTGTTTTCATGTCGATTTTAACAAATACACTCTTCACCGGATCTACACGTTTTCAGACCCCCTCAACCCACACAAACATGTTTTTAGCGATTGGTCTGTGTGTATACAAAATATCTCAAGAACGGAACATTGTACGAACTTAAAACTTGAAACTTAAGTTACATACCACTACCGGACCCGACATGAACATTTTCATCAAAATCAGTCAACCGGAAGTAGTAGTTTATTCGTATAATTTTTCACTTTTTTGTGATTTTCTCAAAAACTGGTCTTTGATTTTTTTAAAACCGCTTGGTTTACTTAATTTTTTATTGTCTGCAAAGTAGGGTAGGTGTCATGTTTGCTGAAATTATGGTGAGGCTGTTTTTACGTAAAAGTGTTTTTTTAAGATTATGGCTTTAATATGTATTGTAGCGCAAAAATTTATATAATAAAAATTGTAGAAAATTTAAAATCCAGTATTCTTTGTGCGAATGGGTCCACGATACTATTTGTTCAAGGCTGTTGAGCTCTGAACGTATGTATGCATTGCCCCCCTCCCACCCACCCAACTTTATAGCTAGGCAATCACTTGCCAGCAATGTTGCTCTGTTAAATAATTTGTCAGCCATTTTTTTGGTCTTTCAATAACAATTATAACCTATAAACATACAATCAGGTGATTATATTATATGCTAGTATTGCATGTTAATGCGCTCTATAATCGATGTGTTCAGTATGTGAGATGCAAGACGAGAGTGAACTATTGCTGTGGCTCTTATACGCATGCGCGCGTAATGTTTGTCAGGTACAATCGGGGACAACGGGGGGTGGCAAACGCTTTCTGATTGGTCTAAACAAAAGTGTGCAACAGACAGACAGCAGAGCTCATCAACCGTGAAAAGCATATAAGTAAAATATTAAAAACTGAAACTAATTGTTTATAGTCCATCTACTGTCTCAAGAGTAGTCCACGTGAGGCAAGCACCTATACGTTGCCCTAAATGAAAGTTTTACACTAGTTGGGGTGTATCATCTACCTCTCCGCTGGACAATTTTCTTGCACTTTGTTCCGTCATAAAAATATCTACATCCGCTAAAATAAACATTATCCTTTAAGTGTTTTTGATTATACCGTTCTGATTACTTGTAATTACTGTAGTTTCATAAAGACGTTAATTATTTTAAACATTACATTGAACAAAACAATTTTTTTCTACTTTTTAATGTTTACCGCTTTTATGTTTCAAAAACTCAACACATTCACTATCACGCATGTTAACAAAACACAGCTTACAAAACTTTTCAACTTGAGTCTACGAAAAAAATCAAAACGACCCGATACAATACCAAAAGATAGGCCTAACTGATGAAACTAAAAATGAGTTCAACATGAGCAAGTGAAAACAGTTGTATTTAACTAGTAACTAGTAGTCACATACTACGGAATATAGTTTACTCTCCTGTTATAATTCAAGTGCATTAGTCTCATATTACTTGTGACCAAAAATAAAATAAAACAGTTTACGCCTCTATACGCCTAAAAACCTACTTATCATAAATAATAATGTAATAATAGAAAATAATGTAACAAAAAAAAAACAATTTAAGAGAGCAATAGTAAAATTTCAGTTATTAATGGTAAACTAATGTTCGATTTATAATACATTTTCTAACAAAATGAACTCAACGGGTTTTTATTTTATTAAGCTTAGAGCGAATCAGTGTTGTATGGAAGTTTGTTTGTTGATGATGCATGGTGTGGGTATTTTAAATTAATGGGCATGCTCAGTTGTATTGGTGGTTGCGTACCTCGGAGTACTCTTAGCGTAGACAGACTCTACAGATGATTGAATGAATTTCTTGTGTAAAATTTTAATAATTCGTCTCAATTTTCAATATTTTGTGTACTCTGGTGGTGGTTTCACTGAATAAAAGTGAAGGTGAGTAAAGTAATTTTTCAAGTCTATTTTATATAATGAATTTATATAATAAATTTCACTAACCTTCTTTTTAGACTGCGTCAACTTTTATTATTCACTTCCACGTGTTTTGGTGGATCCACCATCATCAGAGTACAGGTCATTTGTTTTTGGAAGAAGCTTGTGAGGGGAGGGTGAGTAGGTAGAGTAGGGATAGCTTCAACGGGACAGGTGTTGTCTCCTTCTCACTTAATGATCATTCCCTCTCTTTCTAACTGTATACTACTCTGTTAAACTACTAAGCTAGACTAAAAACTAATACGGAACGGAAGAGTAGGCCTACTCACCAAATAATTCACAAGGTGTCAAACCCACTTAATTCACTATCACTCGATGTATTCATTTCGTTGTCGCTGCCGTTATCTTCATCACTACTGTTGTTGATATTAATTATAAATTCTTCTGTTAAGTTGTCAATAGCTGGTTCCATAGACAAATAATCTTGCTCGAGTTTTTTTACGTGTTCACAACAGGAAGTCCATTCATCCTTAGTCATAGAATTAAACTTTTCCTCAACTAAACGCATAGCCTCATCTATGTGAAATGTAACATTTTTTACTGCTACGTAATTTTTCACACAACTCCATATCAATTCGATAGGATTTAGGTCTGGACTATAAGGAGGCAATCTAAGGACGTTATGACCATATTGTTCTAGAATTGTATCGATTTTATATTTCTTAAATTGTTCTTTATTTACCTTTATAATAGCGTACAGTTCTGGTTTTAACATTGCCTCATTAAATGGTAAACTGTGTTCAATTAACCAGTTAATCATAACAGCTTTTTTCAAAGAAGAATTTGGTGATGGGTTTGCACTAGTACATTATGGTACGGTGCGTTGTCTAACACCAAGACTGAATTTTTCGGAAGTTTGGGAATTAGTTTTTCAGTCAACCACTTTTTATAATTTTGAAAGTTCATGTCGTCGTGATAATCTCTCGTTTTCTTACAAGACTTATAAACTAAAGCTGCACCATCAACAAATCCATCTTCACCCCCAGCATGCAAAACAATTGCTCGTTGGCCTTTAGAAATCGGTTTTGAAATACCTGATTCCGTGTCATCTGACCATGCACGGGGCAGTGTGTGCGAAGCATGCACATACGTTTCATCGCTGTAAATTATTGGTCGTCCTTCCCATCTGTAATGTCTCATGTCCCTGATACCACTCTTTTCAATTAGTAATTTTCTGTTGTCTTTTGCCTTTCTCCATCTGAATCCCATATCTTTAATAATTTTCCACAGCGACCATTTACTTCCTTTGAAATTAATTTTCTCCCGCAAAACGGGGAGTAACGAATTCAAAGTTGGCCATTCAGCGTTTGTTTTATGAAAATTATATATTGTTCTTCTCACAACACACTTATCAAAATCGTCCACTTCACTCTTCACTTTCCTTCTCATTCTTTTCTTATTCGGTGTTCTGATTAGCACATCAGGGTTTTTTCTTTTTTCTTTCAAAATTCTTTGAATTATTGTACTACGCGAAATCCCCATAGCTCTGGCTACACGATTTTGTACATCAGTCAGTAAAATTGGTCCGTTTTGTTCAGCTTCTTTTTTCATAAAATTGTATACATTGACTATATACTCCCTAGCCTGACCGCGTATTACCTGCCTTTTCCGTATTACACTAGCACTCGTGCTCAAATTTTCACCACTACAACACGGTTCCATTTTAATAACTATATAAATAAAAAATAGAAACTAAACTAAGAATAGATACAAAAAATTAATATAAACAAAACCAAACAGCAAAAGAGTAAAAATAATAGGTACATAAACCAGTAGGCCTAATACCGAATGCACGAGTTGAAGACTTGTGAAGGGAATAGAAAAAATACATAAAATTAGAACATACAGTCAATGTTTTTAGGATTTATAGTAAACGTAGGCTCTTAACACTGCTAGCACTAAGGAGAGACTAATCACTCCCTTCTATGTGCTTCCCCCACCACTAAAAAGAACAGCTCAGCGGCAGGGCAGAGAGCGTTGGTGGGGCAGCTTCTAGCTAGAACAAATGACCTGTAGTAAATAACGTATAATTGAAACTAAAAACTTTATTTATTAAAAATCTATAGAAGTTGATACATCTTCAGTCATTTGTAAAAAACTGACTTAAAATTAATTTATTTTAATTGATCCCTTCTCATATTTACTGTAGATAGCAGCAGCAGCAGTCAATATCACTTCTTCATAATTCCTAAATTTGACCTGTTCATTCAAAATGTCCTGCTTTTGCTCTTTTAAATATTTATAAATGTGGAACATCTAATATTTTTTTCACTGTTCTATACAACAGTGTAATATAGAAAATAAAAATAAAATTTAAAAAAATATTAGATGTTCCACATTTATAAATATTTAAAAGAGCAAAAGCAGGACATTTTGAATGAACAGGTCAAATTTAGGAATTATGAAGAAGTGATATTGACTGCTGCTGCTGCTATCTACAGTAAATATGAGAAGGGATAAATTAATAGAAATTAATTTTAAATCAGTTTTATACAAGTGACTGAAGAGGTATCATCTTCTATAGATTTTTAATGAATAAAGTTTTTAGTTTCAATTATATGTCATTTACTACTCTGATGATGGTGGATCCACCCACCGAAACACGTGGAAGTGAATAATAAAAGTTGACGCAGTTAAAAAGGAAGGTTAGTGAAATTTATTACATAAAATAGACTTAATTTCAAACTGCAGGATGCATTATAAAGATTTATTTTTTTAATTTCAAGTGTATAGTTGTATGAATTGGCGGTTTTTGTTTTTGTTTAACATCCAACTGTTCAGCAATTACTGTTAATGCAGACGGTGAAGGATGAAATGATTTTTGTAACGTATGAAAATATGCCATGCCTATATGGGATTCGAACCCAAGACCGCATGGTGAGAAGCGAGCACGTTACCAACTACGCCAATGCGGCTGGCGTGTTTTGAATTGTTTTTGAATTGAATTTGTTTTGAATTGAAATGTTTTTGAATTGGCAGGGTGTTTTGTTTCAGGTCTGAAGACGACCCTTATCTGTTGTATGCGACATTGTACAGTGGAATGAACACGTGCTTCGTATCACGTGACCTGATGAGGAGTCACAAGTACCTGTTGAGTCTGCACGACCCGCAGCTCAACGATCTCTTCTGGAGATGGCAGTGTCAGCATCAACACACACTCATACACATCAATTTGAATGACGGCCGTGTCTTCTTAAAGGTGAACGTCACTTCATTCATCATTCATTTTCATCTCTTGCTTCTGTCGGCTTACCACTAGAGTCTGTCTACGCTAAAAGTACTCCAACGTAGGCAATAGTGATGTGACGCTCATGAGCGAGTCGCACAAAAGAACTAGCTCCTCCTCTTTTAACTGAGGTGGTGAGCTACTACCACCTCTTTCATTTTCAACGACCAGCACACTGAGCGTTTCTCCACACGCAGCACGTTCTTCGCCAGAGCTGACTTGTACATCCCCTCCCCTCCACGACTAAACCACTTTTCTCTCTTAGTCGCCACATCATAGCAAGTGCTACTTATACCTAAACGCTGCATGGAAAGTATACATTTCGTATCAAACTCTGCCACTGTTTGTGAGGGTGCGGAGAGGGGGTCATTATTCTTTCATACTATACTACAACAACCCTTAGACAAGTGGTTGTAAAATACCATTGTACAATTTTACCACGTGCATACGAAACAAAGATAGACACGTGACAAAAATTTGTTTGTGGAAAGAAATGCATGAACCTTCAGGTTGACGCATCCGCAAACACAATGTGCTGTGTGCGAAGGAGTGAACGAAAGTCACCCTCGGCTCAACTCACTGTCTGTTTATTCACATAGCTCAGCTCAGTGCTGTCGTATTAGAATCTAGAATCTACTAGCTCACTGCCACAGTTCACTCCGTCTCATCGTTCAATTGTACGGTGGCACGCCCTGTGCCGTTCACTCAAGTGTGCGGAGCGGGGTGTGCTAGCTCACCTATTTCACTGTGCCACCGTCCCATGACTAGTAGGCAACCAGCAACACAAGTGAGCATGCGTATTAATTAATAATACGCACACCATGATCAAAAATAAAATTCCATACTACACTAGTTATTCGCTCTAAGCCTAATATAATAAAAACACGTTCAATTCATTTGCTAGAAAATATTTCATAAATCAAACATTTGTTTACCATTATTAACTAAAATTTTTACTATTGTTACTCTTACATTGTTATTTTTTGTTACATTTTTTACAATTATTACATTATTATTTATGACTAGTAGGTTTTTATTATACTCAGTTTTTGGTCACAAGTAATGAAAGACTAATGCGCTTGAATTATAACTGGAGAGTAAACAATTCCAGTGATTCATTGTTTATCGTTTCAGATTGTTTATTTCGTATCATTAAAATTAATGTCTGTGACTAGTTTAGTACAACTGTTTGCATTTGCTCGTGTTTAACTCATTGTTAGTTTCATCAGTTATCTTTTGGAATTGTATCGGTTCGTTTCGATTTTCTTCATAGACTGAAGTTGAAAAGTTTTGTAAGCTGTGTTTTGTTAACATGCATGATAGTGAGTGTGTTGAATTTTTGAAACATAAAAGTGGTAAACATTAAAAAGTAGACAAAAATTGTTTTGTTAAATGTAATGGTTAAAATAATTAATTAAGGAGTCTTTATGAAACTACAATAAATTACAAGTAATCTGAACGGTATAATTGAAAACGCTTTAAAGGGTAATGTTAATTTTAGCTGGATGTAGATATTTTTATGATGGAAGATAATTGTTAGACGGAGAGGTAGATACGCACCAAATAGAGTAAAACTTTTGTTTACAACCTATAGGAGGCGCTTGCCTCGCGCGCGCGGAGTACTCTTACAGTAGACAGACTATAGGGAGTGTCCCTATAGTCTGTCTACTGTAAGAGTACTCCACGCGAGGCAAACACCTCCTATAGGTTGTAAACAAAAGTTTTACACTAGTTACCGCGTCTATCTACCTCTCCGTCTAACAATTATCTTCCATCATAAAAATATCTACATCCAGATAAACTTAACATTATCCTTTAAAGCGATTGTTGTTTCATAAAGACTCCTTAATTAATTATTTTAACCATTACATTTGAAAAAATAATTTTTTTCTACTTTTTAATGTTTATCGCTTTCATGTTTCAGAAACTCAACACATTCACTACCACGCATGTTAACAAAACAGAGCTTACAAAACTTTTCAACTTCAGTCTATGAAGAAAATCGAAATGAACCGATACAATTCGAAAAGATAACTGATAAAACTAAAAATGAGTTAAACACGGGGAAGTGCAAACAGTTGTATTAAACTAGTCACAGACATTAATTATTTTAATGATATTAAATAAACAATCTGAAATGATAAACAACGAATTACTGGAATTGTTTACTCTCCTGTTATAATTGAAGCCCATTAGTCTCATATTACTTGTGACCAAAAATAAAATAAAACTGAGTCTATAATAAAAACCTACTAATCATAAATATTAAGGTAATAATAGTAAATAATGTAACTAAAAATAAGAATAGTAAAATTTTTAGTTATTAATGGTAAACTAATGTTCGACTTATAAAACATTTTCTTCATTCAAAAATAAATCTTTATAATGCATCCTGCAGTTTTAAATATTTCTATTTCATATAATGAATTAATACATTAATTTCACTAACCTTCTTTTTAAACTGCGTCACCTTTATTTTAATTTTACTTACACGTGTTTTGGTGGATCCACCGAAACACGTGTAAGTAAAATTAAAATAAAGGTGACGCAGTTTAAAAAGAAGGTTAGTGAAATTAATGTATTAATTCATTATATGAAATAGAAACATTTTCTAACGAATGAATTGTACGTGTTTTTATTATATTAAGGTTAGAGCGAATAATTAGTGTTGTATGGTTTTTTTTCTCATGCTGTGCGTATTTTAAATTAATACGCATGCTCACTTGTGTTGGTGGTTGCCTACGTCGGAGTACTCTTAGTGGCGTAGACAGACTCTACACTTTCTCTTGCCCTATTTGAATTTATATAATTGATGTTGTTTACGTAAACAGCCGAAAGGCTGGTTTGAACCACTAGAGGTTTTACTAAGTAAAAACGAGAAGTAAGATGGTTTACCATTGCCTTTCTCACTGATTTGGAAGAGTATGCTTATCAGCATGCCAGGCCCTCCGAAAAGCACCCATATTCCACCCTATAAAATGACACCTTCGCTTCATTCATCACAGGGTCTGGGTGTATAGTAAAATTCATTACTCTTTGAGGAGATAACTGTGACTAGTGTCACCTAACACACCTCTACCTCTTCTGTTGTTAAATAGTTCAGTCATATAATTGGCTGACTATGTGATAAAAAACAGAACTATTTTATGTAGCCCTGGCTGGAACCAACAGATCACGTGCAATTAATTTAACACTTCACCTGCCCGTTATGGCCATGTGTATAGTTAGCAACAAAATTATCGTTTTCATGTCAATTTTTCAAAATCGAGTTTTCACTGGATAAAAACGTTTTCAGGACCCCTGAATCCAAAAAACATGTTTCTAGCGATTGGTCTGTATGCGTGAACTAAATGTCTCAAGATCGGAACTTCATATGAACTGGAAACTTGAAACTGAAGTTAGGTACTGTCATGTCAGGTCCTCTAGGACCTGACATGAATATTTTCATCAAAGTTGGTCAACCAGAAGTAGCAGTTTATTTGTGTAATTTTTCACTTTTTTGTAATTTTTTTTAAACCGCCTCATTTACTACATTTTTATACTCTAAAAGATAGGGTTAGTGTTATGTCTCCTGAAATTCTTGTGGTAAAAAGTGTTTTTTTTTTAAAATTTATGGCCTTTAATATGAATTCTAGGGCAAGAGTGTATTTAAAAAAAAAGTTGTAGAAAATGTAAAATCATACTACTCTTAAGCATTTTTCTCTGCAAAGCTTTAGCTTAGTTTAGATACAGTTGCTAATTTTCCACATTTTTGAATTGTACAAAGGTTGATTTTCATTTTGCATCGTTTACTCATCAGTAAACATACTAGTTATAATGTTCATTATTTACATTGGCTGGGGAAAGTCGTGTGGACATGTTTCACACCATATTTTCACTTTCTCTTGTCTATATGAATATATAGGAAGGAAAGTATTGTTTACATGTCGATTTTAACAAATACACTCTTCACCAAATCTACACGTTTTCAGACCCCCTCAACCCACACAAACATGTTTTTACCGATTGGTCTGTGTGTGTGTGTGTGTGAACAGAATATCTCAAGAACAGAACATCGTACGAACTTGCAACTTAAGTTTCATACCACTACCGGACCCGACTTTTATTTCAAACAATTTTTTGTATAATGCTTAGTTTAGCGGTAATTAGCGATTTTCTGTTTTTTTCTCACGAAAATGTGTGAAAAATTGATTTTTAAAGATTTCAGCCTTAGTATGCATTTAACGACAAAAGTTTATTTAATCAAATTTATAGAAAATTAAAATATCTACAACTTTTATTTAGAGCATTTTTCTCTGCAGAGCCTAGTTTTGCGTGAAAGAGTGATTTTCCGTATTTTTGAGCCAAACTGATGTTAATTTTCATTTTCCGTCTTTCACTCATGATTCAAGTAAGGTTATGTTTTTTGAGTTTCGCTTTTCGTTTATTACTAATGTTAGGTTATATTGGTCATTATTTGAATTGGCAAGAGAAAGTTGTGTGAGTTCTTATGACCTGTAATATTGCCCGTAGCTTAATTACATGACTACAAATTTTTGATTTACTGTAATTACGAATGAAT
The DNA here is from genome assembly GCA_035578175.1 of Catonia carolina. Lineage (NCBI taxonomy): Eukaryota > Metazoa > Arthropoda > Insecta > Hemiptera > Achilidae > Catonia > Catonia carolina. The sequence goes on from JAQMRL010000027.1 coordinate 3,353,633, forward strand.
TTTTTACTTTCTGTTGCGTATATGAATATATAGGAAGGAAAGTATTGTTTTCATGCCGATTTTTCAAAATCGAGTTTTCATCGGATCTATACGTTTTCAGACCCCCTGAACCCAAAAAACATGTTTTTAGCGATTGGTCTGTGTGTCTGTGTGTGAACAGAATATCTCAAGAACGGCAACATCGTACGAACTTGAAACTTAAGTTACATACCACTACTGGACCCGACACAAACATTTTCATCAAAATCGGTCAACCGGAAGTAGTAATTAATTCGTATAATTTTTCACTTTTTTGCGATTTTCTCAAAAACTGGTCCTACGATTTTTTTAAAAATCCCCTGGTTTACTCAATTTTTTATTCTCTACAATATAGGGTAGGCGCCATGTTTGCTGAAATTCTGCGGGAGGCTGTTTTTACGTAAAAACATTTTCTTTTTATGATTGCGGCTTTAATATGCATTTTAGCGCAAAACGTTATATAATAAAAGTTGTAGAGAATGTAAAATTCTACAACTTTTATTCCAAACATTTTTTTGTATAACGCTTAGTTTAGCGGTAATTAGCAATTTTCTGTTTTTTTCTCACGAAAACGTGTGAAAAATCTATTTTTTAAGATTTCGGCCTTAGAATGCATTTTACGACAAAAGTGTATAAAATAAAATTTATAGGAAATTAAGAGATCTAAAACTTTTATTTTAAGCATTTTTTTGTACAGTGCCTAGTTTAGCGTGTCGAAGCGATTTTCCGTATTTTTAAGCTAAACTGAGGTCGATTTTAATTTTGCGTATTTCACTAATGTTTTTTGAGGTTAGTTTTTTGTTCATTTCTAATGTTTTAATACTAATGTTAGGTTTATTGTTAATTATTTGCATTGGCAAGAGAAAGTTGTGTGAGTGTTTCTTACCAGATTTTTACCATTGCTGTCATCGGCGTTTTCATTATCAGTCTCTCTAGTATCTACCTTACTGTTTTCTTTTTTTAGCGGGTGTCAACAAAACTGTTAAAGAATAGCTTATTCACGTCTTTAATTTCCTTCTTTATTTTTCGAATTGTTGAAAGAGAAACATCACAGTAGTTAGCTGCTCGCTCACAGCTTTTGTTAAAAAACACGGGTAGGCATTTTTGTTTAGCTTCAACTTCACAACATTTTATTACATTGCGTTCAGCACTGTGAATAGTTTGACCACGTTTATGAGAAACCAACATTTGTGTTTACGGTAACAAACAGTTATATACGTACAGTTAATTAACTAAAGGTTCCGCGATATACTGTACAGTTGAGCCGTTGTTAGTTAGCTCCTCCTCCTCCTAGTGTCTGTCAACAAAGAAAAGCCACCTACTACAGGGTGCACGCTACACTCCACCACTTTACGGATGTCGTATTCCTATTAAGTTAACTATGTTTTAAATTATAAGTACTTAAAGTACTTCAAACATCAGTCATGATATGATGTAGGCGTAACAATTTCATTTATAAAAATACTTTTAAAAGTATTTAGTATTTAAATACTTTTGAAAGTATTTTGTTGTTACTTTTTTTATCAGCGAGTAGACATTTTAATATAATGCGCATGCTCAGTGACGTCATTATTTGTTTACATTAGGAGCAAACTAACAGAGGCTGGACTATATACTCTGGGTATAGTGTAAGTTGTTATGTTTGTCGTAGTGAAATTAGAGCAGTCATGGGCATGCACATTGATGCATGCCCAATGTTTCTCGACGCAAACAAGGGCAAACTTGTGGCTCAAGTGACCTCAAGTGCACCTTTTAGTGTAAATGATATTTAGTTGGCTGTGATAATAGTTTGATAAGTTGTTGTAAATGTTATTTATTCAGACTGTGATATTAGATTTTAGTTTGTGTTTATATGTTTATCCTGTAAGTATTTAGTATAAATTTTCTTTTTTATCTAAATTTTATTTATTTATTTCTGTGCCCTAGAGGTAAAAGGTGTTAACTCCTATTTTGGTAAAATTGAATTGACACTGCCTTCAAAACCGATAAGAAATGCTCTATTTAATTCACACATTGTTAACTTCTACCTGCCGGTCTAAAATTTTAAAAGGTTACATTAACCGTATTAACTTTAAAATTTATGGTCAGAACATTTTTGTTTTCTACTCAATTGAAAATATATAAAGATTTCAAATCTTTGAATGGGTCGGTGAACAGCTAAAGATTTCTAAATTTTTGAAAACCGTGAAATACATCAGAAACAAAGAAAACTTGCGCAAAATAGCGCCACTTAGTTTTTCTGGGGAATCTTAAAAAATCTTGTTTATAGAAAACCATTAATTACGCTTTATTAGCTGAGTTAACAAGCGATTTGGATGGCCAGTGGTGAGTGGTACTCTTTACACCCTTCTGTAGAATAACAGGCGTTGATAACCGTCCTGGTTTTTCACCCAATAAAAAAAAAGTCGTTTCTATTTACTAAGTTTTATTTAAAAAAAATGAAAATTGATGCAGTTTACTTATTTATTATTATTATTAGTCGTAAAGCTGCCAAAGTGGAAGACGCTAAGTAAATCTGGTTTGTTTTTGGGATTTCTTGTCCTTTTTATCCGCTCACCAGTTTTTCATTCTTTGTGAGAATTCCGCTTTTCTCTGTTCACTCCATTTTGTTCTGGTTCTTGGAGCTTTTGTCTCTGGTTTAACCTCCCATTTTTTAACTTTTGTTCTAAAATTGTCTCTTATGAGAATTTCTTCTTTGGTGATTTTGGCCAATTCTAAATCTTTTTTAACACTTTGTATCCATTCCCCCCCCCCCCCATTAACAAGCGATGATACATATTTTACTATTCCCTTTGTGAGTCTATTGTCAGGAAGCCTCATTATGTGGCCATAAAATTGAAGGCGTCTTTTCCTCATGTCTGTCTCTATGTTGGAATATTCTTCAATTTTAGACGTTCTCTGTAATATGTACCCGTTTTCGGTCCATCTAGGTCCAAGAATTTTTCTATTTTTCTTTCTTACTTCTTTAAGCCTTCCATGTCTGTTTTCCTGTTAAGTGTCAAGGTCTCACTGGCATATAAAATTGTTGGTTTGATTACTGTATTGTAATGTTCAATTTTGGCATTTAAAGATAAACATTTTTTATTATAAAGGTTTTGCACCAATCCTAGGCCTCTACGAGCTTTTTGTATTCTCTCCTGTTGTGAATATTTTTGAAAAATAACTTCTCCTAGATATTTAAAGTATGGTACCCTGTTAATTTCTCCATGTTTGGTTTGCAATTTTGAAATTTCTAAATTTTCAGTAGTAAACACTGTTTTTTCGAATGATATCTGGAAGCCAACTCTTTCTGCGCATTCCTTTAAAGTTTCTATCTGTTTTATTGCCATTTCACTAGAATCTGCCATTATTGCGAGATCGTCTGCAAAGGCTAAATAGGAGATTTGTAAATTGTCTTTCTTGGTCCCCAGTGAGATTGGTTTCCAGTTATCTTCCTCTTTAAGTTTCTTCTCACATTCTTCCATGACCCTATCTAGAACTATGTTAAATAGCAAAGGTGACAACCCATCACCTTGTCTAACCCCAGTTCTTATCTCAAATGATTTTGAAAGTTTTCCCCTGAATTTCACTTTGGATCTTGTATTTGTTAATGTCTGTTCTATGATTTTCCTAGTCTTCCATTCCAGTCCTTTTTCTTCAAGAATTTTAAATAGTGTGGGTCTGTGGATTGAGTCATAGGCCTTTTTGAAGTCAACAAAAACATATACTGTAGGTTTTCTTCGCATCTTTCTTAACCTTGTGATTAATTTTAAATTTTTATTATTTTATATATTTTTTATTTATTATTATTATTATTATTATTATTATTACAAAGGTTGTGTTTTTGTTTGTTGCAGCAACCTGTGATGTACCTGCAGAGGGCGCAGTACTTAAAAGAGAAGTCCGTTTGGCACGTGCCATATCATATGCCTGAAGATGCCAACACTCCCGGCCATAAAAAGTTCACTATGAAAACATGGTTGTGTATTCCTAACTTATGATGGTTATACCACAACAACGACTAGTTTTTTAACATCTCTGTATCATAAAATAAAATGAAACGTTTCAAAATATTTTCTTTTGTTGGGTTTTGTGCGAGGGTGGTATCATGATCGTGAATAAAAGTAGTGTACTCCGGTAGGCGTACGCAGCAAGAATTTAGGGGAACGAAGGGTAATGGTGGGTGAACTCATAACTAAAAATCTGGTGTGAAACACTCACACAACTTTCTCTTGCCAATGCAAATAATTAACAATAAACCTAACATTAGTAATAAAACAGTACAAATAAAGAAAACACTAACCTCAATAAACATAACCTAATTTTAATCATATATTATGAAAGACGCAAAATGGAAATCGACCTCAGTTTGGCTTAAAAATACAGAAAATCGCTCTTTCATGCTAAACTAGGCTCTGTAGAGAAAAATTCTTTAAGTAAAAGTTGTAGATCTTTTGATTTCCTATAAATTTGATTATATACCTTTGTCGTAAAATGCATTCTAAGGCCGAAATCTTAAAAAAATCGATTTTTCACACGTTATCATGAGAAAAAAACAGAAAATTGCTAATTACCGCTAAACTAAGCGTTATACAAAAAAAATGTTTGAAATAAAAGTTGTAGAATTTTAAATTCCCTACATTTTTTATTTTATAAATTTTTGCGATATAATGCATATTACAAAAACAATTAAAGCTGTAATCTTAAAAAAACACTTTTCATGTAAAAACAGCCTCACCAAGATTTTCAGCAAACATGGCGCCTACCCATCTTGTAGAGAATGAAAAATTGAGTAAATGAGGCGATTTTTAAAAAAATCGTCGGACCAGTTTTTGAGAAAATCGCAAAAAAGTGAAAAATTACACGAATAAACTACTACTTCCGGTTGACCGATTTTGATGAAAATGTTCGTGTCGGGTCCGGTAGTGGTATGTAACTTAAGTTTCAAGTTTTGAGTTCGTACGATGTTTCGTTCTTGAGATACTCTGTTCACACACACACACAGACCAATCGCTAAAAACATGTTTTGTTGGGTTCAGGGGGTCTGAAAACGTATAGATCCGGTGAAAACTCGATTTCAAAAAATCGACATGAAAACAATACTTTCCTTCCTATATATTCATATAGGCAAGAGAAAGTAAAAATCTGAAGAATTACTTGATCAGTGAAACTTTTTATAGCGTAGAAGAATTTCTTTGTTGATAGTAGTGATGTCCCAGAATTTCCAAAAATTAAACAAAACTATTTTGAATCCGGCCACTCAAATATCTTTATTCAGATTTCGTTTATAAATATTTTAAAACTTTTTCAAATTATTAAAATTGTTAAAATAGTTAAAACTTTTAAAATGTTTTTTTAAAAATTCTTAAAACTTTATCACACCAATCTTCTAAAATTATACACTTTTCTTTTCGACAATATTATTTCTTACTTATAAAACATATATTTTTTCCTTTTTAAAAATTGTAAATTCGTTTCTACCTCTTTAAAAATCTTAAAAAGGAAGGAATTCAACAATCCTTTTTTTGTCATCAAGAAAAAAAAAGAATGTTCTTTTTATCTCCTTTAAATTTTCTTTAAATTATTTTATGTTCTTTTTATTTTTCACATCTGACGGTAGTAAATCATCTGTTATTTATTTATGTTTACGTTATGTTATCGTTATGTTTACGTTACGTATGAAAGTATTCAGTTTGTCCTATGAGTGTACTATGTTTAAATGTAATTGTGTGTGTATAAATGTTTTCTTACATTACAGTGATACATTGTGTGATTCTTATATTATTTCAGATGTTGTAACTGACATGTCCTATACTCCTCCTGGACGCAAAAAAAAAAAAATAAATCAACTCCAAAGGCACTGCAATATGGAGAGGGGCAGAATTTTGTTGTTGAATTGAAGGTGTCAAACCAGTTGTTTAATAATTTAACTCTTACAGTGCCAGCGTCTTATTATTAGGGCGTTAGCAGTTTTACCAAAAAATGCTGGCGTCATCCTCAACTAAAAAATTAATAGAATTTTTTTTTCACTCAATTTTTAAAATCAAAAATTAAAAATAATCAATAAGAATAAGAAATGTAGATTGAAAAAATAGATGTAGAGTTTTTACTTTTGCCTATATGAATATATAGGAAGGAAAGTATTGTTCTCATGTCGATTTTTCAAAATCGAATTTTCATCGGATCTATACGTTTTCAGACCCCCTGAACCCAAAAAACATGTTTTTAGCGATTGGTCTGTGTGTGTGTGAACAGAATATCTCAAGAACGGAACAACGTACGAACTTGAAACTTGAAACTTAAGTTACATACCACTACCGGACCCGACACGAACATTTTCATCAAAATTGGTCAACCGGAAGTAGTAGTCTATTTGTATAATTTTTCACTTTTTTGTGATTTTCTCAAAAACTGGTCCTACGATTTTTTTTAAAGTCGCCTCATTTACTCTTTTTTTTATTACATTAGTACATCATTTTCCGTTTTTCATTGTATTTACGTTGTTTATACATTTAAGTTATTTTATTCATGTTTATTGATCAATATTTTTTAATATTACTATCAATATATATATATTCTGTACCTTAAAATGTATACATACATCGAAATAACACGATATAAACTAACAAATTTGCGGGAAAGTGAGGTTATGTATGTTATCAATAAACATGAATAAAAATAACGTAACTCTAAAAACAACGTAAATTCTATGAAAAACGTAAAATGACATACTAATGTAATGACGTCACGGCGTATAATGGTTTGATGTTAATGACGTCTTACAAGCGGCCTCAAAACCTAACATAAACATACTCAACATAAGCTCATTTAAAATTAGCTCATTAAGAGTTAGCTCTTCCAAATTATCTCATTAAGAGTAGGTTATCGGTTGTTATGTGCAAATATAAACGCCCGTAACAATCGATAACCTAATCAAGATTAGCTCATTAAGAGTAGGTTATCTGTTGTTATAGGCGTTTATAGTTCCACATAACAACCGATAACCTATTCAACATTTTCTCATTAAGAGTAGGTTATCGGTTGTTATAGGCGTTTATAGTTCCACATAACAACCGATAACCTATTCAACATTAGCTCATTAAGAGTAGGTTATCGGTAGTTATAGGCGTTTAAAGTTCCACATAACGACGGATAACATATTCAACATTTGCTCATTAAGAGTAGGTTATCGGTTTTATAGGCGTTTATAGTTCCACATAACAACCGATAACCTATTCAACATTAGCTCATTAAGAGTAGGTTATCGGTTGTTATAGGCGTTTATAGTTCCACGTAACAACCGATAACCTATTCAACATTAGCTCATTAAGAGTAGGTTATCGGTTGTTATAGGCGTTTATAGTTCCACATAACAACCGATAACCTATTCAACCTTTCCTCAATTAGAGTAGGTTATCGGTTGTTATAGGCGTTTATAGTTCCACGTAACAACCGATAACCTATTCAACATTTGCTCATTAAGAGTAGGTTATCGGTTGTTATAGGCGTTTATAGTTCCACATAACAACCGATAACCTATTCAACCTTTCCTCAATTAGAGTAGGTTATCGGTTGTTATAGGCGTTTATAGTTCCACGTAACAACCGATAACCTATTCAACATTTGCTCATTAAGAGTAGGTTATCGGTTGTTATAGGCGTTTATAGTTCCACATAACAACCGATAACCTATTCAACCTTTCCTCAATTAGAGTAGGTTATCGGTTGTTATAGGCGTTTATAGTTCCACGTAACAACCGATAACCTATTCAACATTTGCTCATTAAGAGTAGGTTATCGGTTGTTATAGGCGTTTATAGTTCCACATAACAACCGTTAACCTATTCAACATTAGCTCTTTAAGAGTAGGTTATCGGTAGTTATGCTATCGATGTCCAGTGGTGAAGTTCGTAAATGATATTTATAAACAAATAAATAAGTTTAACAACTTTCTTTCATTTTAAAATATATGTATATTTTAAAATTTCGATTAAAACCTTTTAAAAAACAATTAAAACTTTTAAAATCTTAACTTGAAAACTTCCTTATTAAAATAATTGTATATTAATTATTTGGTCTTTTTTTTTTTTTATAAAATCTGTAAATGCTTCTCTCCTTTTCAAAGATTTAAGATAGACTCAACTTTCAACAATCCTTTTTTAAAATTTTGGAATTTTAAATTTTCTTTTTTGTTTTTTTTTTGTTTTATTTATCTTACTTACATCTGGAAGCTGGAAATCATCTGTATTTATGTTGAGATGTAAATGTAACAAATGTAAATGTTGACATGTCTTGGTTATATCAGTTGTGTCAATTGTGTAGAGGGTATGTGTTTACGTGTGTGTTTATTGTAATTGTGTGTAAGGAATGATGTTTATATACTTGTCTCATAATCTATTACAATCTTCCCCCCCCCTGGGAAACATACACAAGCAAGAGGAATAAGGGGTGGGTGCTTAAATGTCGAAAACAAAAAAAAGATGAGTACGGAGCAGTTGTCGGCCTGAGACGGTAAGTTACGATCATTCGGGGCCCCTTTCATAACACATTCACACATCAAGTAACATCGGATACACCTTTAATACCAACATCACAAGCTCGAGAGTCGCGACGTACCTCACCTAATAATATTACTAATCTTGGTAATTTATGATACCTTTTTAAGATTAGAGATATGTTCTTTGGATATTTCTCCCCCGACAGTCTTACGGAGTAAGGCTGTAACAGGTGTAGAGAATCCAATTATATAAAATGGTTCCGACCACCGGTATGCCATTTTTGCACAAATATTTTTCTTTTTCGAACTTACGGGATGAGTTTTAAGTAAAACTTTATCTCCCACCGAAAATGGATTTGGATGGCGTGTAGCATTATATCTACGTGCCATATCATGATGAGACTTAATTAATTGCCGTCTAATTGTACTCATCATGTTGCTCGATCGTACGGGATTCCGATGAAGGATATCCTGAATATTCCACGCTCTATCCAAGGGCGTTTGGGCTTGAAAATTATGTAATATGTCAAAAGGACATGCACCGTGGGCAGTATGTTGTGCCATATTAAAGGCTAATTGAAACCAAAAGAGGGATTTATCCCATGTCGTTTGGGCAGTTGCGTGGTACGCGATAAGAATAGACCTAAGATTTCTATTCAGTCTTTCAGCATGAGATGGGCGTGGGTGGTAAGGAGATAGAGTGGTTCTTTTAATTCCTAAGGTAAAACAAAAGTTTTTAAACATTGTGGAGTTAAATGTTTTGGCATTATCCGTGACAATTAACCTCGGAATGGAGTAGTTCTGAAAGATACGTTTTAATTCATCTATAATAGAGGATGTATTAGTATTTTTTAATGGAGCTAACCAAGTAAATTTTGAAAAACTATCCACCACCACCAGAATATATTTATAATCTTGGTTAGTTTTTGGAAGACTACCAACGGTGTCAATAAATAACGTATCAAATGGTATTGTTGGAACTCTTGAACTAAGATTCCCCCATTTATAATTCATGCCAGGTTTGCTGCGTTGACAGATCATGCAAGCATTCACCTTTAAAGGAATTTCCTTATATATGTCAGGCCAATAAAAATGCTTTGTTATTTTATGTATAGTTTTGTCAATACCTAAATGTCCTCCTATTTCCGAATGATGAAAATATTTAAAGACTAAATCTTTTAAAGAATTGGGGAGAACAATTTTGATCGGATTATGATTTTTGTCTTGTAGACAGAGGATCCCTTTTGATAAACAAAATTTATTGTTCATTTGTTGTTTTTGTTTAAGGATAAAGGTATCCTGTTTTTGATGTTGTTTTATATCTGTAAAGGAAAGGGGAAACTGTGATAATAAGGCATTGATATACGATATCTCTTTTGCTGTATCTTCATTATTTAATTCATACATTCTCGATAATGCATCAGCCACATTATTATTTGAACCACGAATGTGATTAATTTTAAATTTAAAGACGGATAAGCGTAATAACCATCTAGCCAACCGACCTAATTGTTTTGGTCGTGAAAGAAGCCAGGCTAAAGCTTGGTTATCCGTTTCTAAAAGAAATTCACGGTGCGTTAGATAAGTTCTAAAGTGATCTGTCGCGAAAACAACTGCCAGACATTCACGTTCATATGCAGAAAATTTTCTTTCTGCTTCTGTCAATGTTTTAGAGGCGTATGCTATAGCTCTTCTGGACCCTTCATGTTCTTGGAGTAACACCGCCCCTATACCTGTATCTGACGCATCTGTTTGTAAAATGAATTCTTTAGAAAAGTCTGGTATGGAGAGAACTGGAGGATTAGCAATTGCTTGTTTAAGATCTTCGAACGCTTTTCTTTGTGAGTCTCCCCAAACAAACTGAGTATTTTTACGTCTTAATCTATTCAGGGGTTCGATCCTGTCAGCATAATTTTTAATAAATTTGGAAAAATAATTAATCATACCACAATACCGATGTACTTGTTTTACTGATGTAGGTTCCGGATATTCTAAAATTTTTTGTGTCCTCGTTGAATCTATAGAGACACCCTTGTATGACAACGTGTGTCCAAGAAATGGTATTTCATTTACAGCAAATGTCACCTTCTCAGGATTAATGGTGATACCAGCTTTTCTCAAGATCGACAACACTATTTTGATATGTTTTAAGTGTTCTGTAAAACTTTTGGAATATATTAAAATATCATCCATATAATTAAACACAAATTTATATTTAATATTTTTAAATATTTTATTCATAAGGCGAGTTAGAACTTGTGCGCCGGTCGACAAACCAAAAGGTAATCTTTCATATTCATACAATCCATCTGTAGTACAGAATGCAGTAATTTGACGAGATCTCTCTGTCAATGGGATTTGATGATACGCTTGTGCCAAATCTAATGTACTGAACCATCGTGCTTTGGAAAACCATTGGAAAGCGTGATTTATATTTGGTAAGGGTTGCGCTTCCGAGTCAATTATTAAGTTGACCGAACGATAATCTACAACCAAACGACTTGAACCATTTGGTTTCGGGATCAAAAAGGCCGGAGATGAATAAGGAGAAACACTCTCTCTAATTACCTTATCCTTTAATAGTTTATCGATTTGTTTTTTCATTTGGAATGTTTTTATTGGATTTAAAGGATAGGGCCTAGATTTTATAATTTCATTATTTTTAAGTTTGATATCATAGGTTAATTCATGAGTACAACCTAATTTAGCCGTAAGTACATCCGGAAATTCTTTACACAAATTATTTATTTTATTTTTAATGTATTCAGATTGCTCTATATTATTAATTTGATCTGGAAATATATTTATTAAATAAAATTTTTGATTCTTTAACCATTCAAAGGTTATTTCTGATTTTATAGCATTAAAAATAGCACGTGTTTTATGTAAAAAGTGCATACCCAGTATTATTTCATGGTGTATCTTTTTTAACACTTTGAAATTTATTTTCCATGATAGATTGTGTAGGTTAATTCGAACCCACACTTGTTTAGTAATTTCTAAAGGGAATTTGTCAGCTGTGAGGCAGATTGCGTTAAGTTTTTCCTCTTTTATGATTGCATTGTTATTTTTCAAAAGTACATACATTTTTTGGTTAATAATATTATGTGTAGAACCTGAATCAATAAGCGCGTTAAATATATTATTTTTAATTTTTATTTTTAAACCTTTCAATGTATTTTTATAAGTCAACCTTTGTTTTCCTATCTTTAAAAATTTACCCATCTCATGTTTACAAACACGAACCATATGAGTATGCTGCGCGTGTTTGTATCCGTTTAGTTTTTTGACATGTTTTTATTGTTTTTCTGTTGCCAAAGTCTACAATTTCGTTTAATGTGACCTGGTTTATTACAATAAAAACATTTTAATATTGTTTTTGATATTTGTGACCCAATGTTATCGGATGTCGTATTTTGTGATATGATTTGTTTACCTTGAAGAGGCATTGTGTTATTTATAGAGTTTAGTGCGCTTGTATCGTTCATTTTTGATGAACCTATCTCATGAAGAGTTCTAGCATAAACCCTCTCATATACATAAGCATCCAATTTATTAAAATCATGTAAGTTATTGGGTCTACCAATTATGCCTAAATGTGTAGCATATATTTCATTTAAACCAGTTAATATTATATTAATCAACTCACCTTCGGTGAGGTTAAGTCTTAATACATCATGATTTTCTAAAATTTCTCTTATGTATTCTGTCAAGGTTTCCATTTGTGACTGATTTCTGTATAATAATTTTAATTTTAATATCTCTTTCATTTTTGGTGTGATCAGTTTATTCACCAAATCTCGATGAAACTGATCAAAATTGTGGTTATTTCTAATGGAATTTTCAAAAATTTGTTCCGTAAAACCGGTCATAATGGAGTTAATAACACCAAGGGTAGATCTACTGCATAACGTTTCTGGATTTGTTTAATAATTTTGATATTTCTAACCAACGTATCAATATCACGTCCATCTGTGATAGTTAATTGTTTTAACTCGTTTTCAATTGGGTTTGCGATTTTTGTCCAATTAAAATTTAATTCACGTTGGACACACACAGGGTTATTGTGACCTATCGCATTTGGTATTAATATATCATGAACATCATTCCTAAAAACGGGACTTTGTATTACTCGATGATGTATCAAGCTAATTTGATCATCATTAACAATTTCTTGCCTTTGGTTAGGTACTGGGTTGTTATTTAAAGGTACCTCTTCGAAATTTAAATTTTGGTCAAGATTAGGTCTAATTTCGATATTGTGTAACTCATTAGCCTTCCAATTATCAAATTCCTGTTTTAAATTTTGAAAATCTACAACCTTATCTGGTTTATTCGCTAATATAAACAGTAAGAGTTTATTAAGACGGTCGTCAAAAACTTCAGCATTATATTTCTCTAGATCGTTTAAATTTTCTGTGTTTTGTAACCGCACAAAATAATTTTGACACTCAGTTAATTGTTTATTGAGGTCAAATCTACGTATTGCATTAATGTCAGTTTGTCGTCCGTTATCTATCAATTTTTGTAATCGTTGTTTTCTCTGTCCTATATGTCCGGTTGTTACGCTTTTTCGTAGTCTCAGTTGAAAGTTAAGGTTGTTGTCATCCAGTCTATTAGGGTCAATAAGTGGTGTTACTTGTTGTTCCATAATTTATATTCGGTAATTGTGTGTTTGACAAATGTGTGTAAGACGACTTACCAGATAACTGATGTATACCTTTTTCCAGATGTAAGGACGTTGTCTTTTTGGCCGAAATTGGAGTTAATTTGAAGTTGGAGGATTGTTGAAAGATTAGTGAAAGATAGGCGTTTACAATGATAATATTGTGTTCGGAAGTTTTATGTTGAAGTCTGTTTCTGCTGACGTTCTATGATGTCTTTGATTTCTGTTGTTGATTTCCTTTTAAATTTCTGATAATTTTTGTTAGATTTCTTCTTTCAGTTTTCCGTTTTTCCTTTCTCCTGTTGAAATTTCCCTTATATTTTTAGCTTTCCCGGTCGATGCACCATTTGCTATCGATGTCCAGTGGTGAAGTTCGTAAATGATATTTATAAACAAATAAATAAGTTTAACAACTTTCTTTCATTTTAAAATATATGTATATTTTAAAATTTCGATTAAAACCTTTTAAAAAACAATTAAAACTTTTAAAATCTTAACTTGAAAACTTCCTTATTAAAATAATTGTATATTAATTATTTGGTCTTTTTTTTTTTATAAAATCTGTAAATGCTTCTCTCCTTTTCAAAGATTTAAGATAGACTCAACTTTCAACAATCCTTTTTTAAAATTTTGGAATTTTAAATTTTCTTTTTTGTTTTTTTTTTGTTTTATTTATCTTACTTACATCTGGAAGCTGGAAATCATCTGTATTTATGTTGAGATGTAAATGTAACAAATGTAAATGTTGACATGTCTTGGTTATATCAGTTGTGTCAATTGTGTAGAGGGTATGTGTTTACGTGTGTGTTTATTGTAATTGTGTGTAAGGAATGATGTTTATATACTTGTCTCATAATCTATTACAGTTATAGGCGTTTAAAGTTCCACATAACGACGGATAACATATTCAACATTTGCTCATTAAGAGTAGGTTATCGGTTGTTATAGGCGTTTATAGTTCCACATAACAACCGATAACCTATTCAACATTAGCTCATTAAGAGTAGGTAGGTTATCGGTTGTTATAGGCGTTTATAGTTCCACATAACAACCGATAACCTAATCAACATTTGCTCATTAAGAGTAGGTTATCGGTTGTTATAGGCGTTTATAGTTCCACATAACAACCGATAACCTATTCAACATTAGCTCATTAAGAGTAGGTAGGTTATCGGTTGTTATAGCCGTTTATAGTTCCACATAACAACCGATAACCTATTCAACATTTGCTCATTAAGAGTAGGTTATCGGTAGTTATAGGCGTTTAAAGTTCCATATAACGGCGGATAACCTAATCAACATTTTCTCATTAAGAGTAGGTTATCGGTTGTTATAGGCGTTTATAGTTCCACATAACAACCGATAACCTATTCAACATTAGCTCATTAAGAGTAGGTTATCGGTAGTTATAGGCGTTTAAAGTTCCATATAACGACGGATAACATATTCAACATTAGTTCATTAACAGTAGGTTATCGGTTGTTATAGGCGTTTATAGTTCCACGTAACAACCGATAACCTATTCAACATTAGCTCATTAAGAGTTGGTTATCGGTTGTTATAGGCGTTTATAGTTCCACGTAACAACCGATAACCTATTCAACATTTGCTCATTAAGAGTAGGTTATCGGTTGTTATAGGCGTTTATAGTTCCACATAACAACCGATAACCTATTCAACATTTGCTCATTAAGAGTAGGTTATCGGTTGTTATAGGCGTTTATAATTCCACGTAACAACCGATAACCTATTCAACATTAGCTCATTAAGAGTTGGTTATCGGTTGTTGTAGGCGTTTATAGTTCCACGTAACAACCGATAACCTATTCAACATTAGCTCATTAAGAGTAGGTTATCGGTTGTTATAGGCGTTTATAGTTCCACATAACAACCGATAACCTATTCAACATTTGCTCATTAAGAGTAGGTTATCGGTAGTTATAGGCGTTTAAAGTTCCATATAACGACGGATAACATATTCAACATTTGCTCATTAAGAGTAGGTTATCGGTTGTTATAGGCGTTTATAGTTCCACATAACAACCGATAACCTATTCAACATTAGCTCATTAAGAGTAGGTTATCGGTAGTTATAGGCGTTTAAAGTTCCATATAACGACGGATAACATATTCAACATTAGTTCATTAACAGTAGGTTATCGGTTGTTGTAGGCGTTTATAGTTCCACGTAACAACCGATAACCTATTCAACATTTGCTCATTAAGAGTAGGTTATCGGTTGTTATAGGCGTTTATAATTCCACATAACAACCGATAACCTATTCAACATTTGCTCATTAAGAGTAGGTTATCGGTTGTTATAGGCGTTTATAGTTCCACGTAACAACCGATAACCTATTCAACATTTCCTCAATTAGAGTAGGTTATCGGTTGTTGTAGGCGTTTATAGTTCCACGTAACAACCGATAACCTATTCAACATTTGCTCATTAAGAGTAGGTTATCGGTTGTTATAGGCGTTTATAGTTCCACATAACAACCGATAACCTAATCAAGATTAGCTCATTAAGTTCATGTACTATTTTGGAAAATTTTCAAACTTATGCTGTTAACAGTCGTTTGTAATGCATAAATGGGCGTAGATTACGAAACCAGCCATGAAAAAGTACTTTGAGCCTTGTAAAACACAAAAAAATGACATTCAATATTTTACCCTCATCGAAAGTAGCAAGACTATAGTTCATGTACTATTTTTGAAAATTTTCAAACTTATGCTGTTAACAGTCGTTTGTAATGCATAAATGGGCGTAGATTACGAAACCAGCTATAAAAAAGTACTTTGAGCTCTGTAAAACACAAAAAAATGACATTCAATATTTTACCCTTATCGAAAGTAGCAAGACTATAGTTCATGTACTATTTTGGAAAATTTTAAAACTTATGCTGTTAACAGCCGTTTGAAATGCATAAATGGGCGTAGATTACGAAACCAGCCATGAAAAAGTACTTTGAGCCTTGTAAAACACAAAAAAATGACATTCAATATTTTACCCTCATCGAAAGTAGCAAGACTATAGTTCATGTACTATTTTGGAAAATTTTCAAACTTATGCTGTTAACAGTCGTTTGTAATGCATAAATGGGCGTAGATTACGAAACCAGCCATGAAAAAGTACTTTGAGCCTTGTAAAACACAAAAAAATGACATTCAATATTTTACCCTCATCGAAAGTAGCAAGACTATTCATGTACTATTTCATGTACTATTTTGGAAATTTTTCAAACTTATGCTGTTAACAGTCGTTTGTGATGCATAAATGGGCGTAGATTACGAAACCAGCTATAAAAACGTACTTTGAGCTCTGTAAAACACAAAAAAATGACATTCAATATTTTACCCTCATGTACTATTCATGTACTATTTTGGAAAATTTTCAAACTTATACTGTTAACAGTCGTTTGTGATGCATAAATGGGCGTAGATTACGAAACCAGCTATAAAAAAGTACTTTGAGCTCTGTAAAACACAAAAAAATGACATTCAATATTTTACCCTTATCGAGAGTAGCAAGACTATAGTTCATGTACTATTTTGGAAAATTTTCAAACTTATGCTGTTAACAGTCGTTTGTAATGCATAAATGGGCGTAGATTACGAAAC
This sequence comes from Catonia carolina, assembly GCA_035578175.1. Classification (NCBI taxonomy): domain Eukaryota; kingdom Metazoa; phylum Arthropoda; class Insecta; order Hemiptera; family Achilidae; genus Catonia; species Catonia carolina. Next base: position 3,370,413 of record JAQMRL010000027.1, read on the forward strand.
CAGCTATAAAAAAGTACTTTGAGCTCTGTAAAACACAAAAATATGACATTCAATATTTTACCCTTATCGAAAGTAGCAAGACTATAGTTCATGTACTATTTTGGAAAATTTTCAAACTTATACTGTTAACAGTCGTTTGTAATGCATAAATGGGCGTAGATTACGAAACCAGCCATGAAAAAGTACTTTGAGCCTTGTAAAACACAAAAAAATGACATTCAATATTTTACGCTCATCGAAAGTAGCAAGACTTTCATGTACTATTTTGGAAAATTTTCAAACTTATGCTGTTAACAGTCGTTTGTAATGCATAAATGGGCGTAGATTACGAAACCAGCTATAAAAAAGTACTTTGAGCTCTGTAAAACACAAAAAAATGACATTCAATATTTTACCCTTATCGAAAGTAGCAAGACCATAGTTCCAATAGTTCATGTACTATTTTGGAAAATTTTCAAACTTATGCTGTTAACAGTCGTTTGTAATGCATAAATGGGCGTAGATTACGAAACCAGCCATGAAAAAGTACTTTGAGCCTTGTAAAACACAAAAAAATGACATTCAATATTTTACGCTCATCGAAAGTAGCAAGACTATAGTTCATGTACTATTTTGGAAAATTTTCAAACTTATGCTGTTAACAGTCGTTTGTAATGCATAAATGGGCGTAGATTACGAAACCAGCTATAAAAAAGTACTTTGAGTTCTGTAAAACACAAAAAAATGACATTCAATATGTTACCCTCATCGAAAGTAGCAAGACTATAGTTCATGTACTATTTTGGAAAATTTTCAAACTTATGCTGTTAACAGTCGTTTGTAATGCATAAATGGGCGTAGATTACGAAACCAGCCATGAAAAAGTACTTTGAGCCTTGTAAAACACAAAAAAATGACATTCAATATTTTACGCTCATCGAAAGAAGCAAGACTATAGTTCATGTACTATTTTGGAAAATTTTCAAACTTATGCTGTTAACAGTCGTTTGTAATGCATAAATGGGCGTAGATTACGAAACCAGCTATAAAAAAGTACTTTGAGCTCTGTAAAAACACAAAAAAATGACATTCAATATTTTACCCTTATCGAAAGTAGCAAGACTATAGTTCATGTACTATTTTGGAAAATTTTCAAACTTATACTGTTAACAGTCGTTTGTAATGCATAATAAATGGGCGTAGATTACGAAACCAGCTATGAAAAAGTACTTTGAGCCTTGTAAAACACAAAAAAATGACATTCAATATTTTACGCTCATCGAAAGAAGCAAGACTATAGTTCATGTACTATTTTGGAAAATTTTCAAACTTATGCTGTTAACAGTCGTTTGTATTGCATAAATGCGCGTAGATTACGAAACCAGCTATAAAAAAGTACTTTGAGCTCTGTAAAACACAAAAAAATGACATTCAATATTTACCCTTATCGAAAGTAGCAAGACTATAGTTCATGTACTATTTTGGAAAATTTTCAAACTTATGCTGTTAACAGCTGTGTGTAATGCATAAATGGGCGTCGATTACGAAACCAGCTATAAAAAAGTACTTTGAGCTCTGTAAAACACAAAAAAATGGACATTCAATATTTTACCCTTATCGAAAGTAGCAAGACTATAGTTCATGTACTATTTGGAAAATTTTCAAACTTATGCTGTTAACAGTCGTTTGTAATGCATAAATGGGCGTAGATTACGAAACCAGCTATAAAAAAGTACTTTGAGCTCTGTAAAACACAAAAAAATGACATTCAATATTTTACCCTTATCGAAAGTAGCAAGACTATAGTTCATGTACTATTTTGGAAAATTTTCAAACTTATACTGTTAACAGTCGTTTGTAATGCATAAATGGGCGTAGATTACGAAACCAGCTATAAAAAAGTACTTTGAGCTCTGTAAAACACAAAAAAAATGACATTCAATATTTTACCCTTATCGAAAGTAGCAAGACTATAGTTCATGTACTATTTTGGAAAATTTTCAAACTTATGCTGTTAACAGTCGTTTGTAATGCATAAATGGGCGTAGATTACGAAACCAGCTATAAAAAAGTACTTTGAGCGCTGTAAAACACAAAAAAATGACATTCAATATTTTACCCTTATCGAAAGTAGCAAGACTATAGTTCATGTACTATTTTGGAAAATTTTCAAACTTATACTGTTACAGTCGTTTGTAATGCATAAATGGGCGTAGATTACGAAACCAGCCATGAAAAAGTACTTTGAGCCTTGTAAAACACAAAAAAAATGACATTCAATATTTTACGCTCATCGAAAGTAGCAAGACTTTCATGTACTATTTTGGAAAATTTTCATACTTATGCTGTTAACAGTCGTTTGTAATGCATAAATGGGCGTAGATTACGAAACCAGCTATAAAAAAGTACTTTGAGCTCTGTAAAACACAAAAAAATGACATTCAATATTTTACCCTTATCGAAAGTAGCAAGACTATACTATTCATGTACTATTTTGGAAAATTTTCAAACTTATACTTTTAACAGTCGTTTGTAATGCATAAATGGGCGTAGATTACGAAACCAGCTATAAAAAAGTACTACGCACTCTGATATGTGCAAAAAAATGACATTCAATATTTTACCCTTATCGAAAGTAGCAAGACTATAGTTCATGTACTATTATGGAAAATTTTCAAACTTATGCTGTCAACAGTCGTTTGTAATGCATAAATGGGCGTAGATTACGAAACCAGCTATAAAAAAGTACTTTGAGCTCTGTAAAACACAAAAAAATGACATTCAATATTTTACCCTTATCGAAAGTAGCAAGACTATAGTTCATGTACTATTTTGGAAAATTTTCAAACTTATGCTGTTAACAGTCGTTTGTAATGCATAAATGGGCGTAGATTACGAAACCAGCTATAAAAAAGTACTTTGTGGTCTGTAAAACACAAAAAAATGACATTCAATATTTTACCCTTATCGAAAGTAGCAAGACTATAGTTCATGTACTATTTTGGAAAATTTTCAAACTTATACTGTTAACAGTCGTTTGTAATGCATAAATGGGCGTAGATTACGAAACCAGCCATGAAAAAGTACTTTGAGCCTTGTAAAACACAAAAAAATGACATTCAATATTTTACGCTCATCGAAAGTAGCAAGACTATAGTTCATGTACTATTTTGGAAAATTTTCAAACTTATACTGTTAACAGTCGTTTGTAATGCATAATTGGGCGTAGATTACGAAACCAGCTATAAAAAAGTACTTTGAGCTCTGTAAAACACAAAAAAATGACATTCAATATTTTACCCTTATCGAAAGTAGCAAGACTATAGTTCATGTACTATTTTGGAAAATTTTCAAACTTATACTGTTAACAGTCGTTTGTAATGCATAAATGGGCGTAGATTACGAAACCAGCTATAAAAAAGTACTTTGAGCTCTGTAAAACACAAAAAAATGACATTCAATATTTTACCCTTATCGAAAGTAGCAAGACTATAGTTCATGTACTATTTTGGAAAATTTTCAAACTTATGCTGTTAACAGTCGTTTGTAATGCATAAACGGGCGTAGATTACGAAACCAGCTATAAAAAAGTACTTTAAGCGCTGTAAAACACAAAAAAATGACATTCAATATTTTACCCTTATCGAAAGTAGCAAGACTATAGTTCATGTACTATTTTGGAAAATTTTCAAACTTATACTGTTAACAGTCGTTTGTAATGCATAAATGGGCGTAGATTACGAAACCAGCCATGAAAAAGTACTTTGAGCCTTGTAAAACACAAAAAAATGACATTCAATATTTTACGCTCATCGAAAGTAGCAAGACTTTCATGTACTATTTTGGAAAATTTTCAAACTTATGCTGTTAACAGTCGTTTGTAATGCATAAATGGGCGTAGATTACGAAACCAGCTATAAAAAAGTACTTTGAGCTCTGTAAAACACAAAAAAATGACATTCAATATTTTACCCTTATCGAAAGTAGCAAGACTATAGTTCATGTACTATTTTGGAAAATTTTCAAACTTATACTGTTAACAGTCGTTTGTAATGCATAAATGGGCGTAGATTACGAAACCAGCTATAAAAAAGTACTTTGAGCTCTGTAAAACACAAAAAAATGACATTCAATATTTTACCCTTATCGAAAGTAGCAAGACTATAGTTCATGTACTATTATGGAAAATTTTCAAACTTATGCTGTTAACAGTCGTTTGTAATGCATAAATGGGCGTAGATTACGAAACCAGCTATAAAAAAGTACTTTGAGCTCTGTAAAACACAAAAAAATGACATTCAATATTTTACCCTTATCGAAAGTAGCAAGACTATAGTTCATGTACTATTTTGGAAAATTTTCAAACTTATGCTGTTAACAGTCGTTTGTAATGCATAAATGGGCGTAGATTACGAAACCAGCTATAAAAAAGTACTTTGAGCTCTGTAAAACACAAAAAAATGACATTCAATAATTTACCCTTATCGAAAGTAGCAAGACTATAGTTCATGTACTATTTTGGAAAATTTTCATACTTATACTGTTAACAGTCGTTTGTAATGCATAAATGGGCGTAGATTACGAAACCAGCCATGAAAAAGTACTTTGAGCCTTGTAAAACACAAAAAAATGACATTCAATATTTTACGCTCATCGAAAGTAGCAAGACTATAGTTCATGTACTATTTTGGAAAATTTTAAAACTTATACTGTTAACAGTCGTTTGTAATGCATAATTGGGCGTAGATTACGAAACCAGCTATAAAAAAGTACTTTGAGCTCTGTAAAACACAAAAAAATGACATTCAATATTTTACCCTTATCGAAAGTAGCAAGACTATAGTTCATGTACTATTTTGGAAAAATTTAAAACTTATGCTGTAACAGCCGTTTGTAATGCATAAATGGGCGTAGATTACGAAACCAGCTATAAAAAAGTACTTTGAGCTCTGTAAAACACAAAAAAATGACATTCAATATTTTACCCTTATCGAAAGTAGCAAGACTATAGTTCATGTACTATTTTGGAAAAATTTAAAACTTATGCTGTAACAGCCGTTTGTAATGCATAAATGGGCGTAGATTACGAAACCAGCCATGAAAAAGTACTTTGAGCCAATGTAAAACACAAAAAAATGACATTCAATATTTTACCCTCATCGAAAGTAGCAAGACTATAGTTCATGTACTATTTTGGAAAATTTTCAAACTTATGCTGTTAACAGTCGTTTGTAAAGCATAAATGGGCGTAGATTACGAAACTAGCCATGAAAAAGTACTTTGAGCCTTGTAAAACACAAAAAAATGACATTCAATATTTTACCCTCATCGAAAGTAGCAAGACTATAGTTCATGTACTATTTTGGAAATTTTTCAAACTTATACTGTTAACAGCCGTTTGTAATGCATAAATGGGCGTAGATTACGAAACCAGCTATAAAAAAGTACTTTGAGCTCTGTAAAACACAAAAAAATGACATTCAATATTTTACCCTTATCGAAAGTAGCAAGACTATAGTTCATGTACTATTTTGGAAAATTTTAAAACTTATGCTGTTAACAGTCGTTTGTAATGCATAAATGGGCGTAGATTACGAAACCAGCCATGAAAAAGTACTTTGAGCCTTGTAAAACACAAAAAAATGACATTCAATATTTTACGCTCATCGAAAGTAGCAAGACTATAGTTCATGTACTATTTTGGAAAATTTTCAAACTTATGCTGTTAACAGTCGTTTGTAATGCATAAATGGGCGTAGATTACGAAACCAGCTATAAAAAAGTACTTTGAGTTCTGTAAAACACAAAAAAATGACATTCAATATTTTACCCTCATCGAAAGTAGCAAGACTATAGTTCATGTACTATTTTGGAAAATTTTCAAACTTATGCTGTTAACAGTCGTTTGTAATGCATAAATGGGCGTAGAATACGAAACCAGCCATGAAAAAGTACTTTGAGCCTTGTAAAACACAAAAAAATGACATTCAATATTTTACGCTCATCGAAAGTAGCAAGACTCGAAAGTAGCAAGACTATAGTTCATGTACTATTTTGGAAAATTTTCAAACTTATGCTGTTAACAGTCGTTTGTAATGCATAAATGGGCGTAGATTACGAAACCAGCTATAAAAAAGTACTTTGAGTTCTGTAAAACACAAAAAATGACATTCAATATTTTACCCTCATCGAAAGTAGCAAGACTATAGTTCATGTACTATTTTGGAAAATTTTCAAACTTATGCTGTTAACAGTCGTTTGTAATGCATAAATGGGCGTAGATTACGAAACCAGCCATGAAAAAGTACTTTGAGCCTTGTAAAACACAAAAAAATGACATTCAATATTTTACCCATATCGAAAGTAGCAAGACTATAGTTCATGTACTATTTTGGAAAATTTTCAAACTTATGCTGTTAACAGTCGTTTGTAATGCATAAATGGGCGTAGATTACGAAACCAGCCATGAAAAAGTACTTTGAGCCTTGTAAAACACAAAAAAATGACATTCAATATTTTACCCTCATCGAAAGTAGCAAGACTATACTTCATGTACTATTTTGGAAAATTTTAAAACTTATACTGTTAACAGCCGTTTGTAATGCATAAATGGGCGTACATTACGAAACCAGCTATAAAAAAGTACTTTGAGCTCTGTAAAACACAAAAAAATGACATTCAATATTTTACCCTTATCGAAAGTAGCAAGACTATAGTTCATGTACTATTTTAGAAAATTTTCAAACTTATACTGTTAACAGTCGTTTGTAATGCATAAATGGGCGTAGATTACGAAACCAGCCATGAAAAAGTACTTTGAGCCTTGTAAAACACAAAAAAATGACATTCAATATTTTACGCTCATCGAAAGTAGCAAGACTATAGTTCATGTACTATTTTGGAAAATTTTCAAACTTATGCTGTTAACAGTCGTTTGTAATGCATAAATGGGCGTAGATTACGAAACCAGCTATAAAAAAGTACTTTGAGCTCTGTAAAACACAAAAAAATGACATTCAATATTTTACCCTTATCGAAAGTAGCAAGACTATAGTTCATGTACTATTTTGGAAAATTTTCAAACTTATGCTGTTAACAGTCGTTTGTAATGCATAAATGGACGTAGTTTACGAAACCAGCCATGAAAAAGTACTTTGAGCCTTGTAAAACACAAAAAAATGACATTCAATATTTTACCCATATCGAAAGTAGCAAGACTATAGTTCATGTACTATTTTGGAAAATTTTCAAACTTATGCTGTTAACAGTCGTTTGTAATGCATAAATGGGCGTAGATTACGAAACCAGCCATGAAAAAGTACTTTGAGCCTTGTAAAACACAAAAAAATGACATTCAATATTTTACCCTCATCGAAAGTAGCAAGACTAGTTCATGTACTATTTTGGAAAATTTTCAAACTTATGCTGTTAACAGTCGTTTGTAATGCATAAATGGGCGTAGATTACGAAACCAGCTATAAAAAAGTACTTTGAGCTCTGTAAAACACAAAAAAATGACATTCAATATTTTACCCTTATCGAAAGTAGCAAGACTGTTCATGTACTATTTTGGAAAATTTTCAAACTTATGCTGTTAACAGTCGTTTGTAATGCATAAATGGGCGTAGATTACGAAATTAGCCATGAAAAAGTACTTTGAGCCTTGTAAAACACAAAAAAATGACATTCAATATTTTACCCTCATCGAAAGTAGCAAGACTATAGTTCATGTACTATTTTGGAAAATTTTAAAACTTATACTGTTAACGGCCGTTTGTAATGCATAAATGGGCGTAGATTACGAAACCAGCTATAAAAAAGTACTTTGAGCTCTGTAAAACACAAAAAAATGACATTCAATATTTTACCCTTATCGAAAGTAGCAAGACTATAGTTCATGTACTATTTTGGAAAATTTTCAAACTTATGCTGTTAACAGTCGTTTGTAATGCATAAATGGGCGTAGATTACGAAACCAGCTAAAAAAAGTACTTTGAGCTCTGTAAAACACAAAAAAATGACATTCAATATTTTACCCTTATCGAAAGTAGCAAGACTATAGTTCATGTCCTATTTTGGAAAATTTTCAAACTTATGCTGTTAACAGCCGTTTGTAATGCATAAATGGGCGTAGATTACGAAACCAGCTATAAAAAAGTACTTTGATCTCTGTAAAACACAAAAAAATGACATTCAATATTTTACCCTCATCGAAAGTAGCAAGACTATAGTTCATGTACTATTTTGGAAAATTTTCAAACTTATACTGTTAACAGTCGTTTGTAATGCATAAATGGGCGTAGATTACGAAACCAGCTATAAAAAAGTACTTTGAGCTCTGTAAAACACAAAAAAATGACATTCAATATTTTACCCTTATCGAAAGTAGCAAGACCATAGTTCATGTACTATTTTGGAAAATTTTCAAACTTATGCTGTTACCAGTCGTTTGTAATGCATAAATGGGCGTAGATTACGAAACCAGCTATAAAAAAGTACTTTGAGCTCTGTAAAACACAAAAAAATGACATTCAAAATTTTACCCTTATCGAAAGTAGCAAGACTATAGTTCATGTACTATTTTGGAAAATTTTCAAACTTATGCTGTTAACAGTCGTTTGTAATGCATAAATGGGCGTACATTACGAAACCAGCCATGAAAAAGTACTTTGAGCCTTGTAAAACACAAAAAAATGACATTCAATATTTTACCCTCATCGAAAGTAGCAAGACTATAGTTCATGTACTATTTTGGAAAATTTTCAAACTTATACTGTTAACAGTCGTTTGTAATGCATAAAATGCCGTAGATTACGTAACCAGCCATGAAAAAGTACTTTGAACCTTGTAAAACACAAAAAAATGACATTCAATATTTTACGCTCATCGAAAGTAGCAAGACTATAGTTCATGTACTATTTTGGAAAATTTTAAAACTTATACTGTTTACAGCCGTTTGTAATGCATAAATGGGCGTAGATTACGAAACCAGCTATAAAAAAGTACTTTGAGCTCTGTAAAACACAAAAAAATGACATTCAATATTTTACCCTTATCGAAAGTAGCAAGACTATAGTTCATGTACTATTTTGGAAAATTTTAAAACTTATGCTGTTAACAGCCGTTTGTAATGCATAAATGGGCGTAGATTACGAAACCAGCTATAAAAAAGTACTTTGAGCTCTGTAAAACACAAAAAAATGACATTCAATATTTTACCCTTATCGAAAGTAGCAGGACTATAGTTCATGTACTATTTTGGAAAATTTTCAAACTTATGCTGTTAACAGCCGTTTGTAATGCATAAATGGGCGTAGATTACGAAACCAGCCATGAAAAAGTACTTTGAGCTCTGTAAAACACAAAAAAATGACATTCAATATTTTACCCTCATCGAAAGTAGCAAGACTATAGTTCATGTACTATTTTGGAAATTTTTCAAACTTATGCTGTTAACAGTCGTTTGTAATGCATAAATGGGCGTAGATTACGAAACCAGCCATGAAAAAGTACTTTGAGCCTTGTAAAACAAACACAAAAAAATGACATTCAATATTTTACGCTCATCGAAAGTAGCAAGACTATAGTTCATGTACTATTTTGGAAAATTTTAAAACTTATATTGTTAACAGCCGTTTGTAATGCATAAATGGGCGTAGATTACGAAACCAGCTATATAATAGTACTTTGAGCTCTGTAAAACACAAAAAAATGACATTCATTTTTTTCCCCTTATCGAAAGTAGCAAGACTATAGTTTGTACTATTTTGGAAAGTTTTAAAACTTATACTGTTAACAGCCGTTTGTAATGCATAAATGGGCGTAGATTACGAAACCAGCTATAAAAAAGTACTTTGAGCTCTGTAAAACACAAAAAAATGACATTCAATATTTTACCCTTATCAAAAGTAGCAAGACTATAGTTCATGTACTATTTTGGAAAATTTTCAAACTTATGCTGTTAACAGTCGTTTGTAATGCATAAATGGGCGTAGATTACGAAACCAGCTATAAAAAAGTACTTTGAGCTCTGTAAAACACAAAAAAATGACATTCAATATTTTACCCTCATCGAAAGTAGCAAGACTATAGTTCATGTCCTATTTTGGAAAATTTTCAAACTTATGCTGTTAACAGTCGTTTGTAATGCATAAATGGGCGTAGATTACGAAACCAGCCATGAAAAAGTACTTTGAGCTCTGTAAAACACAAAAAAATGACATTCAATATTTTACCCTCAGTGAAAGTAGCAAGACTATAGTTCATGTACTATTTTGGAAAATTTTAAAACTTATACTGTTAACAGCCGTTTGTAATGCATAAATGGGCGTAGATTACGAAACCAGCTATAAAAAAGTACTTTGAGCTCTGTAAAACATAAGAAATGACATTCAATATTTTACCCTTATCGAAAGTAGCAAGACTATAGTTCATGTACTATTTTGGAAAATATTCAAACTTATACTGTTAACAGCCGTTTGCAATGCATAAATGGGCGTAGATTACGAAACAAGCCATGAAAAAGTACTTTGAGCCTTGTAAAACACAAAAAAATGACATTCAATATTTTACGTTTATCGAAAGTAGCAAGACTATAGTTCATGTACTATTTTGGAAAATTTTCAAACCTATACTGTTAACAGTCGTTTGTAATGCATAAATGGGCGTAGATTACGAAACCAGCCATGAAAAAGTACTTTGAGCCTTGTAAAACACAAAAAAATGACATTCAATATTTTACGCTCATCGAAAGTAGCAAGACTATAGTTCATGTACTATTTTGGAAAATTTTCAAACTTATACTGTTAACAGTCGTTTGTAATGCATAAATGGGCGTAGATTACGAAACCAGCCATGAAAAAGTACTTTGAGCCTTGTAAAACACAAAAAAATGACATTCAATATTTTACCCTCATCGAAAGTAGCAAGACTATAGTTCATGTACTATTTTGGAAAATTTTCAAACTTATACTGTTAACAGTCGTTTGTAGTGCATAAATGGGCGTAGCTTACGAATCAAGCTAAAAAAAAGTACTTTGAGCTCTGTAAAACACAAAAAAATGACATTCAAAGTTTTACCCTCATCGAAAGTAGCAAGACTATATAGTTCATGTACTATTTTGGAAAATTTTAAAACTTATACTTTTAACAGTCGTTTGTAATGCATAAATGGGCGTAGATTACGAAACCAGCCATGAAAAAGTACGTTGAGCCTTGTAAAACAAAAAAAAAATGACATTCAATATTTTACGCTCATCGAAAAAAGCAAGACTATAGTTCATGTACTATTTCGGAAAATTTTCAAACTTATACTGTTAACAGTCGTTTGTAATGCATAAATGGGCGTAGCTTACGAAACCAGCTATAAAAAAGTACTTTGAGCTCTGTGAAACACAAAAAAATTACATTCAATATTTTACCCTCATCGAAAGTAGCAAGACTACAAGTTCATGTACTATTTTGGAAAATTTTCAAACTTATACGTTTAACAGTCGTTTGTAATGCATAAATGGGCGTAGATTACGAAACCAGCCATGAAAAAGTACTTTGAGCTCTGTAAAACACAAAAAAATGACATTCAATATTTTACCCTCATCGAAAGTAGCAAGAGTATAGTTCATGTACTATTTTGGAAAATTTTCAAACTTATACTTTTAACAGTCGTTTGTAATGCATAAATGGGCGTAGATTACGAAACCAGCCATGAAAAAGTACTTTGAGCCTTGTAAAACACAAAAAAATGACATTTAATATTTTACCCTCATCGAAAGTAGCAAGACTATAGTTCATGTACTATTTTGGAAAATTTTCAAACTTATGCTGTTAACAGTCGTTTTTAATGCATAAATGGGCGTAGATTACGAAACCAGCCATGAAAAAGTACTTTGAGCCTTGTAAAACACAAAAAAATGACATTCAATATTTTACCCATATCGAAAGTAGCAAGACTATAGTTCATGTACTATTTTGGAAAATTTTCAAACTTATGCTGTTAACAGTCGTTTTTAATGCATAAATGGGCGTAGATTACGAAACCAGCCATGAAAAAGTACTTTGAGCCTTGTAAAACACAAAAAAATGACATTCAATATTTTACCCTCATCGAAAGTAGCAAGACTATAGTTCATGTACTATTTAGTCCAAAATGACTATTTTGGAAATTTTTTAAACTTATGCTGTTAACAGTCGTTTGTAATGCATAAATGGGCGTAGATTACGAAACCAGCCATGAAAAAGTACTTTGAGCCTTGTAAAACACAAAAAATGACATTCAATATTTTACCCTCATCGAAAGTAGCAAGACTATAGTTCATGTACTATTTTGGAAAATTTTCAAACTTATGCTGTTAACAGTCGTTTGTAATGCATAAATGGGCGTAGATTACGAAACCAGCCATGAAAAAGTACTTTGAGCCTTGTAAAACACAAAAAAATGACATTCAATATTTTACCCTTATCGAAAGTAGCAAGACTATAGTTCATGTACTATTTTGGAAAATTTTCAAACTTATACTGTTAACAGTCGTTTGTAATGCATAAATGGGCGTAGATTACGAAACCAGCCATGAAAAAGTACTTTGAGCCTTGTAAAACACAAAAAAATGACATTCAATATTTTACGCTCATCGAAAGTAGCAAGACTATAGTTCATGTACTATTTTGGAAAATTTTCAAACTTATACTGTTAACAGTCGTTTGTGATGCATAAATGGGCGTAGATTACGAAACCAGCTATAAAAAAGTACTTTGAGCTCTGTAAAACACAAAAAAATGACATTCAATATTTTATGTATACTATTCATGTACTATTTTGGAAAATTTTCAAACTTATACTGTTAACAGTCGTTTGTGATGCATAAATGGGCGTAGATTACGAAACCAGCTATAAAAAAGTACTTTGAGCTCTGTAAAACACAAAAAAATGACATTCAATATTTTACCCATATCGAAAGTAGCAAGACTATAGTTCATGTACTATTTTGGAAAATTTTCAAACTTATGCTGTTAACAGTCGTTTGTAATGCATAAATGGGCGTAGATTACGAAACCAGCTATAAAAAAGTACTTTGAGCTCTGTAAAACACAAAAAAATGACATTCAATATTTTACCCTTATCGAAAGTAGCAAGACTATAGTTCATGTACTATTTTGGAACATTTTCAAACTTATACTGTTAACAGTCGTTTGTAATGCATAAATGGGCGTAGATTACGAAACCAGCCATGAAAAAGTACTTTGAGCCTTGTAAAACACAAAAAAATGACATTCAATATTTTACGCTCATCGAAAGTAGCAAGACTTTCATGTACTATTTTGGAAAATTTTCAAACTTATGCTGTTAACAGTCGTTTGTAATGCATAAATGGGCGTAGATTACGAAACCAGCTATAAAAAAGTACTTTGAGCTCTGTAAAACACAAAAAAATGACATTCAATATTTTACCCTTATCGAAAGTAGCAAGACTATAGTTCATGTACTGTTTTGGAAAATTTTCAAACTTATACTGTTAACAGTCGTTTGTAATGCATAAATGGGCGTAGATTACGAAACCAGCTATAAAAAAGTACTTTGAGCTCTGTAAAACACAAAAAAATGACATTCAATATTTTACCCTTATCGAAAGTAGCAAGACTATAGTTCATGTACTATTTTAAAAATTTTCAAACTTATGCTGTTAACAGTCGTTTGTAATGCATAAATGGGCGTAGATTACGAAACCAGCCATGAAAAAGTACTTTGAGCCTTGTAAAACACAAAAAAATGACATTCAATATTTTACGCTCATCGAAAGTAGCAAGACTATAGTTCATGTACTATTTTGGAAAATTTTCAAACTTATACTGTTAACAGTCGTTTGTAGTGCATAAATGGGCGTAGCTTACGAAACCAGCTATAAAAAAGTACTTTGAGCTCTGTAAAACACAAAAAAATGACATTCAATATTTTACCCTCATCGAAAGTAGCAAGACTATAGTTCATGTACTATTTTGGAAAATTTTCAAACTTATACTGTTAACAGTCGTTTGTAATGCATAAATGGGTGTAGATTACGAAACCAGCCATGAAAAAGTACTTTGAGCTCTGTAAAACACAAAAAAATGACATTCAATATTTTACCCTCATCGAAAGTAGCAAGACTATAGTTCATGTACTAATTTGGAAAATTTTCAAACTTATACTTTTAACAGTCGTTTGTAATGCATAAATGGGCGTAGATTACGAAACCAGCCATGAAAAAGTACTTTGAGCCTTGTAAAACACAAAAAAATGACATTCAATATTTTACGCTCATCGAAAGTAGCAAGACTATAGTTCATGTACTATTTTGGAAAATTTTCAAACTTATGCTGTTAACAGTCGTTTGTAATGCATAAATGGGCGTAGCTTACAACACCAGCCATGAAAAAGTACTTTGAGCCTTGTAAAACACAAAAAAATGACATTCAATATTTTACGCTCATCGAAAGTAGCAAGACTATAGTTCATGTACTAATTTGGAAAATTTTCAAACTTATACTGTAAACAGTCGTTTGTGATGCATAAATGGGCGTAGCTTACGAAACCAGCTATAAAAAAATACTTTGAGCTCTGTAAAACACAAAAAAATGACATTCAATATTTTACCCTCATCGACAGTAGCAAGACTATAGTTCATGTACTATTTTGGAAAATTTTCAAACTTATGCTGTTAACAGTCGTTTGTCATGCATAAATGGGCGTAGATTACGAAACCAGCCATGAAAAAGTACTTTGAGCCTTGTAAAACACAAAAAAATGACATTCAATATTTTACCCTCATCGAAAGTAGCAAGACTATAGTTCATGTACTATTTTGGAAAATTTTCAAACTTATGCTGTTAACAGTCGTTTGTAATGCATAAATGGGCGTAGATTACGAAACCAGCCATGAAAAAGTACTTTGAGCCTTGTAAAACACAAAAAATGACATTCAATATTTTACCCTCATCGAAAGTAGCAAGACTATAGTTCATGTACTATTTTGGAAAATTTTCAAACTTATGCTGTTAACAGTCGTTTGTAATGCATAAATGGGCGTAGATTACGAAACCAGCCATGAAAAAGTACTTTGAGCCTTGTAAAACACAAAAAAATGACATTCAATATTTTACCCTTATCGAAAGTAGCAAGACTATAGTTCATGTACTATTTTGGAAAATTTTCAAACTTATACTGTTAACAGTCGTTTGTAATGCATAAATGGGCGTAGATTACGAAACCAGCCATGAAAAAGTACTTTGAGCCTTGTAAAACACAAAAAAATGACATTCAATATTTTACGCTCATCGAAAGTAGCAAGACTATAGTTCATGTACTATTTTGGAAAATTTTCAAACTTATACTGTTAACAGTCGTTTGTGATGCATAAATGGGCGTAGATTACGAAACCAGCTATAAAAAAGTACTTTGAGCTCTGTAAAACACAAAAAAATGACATTCAATATTTTACCCTCATGTACTATTCATGTACTATTTTGGAAAATTTTCAAACTTATACTGTTAACAGTCGTTTGTGATGCATAAATGGGCGTAGATTACGAAACCAGCCATGAAAAAGTACTTTGAGCCTTGTAAAACACAAAAAAATGACATTCAATATATTACCCTTATCGAAAGTAGGAAGACTATAGTTCATGTACTATTTTGGAAAATTTTCAAACTTATGCTGTTACCAGTCGTTTGTAATGCATAAATGGGCGTAGATTACGAAACCAGCTATAAAAAAGTACTTTGAGCTCTGTAAAACACAAAAAAATGACATTCAATATTTTACCCTTATCGAAAGTAGCAAGACTATAGTTCATGTACTATTTTGGAACATTTTCAAACTTATACTGGTAACAGTCGTTTGTAATGCATAAATGGGCGTAGATTACGAAACCAGCCATGAAAAAGTACTTTGAGCCTTGTAAAACACAAAAAAATGACATTCAATATTTTACGCTCATCGAAAGTAGCAAGACTTTCATGTACAATTTTGGAAAATTTTCAAACTTATGCTGTTAACAGTCGTTTGTAATGCATAAATGGGCGTAGATTACGAAACCAGCTATAAAAAAGTACTTTGAGCTCTGTAAAACACAAAAAAATGACATTCAATATTTTACCCTTATCGAAAGTAGCAAGACTATAGTTCATGTACTATTTTGGAAAATTTTCAAACTTATACTGTTAACAGTCGTTTGTAATGCATAAATGGGCGTAGATTACGAAACCAGCTATAAAAAAGTACTTTGAGCTCTGTAAAACACAAAAAAATGACATTCAATATTTTACCCTTATCGAAAGTATCAAGACTATAGTTCATGTACTATTTTGGAAAATTTTCAAACTTATGCTGTTAACAGTCGTTTGTAATGCATAAGTGGGCGTAGATTACGAAACCAGCTATAAAAAAGTACTTTGAGCTCTGTAAAACACAAAAAAATGACATTCAATATTTTACCCTTATCGAAAGTAGCAAGACTATAGTTCATGTACTATTTTGGAAAATTTTCAAACTTATGCTGTTAACAGTCGTTTGTAATGCATAAATGGGCGTAGATTACGAAACCAGCTATAAAAAAGTACTTTGAGCTCTGTAAAACACAAAAAAATGACATTCAATATTTTACCCTTATCGAAAGTAGCAAGACTATAGTTCATGTACTATTTTGGAAAATTTTCAAACTTATACTGTTAACAGTCGTTTGTAATGCATAAATGGGCGTAGATTACGAAACCAGCCATGAAAAAGTACTTTGAGCCTTGTAAAACACAAAAAAATGACATTCAATATTTTACGCTCATCGAAAGTAGCAAGACTATAGTTCATGTACTATTTTGGAAAATTTTCAAACTTATGCTGTTAACAGTCGTTTGTAATGCATAATTGGGCGTAGATTACGAAACCAGCTATAAAAAAGTACTTTGAGCTCTGTAAAACACAAAAAAATGACATTCAATATTTTACCCTTATCGAAAGTAGCAAGACTATAGTTCATGCTACTTTCCAAAATAGTACATGAAATAGTTCATGTACTATTTTGGAAAATTTTCAAACTTATGCTGTTAACAGTCGTTTGTAATGCATAAATGGGCGTAGATTACGAAACCAGCCATGAAAAGTACTTTGAGCCTTGTGAAACACAAAAAAATGACATTCAATATTTTACCCTCATCGAAAGTAGCAAGACTATAGTTCATGTACTGTTTTGGAAAATTTTCAAACTTATGCTGTTAACAGTCGTTTGTAATGCATAAATGGGCGTCGATTACGAAACCAGCTATAAAAAAGTACTTTGAGCTCTGTAAAACACAAAAAAATGACATTCAATATTTTACCCTTATCGAAAGTAGCAAGACTATAGTTCATGTACTATTTTGGAAAAATTTAAAACTTATGCTGTAACAGCCGTTTGTAATGCATAAATGGGCGTAGATTACGAAACCAGCCATGAAAAAGTACTTTGAGCCTTGTAAAACACAAAAAAATGACATTCAATAATTTACGCTCATCGAAAGTAGCAAGACTATAGTTCATGTACTATTTTGGAAAATTTTCAAACTTATGCTGTTAACAAACGTTTGTAAAGCATAAATGGGCGTAGATTACGAAACCAGCTATAAAAAAGTACTTTGAGTTCTGTAAAACACAAAAAAATGACATTCAATATTTTACCCTCATCGAAAGTAGCAAGACTATAGTTCATGTACTATTTTGGAAAATTTTCAAACTTATGCTGTTAACAGTCGTTTGTAATGCATAAATGGGCGTAGATTACGAAACCAGCCATGAAAAAGTACTTTGAGCCTTGTAAAACACAAAAAAATGACATTCAATATTTTACGCTCATCGAAAGTAGCAAGACTATAGTTCATGTACTATTTTGGAAAATTTTCAAACTTATGCTGTTAACAGTCGTTTGTAATGCATAAATGGGCGTAGATTACGAAACCAGCTTTAAAAAAGTACTTTGAGCTCTGTAAAACACAAAAAAATGACATTCAATATTTTACCCTTATCGAAAGTAGCAAGACTATAGTTCATGTACTATTTTGGAAAATTTTCAAACTTATGCTGTTAACAGTCGTTTGTAATGCATAAATGGGCGTAGATTACGAAACCAGCCATGAAAAAGTACTTTGAGCTCTGTAAAACACAAAAAAATGACATTCAATATTTTACCCTCATCGAAAGTAGCAAGAGTATAGTTCATGTACTATTTTGGAAAATTTTCAAACTTATACTTTTAACAGTCGTTTGTAATGCATAAATGGGCGTAGATTACGAAACCAGCCATGAAAAAGTACTTTGAGCCTTGTAAAACACAAAAAAATGACATTCAATATTTTACGCTCATCGAAAGTAGCAAGACTATAGTTCATGTACTATTTTGAAAAATTTTCAAACTTATGCTGTTAACAGTCGTTTGTAATGCATAAATGGGCGTAGCTTACAACACCAGCCATGAAAAAGTACTTTGAGCCTTGTAAAACACAAAAAAATGACATTCAATATTTTACGCTCATCGAAAGTAGCAAGACTATAGTTCATGTACTAATTTGGAAAATTTTCAAACTTATACTGTTAACAGTCGTTTGTGATGCATAAATGGGCGTAGCTTACGAAACCAGCTATAAAAAAATACTTTGAGCTCTGTAAAACACAAAAAAATGACATTCAATATTTTACCCTCATCGACAGTAGCAAGACTATAGTTCATGTACTATTTTGGAAAATTTTCAAACTTATGCTGTTAACAGTCGTTTGTAATGCATAAATGGGCGTAGATTACGAAACCAGCCATGAAAAAGTACTTTGAGCCTTGTAAAACACAAAAAAATGACATTCAATATTTTACCCTCATCGAAAGTAGCAAGACTATAGTTCATGTACTATTTAGTCCAAAATGACTATTTTAAAAATTTTCAAACTTATGCTGTTAACAGTCGTTTGTAATGCATAAATGTGCGTAGATTACGAAACCAGCCATGAAAAAGTACTTTGAGCCTTGTAAAACACAAAAAATGACATTCAATATTTTACCCTCATCGAAAGTAGCAAGACTATAGTTCATGTACTATTTTGGAAAATTTTCAAACTTATGCTGTTAACAGTCGTTTGTAATGCATAAATGGGCGTAGATTACGAAACCAGCTATGAAAAAGTACTTTGAGCCTTGTAAAACACAAAAAAATGACATTCAATATTTTACCCTTATCGAAAGTAGCAAGACTATAGTTCATGTACTATTTTGGAAAATTTTCAAACTTATACTGTTAACAGTCGTTTGTAATGCATAAATGGGCGTAGATTACGAAACCAGCCATGAAAAAGTACTTTGAGCCTTGTAAAACACAAAAAAATGACATTCAATATTTTACGCTCATCGAAAGTAGCAAGACTATAGTTCATGTACTATTTTGGAAAATTTTCAAACTTATACTGTTAACAGTCGTTTGTGATGCATAAATGGGCGTAGATTACGAAACCAGCTATAAAAAAGTACTTTGAGCTCTGTAAAACACAAAAAAATGACATTCAATATTTTACCCTCATGTACTATTCATGTACTATTTTGGAAAATTTTCAAACTTATACTGTTAACAGTCGTTTGTGATGCATAAATGGGCGTAGATTACGAAACCAGCCATGAAAAAGTACTTTGAGCCTTGTAAAACACAAAAAAATGACATTCAATATATTACCCTTATCGAAAGTAGGAAGACTATAGTTCATGTACTATTTTGGAAAATTTTCAAACTTATGCTGTTACCAGTCGTTTGTAATGCATAAATGGGCGTAGATTACGAAACCAGCTATAAAAAAGTACTTTGAGCTTTGTAAAACACAAAAAAATGACATTCAATATTTTACCCTTATCGAAAGTAGCAAGACTATAGTTCATGTACTATTTTGGAACATTTTCAAACTTATACTGTTAACAGTCGTTTGTAATGCATAAATGGGCGTAGATTACGAAACCAGCCATGAAAAAGTACTTTGAGCCTTGTAAAACACAAAAAAATGACATTCAATATTTTACGCTCATCGAAAGTAGCAAGACTTTCATGTACAATTTTGGAAAATTTTCAAACTTATGCTGTTAACAGTCGTTTGTAATGCATAAATGGGCGTAGATTACGAAACCAGCTATAAAAAAGTACTTTGAGCTCTGTAAAACACAAAAAAATGACATTCAATATTTTACCCTTATCGAAAGTAGCAAGACTATAGTTCATGTACTATTTTGGAAAATTTTCAAACTTATACTGTTAACAGTCGTTTGTAATGCATAAATGGGCGTAGATTACGAAACCAGCTATAAAAAGTACTTTGAGCTCTGTAAAACACAAAAAAATGACATTCAATATTTTACCCTTATCGAAAGTATCAAGACTATAGTTCATGTACTATTTTGGAAAATTTTCAAACTTATGCTGTTAACAGTCGTTTGTAATGCATAAGTGGGCGTAGATTACGAAACCAGCTATAAAAAAGTACTTTGAGCTCTGTAAAACACAAAAAAATGACATTCAATATTTTACCCTTATCGAAAGTAGCAAGACTATAGTTCATGTACTATTTTGGAAAATTTTCAAACTTATGCTGTTAACAGTCGTTTGTAATGCATAAATGGGCGTAGATTACGAAACCAGCTATAAAAAAGTACTTTGAGCTCTGTAAAACACAAAAAAATGACATTCAATATTTTACCCTTATCGAAAGTAGCAAGACTATAGTTCATGTACTATTTTGGAAAATTTTCAAACTTATACTGTTAACAGTCGTTTGTAATGCATAAATGGGCGTAGATTACGAAACCAGCCATGAAAAAGTACTTTGAGCCTTGTAAAACACAAAAAAATGACATTCAATATTTTACGCTCATCGAAAGTAGCAAGACTATAGTTCATGTACTATTTTGGAAAATTTTCAAACTTATGCTGTTAACAGTCGTTTGTAATGCATAATTGGGCGTAGATTACGAAACCAGCTATAAAAAAGTACTTTGAGCTCTGTAAAACACAAAAAAATGACATTCAATATTTTACCCTTATCGAAAGTAGCAAGACTATAGTTCATGCTACTTTCCAAAATAGTACATGAAATAGTTCATGTACTATTTTGGAAAATTTTTAAACTTATGCTGTTAACAGTCGTTTGTAATGCATAAATGGGCGTAGATTACGAAACCAGCCATGAAAAGTACTTTGAGCCTTGTGAAACACAAAAAAATGACATTCAATATTTTACCCTCATCGAAAGTAGCAAGACTATAGTTCATGTACTGTTTTGGAAAATTTTCAAACTTATGCTGTTAACAGTCGTTTGTAATGCATAAATGGGCGTCGATTACGAAACCAGCTATAAAAAAGTACTTTGAGCTCTGTAAAACACAAAAAAATGACATTCAATATTTTACCCCTTATCGAAAGTAGCAAGACTATAGTTCATGTACTATTTTGGAAAAATTTAAAACTTATGCTGTAACAGCCGTTTGTAATGCATAAATGGGCGTAGATTACGAAACCAGCCATGAAAAAGTACTTTGAGCCTTGTAAAACACAAAAAAATGACATTCAATAATTTACGCTCATCGAAAGTAGCAAGACACGCACTCTGATATGTGTTTGGAAAATTTTCAAACTTATGCTGTTAACAAACGTTTGTAAAGCATAAATGGGCGTAGATTACGAAACCAGCTATAAAAAAGTACTTTGAGTTCTGTAAAACACAAAAAAATGACATTCAATATTTTACCCTCATCGAAAGTAGCAAGACTATAGTTCATGTACTATTTTGGAAAATTTTCAAACTTATGCTGTTAACAGTCGTTTGTAATGCATAAATGGGCGTAGATTACGAAACCAGCCATGAAAAAGTACTTTGAGCCTTGTAAAACACAAAAAAATGACATTCAATATTTTACGCTCATCGAAAGTAGCAAGACTATAGTTCATGTACTATTTTGGAAAATTTTCAAACTTATGCTGTTAACAGTCGTTTGTAATGCATAAATGGGCGTAGATTACGAAACCAGCTTTAAAAAAGTACTTTGAGCTCTGTAAAACACAAAAAAATGACATTCAATATTTTACCCTTATCGAAAGTAGCAAGACTATAGTTCATGTACTATTTTGGAAAATTTTCAAACTTATGCTGTTAACAGTCGTTTGTAATGCATAAATGGGCGTAGATTACAAAACCAGCTATAAAAAAGTACTTTGAGCTCTGTAAAACACAAAAAAAATGACATTCAATATTTTACCCTTATCGAAAGTAGCAAGACTGTACATGTACTATTTTGGAAAATTTTCAAACTTATGCTGTTAACAGTCGTTTGTAATGCATAAATGGGCGTAGATTACGAAACCAGCCATAAAAAAGTACTTTGAGCTCTGTAAAACACAAAAAAATGACATTCAATATTTTACCCTTATCGAAAGTAGCAAGACTATAGTTCATGTACTATTTTGGAAAATTTTAAAACTTTTGCTGTTAACAGCCGTTTGTAATGCATAAATGGGCATAGATTACGAAACCATGAAAAAGTACTTTGAGCCTTGTAAAACACAAAAAAATGACATTCAATATTTTTACCCTCATCGAAAGTAGCAAGACTATAGTTCATGTACTATTTTGGAAATTTTTCAAACTTATGCTGTTAACAGTCGTTTGTAATGCATAAATGGGCGTAGATTACGAAACCAGCCATGAAAAAGTACTTTGAGCCTTGTAAAACTAACACAAAAAAATGACATTCAATATTTTACGCTCATCGAAAGTAGCAAGACTATAGTTCATGTACTATTTTGGAAAATTTTAAAACTTATATTGTTAACAGCCGTTTGTAATGCATAAATGGGCGTAGATTACGAAACCAGCTATATAATAGTACTTTGAGCTCTGTAAAACACAAAAAAATGACATTCATTTTTTTCCCCTCATCGAAAGTAGCAAGACTATAGTTTGTACTATTTTGGAAAATTTTAAAACTTATACTGTTAACAGTCGTTTGTAATGCATAAATGGGCGTAGATTACGAAACCAGCTATAAAAAAGTACTTTGAGCTCTGTAAAACACAAAAAAATGACATTCAATATTTTACCCTTATCGAAAGTAGCAAGACTATAGTTCATGTACTATTTTGGAAAATTTTCAAACTTATACTGTTAACAGTCGTTTGTAATGCATTAATGGGCGTAGATTACGAAACCAGCTATAAAAAAGTACTTTGAGCTCTGTAAAACACAAAAAAATGACATTCAATATTTTACCCTTATCGAAAGTAGCAAGACTATAGTTCATGTACTATTTTGGAAAATTTTCAAACTTATGCTGTTAACAGTCGTTTGTAATGCATAAATGGGCGTAGATTACGAAACCAGCCATGAAAAAGTACTTTGAGCCTTGTAAAACACAAAAAAATGACATTCAATATTTTACCCTCATCGAAAGTAGCAAGACTATAGTTCATGTACTATTTTTGAAAATTTTCAAACTTATGCTGTTAACAGTCGTTTGTAATGCATAAATGGGCGTAGATTACGAAACCAGCCATGAAAAATTACTTTGAGCCTTGTAAAACACAAAAAAATGACATTCAATATTTTACCCTCATCGAAAGTAGCAAGACTATAGTTCATGTACTATTTTGGAAAATTTTAAAACTTATGCTGTTAACAGTCGTTTGTAATGCATAAATGGGCGTAGATTACGAAACCAGCCATGAAAAAGTACTTTGAGCTCTGTAAAACACAAAAAAATGACATTCAATATTTTACCCTTATCGAAAGTAGCAAGACTAGTTCATGTACTATTTTGGAAAATTTTCAAACTTATACTGTTAACAGTCGTTTGTAATGCATAAATGGGCGTAGATTACGAAACCAGCCATGAAAAAGTACTTTGAGCCTTGTAAAACACAAAAAAATGACATTCAATATTTTACCCTCATCGAAAGTAGCAAGACTATAGTTCATGTACTATTTTGGAAAATTTTAAAACTTATACTGTTAACAGCCGTTTGTAATGCATAAATGGGCGTAGATTACGAAACCAGCTATAAAAAAGTACTTTGAGCTCTGTAAAACACAAAAAAATGACATTCAATATTTTACCCTTATCGAAAGTAGCAAGACTATAGTTCATGTACTATTTTGGAAAATTTTCAAACTTATGCTGTTAACAGTCGTTTGTAATGCATAAATGGGCGTAGATTACGAAACCAGCTAAAAAAAAGTACTTTGAGCTCTGTAAAACACAAAAAAATGACATTCAATATTTTACCCTTATCGAAAGTAGCAAGACTATAGTTCATGTCCTATTTTGGAAAATTTTCAAACTTATGCTGTTAACAGCCGTTTGTAATGCATAAATGGGCGTAGATTACGAAACCAGCTATAAAAAAGTACTTTGATCTCTGTAAAACACAAAAAAATGACATTCAATATTTTACTCTTATCGAAAGTAGCAAGACTAAAGTTCATGTACTATTTTGGAAAATTTTCAAACTCATACTGTTAACAGTCGTTTGTAATGCATAAATGGGCGTAGATTACGAAACCAGCTATAAAAAAGTACTTTGAGCTCTGTAAAACACAAAAAAATGACATTCAATATTTTACCCTTATCGAAAGTAGCAAGACCATAGTTCATGTACTATTTTGGAAAATTTTCAAACTTATGCTGTTACCAGTCGTTTGTAATGCATAAATGGGCGTAGATTACGAAACCAGCTATAAAAAAGTACTTTGAGCTCTGTAAAACACAAAAAAATGACATTCAATATTTTACCCTTATCGAAAGTAGCAAGACTATAGTTCATGTACTATTTTGGAAAATTTTCAAACTTATGCTGTTAACAGTCGTTTGTAATGCATAAATGGGCGTAGATTACGAAACCAGCTATAAAAAAGTACTTTGAGCTCTGTAAAACACAAAAAAATGACATTCAATATTTTACCCTTATCGAAAGTAGCAAGACTATAGTTCATTTACTATTTTGGAAAATTTTCAAACTTATACTGTTAACAGTCGTTTGTAATGCATAAATGGGCGTAGATTACGAAACCAGCCATGAAAAAGTACTTTGAGCCTTGTAAAACACAAAAAAATGACATTCAATATTTTACGCTCATCGAAAGTAGCAAGACTATAGTTCATGTACTATTTTGGAAAATTTTCAAACTTATGCTGTTACAGTCGTTTGTAATGCATAAATGGGCGTAGATTACGAAACCAGCTATAAAAAAGTACTTTGAGCTCTGTAAAACACAAAAAAATGACATTCAATATTTTACCCTTATCGAAAGTAGCAAGACTATAGTTCATGTACTATTTTGGAAAATTTTCAAACTTATGCTGTTAACAGTCGTTTGTAATGCATAAATGGGCGTAGATTACGAAACCAGCCATGAAAAAGTACTTTGAGCCTTGTAAAACACAAAAAATGACATTCAATATTTTACCCTCATCGAAAGTAGCAAGACTATAGTTCATGTACTATTTTGGAAAATTTTCAAACTTTTACTGTTAACAGTCGTTTGTAATGCATAAATGGGCGTAGATTACGAAACCAGCTTTAAAAAAGTACTTTGAGCTCTGTAAAACACCAAAAAATGACATTCAATATTTTACCCTTATCGAAAGTAGCAAGACTATAGTTCATGTACTATTTTGGAAAATTTTAAAACTTATACTGTTTACAGCCGTTTGTAATGCATAAATGGGCGTAGATTACGAAACCAGCTATAAAAAAGTACTTTGAGCTCTGTAAAACACAAAAAAATGACATTCAATATTTTACCCTTATCGAAAGTAGCAAGACTATAGTTCATGTACTATTTTGGAAAATTTTAAAACTTATGCTGTTAACAGCCGTTTGTAATGCATAAATGGGCGTAGATTACGAAACCAGCTATAAAAAAGTACTTTGAGCTCTGTAAAACACAAAAAAATGACATTCAATATTTTACCCTTATCGAAAGTAGCAAGACTATAGTTCATGTACTATTTTGGAAAATTTTCAAACTTATACTGTTAACAGCCGTTTGTAATGCATAAATGGGCGTAGATTACGAAACCAGCTATAAAAAAGTACTTTGAGCTCTGTAAAACACAAAAAAATGACATTCAATATTTTACCCTTATCGAAAGTAGCAAGACTATAGTTCATGTACTATTTTGGAAAATTTTCAAACTTATGCTGTTAACAGTCGTTTGTAATGCATAAATGGGCGTAGATTACGAAACCAGCTATAAAAAAGTACTTTGAGCTCTGTAAAACACAAAAAAATGACATTCAATATTTTACCCTTATCGAAAGTAGCAAGACTATAGTTCATGTACTATTTTGGAAAATTTTCAAAGTTATGCTGTTAACAGTCGTTTGTAATGCATAAATGGGCGTAGATTACGAAACCAGCCATGAAAAAGTACTTTGAGCCTTGTAAAACACAAAAAAATGACATTCAATATTATACCCTCATCGAAAGTAGCAAGACTATAGTTCATGTACTATTTTTGAAAATTTTCAAACTTATGCTGTTAACAGTCGTTTGTAATGCATAAATGGGCGTAGATTACGAAACCAGCCATGAAAAATTACTTTGAGCCTTGTAAAACACAAAAAAATGACATTCAATATTTTACCCTCATCGAAAGTAGCAAGACTATAGTTCATGTACTATTTTGGAAAATTTTAAAACTTATGCTGTTAACAGTCGTTTGTAATGCATAAATGGGCGTAGATTACGAAACCAGCCATGAAAAAGTACTTTGAGCTCTGTAAAACACAAAAAAATGACATTCAATATTTTACCCTTATCGAAAGTAGCATTACTATAGTTCATGTACTATTTTGGAAAATTTTCAAACTTATACTGTTAACAGTCGTTTGTAATGCATAAATGGGCGTAGATTACGAAACCAGCCATGAAAAAGTACTTTGAGCCTTGTAAAACACAAAAAAATGACATTCAATATTTTACCCTCGTCGAAAGTAGCAAGACTATAGTTCATGTACTATTTTGGAAAATTTTAAAACTTATACTGTTAACAGCCGTTTGTAATGCATAAATGGGCGTAGATTACGAAACCAGCTATAAAAAAGTACTTTGAGCTCTGTAAAACACAAAAAAATGACATTCAATATTTTACCCTTATCGAAAGTAGCAAGACTATAGTTCATGTACTATTTTGGAAAATTTTCAAACTTATGCTGTTAACAGTCGTTTGTAATGCATAAATGGGCGTAGATTACGAAACCAGCTATAAAAAAGTACTTTGAGCTTTGTAAAACACAAAAAAATGACATTCAATATTTTACCCTCATCGAAAGTAGCAAGACTATAGTTCATGTACTATTTTGGAAAATTTTCAAACTTATACTGTTAACAGTCGTTTGTAATGCATAAATGGGCGTAGATTACGAAACCAGCTAAAAAAAAGTACTTTGAGCTCTGTAAAACACAAAAAAATGACATTCAATATTTTACCCTTATCGAAAGTAGCAAGACTATAGTTCATGTCCTATTTTGGAAAATTTTCAAACTTATGCTGTTAACAGCCGTTTGTAATGCATAAATGGGCGTAGATTACGAAACCAGCTATAAAAAAGTACTTTGAGCTCTGTAAAACACAAAAAAATGACATTCAATATTTTACCCTTATCGAAAGTAGCAAGACTATAGTTCATGTACTATTTTGGAAAATTTTAAAACTTATGCTGTTAAAAGCCGTTTGTAATGCATAAATGGGCGTAGATTACGAAACCAGCTATAAAAAAGTACTTTGAGCTCTGTAAAACACAAAAAAATGACATTCAATATTTTACCCTTATCGAAAGTAGCAAGACTATAGTTCATGTACAATTTTGGAAAATTTTCAAAATTATACGGTTAACAGCCGTTTGTAATGCATAAGTGGGCGTAGATTACGAAACCAGCTATAAAAAAGTACTTTGAGCTCTGTAAAACACAAAAAAATGACATTCAATATTTTACCCTTATCGAAAGTAGCAAGACTATAGTTCATGTACTATTTTGGAAAATTTTCAAACTTATGCTGTTAACAGTCGTTTGTAATGCATAAATGGGCGTAGATTACGAAACCAGCTAAAAAAAAGTACTTTGAGCTCTGTAAAACACAAAAAAATGACATTCAATATTTTACCCTTATCGAAAGTAGCAAGACTATAGTTCATGTCCTATTTTGGAAAATTTTCAAACTTATGCTGTTAACAGCCGTTTGTAATGCATAAATGGGCGTAGATTACGAAACCAGCTATAAAAAAGTACTTTGAGCTCTGTAAAACACAAAAAAATGACATTCAATATTTTACCCTTATCGAAAGTAGCAAGACTATAGTTCATGTACTATTTTGGAAAATTTTAAAACTTATGCTGTTAAAAGCCGTTTGTAATGCATAAATGGGCGTAGATTACGAAACCAGCTATAAAAAAGTACTTTGAGCTCTGTAAAACACAAAAAAATGACATTCAATATTTTACCCTTATCGAAAGTAGCAAGACTATAGTTCATGTACTATTTTGGAAAATTTTCAAAATTATACGGTTAACAGCCGTTTGTAATGCATAAGTGGGCGTAGATTACGAAACCAGCTATAAAAAAGTACTTTGAGCTCTGTAAAACACAAAAAAATGACATTCAATATTTTACCCTTATCGAAAGTAGCAAGACTATAGTTCATGTACTATTTTGGAAAATTTTCAAACTTATGCTGTTAACAGTCGTTTGTAATGCATAAATGGGCGTAGATTACGAAACCAGCTATAAAAAAGTACTTTGAGCTCTGTAAAACACAAAAAAATGACATTCAATATTTTACCCTTATCGAAAGTAGCAAGACTATAGTTCATGTACTATTTTGGAAAATTTTCAAACTTATGCTGTTAACAGTCGATTGTAATGCATAAATGGGCGTAGATTACGAAACCAGCCATGAAAAAGTACTTTGAGCCTTGTAAAACACAAAAAAATGACATTCAATATTTTACCCTCATCGAAAGTAGCAAGACTATAGTTCATGTACTATTTTGGAAAATTTTCAAACTTATGCTGTTAACAGTCGTTTGTAATGCATAAATGGGCGTAGATTACGAAACCAGCCATAAAAAAGTACTTTGAGCTCTGTAAAACACAAAAAAATGACATTCAATATTTTACCCTTATCGAAAGTAGCAAGACTATAGTTCATGTACTATTTTGGAAAATTTTAAAACTTATGCTGTTAACAGCCGTTTGTAATGCATAAATGGGCGTAGATTACGAAACCATGAAAAAGTACTTTGAGCCTTGTAAAACACAAAAAAATGACATTCAATATTTTACCCTCATCGAAAGTAGCAAGACTATAGTTCATGTACTATTTTGGCAAATTTTCAAACTTATGCTGTTAACAGTCGTTTGTAATGCATAAATGGGCGTAGATTACGAAACCAGCCATGAAAAAGTACTTTGAGCCTTGTAAAACACAAAAAAATGACATTCAATATTTTACCCTCATCGAAAGTAGCAAGACTATAGTTCATGTACTATTTTGGAAATTTTTCAAACTTATGCTGTTAACAGTCGTTTGTAATGCATAAATGGGCGTAGATTACGAAACCAGCCATGAAAAAGTACTTTGAGCCTTGTAAAACTAACACAAAAAAATGACATTCAATATTTTACGCTCATCGAAAGTAGCAAGACTATAGTTCATGTACTATTTTGGAAAATTTTAAAACTTATATTGTTAACAGCCGTTTGTAATGCATAAATGGGCGTAGATTACGAAACCAGCTATATAATAGTACTTTGAGCTCTGTAAAACACAAAAAAATGACATTCATTTTTTTCCCCTCATCGAAAGTAGCAAGACTATAGTTTGTACTATTTTGGAAAATTTTAAAACTTATACTGTTAACAGCCGTTTGTAATGCATAAATGGGCGTAGATTACGAAACCAGCTATAAAAAAGTACTTTGAGCTCTGTAAAACACAAAAAAATGACATTCAATATTTTACTCTTATCAAAAGTAGCAAGACTATAGTTCATGTACTATTTTGGAAAATTTTAAAACTTATGCTGTTAACAGTCGTTTGTAATGCATAAATGGGCGTAGATTACGAAACCAGCTATAAAAAAGTACTTTGAGCTCTGTAAAACACAAAAAAATGACATTCAATATTTTACCCTCATCGAAAGTAGCAAGACTATAGTTCATGTGCTATTTTGGAAAATTTTAAAACTTATGCTATTAACAGTCGTTTGTAATGCATAAATGGGCGTAGATTACGAAACCAGCCATGAAAAAGTACTTTGAGCTCTGTAAAACACAAAAAAATGACATTCAATATTTTACCCTCATCGAAAGTAGCAAGACTATAGTTCATGTACTATTTTGGAAAATTTTAAAACTTATACTGTTAACAGCCGTTTGTAATGCATAAATGGGCGTAGATTACGAAACCAGCTATAAAAAAGTACTTTGAGCTCTGTAAAACATAAGAAATGACATTCAATATTTTACCCTTATCGAAAGTAGCAAGACTATTCATGTACTATTTTGGAAAATATTCAAACTTATACTGTTAACAGCCGTTTGCAATGCATAAATGGGCGTAGATTACGAAACCAGCCATGAAAAAGTACTTTGAGCCTTGTAAAACACAAAAAAATGACATTCAATATTTTACGTTCATCGAAAGTAGCAAGACTATAGTTCATGTACTATTTTGGAAAATTTTCAAAATAGTACATGAACTATAGTTCATGTACTATTTTGGAAAATTTTCAAACTTATACTGTTAACAGTCGTTTGTAATGCATAAATGGGCGTAGATTACGAAACCAGCCATGAAAAAGTACTTTGAGCCTTGTAAAACACAAAAAAATGACATTCAATATTTTACCCTCATCGAAAGTAGCAAGACTATAGTTCATGTACTATTTTGGAAAATTTTCGAACTTATGCTGTTAACAGTCGTTTGTAGTGCATAAATGGGCGTAGCTTACGAATCCAGCTATAAAAAAGTACTTTGAGCTCTGTAAAACACAAAAAAATGACATTCAATATTTTACCCTCATCGAAAGTAGCAAGACTATATAGTTCATGTACTATTTTGGAAAATTTTTAAACTTATACTTTTAACAGTCGTTTGTAATGCATAAATGGGCGTAGATTACGAAACCAGCCATGAAAAAGTACGTTGAGCCTTGTAAAACACAAAAAAATGACATTCAATATTTTACGCTCATCGAAAAAAGCAAGACTATAGTTCATGTACTATTTTGGAAAATTTTCAAACTTATACTGTTAACAGTCGTTTGTAATGCATAAATGGGCGTAGCTTACGAAACCAGCTATAAAAAAGTACTTTGAGCTCTGTGAAACACAAAAAAAATTACATTCAATATTTTACCCTCATCGAAAGTAGCAAGACTACTAGTTCATGTACTATTTTGGAAAATTTTCAAACTTATACTGTTAACAGTCGTTTGTAATGCATAAATGGGCGTAGATTACGAAACCAGCCATGAAAAAAGTACTTTGAGCTCTGTAAAACACAAGAAATGACATTCAATATTTTACCCTTATCGAAAGTAGCAAGACTATAGTTCATGTACTATTTTGGAAAATATTCAAACTTATACTGTTAACAGCCGTTTTGCAATGCATAAATGGGCGTAGATTACGAAACCAGCCATGAAAAAGTACTTTGAGCCTTGTAAAACACAAATAAATGACATTCAATATTTTACGTTCATCGAAAGTAGCAAGACTATAGTTCATGTACTATTTTGGAAAATTTTCAAACTTATACTGTTAACAGTCGTTTGTAATGCATAAATGGGCGTAGATTACGAAACCAGCCATGAAAAAGTACTTTGAGCCTTGTAAAACACAAAAAAATGACATTCAATATTTTACGCTCATCGAAAGTAGCAAGACTATAGTTCATGTACTATTTTGGAAAATTTTCAAACTTATACTGTTAACAGTCGTTTGTAATGCATAAATGGGCGTAGATTACGAAACCAGCTATAAAAAAGTACTTTGAGCTCTGTAAAACACAAAAAAATGACATTCAACATTTTACCCTCATCGAAAGTAGCAAGACTATATAGTTCATGTACTATTTTGGAAAATTTTAAAACTTATACTTTTAACAGTCGTTTGTAATGCATAAATGGGCGTAGATTACGAAACCAGCCATGAAAAAGTACTTTGAGCCTTGTAAAACACAAAAAAATGACATTCAATATTTTACGCTCATCGAAAAAAGCAAGACTATAGTTCATGTACTATTTTGGAAAATTTTCAAACTTATACTGTTAACAGTCGTTTGTAATGCATAAATGGGCGTAGCTTACGAAACCAGCTATAAAAAAGTACTTTGAGCTCTGTGAAACACAAAAAAATGACATTCAATATTTTACCCTCATCGAAAGTAGCAAGACTACTAGTTCATGTACTATTTTGGAAAATTTTCAAACTTATACACGCACTCTGATATGTGTGCATAAATGGGCGTAGATTACGAAATCAGCCATGAAAAAGTACTTTGAGCCTTGTAAAACACAAAAAAATGACATTCAATATTTTACGCTCATCGAAAGTAGCAAGACTATAGTTCATGTACTATTTTGGAAAATTTTCAAACTTATGCTGTTAACAGTCGTTTGTAATGCATAAATGGGCGTAGCTTACGAAACCAGCCATGAAAAAGTACTTTGAGCCTTGTAAAACACAAAAAAATGACATTCAATATTTTACGCTCATCGAAAGTAGCAAGACTATAGTTCATGTACTATTTTGGAAAATTTTCAAACTTATACTGTTAACAGTCGTTTGTGATGCATAAATGGGCGTAGCTTACGAAACCAGCTATAAAAAAGTACTTTGAGCTCTGTAAAACACAAAAAAATGACATTCAATATTTTACCCTTATCGAAAGTAGCAAGACTATAGTTCATGTACTATTTTGGAAAATTTTCAAACTTATGCTGTTAACAGTCGTTTGTAATGCATAAATGGGCGTAGATTACGAAACCAGCTATAAAAAAGTACTTTGAGCTCTGTAAAACACAAAAAAATGACATTCAATATTTTACCCTTATCGAAAGTAGCAAGACTATAGTTCATGTACTATTTTGGAAAATTTTCAAACTTATGCTGTTAACAGTCGATTGTAATGCATAAATGGGCGTAGATTACGAAACCAGCCATGAAAAAGTACTTTGAGCCTTGTAAAACACAAAAAAATGACATTCAATATTTTACCCTCATCGAAAGTAGCAAGACTATAGTTCATGTACTATTTTGGAAAATTTTCAAACTTATGCTGTTAACAGTCGTTTGTAATGCATAAATGGGCGTAGATTACGAAACCAGCCATAAAAAAGTACTTTGAGCTCTGTAAAACACAAAAAAAATGACATTCAATATTTTACCCTTATCGAAAGTAGCAAGACTATAGTTCATGTACTATTTTGGAAAATTTTAAAACTTATGCTGTTAACAGCCGTTTGTAATGCATAAATGGGCGTAGATTACGAAACCATGAAAAAGTACTTTGAGCCTTGTAAAACACAAAAAAATGACATTCAATATTTTACCCTCATCGAAAGTAGCAAGACTATAGTTCATGTACTATTTTGGCAAATTTTCAAACTTATGCTGTTAACAGTCGTTTGTAATGCATAAATGGGCGTAGATTACGAAACCAGCCATGAAAAAGTACTTTGAGCCTTGTAAAACACAAAAAAATGACATTCAATATTTTACCCTCATCGAAAGTAGCAAGACTATAGTTCATGTACTATTTTGGAAAATTTTCAAACTTATACTGTTAACAGTCGTTTGTAATGCATAAATGGGCGTAGCTTACGAAACCAGCTATAAAAAAGTACTTTGAGCTCTGTGAAACACAAAAAAATGACATTCAATATTTTACCCTCATCGAAAGTAGCAAGACTACTAGTTCATGTACTATTTTGGAAAATTTTCAAACTTATACTGTTAACAGTCGTTTGTAATGCATAAATGGGCGTAGATTACGAAACCAGCCATGAAAAAGTACTTTGAGCCTTGTAAAACACAAAAAAATGACATTCAATATTTTACGCTCATCGAAAGTAGCAAGACTATAGTTCATGTACTATTTTGGAAAATTTTCAAACTTATGCTGTTAACAGTCGTTTGTAATGCATAAATGGGCGTAGCTTACGAAACCAGCCATGAAAAAGTACTTTGAGCCTTGTAAAACACAAAAAAATGACATTCAATATTTTACGCTCATCGAAAGTAGCAAGACTATAGTTCATGTACTATTTTGGAAAATTTTCAAACTTATACTGTTAACAGTCGTTTGTGATGCATAAATGGGCGTAGCTTACGAAACCAGCTATTAAAAAGTACTTTGAGCTCTGTAAAACACAAAAAAATGACATTCAATATTTTACCCTTATCGAAAGTAGCAAGACTATAGTTCATGTACTATTTTGGAAAATTTTCAAACTTATGCTGTTACCAGTCGTTTGTAATGCATAAATGGGCGTAGATTACGAAACCAGCTATAAAAAAGTACTTTGAGCTCTGTGAAACACAAAAAAATGACATTCAATATTTTACCCTCATCGAAAGTAGCAAGACTACTAGTTCATGTACTATTTTGGAAAATTTTCAAACTTATACTGTTAACAGTCGTTTGTAATGCATAAATGGGCGTAGATTACGAAACCAGCCATGAAAAAGTACTTTGAGCCTTGTAAAACACAAAAAAATGACATTCAATATTTTACGCTCATCGAAAGTAGCAAGACTATAGTTCATGTACTATTTTGGAAAATTTTCAAACTTATGCTGTTAACAGTCGTTTGTAATGCATAAATGGGCGTAGCTTACGAAACCAGCCATGAAAAAGTACTTTGAGCCTTGTAAAACACAAAAAAATGACATTCAATATTTTACGCTCATCGAAAGTAGCAAGACTATAGTTCATGTACTATTTTGGAAAATTTTCAAACTTATACTGTTAACAGTCGTTTGTGATGCATAAATGGGCGTAGCTTACGAAACCAGCTATAAAAAAGTACTTTGAGCTCTGTAAAACACAAAAAAATGACATTCAATATTTTACCCTTATCGAAAGTAGCAAGACTATAGTTCATGTACTATTTTGGAAAATTTTCAAACTTATGCTGTTAACAGTCGTTTGTAATGCATAAATGGGCGTAGATTACGAAACCAGCTATAAAAAAGTACTTTGAGCTCTGTAAAACACAAAAAAATGACATTCAATATTTTACCCTTATCGAAAGTAGCAAGACTATAGTTCATGTACTATTTTGGAAAATTTTCAAACTTATGCTGTTAACGCACTCTGATATGTG